>OX371209.1:4837500-5457500 GCA_947310845.1 Yponomeuta plumbellus | reverse complement strand
ACCTATTATCAGGAGCCATTTATCAACGCACCTAATTCGTATCGAAGTACCTTTTGTTTCTAAAAGAAATACGAAAAAAAATCAGGACAATGCTCATCAGAGATTAAACTTTGTATTTAGAACAATTTTTATTTTGTTTGTTATTTTTTAAGGCGCTGTTTGATGGACAATGCTTGAAACCATACTTTTTAATCGTGTCACAACCCAAATTATTGTGGCATTTATTCGAAGTAAAACAAACATTTTCCTAAAGCTGTGGCATTGGTGCAAAGCTCGAATTTATCTCGGAAACAGCTCTAACGATTTTCATTAAATTTAGGATGCAGGAAGTTTCAAGGCCAATTAATTGATCCATGTAGGTTTACTTTTTAGAAAATGTTCTTTTATCAGTGTTTTGGGCAATAAAAAACTGCTCATTAGAATGCGAAGGTAAATTTCTCTGAGCTACAACTTGACACCTAGCGCCATCTGTTGGAGATTTATATCAACCCAACAGGACATGTATCGCCATCTATTATCGAAAATAGGAACTAAAAATACTCCTACCTATGTCGCTGAGAATCTACGTTTTTTATAGATACACTACTTGCTTGTCCGTTACCTATGTCGCTGAGAATCTACGATTTTTATTGATACACTACTTGCTTGTCCGTTACCTGTTCGAATCTAACGTAGCTTGATAAACCGTTTTGCATTTATAACGAATAAAATAAAATTATTGAAGGAGCCCTGAAAACCCCCTGATACTACACAAGGTTGTATTGGCTCAAGTGAGAAATCGGGCGGTCCCGGAAGCATAAGAAACTTTGATAAGGCAAAACCAGGACGAGGAACTCCACCGAGACGAGACCAACGGCCGATCTCCATCCAGTACCAGGTCGAAGGCTAAGACATTGCGAGTTCCAACGTAAAAGAAACAATGCAAAATCCAGATGGGACAAACTTGCGAGGCCGAAGGCCGAGACTCGCGAAGCGACCACAAAAAATTTGCCAAGGCAAAACAAGGACGTGGAACTCCACCGAGGCGAGGCCGAAGGCCGAGCTCCATCCAGTACCAGGTCGAAGGCTAAGACGTTGCGAGGTCCAGCGTAAAAGAAACAATGCAAAATCCAGATGGGACAAACTTGCGAGGCCGAAGGCCGAGCCTCGCGAAGCGAGCACAATAAACTTTGTCAAGGCAGAACGATGACGTGGAACTCCACTGAGGCGAGGCCGAAGGCCGAGCTCGATCCAGTACCAGGTCGAAGGCTAAGACGTTGTGAGTTCAAGCGTAAAAGAAACAATGCAAATTCAGATGGGACAAACTTGCGAGGCCGAAGGCCGAGCCCCGCGAAACGAGCACAAGAAACTTTGACAAGGCAAAACGAGGACGTGGTAACTCCACCGAGGCAAGGCCGAAGGCCAAGCTCCATTCAGTACCTGGTCAATGCAAGAAATGTCAAGAAAAAATGCAAAGTCCAGATGGGACAAACGAGGCCGAACCTGCACGAAAAACTTTGATAAGGCAAAACGAGGACGAGGAACTCCACCGAGGCGAGGCCAAAGGCTGAGCTCCATCCATCCATCCTACCAGGTCAGGTTCCGGTGTAAAAGAAACAATGCAAAATCCAGATGGCACAAACTTGCGGGGCCGAAGGCCGAGCGATAGAACTCTGTTCAGGCCAAGGCTGAAAGTCAAGACGTTCCGTGTTCCGGCGTAAAATTAACAATGAAAAGCCGGATGGTACAAATTTGCGAGGCCTCAAACTCCGCGAAGCGGGCGGGCAAGAGAAACCTCGCTGAGGCTCCGTTGAGGCTGAGGCTGAAGGCCGAGACCATACATGTTCCCATGCGTCAAATCTCAATCAGAAGTGTCTAGCGAGGCCCTAGGCCGACTGCAACGGAGAGTGAAACTCGGAGCGGCTGGGGGTTGGCGCGTGAAAGTGTGCAGGGGTTTGTCCCTTAGTCTGAGTGTAATTTCCAAAAAACACGATTTATCAAACAAATACCCAGCAAAGCTCGGTCATCCAGGTACTTAATAATAAACTAACAAAAAATAAATAAAAATATAACTTAAATATAAAACTACATATTCTAGTACCTTGATAAATATGTACATAGTCTGTATATAAATAAAGTATCTTTTACTTGCAACTAAATGTTTATAATAAAATATGACGGCATGTAGATACATATTTAGAACGACCTTTTATGCTTAACGTATCAATATCTACACGCAGTACAGTCACAGAATACATAATAGTATGCATTGTACAAGTATGCGGTTCCTACCTCTAGCACTGCCCTGCCTAACTGAATTAGATGACATTCCAATAAAATATCGCCCTTTCGATTATTTATCGTATAGAATCGAACCGGACGCAACTGTATCGAGTCGTGTATTCGAGCACACGACAGCCGCCGGCACACGACTCTCCGATGATTTACAGAAAACATAAACGATTTATCGTACAGACGTGATCACGTTTGTATAGAAATGGGAATATTGTAGGAAATTGTTTGGTTGTGACGGTCTTGTCAGGGAAGGCCAAAATGTTACACGTTTCGCCGTATTGAATAATTGAGTCTAGCGCCACCGAAGATATGTTCAAAAATTTTTTGAATCGAAGGTATCTTCGATTCAAAAAATCTCATTATTTGAAGATTTAACGCAAGTTAACGTTAATTGTTGAGGTAATCAGTAAAACGTGATAGAATACCTACTTATAAAAACTGTTGGTTTGTGTTCTGGAAGTTAATAGGTCAAGCGCAAAAAAATAATAAACAAAAATTTTAAGAAAAAAAAATTAATTTCAAACAAAAAAGTTGATAATAATTGCGTATTCTTACTTACTTGCGTTACAATTATTGCTAGTTTTGGAGTCGGTGTCAGCCAAGGAAACACTACAATATACCTACCTAACCATAATGACATCGGTTGTGTTTTGGAGTCGGTTTTTTTATGTAAAATTTTATTTTTTATTTTTAGTGAATCTGAAGTACACTAACTAATTGGACGCCAACAAATTATTCAATAAACCACACAACGATTAGCGCTATGTCCATTATCCCTGCATAGTATTTAGTAGACTTTATGGTAGAAAATTTTACTAAAACAGACTCCAACGTCAATGCTATTTTGGTTTGGTCTTCTTTTTCAAAGCCCTCTGAGCTCCGTCTTGCTTGACTGTATCTTTGAAGATCTGCGTCATGAAAACAGAATTTCTCCATGACTCGAAAGAATCTGACTCAGATTCATAGGCGTCGACAAAATTTTCCAAAGACTGAAGTGATATCTGAGTCAATATTACATTAGCTAATTGGTTTTGCTTATTTGTTTTCGTGTTTCTTGTCTTTTTTTCCTGTTTGACCACAACTGTTCACGCGCCTGATGGAAGCTATTTGCAACGGTTTTGGTCATAGTATATCTGGTGACTGTTGGCTTTATCGTCATACTAGGCTTTTTTCTAAAGTCGGCACATTGCCTTTACTTTTTTTGAAAATATCATTCACTTTTCTCGATCTGACGATACACGAGGCATCCTTGTAAAACCGTATTTTTTTATCTTTATTACATTTAAATAGGAAACTAAAGCCTGAGTTTTATTGAAGAAACTTCATTCTTGAGGTAAACCAAGAATTTTGATGCCCGAACAGGGACGAAATACAAGAAAAATCTGCAAAAATTTACCGTCGGCCACGTGTATGTACCTATGTGCTAGTCAAAGACAAAAATAGCCAAACTGAAACGAAGAAGAGCCTGGATCTGGTGCAGCTGAAGAAAACCTGCAACCCTGTAATATGGACAACGACTACTCTAAAGTATCGGCCGGTGCGCAGCGTAGGAACAACTTTGCCACTCAGATAAGTGCCCTTCCTTTGTTTTCAAAATCCCACAAAACTCACTTATATCTGTTCTATCTTTTCTCTAAACTTCCTATTAGAGTTCAGCTACCTACAGCGGAGCCCACCGAAGCGAGAAGCGTCACATAAATAAGCATTTGCAGCCTCTTCCTTGAAGGAACTAAGTACGTTTTTCAAACGTAGGTATTTCCGTCAAAGGACGGAAGATTTAAAAACTAAAACTTTGATAAACTAAATAATGGACATTGCCGAGTTGACATTGAGAGTTGCGAAATTGGAAGGTTTATCAGCAAAATTCGACAGTTTGCAGTCTGAGATTGAGGTGCTCAAAGTAACCTATTTATACGGATATTGCCGAGCGGTCGCGCATTGAAAGTTCAAAAATTAGCTGCAGCTTAAACATTTTTGAATAAATACAGTCACATAGATAACGAAAACGAAAATCGAAGGAAATCCATTTTCATTGCCGTTGTTTTAAATTACCTACCGCTAATACAAGTTTCGTTTAACGCATCACACTTTCGCTGGCTCGAGTTTTGGGATAAATTTTTGAACCTCGTGCGTAATTAATCACGAGAGACTTGCCGAAATCGTCATCAACCCATTATGTCCCCACCGAGGGGCACGAGTCTCTTCCCTGAGGAAGGTATAGGCCATACTCCACCACGGG
This sequence comes from Yponomeuta plumbellus, assembly GCA_947310845.1. Taxonomy (NCBI): domain Eukaryota; kingdom Metazoa; phylum Arthropoda; class Insecta; order Lepidoptera; family Yponomeutidae; genus Yponomeuta; species Yponomeuta plumbellus. The sequence goes on along the minus strand of OX371209.1, from coordinate 5,452,987 downwards.
GGCCAAGTCCGGATTGGTGGAGGCTTGTAAGACTAGTGGCTGGTCTTACTGTCAGAAGTTTTCAAGCCGCCCTAAGGCCTCTGACTTGGCTTAACGACTGCCATCTATCGACGGCAGCCGGCACCAACTGCTTAACGTACCTTGCGAAGCACGGAATCGCTCGGAAAAAATGCCACTAGCGTTAGTCATAGACGGTGACCCATCCATGGACTGAACGTGCCGTATGTTGCTTAACCTTAGTGATCGTTTAAGATCACTCAGGCAGCCCAGGCTACGAGCGATTCTTGCCGAAATACATAAATTCTATTATTTAATTTCTTATCTCGAAGGTCACGCGGTGCGCAGTGTTTCCAATCTTGAAGTATCGTCGTCCAAATATAAAGAAGCTTAGAAACTGATCTTAGAATGTTACGATAACAAGATAATTCTTATTAATGATCACTTAGATTCGGATTCGATCCTTGTGGACCATGTAACTAAAAACCTACGCGCTTTGGCCAGTGTAAGTCAGAAAACTGACCACTAGGGTGTGCTAATAATATACATCACCATCATCAACCCAATAGGTCCCACCGAGGGGCACGGATCTCCTCCCTGAGGAAGGTATAGACCACGGGGGCCAAGTCCGGATTAGTGGAGTCTTGTAAGACTAGTGGTTGGTCTTACTGTCAGAAGTTATCAAGCCGCCCCACAGTGCCCCACAGTCTCCATACAAGCGGTTGGACATAGGATCCTTAAAAAACAAAATGCGTTATTTTGGAAAAACAAAACTACCAACGTATTCTATAAACAAAGGGAAATATAAAATACAGATTGACTTTTTTTGATTTGACCCATAATTTAGGAGTAAATAATGAAAAACCATTTCTTTAGTATGGAGAGTAGCATAAAAATATTGATATCTCATGATTCCCTCCTGTTTTCGGATTACGGTTTTCAAAAATAGTATTAACATATTATTTACTACATTTCATCCTTTGACACATGGTGCCCCTAACGTGCCCCTTAAGAGATAAGGATGATAAAGAAAAAATAATACCACGTTAGCGGTAGATGTAGGTAGGTACATACATAAGTTCACGCCTGTATCCCAGAAGGGTAGGCAGAGACCAGGGACAGTTTGAGAGAATGAACGACCATCATTCACTGCATACTACCGGCCTTGGTCTTTCAAGTTCATACGAGATACAGAATCCAATGTGAAGAACAAAATGGCCGCGTTTGAAGCAGATATTACTCCACTCACTCCAACTACTTACGGAAACACCACGATCAACCACAATCTAATGTTGACAATGATAGACGGCAAAATACATTCGATTATTTCTGAGACTTCGGCTGCAGTTTGTGATCTTTGCAAAGCTCATCCAGTTGAAATTAACGATTTACAAGAGTTTAGAGCCAAGCCAGTCAACAAAGACATGTACAAGTATGAATTAACAGCTCGTCTGATAGGACTAGATGTTCATCTAATAAGAAGAATGCCCCTCATTGTACAGTGCCTTGTGCGAATACGGTCAGGCCGAGGAAACTGCGGATCACATTTTCTTGGAGTGTACAAAATACAATTCCTCGTTTATAAAGTTATCTGGCACTGGATCTTCCCGTTCCCGCCAACCCGTTGGTATTCTCTTCATTTGCTAAAGTGTTATGGTATATACCTATAGGTGATGTTTCACTGCAATACAGCTGAAACTTTTCCGTATTTATTTTGTCGCCAAATGAGATGCACTGCAAAATGAATTTGGTTGTTATGGATTCCCTAAGGATTCTGCCAATGTCTGAGTAACGGAAAAGTAGCAACTCTGGGGATGACAACACAAGTTTTTTTTTATAGCTCTGTCAAGTTGTAACAAAAAACGTACACAATATTATACATTTTGATGATGTGTACTGTACACAAACTACAATCTAATTTTGTTAGTTTCTACATAATAATATGAAAATAACACTAGCAAATGAGGAGAATAGGTACAAACGGACTACCGTTCGTCTCGTACTAACTTGCCCTCGTGCCGCCCCGTACTTGCATACTAACGCAACGGAGGTTGGCGGGAAGGGGAAGATCCAGTGCAAGAAAACTTAAAAAAGGAGAAATTGTATTTTGTACACTCCAAGAAGATGTGATCCGCAGTTCCCTCGGCCTGACTGCATTCGCACAAGGCCCCGTACAATGAGGACCATTATTCTTATTAGATGAACATCTAGTCCTATCAGACGAGCTGTTAATACATACTTGTGCAATTGCATGTCTTTGTTGACTAGCTTGGCTCTAACCTCTTGTAAATCGTTAATTTCAACTGAATGAGCTTTGCAAAGATCACAAACTGCAGCCGAAGTCTCAGAAATAATCGAATGTATTTTGCCGTCTATCATTGTCAACATTAGATTGTGGTTGATCGTGGTGTTTCCGTAAGTAGTTGGAGTGAGTGGAGTAATATCTGCTTCAAACGCGACGAGTTTGTTCTTCACATTGGATTCTGTATCTCGTATGTTCAAGTTCTTGAAAGACCAAAGCCGGTAGTATGCAGATGCAGTGGATGATGGCCGTTCATTCTCCCAAACGGTCCCTGGTATCTACCTACCCTTCTAGGATACAGGCGTGAACTTACGTATGTACCTACCTGCATCTACCGCTAACGTGGTATAATTTTTCCTTTATCATCCATATCTCTTAAGGGGCACGTTAGGGGCACCATGTGTCAAAGGATGAAATGTAGTAAATAATATGTTGAAAACCGTAATCCGAAAACAGGAGGGAATCATGAGATATCAATATTTTTATGCTACTCTCCATACTAAAGAAATGGTTTTTCATTATTTACTCCTAAATTATGGGTCTTATAAAAAAAAGTCAATCTGTATTTTATATTTCCCTTTGATTATAAAATGCGTTTCTAGTTTTGTTTTTCCAAAATAACGCATTTTGTCGTTTAAGGATCCTATGTCTAAAATGGGAAGAATACCTACCAAAACTTGTTCGAGCATATGCCAAGCTTGAAGCAATTCAAAAGATTTTTAATAGATCGTGCGAATGTGTTAGAAAGTCTAAATCGAAACAAACCCACAAAGCACTAATAATTTTGTAGCACAACACAGGAAATAAAATTTTAACAAAGATAAAACCGACTTCAAACAAAAAAGTTGCATATTCTTCATTATGGTTAGGTATACCTACTTTGGTCTTTCCTTGGCTGACACCGACTCCAAAAAGAAAGTAAGAATAATTTTATGCAATTATTTTGAACTTTTTTGTTTGAAGTAGTTTTTTTTGTTAATTTTTTTATTTAGTTTTAGTGAATCTGAAGTACCTACACTTACTAAGGACACCAACAAATTATTCAATAGACCACACGACCGGTTAGCGCACATACGTGACTTGTTGCTTTCGATCAAGGATGTTATAATCAAAGAGGATAGAGCACTACGAAAAACCTTCCATAGAAAACTAAACTCTTTGTCTTCTCAAATAAAACATAAAATCGTATAAATAAGCAACTAGAGTAAAGTGTCCAGAGCGAGAGCCACAAACTGAAGGAGTGTGTCCTACTTCTTACTCATTTATGTGGAATACTATGACCATGATGTTGTAAAATGTAGGCCATGTGTTTGATTACCCAATGGTCTCTTTTCAGTTTTACTAAAACGAAAGCTTACGTTTAAAATGGATGGATGCTATATGAGGCTCTGGTTCGACATCACAAAATCCTGCATTTTGTGAAGCCTGCAAAAGCCGGTATTTTAGAAAATAAGATTTTAAACCTACGGTCTTACCTAGGTTGAAGGAAGATCCTGTACCATTTGTAGTGGTGAGTAAAAGGCTTCAAACCTCTGTAGCATACCTTAAGTTTGTACGTTTGTACATGAAAAGTTGCCGTTTGGTGTACATTATGCCAATCGATAGAAAAAATAATTATCACAAACAACAAATACTCTTTGACAAAATGTCCCCAATTTATTACTAGTTGTAACGCAAAATACTTTAAAATTATGATAATGGACAATTGAATTAATTAAATTGCTGTTTTTAATATTTAATATTTTCAAACGGGAATAACTCAGAATGTATCACTTAGTTTACTTTTTATTGACGTGCTTACCAACCCCTTTAGGTAGGTTGCACAGGACTTTTCTGTTACCTTTGTGTTTCGTTTGCTAAGAAGTTTATTAGGAAGTAGGTAATAAATAAATATTTACAGCCTGTGGCGAAAAAAGTAATGGTACTAAGCGACGGAAGAAAATGTTGAACTGGAAGAACTACCAACGAAGCAACCACAGCTCGATGCAGGTGCCCAAACTGACTGAATGCATTCCCCAAAAGAAGAAGCTTTGAATATTACGTTTGAATAGAAAAATTGACAGGAGGTATAATAAAACATTCAATTTTATACTTAATAATTCTATTCTATTTTGTAATATGCTTTTATGCATATTTTAAATGTAAAAAAACCATTCAAATGTTTGTCATCAATCTAGCTAGCTACTTGAGTTTTATTCGTATTAGCAAGTTAGATTTTACTATCTGAATTTACAATTTGTACACTAAAATTTGTCTGCAACAATATTTTTAATTTTTAATTTAACGCTTGTCGAGACCAAGAGTACCATAATGATATAAAGTTCTAAATTGGTTCACTGCATAGACCATTATTGGTCTATGCTTGCATGTATCCATGTATCCATGCAAGATAGTGAACTTTACTTATTCTCAAATTAAAGGCCCAGACTCGAATCGAGCCATGAATGTATGCTAAGTAATTTTTGTAGCAATACCACTCAAGGTTTTAAAAACGTATTTTAAGATGGTCGAAGTTGAGTTTTATCTTTACTCTTCTCTCTACTCTTCTTTTCCACTACAAACCTTATTTGAGGGCAGTATGTAATGTACTGTACATTAACACTCAATAAGCAAGTTGTAAATTCTATACATTTAAATGAATTATTTCTTTGTGTTTATTTTTGGATTAAAGCTAATTTTATGACATGATTTTGGCTTTCATTTTATAATGTTAAAACTTCGTTAAATGCAAATATAAGTATAATTAAAGTTCTTCAGTCAATGAATATACCCACCACTAGGTACTGTGTCGCCCATTATGGAAGTAAATGCCCAAGTTACTCCTAAAGAGAGAACTTCGCTCGTTCCTTCCGGCTGGCTTCCCTTATGTTTCGTCCGGTTTTCATTGACATCAAGGTCACCCTACTTAGAAAGAGATGACATTCACTAGTTCGAGCCTCCTTGTCAGGACATTTTTTTGTCAGGATACTCGATCCTCTTTGATTATTACATCCATGCTTTCGATCTAGATTTAAGCCTTTTTACAGGGGGGCGTCACTAAAGGCAGTAGGGGCAACTAGACGGTGCGGAAATATCTCATTTCTACTACGTTTCTAGGCCAGACAATCCGTCTTAGGCCCGGATTTACATATAAAACATTCCAATATATCAATTCGGCCACGAATGCAATTTGTGAATGGGCCACATAAATAACCATTTCCTGTTTGACACATCGCATCGCGCGACCCTCCGGAGCGGCAACACTGGCGGCCATGTTTTTCCGATTTTCCCGCCACTATTTGACAGATGCGTTCCGTGGCGTGGAAACCGGAAGGATTTCCCGCGCAAATCAAGCGTGAAATTCAATTGGGCGCCCATAAATATTGTGTCGTGAAAAATGCTTTGAATTTCCCGTTTTTAAAATAAGTGCCAGTAGTTTTGTGCTGTACGTTGGTAGGTATGCATACCATTTAAATTTTTAATATACATACATAAACTCACGCCTGTATCCCAGAGGGGTAGGCAGAGATAAGGGACTGCCAGTTGCCACGATCCTGATGCGCTTTTCATCGACAGTTATAAGTCGTTGCATGCAATAGCGCCGGTTTCGGGATTTTTTCATCTTCCCTTTGCTAATAAGTACGTCCCCTGTTTGGTCGAAGTATGTACGCCGTCTTTTACCGGCCATTCCTCCCACATTCGCTTATTCATAATTCATTTTAAGTAGTTACCTTAATAATGTCTTTCTGTAAGCTTGGAGTGGAGACCAACTTCTTATAATTACTTGTATCAATGCGTAGAATAACGCACTTAAATTTCATGGAGCCCAACTGTAACACACTGTGGCTATGGAGTTAAGTAATAACAGTTCGAGTTCGACATACTATTGAAATATATCGGTAAATACTTTAATTTCCGTACTTAGTTACCTACCTAGGAATTGTATAAGAAAACCTTTGCCAAGACGCATACAAACCTTTAGTAGGATTAGTCAAAATACGGAAACCAATGTCGTGTGCAATTTCTTGACTTTGACAGTAAATATAAAAAAAACTGGCCAAGTGCGTGTCTGGCTACGCGCAATGTAGGGTTCCGTAGAAACAGGGGGTTTGATCTGCTTTACAAAACTAACAATTCATTTAAGTAACTTTTGAATGAATTTTGTAAGAAGTTATCCTGTTGTTATTTGGTTGCCTATTACTCGTTAACTCGTAAAACCTACTTAGCCGTGATAGTTTTAGCTTAAGTTCATCATAATATTATATTCATCATAATAATGATTATTATACATAATAATATACCTACTCGTGTTTTTGGCATTTTAGTTAAACAACCTCTGTGGCGCAGCGTTTAGCTCATCTGCCTACCATGCGAGAGGTCCCGGGTTCGAATCCCGGTCGGGGAAAAAAAAGAAACAGGGTATCCTAGTGTGGGGCCAGAAATGATGTATGTATGTGCCTTTATGTAAATGTTTAAATAGTTGTTTTATTTTTTGTTTCATCTACATAGAGTGAGGCCAGAAGCAATATACCCTATGTGCCTGTATGTAATGTAAATGTTTGCGATTGTTTATGTTTTATTTCACGTTTCTACAATTATATTTATAACTGTTAATATTATTTAACTAGTGCTGTTGGCTTTGTAAACAAATAAAATAATTAAAAAAAAAACCGTTTAGCTTGCGTTTACGAAGTCGACGATACCTATGAATTGGTTCAAATCCGCTAATTTTTCCTCTTCCCTCACTTCCCAACCTCCAAAGCAACAAACAACGAATCCCACTCCAATCGACAGACAGCCGTGGTGCCCAAAGCACATAGATTCGCGGTGGTAGTTAGTATTAAACATTCAGCTTTACGAGACCGCGCGAGGTATGGCCGCATTACCGCGATACATGGCCAGCCCTGACTGATCTATCGCCCAATATTACGATTGCTGCCCGAAGACTGATGGTACAGGGTAGCAGGTAGAGTAACAAGTTTTTTTTTCTAAATAAGGTCCTTGCTGAGGGATTAGAAAAATGTGCACGAATAAGAAATACAGACACCTGTTGTCACCAGTCTACTGTTATTAAGTGAAAAATTAGGGTGTATTGTATAATCCCAATAAACCTACATCCGAAAATGGTTGGTGGTAGTCGTCAATACCAACCACTAGAACCAATCATCATCAACCCATTATGTCCCCACCGGGGGGCGCGGGTCTCTTCCCTGAGGAAGGTACAAATAAACTACTAGAACCATTGAATTTCTCTATCTAAATTCAATGACTAGAACAAATAGAAAAAAAATATCCGTTGTTCCATACCACTCAATACCTTATTACAGCAATAATTATAAGGTAGGATCTTAAATAGAAATGTGTATCATTATGGACCTCACATAAAACGAAAGATATAGAATAGAATAGAATATTCTTGTTGAAAAACAAAAAGAAACAAAATATTTACAAAGGGTCATGGGACAATTGGCGGCCTTATTACTAAAAACAAGTCAGGATCGTAGCAAGAGAAGTCCCTGTCCTCTGTCTACCCCTGTGTGATACAGGCTTGAGTTTATGTATGTTTGTATGAACCCTAGCAAAAGTTTTATTAAATATAACTTCTTTTTACATTATTTTTTATTTTAATTTTTTTTTAACTAAACTAAATCCAATAACTAGGAACTGTTTATTGTTAATACTTAATTCTATTTAAAAACTAGGGTTCTTTTAGCTGTAACCTGGCCCTCGATTCTGTTATAGCACTTGCATATATGCCTATAATTCATTAACAGAATGTAGTCCCGGGGGCTTCACTACTTAAGTTCTTCACTGTATACAGTTGTACGAGTAAATGTACGTAAACTGGTGTTGAAAATTGTCTTTTTATGCTAGGCTAGACCCGACTAGACCATTAGACTAGATTGCTTCATATTATCTGTGACGGATCTCTATGACATTTTGATTGTCGTTAATATGTCCTTCTGCTTCTATCTCAGAATAAAGAATACCAGTTCTTATTCTGAGGCTTCTATTGTCCGGTCCGGTGCGGTGTCCCGGTGCCCTGTAAACCTATTATTCAAATATCTATTATGATCGTCTACAATTTAAATAGCAATTTGTCTCTTTATATTAGTGAATAATATACACGGAGTAATTGAGTGCCTGGCCTATAAGGGTATTTTTCGTCTGACATAACCCTAAATCTGCAACACTCCGAAGAGTCAAACACATACACGACACTTTGGAATCGTCAAAATGGTTTACCTATTAGAGTGTACAGTTCTGTAATAGGAGGTATTTTTTGTAACCAACAATAAAAAAATCCGCTACCCGACTGCATGCAACACCACCCACCCAGATAAGGAACTTTATTATAATAAGAACGTACGTTAGGTAACCTGCCCTTTAAGGTAAGCATAAACGATCTACTTATAAACGATCTCGCCCAGCCCAGATGTAGAAAATCCAATACTTATTATACATTCAATAGCACCACCTATCCGGGCATAAATCAACCCTACCCAGCATTTAATAGGGTTGAAGCCCTCATTTGGCACGAGCGAGTATTTTTATGGCCGACAAGAATGCCATCAAAGATGGCGAAATGCGACGTAGCTCCCTTCTGAAGGAATTATGATTTAGTGCGGTAAGTCAGCCTTAATCTGTTTGTTAATAGGTACATATAATAAGTTCGATGGGATAGTGATCTGTATTATATGTAGTATACTTACTGTTTATCTCCTGTATTCAAGAATTCTCAGATGAGCCTGCCAACTAAAACTCTACAAAGCAGTGTTGGTAGGTAGTTAATTTGTTTTTATTTTTACTTTTTTTTTATTTATTATAATTTAGGGTTTTTTGCTTTGTAAGTATTAAAAAAACTAATACAAAAGCTTGATTCAATGTTTTGCATAATGATGTACACTCCTTAATTTGTATTATCTTAGTTAAGTACTTAGTTACTCAGTCTACCCAGGTACCTACATACGTAGGTATATGATGACCATAATATGGTTGTCCGCGTCACAGGCTCGTCCTAGTGCGGAAGCCCGAGAGAGTCCATAGTAGCACTGTTCTTGATTACACAATATGACTCGACACTCGAGGCTAATTATGATTTTGCGTATTCTAAATACCTGACTTCCACGACATAGGCTGTACCAAGTGTGAGAGTAGCAATTGATCATAATTCATAACTGTACTAGAATTTTTTAATTAATTAATTAATTATTGTTTATATGAGCCAAGTGCACATGCAGCTTACTGCGCTCTCGATTATCCATCAATCATATCCAAATACTTAAAAAGAAGCTGAAGCATCGATTTTTTTCATCTGGCAAGTTTGCAAACATCGGGATGCAAAGGCAAAAATAACAATCAAGGACCTGTGGCATAGAACTTAAATTGATGGTATAGGAATTAATTAAATATGTTAAAAACCTAGGTCGTGGATATTTACATGTTTGTGACGTCGCTGTTCCTGGTTTCTACGACACAGGGTATCCTAGTGTGTTGCCGGAAGCAATGTATGTGCCTGTATGTAAATGTTATGTTTACATGTTTGTGACGTCGCTGTTTCTGGTTTCCACGACACAGGGTATCCTAGTGTGAGACCAGAAGCAATGTATGTGCCTGTATGTAAATGTTATGTTAATTCGCTGTACAAAGCCTCAGTTTCTGAAAGAGTCAAATGTAACAAGAGATTAATCTAAGATTAATTCAAAATACCGGCACGTGATTGGCTGAAATTAGCTTGACGTGAGATTAACATGAGATAAACATTTGATCGCTCTTCTAGAAACCTAGCGAAAGTCGATTAACCTACAGATTAACAAGTAGACTCTACTACTCAAGAGATATACAGGGTGGCTCATTTAGATCGGTCAGTTTGGGAAAGTCTGAAACCAAAAGACTCACGAAGATCTGTTCTTAGGAACCACGTCATCGATTTTAGTAACAAGGAAAACTGCATTTTTTTTTACGTAGCCTCCATTTTTGTGTCCCACTGCTGGGCAAAGGCCTCCCCCAGTTCAGTCTAAAGTTTTCGGTCCTGGGCCAAAACTGCATTCATATTTTTAAAAAAATGCACTCGGTTCGGGACTCGAATCCGGACGTTTTGAAAAATAAAACTGAGCCACCCTGTGTAGATAGAAAGACGCAATGAAACCCGAATTGTCATAATAAACTACGAATTGTAGTTTTATGAAACTCGGCCCTCCATTCAATGCAGCCTTGCCGTCGCTTACGCCGCTGCAGTGAAGAACCGTCCTTACAAGTTGTTTGTAATTAAGACTGAGTGCCGGAATTTTTCTCAATTCCGCCGCGAACCAATAAAGAAATGTAAATGAGGTGCGCCCGAGAATTATTGCACTCTTGGAGTTCGTAGAGATGGGGAAGGAAGACTTGACAGAGTAGGCACGCTATCGATGAGCACTTTACTATATTTTATTTTAAGTTGTTTCTTTGATTATTGAATAATGAAGATATACAACACTAGCGAGTCGCCCCGGCTTCGCGCGGGTGGCAAAAACGTTTCCATGGAAATAGTTACATATAATATTAGTTCCGTAGAAAATTCCCGGGGTGATTTTTTTACACCTTGGGTTATATTATTCGAGATTTCGTACCGAACCCTAAACTTTTTATAAATCCAATATAGCCCCTGTTACTCACGAAGAATGTAGCTTTCTAATGGTGAGATAATTTTTAAAATCGGCCCAGTATTTTCTAAGCCTATTCGTTACAAACATACATACAAAAATACAAACCTTTGCTCTGTATAATATTAGTATAAGTATATTCTTTGTACCAGTAAAAACAGATAAAAAATTTACAACGATACAGTACAATTGACGGCCTAATTGCTTAAAGCAACTTCTTTTAGACCACCGACGATGGAGAGTTGCTGAAGATTTGAGAATTCGTAAACAAAACTTCCTACTTACAACAAAAACCAAGCACGCTCTTGATTTTCAAAAAATATACCTGCTTTCATACACGTGTGTATTTGTGTAACGAACGTTAAAAGGTCGAATTGATCGATGAACCTTTGTAAATATTTTGTGTTTTTTGTTTTTTCTAGTCTGCAACAAAGAATATGCTTATCTTATCTTATTGATCACACACTTATTCACAAAAAATATAAGAAATCATTGAATATTTATAATATTGATAAAAAAAAAATTGCATTACACTTACTGACCTGATACTTTTAAAATGAAGTATAATTTGCAACAGTTGTCAATTTTTGGGACAATGCCCATTGATTTAATAACATCACTATCTCGCTTTCTGGATTCGCAGGAGTCGCAGGTCCCCTCAGCGCTTCCGTCAGCGCCTGCCGATTGTAAAAAAGTTTTTATTGCTAATTCCCGACCTGCAGGCAAACTCAAAATTATTGTAGTCCGACCGACGATGGGTCGCCGCCGCCGGACGCGACTACAGCGTGACTTTAAAGTCTTTACGATAATTCTGATGGGGTATTCTTTGGGCCGGTTTGAGAGTTGAGAATTTTCACTAAGTAAATACTCAACTGTGCACTCCCGTCAAATTTCTCAGAAAAGGGCGTGAACGAACGTTAATTAAGTATTTACTTAATGTAAATTCTCAATTCAGTATTCGGCCCTTACTGTTATAAAAAATAATGACTTCATTAAGATTAATGACTTAAGAATACGTAACAGTGTTAAGTTAATGATATCATAAACATTTACATTGCACATACATTGCTTCTGGCCCCACACTAGGATACCCTGTGTCGTGGGAAAGAAGTCAGTAATAGTGACATCTCAAACATGTGCACATTCAACACATGTGGTTTTTTTAGTTCCCAGCCGGGACTCGAACCTGGGACCTCTCGCTTGGTAGACTGATGCGCTAACCGTTGCGCCACACATATCGTCTTCAGTTAACGAATAATAAATAATAGATTTCGTGATTTCCAAAATTTGGTTCGATAATATAAATAATTCAAACTCACCAAGTGATAACAGGATTTTCTCAAAAATCTTTTATACAATATTCTATAAAAAAACAACAAAATCAGATATTATTGTGTCTTGACAACTTTTTTTTTAAACCGTCGTCGTCGTGGTGGTGGTTCAAAGTTGTAATAAGAGTCTAGTTTATTTTGCAATTACAACAGTAACTGTTATATTATAAACTGGTAACATGTTCATCTAAAAGAAATATTTGAATACTGTTTGTGCGTCGGGTTAAATAATTATGTGATTTGCACTGGTCACACAAAACGTTGCATGCCATTTTCAAGCGCCACTTTCACAGGTAAAACAATCGTTGGCCAGACTACAATTTCTTTTTACGAGGTCGTAGGAAACATTGTCAATCTGTTTGTAAATGAAGTTTCGGTATTGTTTTACAGCAGACATCATGTCTATAGCTCTTTGATTACAAATAGCTGCGGTTGAACTTTTTTGATGCGGCAAAAGGATGTGAAAGTTTATTTTTACTGTGGTTTTATTTCGGGAGTTTTGGTTGAGGTTACGAGGAGGTTTTACGAAGAGTTGAATTAGTTTTTCAAACTTCACGAATGGTCTCTCGAGATCGAGTTTTGCTAATACATTTAAAAACCTGCCTTGAATAAATAACTTCCATACAACGCAATGTCCTGGTCCCAAACTTGCATTCAAATCAAATCAAATCAGTTTATTGCTTCATGTGGTACAACAGTTCTTAAACAATAAGGTTTATTTCCACGACATGAGCCCTGCAAGGGCACTGCAATTTTAATACAGTTTACTTAAAAAATAATATCTTAAAAACTAATCAAATAATTATAAATCTTACGGTCTAGAACCTTCTTCCATAAATTCCATATTCTGATACTGTGTTCTATTGTTTGGAGCTTCACGAAGTAAATACTTAATGTAACGTTCTGACACGCTCTTTTCTAAGACATTTGACGAGGCAGCACCACAGTTAGGTAGTTACTTAGTGAAATCCTCAATTCAGAAATTGACCCTGAGGCAGTCAGATTTGTTTATAGGACACATCAACTGGGATGCCCCACTTGTCGACTGCCCCACTGGACGATTCCAGTGTTCGATAACCTACCACCTATATTTTGGTAATCAACGACAAATTCAACGAGGAGTCGCTCCTTATTCACCACACCTGTCAACTATTTGACAATACGCATGTTATTCTACAAATTTGGTTTCCAAATCACAAGCCCCTAATAAACTCTCCTGTGAGTAACCGCGGCGTGCTCAGTATCAGATATTCGGCTCGCTCGCCGATCGCAAACATTCGGGGCCCGCGACAGATGGGACACGCACTTTCTTAGTGTTTTCAACATGTTTCTTATCGGGGGATCATTAGTGTGGAATAGGATGTTTTTGCTCACGAAACACAAGCTCCAGGACTCAGAAATTAGTCCACGAGTCGTAAGAACTGTCATTATACTACAATTTCATAGGTAAATTGACGGGTGTATTCCAGAAAGGTAGGCAGAGACCAAACATATTTGAATCCGCATCGAAAAAGTTTGGCCTTTGCGTCTACGTACCTAATGAATCGAGTTTGATTCCCAGTAAGAGCATAGACTATGATTTGTATTTTTTTTCTAAGTTACATCTGTGAATTTGTACGGTAAAGGAAAACGTCGAAATAAAAACTAAATGCAAACAAGCAGTCAAGACTGTTAGATAAAGTGAAAATGTGATTTGTAACTTTTGTTATTTTTATTATTATTTATATTTCTTCATAAGAAAATAAGAAAAACCACAATTATACTATTTTGCCAGATCGTTATCACAGTTTATCAGTAAGCTCTTGAGCTCTCGTTTTACTTCTTTTAATTGTTTTTTTTTGGCCTATTTACCACTTTTAAAACTGGTTAAATAATGTTCGTAGTTTTGTTGATATAAGTATTTATTTTAATTTAGATCAATATAAAAATATTAGTACTATGAAGAGTTAGCCTTTGTTTGTTACTAAATCTAGGTAGTAGAGAAGCTTGATTCCCGCTTTTCTCGCTGAATTCCCGGTTTTCCCGCTTTGTAGTGTTGATTTATAATTCATAAAACCATACATACGACATAGAATACAAATTAAGCAGTGTAAGTATAACGAATTACAGAAGGCTGCGGCATCGGCAAAGTGTGCTTAAATCCTGTTTTACCAACATATATATATCTGAGAAAATATTCATGAAAGGTTTTGTAAAACTCTACCTCCAGTTGGAGTGCTTCCAGAAAGGCGCAGGTTAAAAATAGGTCTATGTTTTAAAATAGGTACTTAAAGTTATACTAAACTTTACAGGAAATTAATAATAAACTATTCCGGAATCTTACAAAAAAACATTTACGAAGCCGAACAGGCGACCATATTAGGCCCAAGTAACTTACCTTAGGTTTTTAATTCATCATATCTTCCTCCACACTATCATACCCTCTCAAAGCCGAATATGACAATGGCGGGAAGCGTCCCCACTCCCGATGGGGAATAATAAACCCGACTCTCATTGATTTATATCTTGCTCTACTAGCGACATATTTGAATTTTTCACATTTTTGCCCTCGATAGGCCCCAATTGTGTTTCGTATTGCCTTTTATTGTACCGTGTTTTCGCCGTCGTAAGCGCCATTTTATGCCTTATTTCAGGAGTGTAAGGCTGTGTTCTTTGTTCTGTTTCCTTCAAATCATAGTACAGTCGACAACACGACTCCAATCGACTTTACATTGTCATAGCAAAGTCAACTGTAGTAATAATTGTATTAAGTACGACTTTTGTGCAATAAGAGTAGCAACTGTAGATACAATTTTATGATGATAGCATTTATGAATAAGTCATCATTGTCATCAATAGTGTACGTCAACGTTCACCCATTTTAGACGTTATTTATTCAGCTGTGATAAAAACTCTATAGGCTTTGTAGTTTATGGTATTTTGGCATCAGGGGATGTAGCTCAGTGGTAGAGCGTTCGCTTTGCATGTGAAAGGCCCCGGGTTCGATCCCCGGCATCTCCAATCTTTAATTTTCTCAATGGTATAATTAGCCAAATCTGTTATTTATAACATGGATTTTTATGAGTAACAAGCGTTTAGTTACTTAATTGTTTCTTGTCATTCTCTGGGCCGGATTTGGATTAAGCTGTGATAAAAACTCTATAGGCTTTGTAGTTTATGGTATTTTGGCATCAGGGGATGTAGCTCAGTGGTAGAGCGTTCGCTTTGCATGTGAAAGGCCCCGGGTTCGATCCCCGGCATCTCCAATCTTTAATTTTCTCAATGGTATAATTAGCCAAATCTGTTATTTATAACATGGATTTTTATGAGTAACAAGCGTTTAGTTACTTAATTGTGTCTTGTCATTCTCTGGGCCGGTTTGGCCGGAAACTTGGACGAGACAGCACTACAGATAACTGAAAGATAATGCTTTTACCATTAAGTTCACCTTTGTACTTTTATAAAACTGCAATAAAGAATTTTAATAATAATGATACAGTTAAGTAGGCACCAGCCTAGTTTTAGACTGATTTGTTAATAGTTTTAATGCCTCTTTGGTTGTTACCTGTAAGTTTACCTTTAATAAATAAATAAAAGAAGTACTTAGATAAATTCTCAATTCAGAAACCGGCCATCTGTTCCCGTTTAATATTTGTTGGATGCAAGCAAATATAAATTTATCAGTCAATCAAAGCGTGAATTAATTAATCCACTGCTAGTCATAAGATCGGTTACTGAATTAAAAATTTCGCTAAGTAACTACTCAACTGTAGTGGCGTCTCGTGAAATTTCTTGGAAAAGAGCGTGACAGAATGTTACGTAAGGATTTGCTTAGTGAAAATCTCAATTCAGAAACCGGCTTAATACAGGGTCTTTCTAATAAAATTTAATATTTAATTAAAATACAGGATCTTTCTTTCCTTGGCTATCGTCATCGAGCCGATGGCATCAATTTTGTGGTCTCCACACAAGAACAAAAAAATCCTTTAAAATTGGATTGACAACAGGGATGATAGAGAATCAATGAATAATAATAATAAATAAATAATAAATAAACTCACGCCCGTTATCCCCGAATCAATGAATAATTATTGAAAATCAATCAATACTGCACACATACGTTCACCAATTTTTGTTATTTATTCAGCTGTTATGAAATTCGATAGGCTTTAAAATTTAGGGTATTTTGGCATCAGGGGATGTAGCTCAGTGGTAGAGCGTTCGCTTTGCATGTGAAAGGCCCCGGGTTCGATCCCCGGCATCTCCAAACTTTACTATTTCCTTTGGTATAATAAGCTGATGATTAGCCAAACCTGAAAGTAAACCCAAGGGTTTTCAAGAGTGAATTCACACGCAAAATTTACGCAGTTTGTAAATTGTTTAATGTTACTTACTTGAAATTAAAGTATTGCTGTAATTAAAGTAAATCTGGACACAAATATTATATATTTATTAAAAACAAAAACCTTATAACATTCTACCGTACTAGGAGAAACCTGGGCTTTGGGAAAACAGAAAACATTATTAGTTTCAAGAAGAAAAATGAGAAGACATTTGCATAAAATAAATGGATTGAGAGGTATTATTTAAGTTATATAACAAAAAATAAAGAAATATTTGTATTTCTATCAGCTTTAATTCTACCTTAAGAGTGTTTCAGTAGAATCAGATCTTATCAGTTGAGACGTTTTCTATAACATTCTCCATACCTTCCTACTTAATTATAATGACGTGAAAGGACTTATTAGTAGATATATTTTATACTGGCTGTTGCCCGCCACTTCATCCGCGTGGGCTTTAGTTCAAAAAAGTGTTTTCAAATAAGTCACGGATACTTTTAGCGCATGTGAAATACTCGTAATTAAAACGAAAAAATTGTGTGCTCACTAACGTTCATATCTATTAATAACTACTAATAATTTTGAAAATCAGAGAACTTTCATACTAATGTTGCACCCCCTTTTACCCCCTTAAGGGATGATTATCAAAAAATATTTTACTCGAGTTTCATGACTTTCAATGACGAACCTTCACACTGAATTTTATTCCAATAACTTCAATAACAGCAAACGTTTATACTAACTTTGCACCCCCGTTCTAGCCCCCTAGGGGGTGAATTTGCAAAAATCCTTTCATAGTGCCCCCCTACGTTATAAAAGGAACCCCTGTGCAAAATTTCAAGTTTCTTACCCTTATAGTTCAGACCCTGCGCTGATATGTCGGTAAATAAGTTAGTCAACTTCTCCCTACTAAATTGCACCTCTCTTTTACCCCCTTAGGGATTGAATTAAAAAAAAGGGTGTCGGAATAATCATTATTAGAAACTATAAATACAATATTAATTTGATTGAAAAACCCTTGAAAGACAGAGAACTTTCATACTCACCCTCTTTACCCCCTTTAAGGGATAATTTAAAAAAAAGTATTTTACACGTATTTCATGACTTTCAATGAAGAACTTTGATACTGAGTAACATTCGAATAACTCAAAAACGGCCAAGTTTCATACTAACTTTGCACCCCCTTTTTACCCCCTTAGGGGCTGAATTCACAAAAATGGATATCGGAAATATGTAATCATTATTAAGAAGTTATAACCCAAATACCACTTTTTATTGAAATAACTTTGAAAATCAGAGAACTTTCATACTAACTTTGCACCCCCTTTTTACCCCCTTAGTGGATGAATTCACAAAAAGCGATATCAGAAATAATCATCATTAGAAACTTATAACCCTAATACCACTTTTTATTGAGATTACTTTGAAAATCAAAGAACTTTCATACTAACTTTGCACCCCCCTTTTTCCCCCTTAAGGGATGATTTTTGACTACGTCCGCGTGGGATTTAGTTGAGTAAAGTGTTTGCGAATAAGATAGGGATACTTCAAGCGCCTGCGAAAGAGCTTTTATACTAACTTCGCAATCCCCTCTTACCCCCTTAAGGGATGATTTCCGAAAGACTACTTTACATGTCGTTCATAACTTTCAATGAAGGACCTTCATACTGGATTTCAAAAGTTTCATACTAACTTTGCACCCCCTTTTTATCCCCTTAAGAGAAGATTTAAAAAAAACTATTTTACATGTGTTTTAAAACATTCAATGAAATCACTTTATTCTGAATTTCATTCGATTAACTTCATAAACGGCAAAGTTTCATACTAAATTTGCAACCCCCTCTTACCCCCTTAAGGGATGATTTTCGAAAGACTACTTTACACGTCTTTCAATGAAGGACCTTCAGACTGAATTTCATTCGAGTAACTTCAAAAATAGCAAAGTTGCATACTAACTTTGCACCCCCCTTTTATCCCCTTAAGAGATGATTTTCGAAAAACTATTTTACATGTATTTCAAGACATTCAATGAAGGAGATATGTTCTGAATTTTATTCGAATAACTTAAAAAACGGCAAAGTTTCATACTGAATTTGCACCCCCCTCTTACCCCCTTAAGGGATGATTTTCGAAAAACTATTTTACATGTGTTTCATGACCTTCAATGAAGAATCTTTATTCTGAATTTCGTTCGAATAATTCAAAAAAGGTAAAGTTTCGTACTAACTTTGCACCCCCCCTCTTACCCCCTTAAGGGATGATTTTCGAAAAACTATTTTACATGTGTTTCATGACTTTCAAAGAAAGACCTTCATATTAAATCACATTCGAATAACTTCAAAAACGGCAAACTTTCATACTAAGTTTGCACACCCCTTTACCCCCTTAAGGGATGATTTTTAAAAAACTATTTTACACGTGTTTCATAATTTTAAATGAAGAACCTTTGTACCAAATTTCATTCGAATAACTTCAAAAACGGCAAAGTTTCATACTAACTTTGAACCCCCATTTTACCCCCTTAGGGGATGAGTTTTCAAAAATCCTTTCTTAGTGCTCCCCTACATTACAAAAGAAACTCCTGTGCGAAATTTCAAGTTTCTAACTCTTATAGTTTAGGCCCTGCGTTGATATGTCAGTCAGTCAGTCAGTCAGTCAGTCAGTCAGTCAGTCAGTCAGTCAGTCAGTCAGTCAGTCAGTCAGTCAGTCAGTCAGTCAGTCAGTCAGTCAGTCAGCTTCTCCCTTTATATATATAGAAATGTACTAGCTGTCCCGGCAAACTTCGTACCACCAAAGTCCCCATATTTTCTCACCGTTTAAACCTTCCCTGGAATTCAAGAAATATAAAAAACCAAAAATCCGCCAAATCGGTCCAGCCGTTCTCGAGTTTTAGTGAGACTAACGAACAGCTATCCATTTTTATATACAGGGTGGAATTTTGTAATGACACCTGAAGGGGAAGTACTCTTATTACTGTAGATAGAAAATTTTACTCAAAGGAAATATTCCTTTATTTTTGAAAAGAAAGAAAACTGCATTCAAAGATTTTTAAAAATTCGCTTGCCGCACCCGGTAATCGAACCTACTAAAATCTGTGAAAGTTGCACCCTGTACTTTTATTGCAGCGATCGTTAGGGTCAATTATAAGAATGAAATCTCTCTAACAAACTTAATAAATTAAATGAAAGGAAAACAATGAAATCTTAAATTGTTTAATTATTTTCAAAAAATGGTAAACTAACTAGCTAATTATTTGCTCGAAATGGGCTCCATTTTCTTAGATACACAAATTTATTTTTCTAACGAATTCATTTCTAGTAACCGTTAATAACGTGTTGTGGTGAATGTTATAAATCGTATTCTGAACGTCAACTCTCAACTCGTTTACATTCTCATAAGATTTAATGTAAATTTGATTTTTTACATATTACCACAAAAAAAATTCTAAAAGGATGAGATCTGGTGATCGTGCAAATTGCAATCGTCTTATCTAAATAGTAATTCGTCATTTTAATGGATCAATGACGTCAATGATAATTATTAATTAATAACATAAGTAAACACAAAGAATCTTCGAGTAAAAGTGCTTTAACTTGATTGATTGAATTAATAATTTAAGATTTCATTGTTTTCCTTTCATTTAATTTATGAAGTTTGTTAAAGAGATTTCATCCTTATAATTGACCCTAACGATCGATGCAATAAAAGTACAGGGTGCAACTTTCACAGATTTTAGTAGGTTCGAAGCGAATTTTTGAAAAACTTTGAATGCAGTTTTCTTTCTTTTCAAAAATAAAGGAATGTTTCCTTTGAGTAAAATTTTCTATCTACAGTATTAAGAGTACTTCCCCTTCAGGTGGCATTACAAAATTCCACCCTGTATAAGAAGAAGAAGAAGATTAAGTGTTCAAATACTGTGTACAAAAGTATAGGTACTTTGTTTTTAAATTGACGCCGATCTAACGAAAACACCGAGTGGCAATAAAGCCTCACAAATTCCGCATTACACGTAAACACCTCAGCTCTGTCTACCCCCGGGGCGCAGCTTGAAGGCGGTCATTTCCGGGTAACTTTTTATTAAGGTTAGGGGGTAGTCAGGGGCAGGGTGGATGCAGGTCACGTCGCCCTACGTGCCGGCGAGACGTAGGGGCGACCGACTGCGGCTGAGAGCGTCTGTGTATCTGCTTGTTGATTTGACAGAATACTGTCTGGAAAATAACTGAAAATAAGATACATGCACCATACAATATGTAGATATTGTATGGTGCATGTTTCTTATTTTCAAAGTTTAATAAAAAATAAGTAACAAATATCTAAAGTCTGTTTTTTAGTTCAATGCAAAAAAATAAAACAGTCACGTTGACATCTCAATACAATTCAATGTCTGAATGTTGCTAGTACGCAAGAACCAAATTACCCCATTTTACTTCCAAGTGAAAATTGTTAGTGCTACGTAGGTGTTTTTTTTAGACTTTGCTCTTATGAGGAATTAAACTATAATGTCTTTGATGTGGTAAGGATTTTGGTCACACGAGTGTTCTATTCACAGTAAAAAAAATCTACCGAGTAAACCTATATATTTTATAATGGTAACACCGCGTCATTTTTTTTTGCATCGAATTAAAAAACGGACTTTACGTCACATTAATAAAAACACAAAAAACAATAGTTAATTGCTTCATATGGTAAAATAGTTGTTATACTGTAGAATTATTGGATGACAATGGTTTTTAAATGTTCTTTTCATGGCCAGAATTCAACAGATTAAAGAATAAAGCGGATACATACAATTATCTGACTTTTTGTCGGACGAGTACGACCAGGTTAGAGAGACGAGCAACCGACGACGCGAGCTCCGTCTCTGCTCACCGCGATTGAGCTCTGCAAATCAGAGCGAAATCTGGTCGGACTCTTTCGACGGAAATTCAACTAAGTGTATCCGGAATAAATTTGATAAGAAGTAATAGTTATTTCACACGAAGACTAAAAAAGATTGAATATAAAATTATAGATAGGAGACATGTTGTAGAGTATAGGCGTTTTCCAAGAGCTTCATTAAACGGAAAAAAACATATCGTTTTTACAGATCGTGTTTGCAAAGAGTCAGAAAATTCTCTCAATCGGGTTAATAGTGATTTTAGGACGTACGACCGAGACGATGAGATGGTAACAGTTAGCATTTATGCCAAAACAACAGTTTTTTGACGTTAATACTATCTAGTCCTAGGTTTCTAGCCTTTGGTTCCCCGCCATTGGTCCTAAAAAACTTTATTAACGCGGTTGCGCTACTGCGTGGACATGGAACCCTTTAAAACTAAACACATTATAAACATAAACATTGCTTCTGGCCCCACACTAGGTTAGAACTGTGGACTGTGTCGGATGGGAACCAGAAACAGCGACGTCACAAACATATAAAAATCCAAGACCTGGTGTTTTTTTTGTTCCCCAGCCAGGGTTCGAACCCGGGACCTCGCGCATGGTAGGCCGATGCACTAACCGCTGCGCCACAGAGGTCGTCAAAAATAAAAAGTAGTGCGTCAATAAAAAATACAAGTTCAGAGACAACATTTCAATTTGACAGCATACTCAACACTGATCTTAGAGGTAAGACCACTTGCCTTTCAAACAATGTTTTCGTCATCCAACATGTAGGTAAAATGGTGGATGTAGAGTAGAGCAAAGTAAAGTAACTCCACATGCTGAAGATGTTATGTCCATCTTAGTATGCAGTTGACGTCGCCAGGTAAGCGGGTGCAGGGTGGCACGGTACAGTCGGAGAAGAAAGTCACTGTCAGAGGGAACACGAGGGATAAAACACCAAGGCGGTCGCGGTCGCGGTGGCGGTTCATACAAACGTCGTAGTATTTTGTGAACGCCACCGTCGCCGTCGTCACAACCGCGTTGGTGCGTTTCATTCATCCTTTCGACTTAGCTGCAAGTGCAACATAACATGTGTTATTTAAAAACAATAAACAATTACATAAGGAAACAAATTTTGTTATTATTATATTGGAATTACAATATTTAGTTTCTTGTTTTGAAAGTTTGTAATTTACTTTAATACTAATTATCCGCATGCATGTGTGAATTAGTAAGAAAAAAATACAAAAATTTCAAGATTTTTGAGAAATGAAGTAATAAAATTG
The DNA here is from genome assembly GCA_947310845.1 of Yponomeuta plumbellus. Taxonomy (NCBI): domain Eukaryota; kingdom Metazoa; phylum Arthropoda; class Insecta; order Lepidoptera; family Yponomeutidae; genus Yponomeuta; species Yponomeuta plumbellus. The sequence continues at coordinate 5,430,268 of OX371209.1, read as the reverse complement.
AGATTTTCATTCGGAAGTAGTTTAATTTATCTATAATCAAGAAACGGTTTTAATTTTATACTTATATGTAGACTGGAATAAAATTCGTTATTGTACCCCGAAAATACAAACATAAAATTCATAGTTCATAGTCCAATTTTTGAGAAATGAAGTAATAAAATTGAGATTTTCATTCGGAAGTAGTTTAATTTATCTATAATCAAGAAACGGTTTTAATTTTATACTTATATGTAGACTGGAATAAAATTCGTTATTGTACCCCGAAAATACAAACATAAAATTCATAGTCCAATACTATATTAGAGAGGTAAAGTGACCACTTAGATTCTGTAATACTTGGGAGTATTTATGAAATTTTTGCAGAGATTGATGTAAACCTACGTAACTTCGCAATAATAACTTTTGTACTTAACTGTACAACGTGTTAAATGAGGAGGTTTTTTACAACCCTCCTACCTTTATAGTACCTCCGTAGTTACATTGAGTAGGCGATAGTGGGATAATGTAGGGACTTTGCAACCATCTTGATACGTTTTGCAGAGGGTGCCCCTATATTGGCACACTTTTCCTGGCAAAAACGTACAAATATCAACTGATTAATTAGATTCCTACACCTCCAAACACTAACATTCACAAATCAATCAACACACGCAACTCGAATATCCCCAAACAATAGCTGCAACAAAAACACCAGAACTAAAACGTTGCGTTACAAAAACAATAAATTCCTCCTCAGCGTTGGATAAAGAATAAATTGTTTTCTTCATCACGAGTTTTCTTCTTTTTTTGCGGCGCGACACTGGCCAGTTTTTTGCTTTGTGTGGTTATTAAAAAAGCAACACTGTAAGTGTGATTCGATTGGAGACAGCCGGACGACACACGGGTGGACGTCGCGTCGTTAGGACGAAGCCAGGAAACACGCGGTGATCACTGGAGACCCAATGGCATTAGGCCTACGTTTTGAAATTGGTGGTAGCGATTAGTATAGAATTTGACTGCTAAACGCCCGAAATTGTTTTCTATGATATTTTCGCTATCCTTTATTTGGTAGGAGTAGATCCGCCCATGACTAACGCTAGTGGCATTTTTCCGAGCGCTTCCGTGCTTCGCAAGGCACGTTCAGCAGTTTGTGCCTGCTGCCATCGATAGATGGCAGTCATTAAGCCAAATCTGAGGCCTTAGGGTGGCTTGAAAATTTCTGACAGTAAGATCAGCCACTATGTCTTACAAGCCTCCACCAATCCGGACTTGGCCCCTGTGGTGGAGTATTGCCTATACCTTCCTCAGGGAAGAGACCCGTGGGCCTCGGTGGGGACATAATGGGTTGATGATGAGAAGTATTATTGACACAGATTGTGTATAATACTATTGACATTTAAATATTTCGCTTTAAAGCATCATCATCACTATTGACAAAATTAATTTCGTTAGTAAAACTAAGACAACTTTTACTTTAAGGCGCCTCGCTCGGATCAAAATTTGTACGTCTACGTACGTGTTCTCTAGTTCATTCCGAAAATTCTGTGTTCGAAATACGTTCCACTAGCGAATGATACTTCGAAGGATTGATTGTTCGACGCCTTTTTTATCCGATGCTTTTATTGTTAGGTGCCTTGTTACTTCGAAAACGTTTTGCCGATGCCTTGTTACTTCGAATAATATTACACCGGTGCATTATGAGGTACAGGTATAGGTGGTTCAAAGTAGTTGTATAAGAAAAAACGTAATAAGTTAGTTACAAATCTTACCGACGAGCGATGCCAGCGCCAGTCGCCAAATAAAGCTAATTATCGATGCTTGTTTTTTCAGTGCTTCGTTGCTTCAACTTATGGCTGCAATAAAGTATTGAGTAAAATACGTTTTACCGAGGCCTTTACATGCAGTAACAGGACAGGACAAAGGGTCCATCCTCCATATCCGACAATGTACCTACCATCTTCTTCAAAACTCATGTTTGACAAATAAATATCTTTATCTTTAATGGATAGCCGATACTCTATTTCGGTGGCCACGCCCTCGCCCGACTAGAGTTTACCCCGTAATGGGCTCTCGGACACTCGGTACTTCCTCGCGGCACGGAATCCGACACGAGTCGTAAATCATAGGCCTAATCCGACATTAGAGCGGCCGGCTTTTTGGCTAAATTGTAGAATACATTTTGCCGGAGCAGCTAATGGAATACGGCGGGAGACGTGTAGGAAGATGTTTAGGTAGATCTCTTTTGTCAAAGTTATTGAACTTGTTCTTTGTTTTTATTCGACTGCCGCTGATGGTAGTATTTTAAGCGTATAGTCGACAGGACATCATCCTATACACCCATGCACTCTACTCCGTTGCATTACGAGTGACTCTGCAACTAACTGTGAAGGTTGGCGTGCTGTCGACTTTACGTATTTCTTATTCTAACGGGTCGGTCGGTTTTTTTTACTCCTTTAATATCTTCTTTTAATCCGACTTCTACATAACACAATCTCTTGACCTGGGCCTCGATTTTGTTAACGCATTGTAGTACAACGACAACTGCATGAACATGAAGATTTAGTTTCATTGCCGCTTCAAGTCTATGCGTGTACGCATGTCAAACAACCTAGGCGTCTTTGGTATGAAAAGACTATGCGAAAAGAATGTATCTGTGATCGTACTATAATGCACTAACAGAATTGAGGCCCTGGTCCCAAGCTAGGGTTCTCTGTGCTATGGTAACCAGGCAAGGACGTCACAAACATGGAAAAACATCCAGACTGAACAAATGTACGACGGCCTCGACCCGGCGCGATCCTCATTCATAAAGGAAGACTTGGCCAGCACCTATACCATAATGATTTATGGGAATGGGAATGCTTGAAGAGGGATGATTCTGTTTTTGTTCTTTAGTATTTCAGTGATTAATGCTATGTTTTATGTATCTCTATATTGTTTATTGCGATGTTTGTTTTTTTTGTGTAATAACTAAGTTTGTAGCGTTTGCCATTAGATCATCATTCAGCCACAAGAAGTCCACTGCTGGACATAGGCCTCCTCCATGGATTTCCAAAAAGACCGGTTATAAGGGGCTTGCATCCAGCGTCTCCCTGCCTCTTGGATGCGATCGTCTGTCCATCTTATGGCTGGTCGTCCTACGCTGCGCTTGCCGATGTGTGGTCTCTATTCAAGAACCTTTCGGCCCCATCGGCCATCGGTTCTTCGTGCTATGTGCCCCGCCCACTGCCACTTCAACTTACTCATCCGATGCGCTATATCGACGACTTTCGTTTGTCACTATTTCTGATTCGGTCTCGTAGAGAAATTCTGAGCATAGCCCTTTCCATAGCTACTTGCGTGACCTTGAGTTATGAGGCCCATATAGTGAAAGACCACGTTTCGGTGCCATAAGTCATCACTGGTAACACACTCTGGTAACACACACAACTCTGTATAATTTTGTTTTGAGTGATTGAGGTATATTGGAGGAAAATACTTTTCTAAGTTTAACGAATGCTGCCCAGCCGAGTTGCATTCGACGATTGACCTCTTTCACGGAGTTGAAGTTGGACCGGCCTAGTTAGATGTCCTAAGTAGACGTATTCGTCGACCACTTCGAGAGTCGAGTTACACACTGTTATTGGGGTGGGCACAACACGGGCGTTCGACATGACCTTCGTTTTGTCCATGTTCATTTTAAGGCTCACCGGTTCGGAGACTCGACTGAGGTCTTCGAGAATTATGCCGAGGTCCGCCAGCGTCTCTAACATGACTATATCGTCGGCAAATCGAAGGTGACTGATGTATTAGATGTATGAGCTTAATCAGAATAGTGAGGAAACCCGCACCTTGGTTGACACCGTACAAGCGTAGGTATCGGGAAAATAGAAAAATGAAAAATTCATACTGCGTTCCAAAACAAAGCAACGGAAAAATTAGTCTCAATCACACTCGACTTACAGTGTTACAGTGTCGCTTTGGCAAAAAACAACAAAACGTGCTCGCAAGCTCACGCAATTTGTAAAATTTACTTACAAAGCGCAGGGGAATGCCGAAACAGAATTTTCTGCATACTTTTCAGCAGGCATAAGTCAATTTGTCATTGTTCGCCGCCGCCGCCTCATTAGTGCGAAATCTCCATTCAACTTATGCAGCAATGACTAATTAACAAAACGCAGCTTTTCCTTCCACCAAAAATGCTACAAAGTCACCAAAATCTAAAGTCTCAAGCGCAAAAATCTCTTTAAAAAAAGTATGCGCGCAAATAGAAAACAATTTGTATAGTGGCATCTTGTTGGTCAGTCTGTCTGTTTGCTATTCGAAGTAACACGTACTACCTATGGGCCGGTTCTGAATTGAGAATTTCACGTAAGTAGGTACCTAAATACTTAAGTAACAATCTGTCACGCTCTTCTCTGAGAAATTTGGCGAGACAGCACACAGCAGCTAAGTAACTCTTAATTCTAAGTAGTTGAAAAATTGATCGTCAAGATCAGCAAAGAAAATCCGGAACACGTAAGTAATAAATTATAAATCTTAGTTTTGCTTAAGTCATGTTTAATGTCACTAAAAAAATACTTATATTTTTTTAGCGTCATTTTTAATTATTTACTAATAACTAAAAAGTATAAGTATTTTTCCCACCAATCCGGACTTGGCCCCCGTGGTGGAGTATGGCCTATACCTTCCTCAGGGAAGAGATCCGTGCCCCTCGGTGAGGACATAATGGGTTGATGATGATGATAAGTATTTTTTTAGTGACATTAAACATGACATGACATTGACTGTAAATTTAAACTAAGATTCATCATCATCAACCCATTACTAACCTGACTGTAAATTTAAACTAAGATTCATCATCATCAACCCATTACTAACCCATCATCATTAATCCAACCCACCGAGGGGCACGGGTCTCTTCCCTGAGGAAGGTATAAGCCATACTCCACTAAACATGTTAAAAAAAGTGAAAATGTAGAGCAAGTTTAAATTGGCCATATCTCAAAAACCGTGCAACTTTTACTGAGGTCATGTTAGGTCGGTTCGATGCCTTTTGGGCAGGTCTACCTCCGATGTCACTGTGACGTGTCATTTTTGGGACACCCCGTATATCGCATTACAATGCGTATTTGGAAGCAAAGCCGCGGGCAAAAGCTAGTTCAAGTTAAAAATAAAACGACCGACAATTGGCATCTTCGTCAAAGGCTCCTTTAATAAGTCCCTGTTTACTTCTCCATCATCGGAAAATGTTTTTGTCATCTGCAGGCTGGGCTTTGTCTCAATGAAAACCAGACTTTATTTTCACTAAACTAGGGATTAGTTTTACTTAACCGCTGACCCACAGTTTTCCCAAATATTTTCACAGGAAACGAGACTTTATCAAGTTAGTTTTAGGGTGTCTATTGGCTCGAAAATTGGTGGTTTGTGACATCAAAGCGTCGGGCGGTGATAAGCTGAAAGGTCCACTTCTTGCATTCAGTTCCGATTCACTTATTTTGTCCATACTAAGACAATGTATGCGGCGAATTCGCCGTTCGCGTTTGCAAAAACGCACGCATCCCTGCGATAGGGCTGCCAACAAGTCTGTTCCTTTACTTTAATAATGTACTGAGTATATTAAATATGGAGTTCGTTATATAAATGTTGCTAATGTACTAAACTAATATTATCCGGATATGCTGCCGCATATGCCGCATTATGCTGAGTCAGCTGCCTTTTGCAGCAGCGGTTACACACCGCGACAAAACTGTATAAATGTATTTCCTTATGTTTGTAACTCTTTTTATCTTTAATGTTTTCTTCTCATTTGTATTTCGTATTTTTGTTGTGTGTGACTGTTGGTGCAATAAACGTTTCTCTTTCTTTCTTTCTTTCTCTATACACTTACTTGATAAAGAGTCCAACCAGGCTTCAGGTTATTTTCTGCGAGCAGACCTGTGGGCTCATTCGCCAAAATTCAAAATTACGGGCTAATTTTCGTAACGGATATTCATACGTCTTAAAAAGTCATGTATACCACTACTGTATAGCTTCTTCTTCTTTTAAGACCCTATGTTAGAGCGAGACAGTACTCCGTACGACGTCGGTTATTGTGTTGACGTGACTTTTTAAGACGTATGAATATCCGTTGCGAAATTTACATTATGAGCCCACAGATCGGACTCTTCCGACAAAAAATCAAATGAGTGTATCCGGATATTCTAGTTCAGAAGGTGTAGTGTTAACGAAAGTTTTACTTGCTAATATATTTTACGTATAAGACTTGCACTCGCTCGGATGGGTTACCCTGAAAGAGGCTTATGCCCAGCAGTGGGCTCTGCTTATGGGTTCATTAGATAGAAAATTCAATTTAAAAATTGTAACGGGAGTAACTAAAAAAATATTTGAAATGTCAAAACAAAGGGTAGCTTTTATTTACCCTACTCTCTTATTTTATTATTTTCTTTTTACGATATTTACTCTTGTGACAGATATTAGGTATTATTGTAAATGCTTAACATATTTTTTCTTTTATCGCTAGCGAGCGGTATCGCCTCGTTCCTACAAATTCACAAATGTACCTACGTAACTTATGAAATTAATACGGAATTGGTACATGCACGTACTACCACCAAGGCCAATGCCGATTGTACTTCGATTTATAAAAAAATCTGTGAATGTAATTTATATGTATAATAGAGGATATTTTAGTACCCGAAATCGACGTGTGTGCATGCAACGACTAATGAGTGTCGATGAAGCGATAGTGATTTGTCAGGATCGTGGCAGGTGGCAGTCCCTGGTCTCCTCCTACCCCTCTGGGATACAGGAGTGAGCTTATGTATGTATGTGTATGTATTTAATTTATTCAAGGACAAAAAACAGAATTGACAATTTTATTACAAAAAAAATATTAAAGTCCACATAGTACAGTTTGGCAATTCCTAAGCTTTTCTCACAGTATCATAATAATATTGTATCTACATAATTATCTATCTATCTACCACCGCTCGTGGCAACCCTGAAACACACCTCGGAGCTCCGACACCACCAAATAACCCTCGATATTGACGCCTCTTGGCGATGGCCATTTTAGAAAAGTCTTTGTCAAATCCTACTTTTTTTCTATTTACCTATATTTCTTTCCTTGACGTGCTAACCCTCTAGGTCTCTGCCAAACTCGTCCATTGCACTCCGACAGCTTTAGTGAGATTTGGTCACTTCAGAGGGGACAGTCTTTAAAATGCATAGCTGTTCAAAAGGATGGTAACGGTTGTTTCATTGGCACTATTGGTAGTCTAGTAACCGATCACAGTCCAATGGTGTAGTGTAAGTAACCCATGAAATTTAACTTGGCGCCTCGCACAATTTGATCTCTTGCGTGGGAATTGCCTATTTAATTAGCGCGGGTTTTTACATTGGAATGAAATTTATTGCTTTTGCTTTGTAGACCAAATAGAGGCAAGAGCTATCATTTTTAAAATGCCATTAAAACGTATGTGTGTATCAGACATTAAGGCCGGGACAGGTAAAATTATGGTCGAGGTCGGGCGAACGATCGGAAGACAGAGGTCTATACGGCAGAAACCTTTTTGGAAAGTGACACAAATTAGTAGGGTAGTCATAATTATGTACCTAAAGGTTGGCGTGCGTAAATACGTAAGTCTGTGGTAGATATTCGGTTATGACAATTTTGTCATAACCGAATATCTACCACATTGTATTTACATATCAAACCCTGACAACACAATTTTTAATAATTTTTAAACAATTGTGTTTTCTGTACTGTGAAAATAACTTTGTTAAAATCTATTTAAAGTCATAAATATACCGTTAAATATCACTATTCGTAGAGGTAAGTATGACATATTACTATCAAGTACCTAATTGAGTAATAATTAGGATTTTTTGTGTAGCCATGGTTGTCTCACCAGGTTGACTTTGTCCAGCAGGACAAAGGCATTTTTTTAAACTTTCATTCCTCCTTGTCTTTGACCGACTCAAGCCACCTACCAGCTAATTTATTTTGCCAAATCGTCACGCCATCTCGGACTCTGTTTGCCAGAGTGCGTATACTGAGTTTTGTCATTCACTTTCGATAGCGAGAGCGTTTGCGATTTGCATAGGAGTGACAAAGCGCGCCATCTAGTTGTCTCTTTGTCACTCCTATGCAAATCGCAAACGCTCTCACTATCGAGAGTGAATGAAAAAACTCAGTATAAGCACTCAGGTCACCGGTGGTTATCGCACGTCATCCAATTGGTATCGATTTTTTCACACCTTGCCGGGCCCATACATCTGTCATTCCTGTATTATACAATTCTTCAGAAGAAGATTTCTTCGCTTATTTCGCGACTACTTTTTGAGTCTGCGATAAAAAATAGCTCGATCGAAAAATCACAGCGCCCATCTACGGTCTGGCAACTCAATGGCTGATCTATGCGCGTGCGCACAATCGCCGCGATAAGCGCAGTATTAAATCAAACGACTGCGCTTTTTCCCACCGCCATTCTTATTCATTAAAGCTTTAAATAAAGTGGAAAAAGCTGTCCCGAGTGGGGGGTTGACATAAACAGTGCTGTCACAAAAAGTGAAATTCCGCATTTTAACATAACGGCTGGTAAAAACTGAAATTGCGCCCGGATTGCCTCAGATTCCCTGTCTGAGATACGGCTAAGTTGATTTCTAGATCGCAATGCGTTGATATCGAGGCCCAATTTAGCCTGGGGACTCGTGTTTTGTGTTTTTTGCCCGGTAAGTAAACACGGTACGTTCGGTATCGGGATAAATCTATAGATTGCTAATAGCATCGTACACGGGCGCGCTTTCCGGCACGCTCGACGTCTGCTGTCCCACTCTTGCATATTAATATCGCGATATAAGGAGACGTGAATGACGTCATGAGGACGCTGGCGTGTGGGGAAGAGTCTGCAGTGTATGGGCTTTTTTATAATTTTTTATCGACTTCTAAAAAGATGAGGTTTTCGAGCCTAAACTTTCGTAAGATGTACACTGTATTAACTTAATTCCTGATACACTTACTTATTTCTTTGTCGGAAGAGCTCGACCAGGTTTTGTCCTGATTCGTAGAGCTTAATCTTACTAGAGACGGAGCCCCGACGAAAAAGCGATTCCAGATTAAATCCTTATCAAGGAGGAAGTTCTCAATTAGATTTTATTACGAAAGTAGATGATCCCATATAAATTTGGCCACGATCTTCTCAATTAGATTGTATATTTTTTACGTATGCTCGGCGATAGTTATTTATGGCGTTGAATGATTTCATTTATTAGATATTTTTTTATAACGAAAGTAGATGATCCCATATGGACAAGATCTATTGGCTAAATTTATATCAAGATGAAATTCATCAGAAAATATTTTTTTATATAAAAAAGTTTTATAGATTGCTGATAAATGCTCGCGCGGTTAATGGACATTGATAGTGTATCGAAGGTATTCGTAATGGATTCAGTTTTTGTCGCCATACTTCGCACTGGCAATGCAATTAAATTCTGCTGTGATAGTCGAGTGATTGTAATTAAAACTTAAGTTCTAGTGTAGGAAATAATAAATTATGATGATATATCGCTCAAATCTTGTTATAGACCTAATGTGAATCGAAGGAACTTCAAGTTTTTTTCTACTACAGGAGTGATGTATTTTCGCTGCCATTTCCAATTACAAACTCGAAAATAGCTTTCGCCCGCGACTCCGTACGCGTGGACTTTAGTTCAAAATTTTGCAACCCCGTTCACTCCCTTATTTAGAAAAACGGTTACATTTAGAAAAACAGCAAAACACGTGTTCAATCAATTGTGTTGAAGAGTATTTATTTTAAGTTTCAAGAAAAGTAGACATTATTCTTTATTCCTCCCATACAAATTTTGGCAACCCTTTTCGGCCCCTTAGGGGTTGAATTAAAAAAAATCCGGTTTTATTCCTTGCCTACATTATATAGACCCTTTGTGCATAATTTCAGCTTCCCAGGTCCAACGGCTTGGGCTGGGCGTTGATGAGTGAGTCAGTCAGGACTTTGAATTTTATTTATATAGATATATTGGCATGACATGACAGGTGGCAGTCCCTGGTCTATGCCTACCCCTCTGGGATACAGGCGTGAGCTTATGGATATATGTATCTACATATGACATGACATGAACAAGATGTAAGTTTTTACCTTCAAATAAAATTCGTGTTTCCGATGGCTTCCGAAGTATACATCTTATTTTTCAGCTAACTCCTAAGTCTAACGAAAGGAGAGTTACTCTCTTACTGACACAAAGTAAACTTTTTAGTCTGAAAACCTATAAAAATTTTTTTTAACGCCGAACTCCTCAAAGGCAGTGATTTCCCCGCACTGGCGTCCAAATGTTCTTAAACTATCGAGAAATCCCAGACGTAAAAATTTGACCCCATTGAGGCGGTCTGTTTTTGCTTATTGTTTTTGGAGCTTCCATAACACGGATGTTCCATGGTGATCTGTCAGGGTTGTCTGGCTGTGCATGGTCTCCACCAACTCCTCTTAGATACAGGAGTGAATTTATGTATGTGTACATGTATGGCGGCGCAGTGACCAGCTGTAAAAGCGTTTTATTAATACGGAACGGAGTTCATAAAACCCTCCCTTGAAGTCCCTTGCAACTTCGCCGTGCGCACAAAAACGTAGCATTACGACTAATTGAAAGCTCTTTAAAAATAGCGAACCCAAAACAATAGAGCCAGCGCCGATAAACCACGGCACACCACAAAGAGACCCAGCGCCCGCAAAAAGCCAAAATAATCGCAATTATTTCACCCGACGCAATTTACCTTCATTGTTCAGCAGAAACACCAATTATATACAATTACTCGTATATGACATTGTCTCGGTCGGATGCCATTCGATCGATACTGAATCGATGCGGCTGAATCGAGTCGGGATTATTCGAATACGTCGCGCGCCACATAAACGGCCCCTTTGTGCGCCGGAAAAAATAAGGCACATCGAAATGTAATGCATAGGAAATTATTATGTAAGAATTTTCAGTTTCTTCTGCGCCCGCAAGTGTGAAGAATTGAATCGATTGTTTTTTGGCGCGGGAGCGTTTTGAAATTCTGTTGTGAATGTTTTAAATCTGGCTCTCTATGTTCTCTAGGACCTCCTTCGTAGAACTTATTTTTAGTGCATTGACCTCCTTGCTATCAATTACTAGTAGTAAGGAGGTTATTGAACTAAAAGCGTTAGGACCTCCTTCTTAAGATTCCTTTTTGTACATCGATCTCCTTAGTTCTATTGGGATGTTTTCTTTTTTACTATTAAAAAAAATCTTAGTTCCCAAAAACTCTGTAGATGGCGCTTCAACCAATATTCGCGATACTCAATATTGATTAACTTTGTTTATTAGTATTGTAGGTACTAGGTTTTAGATTGTCGTGTTCTTACGAAATCATTTAATCTATTTATTTTAGTTACGAGAATGCTTTCACATTGACGGTTTAGGGTTAAAATGTATGATGGCTGGGTGGGTGAGTGGGCGGGATGGGTGTACTGCGCTTTAGACTTTCATCTTTAGTAAAAAGATGCTTGCCTTCCATTTTGTACATAACCACGATGCAGACTTCTTTTCTTTTTATTTTGGGACATTTTTTTTTGGCGTAGAAAAGCATTGAAAAAATTAGGTTTTTTCCTTGATGTTATTTAGATAATTGCAACAAGTCGTGTGATGTGACAATGATCATCATCATCATCATCAACCCATTATGTCCCCACCGAGGGGCACGGGTCTCTTCCCTGAGGAAGGTATAGGCCATACTCCACCACGGGGGCCAAGTCCGGATTGGTGGAGGCTTGTAAGACTAGTGGCTGGTCTTACTGTCAGAAGTTTTCAAGCCGCCCTTAAAGGCCTCTGACTTGGCTTAACGACTGCCATCTATCGACGGCAGCCGGCACCAACTGCTTAACGTACCTTGCGAAGCACGGAATCGCTCGGAAAAAATGCCACTAGCGTTAGTCATAGACGGTGACCCATCCATGGACTGAACGCGCCGAATGTTGCTTAACCTTAGTGATCGTTCAAGATCACTCAGGCAGCCCAGGCTACGAGCGATTCGAGCTACGAGTGATGTGACAATGATATAATATGTAAATGAGCCAAAATACATTTGATGCCAAAAAATCGGCCTCTTCGCTTTATTTTTAATGTTCACGCAGTCGAGACAAATTTGCTATGAACAGGTAAAAGCATTTTTTATTGGCGTCTGTGTTCTCTTTCAACTTTTCTAAAGCTTAGTTTCTTTTTTCGGACTTTAGTCTAAAGACTGAGATATATGTGTATATAATTAATTTATTTATTTACATAAGACACACACATACACACACGTATACAAAACAAAATCTAAAATACAAATCACAGCACTAAGTCTGACACAACACTCATCCTCCGCCAATGAGTGAAATGAATGTCAAGTTATTGGTCGGCCATTTTTCAAAATCATTAGGGTGGGTACAAAATTACCACGTATGTACAAGGTTGAAGTACTTCGACTGGTACTCTCAATCGATAAGAAAAATACTGCCGTTTCAATAAAGCACAACTTAAAGATCAATTTGAATCGATAAAATTACAAACTGTTAACTTTTATCCCTACTGTCTGCTCGCTAAGTAAGGGCTGAAGATATTTGATCCCGTACTGAAGAAACTAATGTCGACATAAGAAGTGCGTATGATGTGGGATTTATTATAATGAATTTATAAACAGCACTTCAAAGTGAGCCTCAGACTGAGCGAACATGTTTATCGGGAAACAAGTGTGCGCGAGCGCATGTAATGGTGGCTCTTTACTTCGTTATTCACATTTGCGTATTTGCCAACGATTTAGAAGACATTGCGAGCTTATCCAAAACCAGTGCTTAAGATTCGCCAAGATGCCCAGCAACAGATAGTTAATATTTGCCAAATACGCGGACACGAATAGCTATGTGAAGTGCCACCACCAAGCTTAGGCATAGGGCAAGCAAGAAGGTGGTGTGTAAGACTTCAAATCATTATCATCATCATCAACCCATTACATATGTCTCCACCGAGGGGTACGGGTCTCTTCCCTGAGGAAGGTATAGGCCATACTCCACGACGTGGGCCAAGTCCGGATTGGTGGAGGCTTGTAAGAATAGTGGCTGGTTTTACTGTCAGAAGTTTTCAAGCCGCTCTAAGGCCTCTGACTTGGGTTAACGACTACCATCTATCGACGGCAGCCGGCACCAACTGCTTAACGTGCCTTGCGAAGCACGGAACCGCTCGGAAAAATGCCACTAGCGTTAGTCATAGACAGTGACCCATCCATGGACTGAACGCGCCGTATGTTGCTTCGTTTAAGATCACTCAGGCAGCCCAGGCTACGAGCCATTCAAATTTCTTTTTAGCATTTAAGAGATATTTAAATATCTAATGTACGAGTATAGGAGCATATCTTGCTTTCACCGAACGATTTATATTCGTTCGCACCTGATCAGTTTAACCCCGGTTTAATAGCGTTTATTCGCAAAAAGATCTTTATTTATATCGATTCTTAGCGTTTAATTTTGATTCGTCCATAACTTTGGCTTCAATGGGAGTAATGCCGTTGATTGCTCGCATCGCGTTTGGGTTACCTTTTATGAAACTTATGAGGGGTGTTAAAATTTAAGTGTCCTTATTTGTAAAACATCGCTTTAGCACATTAATTAAAGCTTACTGGTATTCATATTGCGTAAAAATGCATATTAGCTGCGGTTTAAACAACTTTTAAATACTTGGGCAGTTAAAATATCTCCTTGCAATTAAGAATGTCTAGTATAGAATACAACGTTAAAGTATTTTTTGCTAGATATAAAATTCTCGTGTCACAGTATTAGGGCGCATACTCCTCCGAGGCTTGACCGATTTTGATGATAGTTTATATGTGTATTTGGTAGGTCTGAGAATAGATTGTTATCTACTTTTCATACCCCTATCTGGAAAAAAGACGTTTGTCTGGTCACCTAGTCTAATACCTATATAAAATTCTCGTGTCAGTGTTAGTGCGCAGACTCGGCATACTCCTCCAAAACGGCTTGATGAAATTTTATATGTATACTAGCTGACCCTACAAACGTTGTTTTGCCAGATAGGGCTATAAAAATAGATAACAACCTATTCTCAGACCTATTGAACATACATATAAAATTTCATCAAAATCGGCCAAGCCGTTTCGGAGGAGTAGGTATGCGCACTAACATTGTGACACGAGAATTTTATATATTAGACGATTCGGTAAGCCTGAGAATAGGTTGTTATCTATTTTTCATAGCCTTAAATGATAAGGGCGGTCCAGCGGCGAAACAACGTTTGCCGGAACAGCAGGTGATATTGTATACCTTTGGCTTGTGTACTCAGTTTGTACTTAAAATAAACAAATTCAATTTGAATGTCTTCTACTCATCGATTCCAACAACTTTCACTAAGGGACCAACTCTGAAATATGTGCGAGGTGTGCGACCACCTTTATCAAAGCGCCCAACGCGTGTACTCGCCCCCATAAAAGGAGTTTTATCGCAAAACTGCGCAAAAACAGCGGGATTAATTAAAATACTTATCATTTTTCTCACTTCGGGCGTGTCGATGCTTGACGCCTGAGTTATTTACGATTCGGTGGGGGTAAGGAAAAAGTGCCGATGGAGGAGCAAAGAGTGGTTGGTATTGAACAGCGACGTCACAAACATGTAAAGACCTGGGTTTCTTTGTTTTGTCCCCAGCTGGGATTCGAACCCGGGACCTCTTGCATGGTAGTCAGATGCGCTAACCGCTGCGCCACATAGCGCGTTCAGTGCATGGATGGGTGCCCGTCTATGACTACGCTAGTGGCATTTTTCCGAGCGGTTCCGTGCTTCGCAAGGCACGTTAAGCAGTTGGTACTGGCTGCCGTCGATAGATGGCAGTCGTTAATCCAAGTCAAGAGGCCTTAGGCCCGATTGAAAACTTCTGACAGTAAGACCAGCCACTAGTCTTACAAGCCTCCACCAATCCGGATTTGGCCCCCGTGGTGGATTATGGCCTATACCTTCTTCAGGGAAGAGACCCGCGTCCCTCGGTGGGGACATAATGACAAACAAAAAATATTACAAAAATACTCTATCAAGTAGACAAAACAAACTCTACAAACAAAAAAATTACAAAAATACTCTACTTGACCTAACGAACCTACATAATATTGACTGCATCATTGGTATAGCCGTAAAGGCACTTACTTATCACGACAAACCTCGGGGTTTCGATTCCCACATTGTTTGTACAAATGGCCTCAGTCGCTGTTGTTCCATGTTTATAATGTCCTTGCCTGGTTACCATTGCTCAGGGTATGCTAGTTTGGGACCAGGCCAAGTGATTGTGTTGTTTGGAAGCAATTATTATTATATCGATTTGAATGCATAATGTGGCTCAAGATAGTAAATTTAGTTGATTTTTCGTCGGAGGAATCCCAGGTTATGCTGATTATCAGAGCTCAATCTTGGCGAATAAAAATCTACTCAGAGGCGAGTCACAATTTTTGTTTTAATATTTTTATGTGTCGCACGACTTAGCTTCAGCCTCGCGAAGTATCGGTCTTGGCATGAATTTGGATAAAACCAAAGTCATGATCAATGGCCACATTGATCCGATACCGGTCGTCGTACATGGTCACCTTCTCGAAATCGTTTCCGAATACACTTACCTCGGGCAAATTCTGCATTTAGGTAAAACTATTAACTATTTCGAGAAAGAGATCAAGAGGATCCAGCTGGGCTGGGCAGCGTTTGGGAAACTACGCCGAGTCTTCTCGTCATCCATACCGTAATGCTTGAAAACGAAAGTTTTCAATCCGTGTGTCCTACCTGTAATGACCTACGGAGCCGAGACGTGGACACTCACGATACGGCTAGTCCACCAGTTCAAAGTCGCTCAGCGAGCTATGGAGAGAACTATGCTCGGAGTTTCTCTGAAGGATAGAATTCGTAACGAATACATCCGACAGAGAACCAAAGTTATCGATATAGCTCAGAGAATTAGCAAGCTGAAGTGGCAGTGGGCTGGCCATATCTCGCGAAGAACCGACAACCGCTGGGGTAAACGCGTTCTTGAGTGGAGACCGCGACTCGGCAAATGTAGTGTAGGACGCCCTCCAACCAGGTAGGATGACGATCTGCGAAAAACTGCAGGCAGATACTGGATGCGGCAAGCTGAAGACAGGGCGCTATGGCGCTCATTAGGGGAGGGCTATGTCCAGCAGTGGACTAATATAGCCTGATGATGATGATGATGATTTTATTCGTACTTAGAATGGGGAACTGGCGCCACACTTGGAGGCGTTTGTGGAGAGTTTGAGACGAGCGACCGACGACGCGAGCTCCGTCTCTGCTCGCCATGATTAAGCTCTGTGAATCGGAGCGAAACCGTCGGACTCGTCCGATTAAATTCTTTATTTCCAATCCGATCCGTCCGATCTTTATTTATCTCTTGACATATCCTCTCCCACTCTATGAAAATATTTTTAGTGCAAGTTCTCCATTGTTATTTTTTGTTTTCTCATAATAATAATTTGTTTTCTCATAATAATCAGGGACAGGATGTCGTAATTTGTGTATACATGAAAACATTGTAACACGTCGTTAAGGTATGATATCGACAAAAAGGTACCTTACTTATCCGTTTTCATCAGCAAATTTTATAAAAGCCCTGGTTAGTATGCACCTGAAACACAAACTAAATACTTGCCTACAATAGAAGAACAGTCATTATCTGATTACCGGAATCGTCATTTAAATTGTCATTGTAAATGTATAATATCAACTTTACACGGGCTAGGGACGTGGGGGGCTGGGGGGTGCAACGATACAAACGATAATAAACCTCAAATGTTGGGACTATAACACTAGAGCAAAAAAGCACATGCGGCTTTTTGCGCTTGCATTTGGATTACTTTTGTTTAAAATTGTCCCGTGTGTGGGCCTTCGTATAAATCATGCATGGGTAGTACGATGATGTGAGTCACGCGCTTTGTGGCACTAAAATGTCAGAATTTGACAGTTAATGTACTGGAAAGTGGTAGTTTTTGACGTTATGACGCGCGACTCGCGTCGTTCTGCTATCTATAGAGCCATCGCAAACAGGGCGACTTGTCTCCGCGTCAAGTCGCCGCGTCAGACGCGACGTTGTAATTTGCTTCTGCCGTCTTGTCGTCGCGACTCCGCGACTGTGACGCCAAGTGTGCGGAGATTCGAATAAAATGTATGAAAATCGACGGCCGTGGCCTGTTGTCGCGTCTAGTCGCCGAGCTGTCGCCTGTCGCGTGTCGCTAGTGTGCTGCGAAGCAACTTGGTGTCACTGTAGGCTGGTCTTCTGTCAGACCTCAAACGGAGCCTGAAGCAAGTCCAGTTAATTGCATTAATTGGTGCATCAATAAGAGGCCAGCCTTATCTGATGCCTCTAATTAAACTCTACATTAATTACATTATAATTATGGCGAGACAATGACGGCGGGTTCTTCTTGATTCGTCAATGCAGTATTGGCCACAATTTACGTCAGTGCAGTATTGTGACTCACAAAGTAAAGTTACAACGTAGTTGCTTTACTTTGTTACCAAAATTGTAACCTACATCATTGAATTTAGAAGGAATTCAATGCCTACATTAAGTTTGAAAATGAAAATAAACGTAATTATTTTAGTTTATTCATTTATTATCAATAAGAGGCCAGCCTTATCTGATGCCTCTAATTAAACTCTACATTAATTACATTATAATTATGGCGAAACGATGAAGGCGGTTTCATCTTGATTCGACGATGCAGTATTGGTCACAAAGTAAAGTAACACCATAGGTCGGTAAAGAACGACTTATCATAGATTAGCCAGCGGTCTGGTTACGATTGCTGAAGAACAAAAAAGGCATTGTTATTGTCATCTTCATGAGGAACATGGTCAGTGACCAATAATTGCATCAATGAATGCATTTTCTTATTCGAGTCTTTAAAGTGTTTTCCAGCGTAGCCTATTGCATATTATGAGTACGCTGACCGGCTTAGAATTGATAAGAAATGAAGTCTGAACAACTTAGTTTGAAAACAAAACTGTTACTAAAATAACGTGTCTCGTTTCTTTACTTTTCGCGAAAATCCGTAACGACACACGCGTACCGAAACCCAAAGTGGCGCAATAGCACCAACCCTCCGGCATGCCACCTGTCCCCCAGTAACTAACAATCGATCGATCGTTAATCGACAAGTGAGTGAATTGTGCGCGCGCGCACACAATGATAGCGAGTCGAATTTTGAATTTGGAACTAAGCGGGTAAAAAGTTGAGTTTGCAAACAGCAGTCTTTTCCGGGCAACGACAGGTTATGAGATGACTATCTCATTTGGCCACGTTTAATTAGGAGCGTTTAAGCTTGTATAAGCGTTAAAATAAGTATTTATTAATTTTAACGCTGATACAAGATTATATAACGAATCGCTCATAGCCCCGGCTGCCTGAGTGATCTTAAGCGAGAAAAAAAGTGAAAATTTAGAACAAGTTTAAATTGGCCATATCTCAAAAACCGTGCAACTTTTACTGAGGTCATGTTAGGTTGGTTCGACGCCTCTTGAGCAGGTCTACCTCCAGTGTCACTGTGACTTGTCATTTTCGGGACACGTTGTATATCCGACTATATCCGATAGTAGCCGAGGTATATTCTAAAAGCTAACATACTGTAAGTTATTGCCGGGAATAGAGGATAGATAATAATACAGCCGTCATACTCTCAGGGGCTCTCTCTCATGGAGTGAGAAATAGTATGGGCTTCAACACCACGCGTGCTCTAAACGAAGATGCTCTTTGGTATTGTTACCAAGGGCATCACACATCGTCTCTGAGAGAAGGTGCAAGGACATGTTTAACATTGCAAGTATTGATTGCACTCATGGGTCTTTAATTTTGACCTTCTTAAGGCGGCTTTCCACGGTCCGCGATATCGCAGACGGACGCGGATCAGCTCGCACGACACACCGGGAAGGGTCTCGGTCCGCGGTAGCATAGACGTCTGTGGCGGTGCGCCGTACCGGTCGTGGATACGTGGTCGTATCGATATCCGCAGAATCGCGCACCGTTGGAAGAGCCTCGTGCGTGGTGCATGGCTGTCCGTGATCGTCGGCCGGCGTCGGCCGTCGGCAGAATCGCGCACCGTGGGAAGCCAGCTTTAGGTAGATGGACATTTGTACCAAATTTTGTATTGGACTGTGATTGAGACTTGAGAAAAGATGGTCAGAGTGGAGTTTTTTTTTGCTGCCGTTTTCTTTACTAAATTCGGCAAAAGGCAGCGGCTAACATTAGCATGATAAAATAACATAACATTTAACATAACATTTACATACAGGCACATACTTACATACTTTACGTTGTAATAAATTTCTGATTTCTGATTACTTATAGGCACATAACTAAGACATCACAGATATTATGCAAACACACTTAGTTTAAGTGTATTGGTCAAAACCGGCTTGGGTAGCCTCCAGCGGGAATCGCACCCACGTCCTTTGCATTGGTAATCAAAATACTACCGCTAGACCAAATTGCAGAAATCACAACAACGAAACTTTCTCTATCGATAAATCCAATTACTTCCTTCGACCAAAAGCGTTTGTTATGGTTTGACACGTCACAAATAACACAATCGGCACGGCACACATGTTTATTACTAGTTCACCGTCTCTTCACCGAAGCTAAACGCAGTTTATGACAAAACTAAGTTTCGAGCTGCTTTTCTTGTGGTCCCTATCACTACAATACAATCTAAAAGGTTTTTTTCGTAGAGGCGTCACTGCATCGACACTGTATCAATAAAATTGGACGACATTTGGTCAAAATATGTCCTCCAGCGTCGTTCCTTGCCGGCTCATCCACCTGCATGAGCTCGTTATAAATCTTTTGCCAATCTTTCTAAGCGTCGTCTCCATAAGTTTACTTTAGAGTATATTTTAGCGAAAGACCATCTTAAAAAGTACCCGAAACCGGTGTGCGCGCATGCAAATTTTACTAATGAACGTTGATGAAGCGTAAGAAGTTTGTCTGGATTGTGGTAAATGGCAATCTCTGCTCCCTTCGGAATAGAGGCGTGAGTTTATGTATATATAGAATTATCATATAAGTAATAAATAAAACATTATTTACAACAACAATAGCATTAATTAATTACTACAAACACATGCACTATATCAACGATTTCTTGATTTCTTAAAGTTTAGGCACACACACGAAAGTAACCTAACAATATTCCCCGGAAAACACCTGAACTAAAAGTCCCTCAATTGGTGCCCCAAGTAATGAATTAAATAAAAAAAAATGAGCCATATTTGGGCCTCTAAACTTCGTCACAGCAGTGATAAACTGTGTTCAGGTCGAACGGTGGAATTGGCGCTTCAGATGCGCGCGCGCACAATCGCCAGTGTTGGATGCGCGCGCGGCTGCGTCGATCATGATCCGCGGGGAAAAAGTCGAGCCTCTCTCTCTATCGATGCGAGACGTTGACGGATTCTGAGGACAGGGCACGTAGGGTTGTCGATAGGACATTCTTCGTCTTTTTTGCTATAATAAGTGCGAACAGACTAGTGATCTGTCCGGTTCGTGGCAAGCACCAGGTCTCTGCCTATTATTCCTTTGGGATACAGACAGGATATAATTTTTTTAGATTTGCGAAATGATAGAGTCAGAGACTGAAACACTGTATTTTACGTGTCTTTTTCTCCACTACAACTCGATCCGAAGATAGTGGATAACATAGTAGAGTGATACAAACAGAATATAAATTCTTCACGGTGAAATAAATTTTTATTTGTGACAAAGGCTACGATTAAGATATATTATCCATTTGAAAAAATATTGTTTAAAACTGACTTGGATGGAACGCCGAAAACGCTCAGTTCAGGTTTGTGACGTCACTAAACTTGTAAAAATTCGAATCGTCATGGGTGTGTCTTAAACCTACGTGATTATTAGCTAACTTTGTAATGTGACCACAGAGGTAATCTTGGAACATCATGGCTGACAGCGTAATATTCTGTTCATGAGTAGAATTTAAAATTAAAATTGTGCACTTCTGTGAGTCGCAAAGATTTTTTCGATCTGATGAGACAAAATAAGCGAGCTGAATTTAATCAATTACTGTAACAAACTAAAAACTATTGTTCTGTAAAATATGTTTTGAATTGAAGTTATATTTCGTAACAGGGGATGTAGCTCAGTGGTAGAGCGTTCGCTTTGCATGTGAAAGGCCCCGGGTTCGATCCCCGGCATCTCCATTCTTTATTTATTTTTGGTTTTAACGAGTCCTCATTTCTAGGCACGGTTATGATTTTGAGACTTTCATCGCATGTATAATTGTAATTGTCGTTGTAGAATTAACTAACTCCGTCACAAAATGTCTTTTTCGCAAAATATCCACTTTTAAAGTATGTGATCTATTTGCGTCATTTCGACTTCTATAAAACAAATGAATGGATTCGACATTTTGCAACATTTCGTTTATTTCGCGTGTTTATTGACTTTTGGCTATTACTTAGATATTTATTTTTGTAATTCCGTTCTCAATGATTTTCTATATTTTTAAAATGAACAACGACTTTGCGTTATTACGCCACCCGAAAATATCGGCGATTGTTTTATCCTGTGGCAACCCTGGCATAATATACATGACACAGACGCCGCACTGACATGTTTACGGGCCAATTATTTGTATGGATTCCGCTCTCAATAATGATTTCTTGCGCCCGCGCCGGTCGGGCCGTTCAATATTAATTTTTTGTTCTTTTCTCTCGCAAATCCGTGGATTTTCTGTACGCATTTTGGTAAATTTGACGTCCGTTTGAGTGAAATGAAAAGTAAGTGTTCAGAAGCTGTTAAGATTTATAAAAAAACCTTACAAAGCGAGTCGGCCTTGTTCAACGAGGGTTCCGTGCTCATAGATTTTTTACAATTTATCCCGAACTTAAAAGACATTTTTGACACAGAAAATTTGTAATGATTTGTTTAAAAATGCTTACAGATCTTCACCCGTATTTGTAGTATAAGACGATCATCATCATAATCATCATTCATCATACAAGAAGTCCACTGCTGGACATAGGCCTCCTCCATGGATTTCCAAAAAGACCCTTCGGAAGCGGCTTGCATCTAGCGTCTTTGCGCCACTTGGATGAGATCGTCTGTCTATCTTGTGGCTGGTCGTCCTACGCTGCGCTTGCCGATATTGTGGTCTCCATTCGAGTACTTTCCGGCCCCATAACACGATATCACTTGCCAAATATCATAGAATCAGTAGTTTCACAATTTGATTTCGACCGATAACATTGGCTGGGTCAAGGTTGTTATAGCCACGTTTGTAAATTCAAGTGTTTGTGACGTAACAAATGATTTCCAAACCACTAATTGCAGCCTATTGTTCGTGTACTTTGAAATATAATACTAGGTACAGTTGAGAACTGGACAACTTTACCTTTTTGTTGGAAAGTAGTCTGTAATGACACTGAGTAATGCTGATATGGCCCGGTTAGTATAAGAAAGGGACTGTATTCTATTAGGTAAACTATATAAATCGTAATATTTACATATTTACTATTTGGAGTAATTATTGTTGTATTTCCTATAACAATATAGATAGATAGCTAAAACATTTATTTGCTTCTGCATACACACACATATATAACAATGGAAATAGTACAATTTTACAGCAATAAGACCAACCAAAAAAACAACAACAATAACAAATATAAAACATATGTTGTCTGGAAGAAATTACTACCAAATTTTACCATGAACATTTACGTATAGAATATTCTATTTGCAGAGGTTCAAAGGTGAATAAAGAATAACAACTTATAATTGCACGACTAGCTTGCACGACACAGGGAATCCTAGTGTGCAAGTTAGGGTAAGAAAATAACAAAGGTGTTAATCAAAATATTAAGATATTATTATTTTTGTGATAAAATTTGTTGTTGTTACCAAATTTTTTTGGTACTTAATATAAACAATTTTGAATTTAAATTTGAATTAAAAAACTATTTAAACTGTCAAATTAATATTATTATTGTAGTACCTATTTTTTCTTCTCCTTCGGCCCTTTAACTCCTAGGGGAGCATAGGGCCTCACTCATCTGACGGTTGTTCGCGTGGCTGGTCAGTAGTACCGATCGACTTGGCCTCTTAGGCTATAGATCTAGATCTACTACAGTGATTATTGAATAGTTATTTGCCTCCTAAAAGCAAGAGACTCTCAGCCTTCTTTAACCTCTTCAGTCCTGACCTTGAAAATAACAATAGTTTTCTATTGTTATTTTGTCGACACGGGATTGAGGAGGTTAAATAACAGTGTTGACTTTCACATTATATACGAATGTGACAGTTACGCCGTTGACTGTACATTAACATATTAATTAACACAAAGTCTCTGTTTGATTCAACTGTAAGTGGAACAGGGGATGTAGCTCAGTGGTAGAGCGTTCGCTTTGCATGTGAAAGGCCCCGGGTTCGATCCCCGGCATCTCCAAACTTTTTACTCTATTTAATATACCTACATAAATTCACGCTAGTATCCAGAAGGGGCAGAAAGAGGCTAAGGTTTGCCATTTTTCATACACTGAAACAGGGAGATGCGGGGTATATTTTGTTAGTCTTCCCGATATAGAATAAATAAACAAGCAATGTTGCCGGTAGCGGTATCGATCGAACCTGAACGTGGCTAACTTATTTGGGCTTCTAATTTTGACTAAGGTCGTTGAGAGCCGAGTATACGCCATGTAGTATCATAGACTGACTAGAGCCGAGCATACCTGTTTTTTTACCTTGTATAAAAGCGCCTAATAGAAAGAAGTTTGCACTTCAAACAGCCAAAAATACAATAAAACAGGGCAGTATGGGCTCCAAGAAAGGTTACCGGTAGCGGTATTGTAAATGTCTAACATAATATGAGTACCTGATTTTTTTTTTCACGGTCATAACTGTTTGATTTCGTTTACTGTTAAGAAAGAGCGGCTAGAGAAGTTTTCACTTGAAACAGCCAAAAATATAGTGATACAAGGCAGTAGGTACGGGCTCCAAGCAATTGCATAGGAGTGACAAAGAGACAAATAGATGGCGCGCTTTGTCACTCCTATGCAAATCGCAAACGCTCTCGCTATCGAAAGTGAATGAAAAAACTCAGTAGGTATACGCACTCTGAGTGCGTATACTGAGTTTTGTCATTCACTTTCGATAGCGAGAGCGTTTGCGTTTTGCATAGGAGTGACAAAGAGACAACTGTGTGGAGCGCTTTGTCACTCCTATACAAATTGCAAACGCGCTCGCTATCGAAAGTGAAGGAAAAAACTCAGTATAAGCACTCTGAAACAGCGCCTACAGAAGTTTTCACTTCAAGCAGTCAAAAATACACTGAAACAGGGCAGTACAGGCTCCAACAGATTACCGGTCGCGATATTGATGGTAGTACTAACGTAAAGCGAACAATATCTTACCGGAAATCGAATCGATCTTACATAAATAGGTATATTTTTTCACTATTTTTTGACCCGAGCACGACGATTTAATTTCGTTCACTGTTCAGAAAGAGCGCCTACAGAAGTTTCCACTTTAATCAGCCAAAAATACACCAATACAGGTTAGTATGGGATCCACCTTGGATACCTACCAAACCACTACCGGCAATCTTACTCGGATCTTCCAAGCAAGGTTGCCGGTATCGGTATTGATCGCTGTACCAACTTGTTTTTTTTTTGTTCAAGTTATTGCATGTTAAGTGGAGACACAAATAAAAAAAAAGTCTTACTTATATAATATTCTAATTTTCACCTGACTGAGCATGACGATTCGATTTCGTACATTGTTCAGAAACAGCGCCTACAGAAGTTTTCACTTCAAAGCCAAAAATACACTGAAACAGGGCAGTACGGTCTCGAGGCAAGGTTGCCGGTAGCGGTATCGATCGCAGCTGTACGTGGCTACGTGATCAGCGTTCCGGCGAGCCTTCGCCCGATGACTGCCCGGTGGTGTGTACGGGAATATATCAAAATGCATCTTTACCGTCGTTTTGGTATTTAATAAATAAGCTATTTCCGGTGACCCACCATAGAGTAAAGTATTAAAGTTGAACACATACACTGACATCCATTCATCCGTGATTCGAATAATATTTTTACATAACATAACATTTCTCTCCATTATGTAAGTAATATTGTCGTTATTATTATTATTTTATCTATGTAGCGTTTACTTATGTATGTTTATTAAGTTATAAATATTTATGTTTAGAAGTATGTATATTCATATTTATATATATATACCGGGTGTCCCAAAACTCGACGTCAACCCGAAGCCGGGTGAAAAGGCAAGTCAAGCTGGTTGTCAGAAAAATATAAAAAAAAATCTAAGTTGTATGATTTCAAAATTATAGGCATTTTTTTTTAAAATCGCAAAATTACACACCCTGTGACAGTCTTTTTACTCCTGTTGCCACAAATCTTTACTTTTTCCAATTATTTTTTTTGCTGTGTAACCCTGAATAATGCTTCTCTAAACTGTAATCAAAATTTTGAAACCAGCTGCTCTAGCTTGCATAAAAAATAGGACTTATTTCCTAGAAAAACTTTCAAAATAAAAAATTGCCTAGTTTTAACTGACTGTATTGAAAAAAAAATCATACAACTTAGTTTTTTTTTTATATTTTTCTGACAACCAGCTTGACTTGCCTTTTCACCCGGCTCCGGGTTGACGTCGAGTTTTGGGACACCCGTATATATATATATATATAAATATGAATATACATACTATCATTGTACACATATCTACATACATAATAAATAATATATATTAAAATATTATTTATTATGTATATATATATATATATATATGTACAATGATAGTATATATTAGGATAGAAATAATTTTTTTGAGCTTTATTTGCCATCTCCCGCTCTCTGTTCACTGTTCAAACCTTTCGTAGGCTGGCTGGAAGAAATTTCTTTTGAAATAAGTCCGCCTTTGTACATCATCATTTGTTATTTAAGATATTTTTTCTGTATTATTTCTTTTGTGCAATAAAGCGTAACAAACAAACAAACAAACATTTACATACAGGCACATACATTGATTCTAGCCCCACACTAGGATACCCTGTGTCGTGGGAACCAGAATCTGTGACGTCACAAACATGTAAACATCCAAAACCTGGGTTTTTTTTTGTCCCCAGCCGGACCCGAATTCGAACCCGGGACCTCTCGCATGGTAGTCAGATGCGCTAACCGCTGCGCCACAGAGGTCGTCAAATGGATATTTTCTTAACCCCTCAGGCTTAGAACACTTTTTCTTTCACATTTAATCTAGTTATTTACAGATTTGAAATTTATCATAGTTTTCAAAGAATAAAAAATGCTCATACAACAGTGGTCTATATCATCTTCAAAATTCGATTCAAAGTGCCGTGGCAAGACCTACCCGCCGGCCTGTCTACGGGGCCTAACGGAAAGCGCCGCAGTTTACATCGGACCCGCCGGCGGGTCTTCGGGGCTTGAGGGGTTAAACTTCTTACGAAAACGAATTCTGATTAGTAGATGCGACTTACGTTGTCACGTAACAAGCCCAAGAAGCTCAGCCAGCAGATGTTGAAATTAGAATACTTCGAAGGGTGTTTAGACCCAGTATCTCTCATTGAACTATAATGCACTGGCAGAATTGAGGCTCAGTTTGGTTGCAGAATCAGGACACTTGTAAACCTTGATATCAGCCTAGTTGCCTACCCCTCCGCGATACATCATCAACCCGTTATGTCCCCACCGAGGGGCACGGGTCTCTTCCCTGAGGAAGATATAGGCCATACTCCACCACGGGGGGCAAGTCCGGATTAGTGGAGGCTTGTAAGACTAGTGGCTGGTCTTACTGTCAGAAATTTTCAAGTCGCCCTAAGGCCTCTGACTTGGCTTAACGACTGCCATCCATCGACGGCAGCCGGCACCAACTGCTTGGTGTGCCTTGCGAAGCACGGAACCGCTCGGAAAATTGCCACTAGCGTTAGTCATAGACGGTGACCCATCCATGGACTGAACGCGCCGTATGTTTCTTAACCTTAGTGATCGTTTAAGATCACTCAGGCAGCCCAGGCTACGAGCGATTACTCCGCGATACAGGTGTATCTTTATTAGAATTATAACTCGCTCATCACATCCTCCGTTCTACACGTGTCACCGTCTATCTATCTACTCCTACTAGCTATTCGTCGTCGTATAATCTCCTTCTGAAGTCGGCAGGCTTGTCACGTACTGCCGCGATCGATACTCGACGCTGGATCGTGGCACGGGAGCTTTGCCGTGGAGAGGGCAGGCAGGGGCGTCGAATTGCTTCTAAGTGTAGAGTTGATAGATCGAGTCATTGTTTACGCTTTGGATGACTTTTGAGTGAGTGTAAGAGGTCATGGTAAAAGATTAACCTGCTCTTATAAATTCTTTTGACGACCTCTGTGGCGCAGTGGTTAGCACATCTGCCTCATCATCAACCCATCATGTCCCCACGAAGGGGCACGGGTCTCTTCCCTGAGGAAGGTATAGGCCATACTCCACCACGGGGGCCAAGTCCGGATTGGTGGAGGCTTGTAAGACTAGTGGCTGGTCTTACTGTCAGAAGTTTTCAAGCCGACTCAAGGCCTCTGACTTGGCTTAGCGACTGCCATCTATCGACGGCAGCCGGCACCAACTGCTTAACGTGCCTTGCGAAGCACGGAATCGCTCGGAAAAATGCCACTAGCGTTAGTCATAGACGGTGACCCATCCATGGACTGAACGCGCCGTATGTTGCTTAACCTTAGTGATCGTTTAAGATCACTCAGGCAGCCCAGGCTACGAGCGATTCTGCATCTGCCTACCATGCCAGAAATCCCGGCCTCGAATCCCGGCTGGGGACAAAAAAAAGAAACCCAGGTCTTGGATGTTTACATGTTTGTGACGTCACTGTTTCTGGGTCCCACGAGACAGGGTATTCTAGTGTGGAGCCAGAAGCTCTGTGTGTTCCAGTATGTATGCAAATGTAAATACTAAAAACCTTCAGATTTCCGCCTCTACTCCGCGTTACACTAAACAAAAATTCATAGTTTATTATGACAATGCGAAGTGTGTATAACTATGCGTGGCCGAGTCCGAGTTTATATCAGCGTGAATCAACTTTGCAATGTACCTACATCGAATATTCATCGCAAACCTTGTAATGTAGTCTTATGACAAACGGCCTCGTTGTTTGGCTATTTACCAGTGCCATTACAGAGGCCGAGAACAGGACGCTGGTCAGTGGGCAGCGGCCGGATGGTCGGACGATATAATCGAATTGCCGGAAGGTCTGTGGATGCGGATGGTAAGAGACATTGAGAGATGGCATTTGGGGTGAAACAACCCAGTAGTGGGTGGGCTAATGTTGATCTTCTCAGCGTATCGATGACAAAACTTTTTTTTATAGGAAGTCTTTATTATACAGTTGCGGCCCAGAACTTTAGTCAGCGACGCTTACTGCATTATCATCATCAGACATTTGATGCCCACTGCAAGTCATAAGACTCCCTCATGGTTTTTCAAGCTTCTCGGTCTCCCGCCCGCATCCAGCGGCAGGTCTTCAGACCATCTAGTTGGGTCTGCCCCAGTGTTGCCACCTTGCCCAGTGGAGGGAGAAAAAGGCTAAGCCTTTAGTAAAATAGTGGCTACGTACCAATAAATTAAGGCCCAAAGTGGCTAAACCAAATAATACTTTTCTTTTTGATAGGTAAGTCCACGCTAACATCTTTTTTCACTTATTTTAGATACGCAGATGAGTTCTCTTTACGTTTCGATCAGATGTTTCTCCTAAATGATTTTTTTGGTCAGGGGTCTTGAATTGACGATTGCTTCTGCCTCAAGAAGGAGCGTTGTCAGGACGTCTTCCTTTATGGTTTGGCTTGTGAGGCAGGTTCTGAGGGCTGTTTTTACTGTACGTACGAGCCTTTCCCATGCGCCACCCATGAATGGTGATGCAGGTGGGATGAAACGCCAGTTGATTTATTGGTTAGTGGCGTATTCTTTCACGGAGTCGTCGTGTAAACAGCGTAGCTCGTGCGAGGCTCCAACAAAGTTCGTGCCGTTGTCCGAGAATATGGTGGTGGGGGATCCTCGGCGTGCGATGAAACGTCTTAAACTCATTATAGCTGCGTCGGTTGATAGCGAATTGACAACTTCCAAATGTAACGCTCTGGTGGACAAGCACGTATACAATGCGACGTAACGCTTTTCTTTGCGTCGGTATATCGTTACTAAAATTGGGCCGAAATAATCGAGCCCGACGTGGGTAAACGGCCTTTTGTGATGGTCCAAACGTTCTAGAGGTAAGTCTCCAGTCTGTGGTTGGATAGGCTTATTCTTCCATCTTCGGCAATCAACGTAGGAGCTAGCGATACCACGGATCGTGCTTCTTGCTTTTAGGATCCAGTATCTCTGGCGGAGTTTATTTAAGACGAGCTCGTTGAACTGGTGTGACGCTGTAATATGTTCATGCAGGATCAAGAGACGGGTGATATGATGGCGGCCGTCGAGGATGATTGGTGACTTCATGCTGTCGTTTACTCCAGGGGCAGACCTTATTCGTGAATCTAGTCTTAAAAGACCATCACTGTCTAGTAGTGGTGCGAGTTTCTTGAGACGACTATTATTGGGCACTGGCTTTGAAGATTGCAAGGCTGATAGATCCTCAGGGAAACTCTGTGCTTGATTAACGATCAACTTCTCCGCTTCAAGTAAATCTGCAGCGTGCAGTTGGTAAGGAGATGTGGTGCCGTCAATATACAATTTGGAATTTGAATCTATTGGCCGACATAATTTTTGCCGAAACAGTCGTGCGCCCTGAAGAACGCGGGCGACGGCGCGTAGCAATCGCAGCCAAGAGCTAAAACGCGTCGGATTCGGTAATAAAGTCAAAGATGGAGTGGTGAGGAACAGAACTACCGCGTCTGACTTCAACTCTGGGTCTGGAGAGTTCGGTTCCTCATCAGCAACGAATTCGGTCGGCCAAGTACACGATGGCTCCATTAGAAATGGTGGGCCAGTAAACCATCGATGAGAAACAGTCAAGTAAATTTTCTTTGGTTTTGTCGCGTCGTCGGCGACGTTGAGGGAGGTCGGGATTCACCTCCAATCAGAAGGATTGGTGGTTTCTAGGATCTCCCCCAACCTGTGCGCTACGAACGGCTTAAACGCGCGAGCATCGCTCCGAATCCACTTCAGAACTGTGGTTGAGTCAGTCCGAAAACTGGTTTTGGAGGGACCAAAATGATAGCTAGTGGTGGACTGTATGAGGAAACTAAATAGATATTGATGGAAACGCGGGTTAAATATAGTAATTTAATAAAGATATAACACAATTTCGATAAGTACAAGCAGACAGATTTTGACTACAAACACAACTGACAGGAAAAAAGGAACACATCAAAATAGAACGATGTCACCAATAAATAAAATATAAAAAGGTCGCACTGCAGCCAGTTGCCAACATTGGCAAATGAATTATGTGGATTAAACATAAACATAAAC
This sequence comes from Yponomeuta plumbellus, assembly GCA_947310845.1. Taxonomy (NCBI): domain Eukaryota; kingdom Metazoa; phylum Arthropoda; class Insecta; order Lepidoptera; family Yponomeutidae; genus Yponomeuta; species Yponomeuta plumbellus. The sequence continues at coordinate 5,399,735 of OX371209.1, read as the reverse complement.
ATTTACATACAGGCACATACATTGCTTCTGGCCCCACACTAGGATACCCTGTGTCGTGGGAACCAGAAACAGCGACGTCACAAACCTGTAAACATCCAAGACCTGGAGTTTTTTTTTCTCCCCAGCCGGGGATCGAACCCGGGAGCTCTCGCATGGTAAGCAGATGCGCTAACCGTTACGTCACAGAGGTCGTCAAATCGATTAATAGTTATTAATCTTAGTTTAAATTTGCAACAGAATTAAAATTAACATTAGAAATTTGTAAATAAATGGTTTTATAGCACGCAGGTAAGTTTGTCCGTCGTGATAAGATGGTTTACTGAAAAATCTTTTCAAATAGCTTATTGAAGCCTTAGCATTGAAGTTGACAGTATAAGAAAGTACTTAGCCACTTAGGCCTAGAAAACTATTTTTTTCACTCTAAAGCACAGAGTAATTATTTGAAATTTATCAGTGTTCAAAGAATAAAACATGCTCATACGGATCAGTCGTAGCCAAGGCTGCCTGAGTGATCTTAAACGATCACGAAGGTTAAGCAACATAGGGCACGTTCAGTGCTTGGACGGGTGACCGTCTATGACTAACATTAGTGGCATTTTTCCGAACGGTTCCGTGCTTCGCAAGGCACGTTAAGCAGTTGGTGCCGCCTGCCGTCGACAGACGGCAGTCATTAATAATCAAAGGCCTTAGGGCAGCTTGAAAATTTCTGACAGTAAGACCAGCCATTAGTCTTACAAGCCTCCACTAATCTAGACTTGGCCCCCGTGGTATAGTATGGCCTATACCTTCCTCAGGGAAGAGATCCGTGCTCTCGGTGGGGACATAATGGGTGATGATGATGATACATCTGTGGTCTATATCATCTTAAAATTCAATTCAAAGTGCAGTTGCAAGACCGATCCGCCACCGCGCCGGCCGGTCTAAGGGGCCTGACAGAATGCGCCGTAGTTTACATTGGATCTGCCAGAGGCGTTAATTACTGCTTCCTAATTTTCCAGCGTGTTTTCCTATGTACAGAAATGTAAGTCGGAATCGAACCCGCAACCTTTGACTCAGTGGACCGTTACCTCTAGACCAAGGAAGCAGTCGGTAAACTCATAAAGGCTGTGTCGGTAGGCGTGTCACGTACGAAGAGCGATCGATATTACCAGCCAACGCGTAGCACAGTAGAACAGAAGTAACGCCTTTTTGGACGATGTTGGACCTTATTTTAAGGGCTTTAAGAGCTACTGTGTTGTGGTAGGGAATGTTGTTTACTGTATGGAACGTTTTGCAGGTTTGCTGGTGGTTGAGGTGGCAACGCTTTGTAAGTATGGTACGGTGGGCTTTTTATAGATATAAAGCATACCCTGTATAAATCTTGTAGTTCAAATATATATATATATATATATATATATATATATATATATACTTTCAACAGATACACTTAAAAGCGTTAACTGTTAATACTGTTATGCTTTCGGACGATGAGCACTATTAGAGAGTTAGATAAGTTACGTGAGTGAACAGTAGAATCTAAGTAGGTAATGGACGGATGAAAGTTTATTCAGATATATATTCTTATTAAAACCTCCCACTACAAGATTTATACAGGGTAATATGCCTATCTATAGATAAGCATAATAAATAGGGTTATGTTTGAAATGGGTAATTCCTTAAACATACTAGTTGTTGTTTTTGTAATAAACATTCTACGAGTTTTCCTAATATTTATGTGATTTTTTCACAAGGGTATCTGGAAGAAATTGGTATTAGTAATCAAGCTGCCCATTGTATTTTTTTTTCATTGTAACTATTATTTATGTGTGTGTTTGGTTTCTTGGGTGCAATAAAGAATTATTCTATCCTGTCTTACGATTATTGGCAAAATACGATTAGAATTAGACGTTTGGGACCTAATAAACTCGGCAAAACGTGGGCCCAGTTCTAGTGATTGGTGCCTCTGCCTACACCCTCGGGGATAACGGGCGTAAGCTTATTTATTTTATTTTTACGATTAGTACAACTTAGGTATGAACACTTGATTTGCAGCTAAAAATCCCTCCGCCAGTTTCTGAATTGAGTAATTAAGTAAGTAAACTCGCCAGTACCGTTTTAACTCTTTGGCTAATATCTTACAGACTACAGTCTATTTCCTCGCAGATTTAATGCCTGTCAACACCATGTCTTCCAGTCAACCCTCGTACTTAGGAAGTATTTCTTCTCGAAGCTCGCTCCAATCGATTCAACGTCGTACGCTACTCGCATTGTAAGTGAGCTTAATTTACCAGTTTTAGTTTACAGTACATTTGGCTCTTATGTTGTACGCCTTAAAGGTTAGTTTCAAGTGGCTTGAAAGACGACATAAGTTGGTCTTTCTTGATAGGGTTAGTGCAAGTTGAAGGATGTTTAACATTGTGTTTTGTTTGTTTTATTTATAGACTTTGAAGTGTTAAATTCAATTTGAGATTGTTTTGCGTTGTTGGAGGAAAAACTTTGTGGCGAAATCCGAGTTTAGCATAATGGTTGCCAAAATAATTAAGGCTTAGTGTTCGGTTTGTTCCAGATTTAGTATTTAGTTATTGCTTTTGTTAGACCGTTCCATTTATTATAACTTAAGAAAAATATATTCATCCCTCTCTTATTTTAATTATAAAAAGACTCTTATTTTATAATTTAATAGTAAGTAATTGTAATGAGAGATGATTTAGGCTTTACATCTAAGCAATAAGATGATTTCTACAGAATCCAGTGGCACCTTTATTGACGCTAGATAGATGGACCAGTGGTTGTATTTTTTTTCTTGTAATTATAATTAAGTAACAATTACTTGTTACTTAATTGATAAATAAATAAAGTTAAAAAAAAGAGAAACCCAGGTCTTGGATGTTTACATGTTTGTCACGTCGCTGTTTCTGGTTCCCACGACGCAGGGTATCCCAGTGTGGGGCCAGAAGCAATGTATGTGCCTGTATGTAAATGCTTATTTTTATGTTAATTAATGTTAATTAAATCTCGACATATCAAAAATATGATCTGTCTCGCAAATAACCCTAGAAATTGAAAATATATTGTATATTGTATTGTACAGATGAATTTGTCTCTGCAAAAATTTTAACTAATGACCTAGGAGAAAAAAAATCATAGTAATAGAAGAAACCGTAGCACAATCCGTAGCCGGCTACAATATCTCGTAGCCGCGTAGCACGCCTACGCGATCCGCAAGACAGGTGAATTTATACCGCATTCAGCTAGCCGCATTATACCAATTTATTACTATCACTGACCTAGAATTCACACCTTGCCACGTGACCACGCCCATCGCACCAATCAGACGCGCCCAACGCCTTCCGAGCCGCGCTTTCGACCAATCAGAAGCGCGCATTCGAAAAGTCGAGCTACCTTTACGCGGTATAGCGATCTCTGTTATATCTATGGCGAGAAACGAAAGGAAGGGCAGAGGTAAATTAATGTTTTTAATAATGAATTGGAGTAATGAAGTAAATGGGATTTTGAAAGGGCAACCTGAAATTAAAGTTTTTGTATAATTTCGGGTGCTTAACGCGCAAAGTTGTTTTTGATTAAGTCTTGATTAAAGTAGGTACGTGCTTTTAATAATGCACGAATATTAAATGAACTTAGCAATGTTAAAAAGTAAAGTACAATACAATAATTTGACGACCTCTGTGGCGCAGCGGTTAGCGCATCTGACTACCATGCGAGAGGTCCCGGGTTCGAATCCCGGCTGGGGACAAAAAAAAAAAGAAAACCAGGTCTTGGATGTTTACATGTTTGTGACGTCGCTGTTTCTGGTTCCCACGACACAGGGTATCCTAGTGTGGGTCCAGAAGCAATGTATGTGCCTGTATGTAAATGTTATGTTATGTTGTAGGATTTAATTTTATACTTAGGATAGGATTCAAATTAATATTTGAATCCTATCCTAAGTATAAAATTAAATCCTATCGAAGTAAGGCGGAAAGCTTCTGACCTACAAGTCTTCCACGAGATGGTCTGACGACCAAAGGCTAGATTCTGCTAATGCATTGTGGTACAATGACAACTGTATGATCATGGTGGTTTAGTTTCATTACCGCTTCAAGACTACGCGCGCACGCGTATTCGTAATTCTAGGCGTCAATGAAATTAAAAAACATGTCACGTGACCCGACCATGTAACTGTAATTGAACTATAATGCACTAACAGAATTGAGGCCTTGGTTACGGTGGCAGGGAGTCAAATAGCTGATGATGTTGATGATCTAAATAAAATATTAAGAATTCTAAGAACACTTGGCAACTTATATAGATACTAAGCATTTGGCAAATTATTCTCTTTGCATTCGCTCTTTTGTGTATGCACAGAGGGAATTTTAAACAAGGTGTAACGAATCCCCAAATATACAAAAATCGAAATAAACATGCGAAAGCTTTAAATTCTTGGAAAAAATATAAGTTAAATGAGGCATTAGAATGTATTGAGGAGCTGATATTTTTCTACGATTTTTAAGTTTTCAACATTAAGGCCGACTTGGACCACCGACTACAATCCATTTAGCGTTAAATTAAATAGAATTTTGACAGATAGTGTATGGCTGAACTGACAAAATTCTGTTTAACTTAAAGTTAAATGAAAAAAATCCTTTTAGGAAACTGGTTTCCAAACTCCGGTTTCCTAAACGGCCGAAGGGAACTTGTCGGTGGAGCAAGCGGCCTAAAGATTGTTCCCAAACTTTCGGATATATATACGGTTTTTCCACACCCTTCCTTTACGACACGTTACTGCGACAAATAACAACCATACAATCTCAATAATGTCAATACTAATTTTTAGAACTTACACCCTAAACTCTAGAACCGTCTATTTTCGTACATACCTTTACGCGTTTTTTATTACATCCTGTATATTTTATCATTACTTAGTTCTCGTTAGCTCCGTGTAGGGAGGGCTCACGGCTATTCTCTACGCAATGTATCACGATCACGTACAATGCGACCACAGAACTGACCGTCGCGTCTGGGTCGTCCACTTACCAAGGTCGTTCCTTGAAATGTTTCCTTCACTCTGCCTCGTTGGTTTAGCGGTTAACAGGCTTGACTTCCAAAACAGATGTCGTGGGTTTAATTCCCGCTGGGTGGCGCTGTAGTTGATTTGTACGAATGGTGTCAGTCTGAGTGTGTTTGCATGTTTGTGGTGTCTTTGTCTGGCTGGCTGCTTTAGATCAGGGTTTAGAACAAGTGATTGTGAGGTGAAAGTGTGTTGAGTTTTTGGTGAGAAATATTATTACTTTTAGGCTATGATGACTTAGGCATTTTTTTCTTTAAGATTTGTATAGTAGTATGTTATCAGATCAGATATATGTTTGTTTAAATATTTTCTTGATAACACAATTAAAATTTACTGTTTAGGTAGAGGGCATCACTTAAATCTTCCTATGGTTTTGCTCCAAAGCCGTTTTATACAATCATTATCATTAACTTATCTTCTCCCGTTATGGTTAATCCGGACAAAAAATTTACAAAAAAAAAATACAATATTGTTTTGGTTGATACCGAAAATTTACTCAATATGTACTAATTTTATTCTCGGAGTTCCATAAGTCCTGAATTCTGAAATATTTCGTGTGTAATAGGTCGTGAATTGTAGGTGGCGTAACGTTCCGGAACTTTCAGAATGTCGAGTCAGCTCAAACTCTATACCAAACCTTTTTAAATTGACCTGTAGAGCATGACAGTTACCTACTTTAACTTTTCATGGCGTGTACTTTTAATCGTGCCGTATTCATAATCGCTCGTAGCCGGGGCTGCCTGAGTGATATTGAACGATCACTAAGGTTAAGCAACATACGGCGCGTTCAGTCCATGGATGGGTCACCGTCTATGACTAATGCTAGTGGCATTTTTTCCGAGCGATTCCGTGCTTCGCAAGGTACGTTAAGCAGTTGGTGCCGGCTGCCGTCGATAGATGGCAGTCGTTAAGCCAAGTCAGAGGCCTTTAGGGGCGGCTTGAAAACTTCTGACAGAAAGACCAGCCACTAGTCTTACAAGCCTCCACCAATCCGGACTTGGCCCCCGTGGTGGAGTATGGCCTATACCTTCCTCAGGGAAGAGACCCGTGCCCCTCGGTGGGGATATAATGGGTTGGTGATGATTCATAATAATATGACTCATGTAATTGTAACACACATACATAAAAACACCGTAACATTTCAATGAGACAAACAACGCTAGAAACCGTTACGTGTCACTCGCTCGTGTGACGTTTTGCAGAGCAATTTGCTGACACCATAGAAATAAAATATACTAGAGCGTGTTGTGTTTTTATTAAACAGTACTTTGTGATTGATGATACATGATCATGTAGACTGGAGACATCTGAAATAAGTAAGTAAAACAATTTAGTTTTTTTTTCGATTATGTCTATAATTAATGTATTAAAAAGTTTATAAAATCTATATATAGATAATAATTTACAGTGGTTTTGCAATTGCATACAAATAAAACTTGAAATTCCACAGATGACAGTTTTCACATAGTTTTTGTCTCATTTTTGTTGTTATGGCAAATAAACTTTTTATCTATATATCTATAACATAAACTCACGCTTGTATCCCAAAGGGGAGGCTTAGACCAGGGACTGCCACTTGCCACTATCCTGACAGATTTGATTAGATTAAAACTCTTTATTGTACACAATATAAAAAATAAATACATTAGAAACCTTACATAATCTAAGATCGCTAAGCTCCACAAAAATGTACTGAATTATTTTTATTTTTAAATTGAAATATTTTAAAATAAGTACGATTGACAACTCATTTACGTTTAAAAGTTTGATATAAAGTCATATGCAGCATAAGAAGCATAACCATACTTGTACTATATGTTTAAATATAGAACAGTTATAATCCAACAAAATTTTCCAAGTTGAGGGGAATTCACTGTCAAACGACTTTTACTCATAGGGATACTGGTCAGTATGTATGCACTTACGTAAAGGTTTAGAAATGCTATTGACTCTACCTGTGCGCTGTCCACCTGTCTAAGCTAACGTCAAAGCATAAATCTATGGCTCTAACTTCAAGTGAGAATAAGTACCAGCTGATAAAACCTCTAAAACGCAGGGAGCGGTAGAATGCGATAGGTCAAGATTTATGGTTGTTGAATGTGCGTGCGACAGTTAGGCGTAAGGTTAAGTTAAAGGTGACTTTTGACATTAGGAGAGTGTGAGAAAATTGCGGTAGTTTTGGAACTATTCTAATTGTTGCTACGCTGTTTATTAGGTGTGAATTTGAGCAGGTACTTTCGTATTAAAAAATCTTAAAATTACTCGATATGATTTTCGTTTATGTGACATGAATATTCCACCCCTTCTTAGGTTCTATTATATTTCGTAGAAACGAAGCTAACTTCACGTCAAAATACTTTCAAGTGGAACGCTTTAAAAAACCAACTTTGCCCGGTAAGTCCAACAAAATCCAGCGAGAGTGTTCAAAAGGCAATTAAGAGCGCACACCCCCAAAATATAAGCCAAGTTAGAGACTACGTGACAGTCCACGGTGTCACGTAAAACTAACCCAATTACGCATGGCATCACGTTCCGAAATTCGACGGGCTATGTAGATGCTACGTATAGCACCGCGATTTTACCACTGGCCGTTTGGCGCGCAGTATGAAACAGTATGAAGCCACAGTTCTCCAGCCAGTGTCTGCGAGGCTGTACAGCGAGGCTGTTTCGTATGCGGGGGCCGGTTCGTGCACACATCCACCGCGCGCCCGCATAGTTTTGATAGCAGAATCCTCTCAATGACCGCTGGACCGACGAAGCCGGCACACGCGTGCCGCGCGATACGAAAACGCATGTAAATAAAGGTGACACTTGGCTATACGCGAGTTTCGGAACGGACGCGCGTGAAAAAGTTACGGTGACGTTTGCGCGCGGTTTTCAGTTTTTTTTTAGAATTATGGCGTTTTAGTAAAAAGTTGACAGTGCTCGTGAATGAAGCGGATTTTGTGAACGCTTACTGTTGTTTTTTTTTTTTGCGAAGACCGAATTTGTTGTTTTGGTAAAGAAGTGCAGTGATTTTTTGAGTGTTTAAAATAATGTTGACTGCAATTAACTACACTTACGTACATTTTATTAACTAGAAATATATCCATGCGTAGGCAGCTCTTACAGTTTTGAAATCGACGTTATTTGAGTTAGGTAGGCAATGAAAAAACCACAAAATGTATTTGTCCAAACTTAAAAATGTCGTTAACTCGTAAATTACAAACTTAACACTCCCGCGCAAGTTGTCACGTCTGTCAACATAACAACGAGAAATGACAACTCAAACAGTGGACCTGTCAGACTACGCTAACTTATGACTTCATATGTTTCTTGTTTTTAGTTTTAGGCCCCAAGTAAATTAAAATTTTATAAATTAAAATATTTGTGACGTTTTTGCTACGTCGTAGCTTTTCTGGGCAAGTCATGTACTTCTATATTAATAATTTCGTTCGGGTCTACGGTAGACTCGAACGATATGCACACCAAATGAAAGAGCGTAAAAAAATAGTTGATCTGAGTCGACAACATATGGGTGGAAAATTCGTATTATCGAGCAGCATCAATATAAAAATTATTAAATTCAACAATGGCGTTGCTAAGTAAACATGTCAATGTCATCATTGTTGTGTTAGTGTCACAAGTTTTCATTGTGAACTGTGATGGCCGGTTTACATTATTTTAGTGTTTAGGAGAGTGCTATAATACAATTAGAGAGGCAAGTGCATTAGTACATTACTAGACGTTCGAGTGAACGTTTATATTTCTTCCAGTAGAGTGTCACTTCGTCGACGTCGCGAAATATGCGCTATCCTACTGAAAATACTATGAGTTTTAATAGAACACATAAGTAAGTTTGATAATTCGAGTTATTGAAAACAACACGCACCCGTCACGGGGCACTTGCGCACTCTCCTAAAGTTCTCACTTTTTTTTTTCAGACTTTTCACATTTTTTAGTTTATACACAGATAAGTAACGAGGATAGTAACGCGCTCAGGTGTTACTGGATAGAACAATAGAAACCAATTCTATTTTGATTCTAATTGAAAGGCAACTAGAACCGTACTATACCGTAAAACGTACTAAAGCAAGTGGCGCTTACACGTTTCTACAAAAGCACTCTCCTTAAGAAAGAAAGAAATAAAGAAAGAAAGAAAAAAAGAAAATTTATTTATTTGATACTCAAAACAAAACAAAAAAACACACACACATAGAGTGCGTACAATAATAAAAAAAATAACACAGAAAGCATAAAAAGCGTAAAAATAAATAAACTGTACAACATGAAAATAATAATAAAATACATTAAAGGCTGAGCCCCCAAAATGGGCCCGATTCAGCATAATGTTGCAACAGAGTGTAAAGGAAAGAACTCTCCTAAACACTAAGATAATCTAAACATCTAAAGGACATCACACTTTTAGTTTGACTCAGTTCATTACAGTGTTAAAAGATTTTTTTACCCATTAGTTTGGCAACCTATTTTCAAGCCTATCCTGAAGCAGACAGAGGCACTAAATCGCATACAGCCGTTCCACTTAACAGGTCCTCTATTTACCTTACCAAGGTGTACGTCTCTAATCACACCGCCCAAAACCTGTACCCCTGAGGTTAACAAAACACTAGACACTCGAGATGAGGTCGCGCGGAACAAAATACTTTGCTCAGCTAATAGCCGAAAACAATACGGCTTGCGCAAGCGCAGGCGACGGGTAAATACTTGACATTCATCAACAGATATCGGGTAAAAAGGGGGGATCACGTGACAGATTGCTTTGAGGGTCTTATGTAACTTAGGCCCTCTTGCACCACTTCTTAATTTTTTTATATTTTATTTTTTTTGACAAAAAAGACTCATCAAAACCTGGTTACAGTCTGTTAGCTTTTGGAATATACCTCGATTGAATAATATATATACTTGATTGCTCAAATCAAAAACCAATTACATTGCAATAAGGTAAGGAAATAGTGAAGAAAAGTTTTATACAGACAAGGAAGTAGTATTACACTCGTGTGCTTTCGGCGAAAACCGAAGCCTACTCTAGAGCCCGAGGTATATTCTAAAAGCTAACATACTGCACAAGGGACATACGATATCACAACATAATAGCTCTATAGCTGGGTCAATTTTAGCTAACATTTTACTTATGGATGACGTTAACGTCGAGGGCGAGCTTGGTGTGACGGTGAGGACGGCTATGCCCAGTAGTGAGCGTTTTTTATGGGCTATACCTATAGATAGATACACAGATTTCTTACGTATACATTACTAAAGCCTAATGCCTGGTATATACATATTTCTACAAAAATCCAGCGGGCCCGATCTACATACTGATGTGATGTCCTCCTTGTCGTAGTCCGACGACGGCGACATCAAGTATTAGTAGGACTTCTGCGACGGTGGGCTCTGATGTGACTTGCGAAGCCCAGCTTACATACTGATGTACAAATGGATAGAAAAAAAAATCATACAAGCCTCGTATAATAAGGCCTCAAATAACCAAGATATTACCAACATAACAAAACGAATACCAGCCAACTCGGTAGAGCGGGAGACATCCTCTTTTGTGCAATTGTAGATTGTGGTAAATGTTCTCGTAGATCATCGTAGATCTATATTTTAAAGTTTACATTGTTCGGATCCACTTACTTGACGTGGATTACTTACTTATTTAAATACTTATTGAAACAAATAATGAAACGGTAGAATTGCATAGTGAATATTATGATCATATTGTCTTAAGTTGTCTATATTTTTTGAGACTTAAAAATATATTTTTCCGTACATAATGGGCAGTTGTATTAATAATATCAAAGAGGCAATAATAATTAAAGCTACAATTATTTTTGTGGTAAAACTTTCGTAAGCACTACACATTATTAGCTTTATTCCGAATACACTTACTTAATACAAATATTTTTTTGCTAATCATCATCAACCCATTATGTCCCCACCGAGGGGCACGGGTCTCTTCCCTGAGGAAGGTATAGGCCATACTACACCACGGGGGCCAAGTCCGGATTGGTGGAGGCTTGTAAGACTAGTGGCTGATCTTACTGTCAGAGTAGGATACCCTCTGTCGTGGGAACCAGAAACAGCGACGTCACAAACATGTAGACATCCAAGACCTGGAGTTACTTTTTCTCCCCAGCCGGGGATCGAATCCGGGACCTCTCGCATGGTAAGCAGATGCGCTAACCACTACGCCACAGAGGTCGTCACGTATGACGAGTGTCTGAGATGTTCAAGTACCTTAGCGCTTGAAATTGCCAATCCGCATTGGGCATGATTTGTAACTAAATACATGGGTACTCTCTCTCTCTCTTTCTCTCTCTCTCTCTCTCTCTCTCTCGGAGATACAAAAAGAAGATTTTTTTAATGGCATTTAGGAATCTGATGGAGCCCTTTAGGTAGATAAAATTAAGTTTAAACGATCTACTAGACACGTCAAACGTGTCACCACAACTGCTGAAGGCAATAGAAACGTACTAGAAGTTACGCTTAGGTAAATATGGGTGTATTGTTGGTGTTTCAATACCAAAAGAAAGGTCTTGGGTTTGATTCCCAGGTGGGTGCCGTAAGAACTGGACCTTTACAAATAGCTTTAGTCTGGGTTTACTTTCATTGTGAAGTTCTTGCCCGGTGACTATAGTACAGAGTATCCAAGTTTGGGACTACGAGCAATTGTATTGTATGTGTAGTTACGATAGAGGGCATTGGACTGTATGTACTGATAAAAACGCAATGGGTTCAAGTAGGTTGGCATCCTCCGCCAATCCGGACTTGGCCCCCTTGGTGGATTTTGGCCTATACCTTCCTCAAGGAAGAAACCCGTGCGCCTCGGTGGGGACATAATGGGTTGATGATGATAGGCTGGAATTGCCGTATATCGTGCACTTAAAAAATACCTACTGCAAATGCTGTATAAACGTACATCACGTTAGCACCATCATGAACGCAGACGCACGTAAAAAGAGAGAAAAAAAAAGCGGTCATTCACTCATTCTTTTATCGTTCACTCAGCCATCTTCATTCACTCAGTATTGGAGTATTGCCAACAGTAAGGAAATTATTTTTACTACTGTTTCAGTTTAGCTCTCATCGTTAGCGGCATAAAGACGAGTATCGAACAAAAGGGGTAACGTAGGTGTTGCTGGCTGTACTAAGAGAAACCGTTATTAAAACCAACATATATTAGTAGGTAATTAGCAATGGTGTTTGATGAGTATTCGGTTACGTAGACGTTGCTATGGGGTTAGGTTTCTTTGTTTGATGCTTCTTCAGTTTTAGGTATTGAAAATACTCGCATAGATGATGTACCAATGTATACAGAAACGCATTTGTACAGTACATTTTGAATATTATTAGTTAAATCTCCGACGAGATAGGCTGGGCCAGCATAGTCTTATTTAATAAAATATGTCCCAGGAGCTACAGTATTTAAGAGGTCGCGTCACCTTTCAAATGTACGCCGAAGTTACCAATAAACGTCGTATAAATCACCATAAATGTAGAAAGTACGTACATATAACCTGTACTCTATCTTAACTTACGTTTATAGTTGACAAAATAATTAAGAGTTTTCCACAGAATAATGTTTCAACTTGCATAAGTGTTTAAGACTGCGGTTACATTTTGCAAAGTGTCTCGCTCGCACAATTTTTTTTGTGATTTAATAAAATAGTAAAAAGTATGTAAAACGGCCGTAATTTGAAATATCTACCAAAATCCCACATTTTTCGCAAGTATTTTTATTCATCGTCAACTCATTATGTCCCGACCGAGAGGCACGAGTCTCTCGCCTGAGGAAGGTATAGGCCATACTCCACCACGGGGCCAAGTCCGGACTTGTATTTTTTTGTGAGCGAGACAGCATACCAGGCGTAGCAGCAGCCTTGATGAAAAAACTAAAAAGAATAAGTTTTCTATTGAACTTTTTTCAGTCCGTAACTATACAAGCTCTTTAATGTGGCGTTTGCTAGAATAGACCATAAAACTTTAAAGAAAAAAGTTGTTCGAAATTTAAAAAGACTCGTGCTCACAATGTTTCAAAAATGGAACTGACAGAAAAGTGCTACAAAAACAAAATGGCGTGGTGACTGAACTTCAAAATCAATGTTCTTAATTTCACACACCATGGAGTATTTTACGGCTACGAATTGAATGACACTGGCCGAAAATGCATCATCCAACTTAAGAAAGGAGTTTGGAACAAAGGCAGTTTTTTTTCTGATTCCTACTGGAAAATGAGTCCTACGTAGAGGGAAGTCAGCAGCATGGAGCATTCAGCAGGCGGGTGGTCGTCCCCCTGGGCCGCCATGCTGGGACATGGAGTGATGCAGCATGAGTACCCTCACCATTCTGTGCCCATGGATCTGCACGTGCCTCAGCCCTTCCCCTACTACCGGTAAGTACTTAGTTGTAAGATCAGAATCAGAATCAGAAATTTATTTCAACGTAAAGAATTTACATTCTGCTTGTTGAATGTCAATGTACATACAGTTATGTATAATGTTAGCCGCTGCCTTGGGGCCGTCTGTAGTGGAGAAAAAGGCAGCGAAAAAAAAACTCCACTCTGACCATCTTTTCTCAAATCACCTTAAAGCTAATACAAATCAAACCTACAAAATATATCCTCTGATTAAATTTAATATTAAACTACTATTTAATGCCATACGTCCTTGTCTTCTAAATAATCGTTGATTTTATAATAAGCTTTTTTGCAAAGAGTGTGCTTAACACAATTCTTAAATCGCGTTGGAGGTAACTCTAATATATCTTGGGGTATCTTGTTGTAGAAACTTATACAGTGCCCCATAAAGGAAGTATTAACTTTTGCAAGTCTAAATCGTGGAAACGACAATTTATGTTTATTCCTAGTATTAACGTTATGATGGCTACCAAGTGTTTCGAAGTCTTTAATATTTTTCCTAACGTACATAATATTTTCATAAATAGCCACTAGTCTTACAAGCCTCCACCAATCGGGAATTGGCCCCCGTGTTGGAGTATGACCTATACCTTCCTCAGGGAAGAGACCCGTGCCACTCGGTGGGGACATAATGGGTTGATGATGAACGTACATAATATTTTCATAAATGTATTGGCTTGAACTGTTAGGATGCTGATTTCTTTGAAAAAATCTCTTAGTGTGTCCCTACTACCTAGCTTGTAAATAAATCGGATCGCTCTCTTCTGCAATATGAAGATAGTCTCAATGTCTGCTGCCCGGCCCCATAGTAGTATACCATAGGACATACCTAATACTATGGAAGTAACTAAAATAAACAAGCCTAGCAGTTGCAACGACAGTAAGTTCTCGAATTCTTTTCACGGCATACGCTGCGGAGCTAAGTCTATGTGCTAATTTTACAATATGTGGGCCCCATTGTAGTTTGGCATCGATTGTGATACCCAGAAATACAGTATCTTCAACAAATTCTAATTTTTCATTTCCAATCACAATGTTATTTTCAACTAATTTTACATTAGGTAGGGTAAAGTTCATACATTTTGTTTTTTTTTTAATTTAACAACAGATTATTTGCTGTGAACCAATCTATAACGTGCGAGAGAGCATTATTTGCTTCGTCGAGATTATTTTCCTGTCTCCTTATTTTAAAAATAAGTGACGTGTCATCAGCAAATAGCACTATCTCACACATTTTTTGTACCATAAACGGTAAATCATTTACATAGACCAGGAAAAGGAACGGCCCTAAGATAGATCCTGGGGGACTCCCATTTTTACAAGTGAACCTGATTCCATGATTCCAGATTCCATTCTGTTCCATGTTTTTATATCCTCGCTCTTCATGGGACTGATATGTAGTTATTACAGGATTCCTCAACGAACAACAGCAGATCTTTTGAAAACCATTCAACCTAGGAATTCTGAATTGAGAATTTCATTAAGTAAAATACTCTACTGTAGTGCTGTCTCGTCAAATATCTCAGAAAAGAGCGTGACAGAACTTTGCTTAAGTATTTACTTAGTAAAATTCTCAGTTCAGAAGCTGGACCTTTATCTGTGTGTTCCTTCTTGAATTTTGTACGTAGGTATTTCATATTTTTGTTAGTTTAAATTTCTGAACGATTGCCAGATTAATCCACAAAAGTCCTGTAATGAACTGGACAGCGCTTTCATACACCTATTTTATTAAAATAATGCAGTCAAAAATGATACCTACGAAAACCCATACGGTATTTTTATCTTAAACGATGGTTAGATATAGATTTTTTTACCCGTAATATCGACAAATTCCTATGATGTAGGCCATGATGAAAGATGTCTTGTATGGTGCATTTTTATTAACACTTAAAGTAACCAACACGCGAGCCACGCATTGTATTATTTTGTGTACTAAGCAAGATTATCATAGAAATATTCTTTGAAAGTTTGTTAAACTCGGAGCAGATTTATTCATGTGATTTCTTGGATTAGTAGTTAACTACCGCCTTGGTAATTATGCTGGTGTTGACAATAAAGCTTAGCGCACTCATACATTTATAAAGGACAACGGCAAATGGTGTACCGCCCTATTAAAATAATGTTTTGGGGTTATATTTTCTCAACTTTAGTATTTCGTAACTGGCTCTTTTTTCAGTTATTCAAATATTTTTTTAAAGTTGGGGGAAGAAAATATAAAAATAATTAAATAAAACGCAATTTACAAACAGAAACGGAACGCCATCGATTGTTTTCTTGCTAGCTCAGAATAATCTATGCTTGCAAGCCAAGAAAAAAACAACTGCAATGTCAAAGTGAAAATCAGTAGAGTTCGTTGCACGAAAGAAGTCCCATGAGTTAACGAATTTTGACTTTTATTGTTATATAATTAAGGATCTTACCGTGGGACTTCTTTGGTGAAACGATCTTTAGGTGTTCTGTGGGACTGCTTCGGGCAAAAATAAAAAAAAAAGAAGATACTTGCCATCTCCACAACAAACTTGACATTGGCAGTGCCATTAAAAAAGAATTTGATTGAATTTAAGTCTTGTCACTCTTCAGGATAACCATACTTTGTTTTTATTGTAACTGAAAGAGGTAATCATGGCAGAGAAACAATAATAAGTTATTGTTGCAACTGCATTGTAGGGCTGAGAACTGTGGGGTGTTGCTCCCAAGTGATGAGTATCATCTGGTACCTGGACTATGCTCTCCGTGAGGGAGTGACGCGACCAGCTAACTTCTTGGATGACGTTATTTTAAGGGTGTAGATGATTGAAAAGGTGCCGCTATCCATACGTTTTTGTACTACATGTAGATAAGATCTGTATTTATCTCTAACAGCGAAGCAAACTAACATAAACTCCAAACTTCTTAAAAAAACAACCTTAACTTATGACTCCCAACTTTATAAAAAAAAGAAAATTAATGCAACAAATACTAATACAATGATCTATTAAATGTAAATATTTCATGATTCAACACGACTTTTTGTAGGTGTATTAGACTTCCACTGAAGCCTGCCATTCTTCAAATAATATCGACATGTCTAGTTGACTTGACTCGCAAATCATGTACAGCGCCACCAAGTTATCTGTTCAGGTGGGCAAAATTGTAACTAACTAACTAATTGTAAATCCTGTTCCCCATTTTTTGTCTTATTTATTCACTTACTAAGATTTATAAATATATTTTGATTACAATCAAAAGGCGTATTAAAATATTCTCATTTTTCTAGGTCAATTTCTTAAATGTTACTACTAAATTCTCCACTAGCGCCGCTATCAACTGAACAGATAAGATGGTGGCACTGTATCGACAACATGCGACGTACAGCGCCACCAAGTTATCTGTTCAGGTGGGCAAAATTGTAACTAACTTATAAATTGTAAATCCTGTCCCCATTTTTTGTTTTATTTATTTACTTGCTAAGATTTATAGACATATTTTCATTAAAATTGAAAGACGAGTCAAAATGTTCTCATTTGTCTAGATAAATTTCTCAAATGTTACTACTAAATTCTCCACTAGCGCCGCTATCAACTGAACAGATAAGATGGTGGCACTGTACGCACGACGACAACGATAACATTGTATAAAAAGTAAAAAAAAATGAGTTAAGAAATAATGAAATAATACTAACAATTAAATATTTTGGGGACTGTTGTGGTGGTTTAAATTGGTGAAGTTAAAACAAAATAAGAATATAACTAGACGAAGACCCGGCTTCGCTCGGGTAAAATGTAGACGCAAAATAATATTCCACTATGTTTTTTTTATACTGTCACGCCTCTGTATTTATCAACCACCAGTAGATATAAATCTCTTAATACATTCAGATACATAAGCTCACACCTGTATCCCAGAGGGGTAGGCAGAGACCACGGACTGTCACCTGCCACTACCCTGACAAATCACTTTCGCTTCATCGACATCCATTAGTCGTTGCATGTACCCACATCGGTTTCGGGTACTTTTAATCTTGCCCTTTGCTAATACATCCCCTATTTGGTCGAAGTATGTCCAACTGGGCCGTCCCTTACCGGCCCTTCCACTCACTTTCGCCCGATATATTTGCTTTGTCAGTCTTTCTTCGTTCGTCCTCTCCACATCTCCAAACCAGCGCAACATTCCTTTTTTCAATTCTAGTCACTCACTACATCCTCTTTCTCTACATCCTCGGTCTCTGATCACTATTGCGTATTCTGACATTCAAAGTAACACCACACATATTTCTTAAGGATCTCATTTGTACTGCACTAATCCTACTTTCATGATTCTTCTGCCATACCCAAATCTCGCTACCATGCTTACATCAGTATTGAAACCAGCACACTATTACGGATAGACAATCTTGCTCTTTTGGACATGTTCTGGCTACTCACGAAGGAATGCAAGGTTAAAATCGGATACTTATCATAACTTTGTCATGGATACCTCATCACAAATCACTAACTAAATGAGCTTCCTTCATAAACTTAACAGCTAGTGAATCTAATGACGTATTCAATGAGACGTAGAATCCACTTGGCTAATCAACTAAAAACAGCTCCCCCTCTTTGGCTTTACAGCTTTTAGTTTTGTATTGACCACATGTTTTTCTTCATCATTTTAATTTTTGGTATTTTCTTATCTAGTGGCTTTTTCATTTCAATAAGTTTATTGGTACCTATAACTAAGCAAAACAATAAAGATCAATTTATGACTTTGATTTCCTTTTTCAATTATTTTTCAGACCCGTCCATTCCAAAACTCAATGTCAATTATTGTCTTCCCGCCAATGAAAAACACCACAGATTACTTACTACACCTTCTCAGTTGGCACAGATTATAATAACCTTCTTGGATGCCACGGTATTCCACACACCATGGAGTTAACAAATTAGATCAAAGTTCCGGTTTAGATTATCTTAGTGTTTAGGAGAGTGCTTTACTTTACACTCTGTTGCAACATTATGCTGAATCGGGCCCATTTTGGGGGCTCAACCTTTAATGTATTTTATTATTATTTTCATGTTGTACAGTTTATTTATTTTTACGTTTTTTATGCTTTCTGTGTTATTTTTTTTATTATTGTACGCACTCTGTGTGTGTGTGTTTTTTTGTTTTTTTTTTAACATCAAATAAATCAATTTTCTTTTTTTCTTTCTTTCTTTCTTTCTTAAGGAGAGTGCTTTTGTAGAAACGTGTAAGCGCCACTTGCTTTAGTACGTTTTACTGTATAGTACGGTTCTAGTTGCCTTTCAATTAGAATCAAAATAGAATTGGTTTCTATTGTTCTATCCAGTAACACCTGAGCGCGTTACTATCCTCGTTACTTATCTGTGTATAAACTAAAAAATGTGAAAAGTCTGAAAAAAAAAAGTGAGAACTTTAGGAGAGTGCGCAAGTGCCCCGTGACGGGTGCGTGTTGTTTTCAATAACTCGAATTATCAAACTTACTTATGTGTTCCATTAAAACTCATAGTATTTTGAGTAGGATAGCGCATATTTCGCGACGTCGACGAAGTGACAATCTACTGGAAAAAATATAAACGTTCACTCGAACGTCTAGTAATGTACTAATGCACTTGCCTCTCTAATGGAAATAGGACTCTCCTAAACACTAAAATAATGTAAACCGGCCATCACAGTTCACAATGAAAACTTGTGACACTAACACAACAATGATGACATTGACATGTTTACTTAGCAACGCCATTGTTGAATTTAATAATTTTTATATTGATGCTGCTCGATAATACGAATTTTCCGCCCATATGTTGTCGACTCTGATCAACTATTTTTTTACGCTCTTTCATTTGGTGTGCATATCGTTCGAGTCTACCGTAGACCCGAACACATAGACTTGCACTTGTACATCAATTGCAAATAGAATGTACCTAATTAAACTCTTTCATGAGCCCAGTCTTACACAAAACTTTGCTTATTGTATCTCCCTATTTTTTTGTTATTTGGTGGACAACTGACATGAGACGCAATTATTATTTTCAACTATTTATGCTTTTGTAGTGGTTAGTTAGTGGAGGTATTTTTAATTTACTTTTAATTCCTATATCGCTGCATTAACCGTTTAACCTAGCTTTAATGTCTCGTCTTTATTATATCATACACAACAAACACAATACGTTGTCTTTAACAAAGTCACCATACCCACGCCAGTTCTGTTTTACACTTTACCATGCAGAAGGACTGTCGTCTGGGGACCTCGCTATTCTCATGAATTTATATCGAGCTAAGCTTACCAATAACCCATTCATTAATCGCGATTTGTGGACAGAAATATCGGCAATTCACATACCCGGTGACCCGTGATTGGGCACAAGAGCGTATAAAATATAAGGTAGCCAGAAAGATGAATTGATGCCCGCTATACCACCCTGCCATACAGGGTGTCACAAAAAACCGGGCGATCGCCGCCGCTGCCGGCATCCAGACCTAATAACTATCCATATTAGTTTGGTACCACTTTTTAGCGACAGCCCGGGACTTTGTCAAATGATAATGGTAGTTTTTAATTAGTGGCGACAGGGGCGTTTGATTTTTATAGTTCTTTCTGATTGGATCAACCTCAGTTGGAATTCGCAAGTACTGAGGGGTAATTCAAGCATGGTGCGGCCAAGATGGCGCTACAATAATGAAAAAAAAATACGTTTGACTAAAACAAAGAATTTACCTTCGAATAAAAACTATGTCTATAAAAACGTAAGAATAAGGGTCTATTTTGTTCACATTTGGAAAACGTGATGTCAGTATTTCATGCATTTAGTTATTTGTACTTACTTATTCAGTAACGTGGCGTGAGTATTATTTTCGAGAAAATGGGTAATTTAATAAGGTAATTTAAAAGCTAAATAAGAGAGCTTAAGCCGAATATTTCGTTTTAGAGAGCTTTAATTAATTTCGATGAAACAGAATGGGAGTTTACGTAACCGGAAGTACGTCATGCACGGAAAAACGTCCTCAACTGCGATTCCACAAGCTGCCAGTTTCTAGTGATACCTCTGCTCGATATAAACGTTCTTTAAATAAAAGAAACTAAAAAGTAAAAGATAAATTACATTTGTTTTACATTTTTTTTTTGTTTGTTTTAGGGCCGGTAAGGGACGCCCCAGGCGAACATACTTCGACCAAATAGGGGATGTATTAGCAAAGGGCAAGATAAAAAGTACCCGAAACCGGCGAGCGTGCATGCAACGACTAATGAATGTCGATGAAGCGAAAGTGGTTTGTCAGGATCGTGGCAGGTGGCAGTCCCTGGTCTCTGCCTACCCCTCTGGGATACAGGCGTGAGCTTATGTATGTATGTATGTATGTTTTTTTACCGATTGCCGAGAAATCAATATTTTGGCGTTATTCATTAAAAAATATTAAAGGTAAAGGTTTTTACCCAAATTCCTTCAATACACAGACATGTGAACTGTAACGTTTTTACCACCTGTGCATTTTATGTCAGAGGCATTGGGTTCAAAATAGATTCACAAAATTACCAGCCAAGAAGCTGGACTTGCTTTCAAACCACCGTAAATATAATATTACTAGATGAAAACCCGGCTTCGCTCGGCTAAATGTAGTCTCATAATGATATACCATATTGTATCGACCATATATTTTTGTTCGGAGTGCACTGAGTTTTTTTATTCACTTTCGATAGCGAGAGCGTTTGCGATTTGTATAGAAGTGACAAAGCGCGCCACATAGTTGTCTCTTTGTCACTCCTATGCAAATCGCAAACGCTCTCGCTATCGAAAGTGAATGAAAAAACTCATTATACGCACTCAGAGTGCTTAGTGCGAGTTTTTTCTTTGTTTTGTGATTGACGCCTAGGTTGTTTGATAAGCGTGCGCGCGTAGACTCGAAGCGCCAATGAAACTAAATCGCCATATTCATGCAGTTATCTTTATATTACAATCCATTAGCAGAATCATGGCCCAGGTTTGACAATATGTGTATCCAGAATAAAGTTAAAAGATTCTTAGATTCTTTTTTGAAAAGTAAAATCAAAATAAAATATTTTATTCATAGTACAAACAAAATGGTTACTTTATGAACGTCAAAGTCGTTAGTTTCACAATTAATAGGTTACATGGAGAAGAAACTAACAAAGAAACTCCACATTTATTCTTTTCAAAACTGTTTTAGCCTAAATGAAAAACTTTCAAACTTAAAAATATACTCTTGGATGTGTCGAACACTAGACACATTTATCCTCTGATTAAATTTAACATTAAGCTACTTAATTAAACTAGTAAGAGAAAGAGAGCTATTAGAGTGACTGAAACCTTTTGATGAAACCTAAATTCAAAGATCACAATGACCACGAAATCACAATAAACGGCCCAAACCATTGCAATGTCGGCTAAAGTCCTCGCATCTACACATCCTAAAGCCTTGAATATTCCAATATTCCCAGTTCAAAAATCGAATCAATCCAGATCACTGTCATTTTGTGTCGTCACTAATGTGCGCGCGCACTATAATCTTGCGCGTACGCATCTCAAAATTACAATCCAAGATGGCGACAGCCTTGTCATTTGCCATATTGTGGATTGAAATGGTCAAACACGACTCGGGAATGGACTGTCCCTAATTATGGTGTGGGGGTGTGTTATTAAAGTTTGTTTTCCGATTTTCGTATCATTCGGCTTTTTAAGTTTAGTGTTTTGCTCCTTTTGGGATTGATCTATTGGAAGATGAGGTCATAAAAGTATCCTGTCTTCGTTTTGGTGTCCAGGTTATTACTAAGTATTATAATGGAACTTGAGCCTTCGGAATCGAGTGGGATGAGTTTGCTTTCGCTGACGTAGGAGTTTGCTTGTGGAGAAGGTTTATCAGTTAAATAAAAATAAATAAATAAACTCACGCCCGTTATCCCCGAGGGAGTAGGCAGAGGCACCAATCACTAAGAACTGCGCCCACGTTTTGCCGAGTTTATTAGGTCCCAAACGTGACGGTTATCCGGGCACAATTTATCAGCGAATGGTGTTGCTGTACAAACAAACAAATGTACGTAACTAAAAGTCATTGATAGGTAGGTACATGCGTGGTTCGAACCCAGACCCTCATGATCGAGAAGCAAGGGTCAACCCCACTACACCACCGCTTTTTGTCAGTTAGAGAAAATAAATACCTTATCTAATATCTATGGTCTAACTAGAACGAATATTTAATAAAAAGTGGCCCTAATATCCGGTCTGCAGTATCAGCCTTCCTAGCATTATCGTCGAACTGTATGATATGACCGAAGGAAAAATGTTATATTAGTGATTGGATTAAAATGTTATATTTTATGGTTCCAGGGTTCCGTACTTCGAAAGGAAAAAACGGAACCCTTAAAGAATCACTTTGTTCTTCATCCGTGCGTCCGTAAAGCCCCTTTATCTTGGGAACGAGTGGGAAGTATTGGGATGAAATTAAAACCATAGCAGATTGGCGTGCAAATAGAAGGCGAAAATATGTAAATAGGAAAAATAATTCAATAAAATGTACAACAATTAAAAAAGACCGTACATAATATTTATGTGTCATAAAAAAAGGAATTGAGACTGATTTCGGACTCTTAATGCTGGCAGTTAAACTAAGGAGTTCCAACAAATAGTCTTTTCTGGCTGTAATAAAATCAAGCTTTTTTGTTAGCGTAAAAAAAGGTAAGATTTTTTCTTTTTGCTGATACTTCTCGATTACTCTCATTGGCCAGTAATGCAACCAGATTCTTCAATAATTTTGTTCTTCGTGCATTCTTCGTTCATCTCTCGTCATGTCGATGATCATGGTTATCGCATCTGCCTACTAACCCCAGTTCTTGGATGTCTACATGTTTGTGACGTCACTGTTTCGGATTCCCACAACACAGGGTATCCTAGTGTGGGGCCAGAAGCAATGTATATAAAAAATGTGTTTCTTTCATGATTTATGCGCAGGTATCCTAGTCTGGGATCAGGATAGATGACCTGCCCTGATCTCAAACTAGGATACCTTACAGATACATTTCGGATAGTTCCAACACGACAATGTTGTCTCATCATCAACCCATTATGTCCCCACCGAGTGGCACGGGTCTCTTCCCTGAGGAAGGTATAGGTCATACTCCAACACGGGGGCCAATTCCCGATTGGTGGAGGCTTGTAAGACTAGTGGCTGGTGTTACTGTCAGAAGTTTTCAAGCCGCTCTAAGGCCTCTGGCTTATCGACGGCAGCCGGCACCAACTGCTTAACGTGCCTTGCGAAGCACGGAACCGCTCGGAAAAATGCCACTAGCCTTAGTTATAGACGGTCACCCATCCTTGGACTGAACGCGCCCAATTTTGCTTAACATTCGTGATCGTTTAAGATCACTCAGGCTGCCGGGGCTACGAGCGAGCAATGTTGTCTGGTTCCCTATTTATCATGCCATCAAAGGCGCAGTGTTTTTAGACACCATCATTACTATTCAGCCCCATTAAGGGAACATTCTCATTAAGGTCTGGGTGTCGATTGCTCCCAAATATCGCAGAAGGGGCGCCTTAACACGATTGATTATTGATGCCACCACATCATGCCGCCACATGTCAGGGCTCGTCTTCCAGTTTTTGGAGGAATAAATTAAAAATGTTAAAGCAATGCTGGTAATTTTAATTTTAATCATAAGAATTTTTTGATTGAATACGGAGATTTTCGCTTCATGCGGTATTTATTTAGAGAATGAACCACTTATTAAGGCTGACGGCAGACGGCACTACTCATATTTATCAGAAGCAATGTATGTGCCTGTTTGTAAATGTTTCTTTTATCTAGGGATAAACTCTAGTGAATTAATCCAAAAACTGCTTTCACTATGATATTTTCAGAGCAAACCATGGATAAGTTTTTTGACGACCCCTATGGCGTAGCGGTAACGCATTAGCCTACCATCGAGAGTGTTTACATGTTTGTGATGTCACTGTTTCT
This sequence comes from Yponomeuta plumbellus, assembly GCA_947310845.1. Lineage (NCBI taxonomy): Eukaryota > Metazoa > Arthropoda > Insecta > Lepidoptera > Yponomeutidae > Yponomeuta > Yponomeuta plumbellus. Next base: position 5,375,328 of record OX371209.1, on the reverse strand, counting down.
GGTTCCCACGATACAGGGTATCCTAGTGTGGGGCCAGAAGGAATGTATGTGCCTGTATGTGAATTCTTATGATATGTTTATTTGACTAACGCTAGTGGCATTTTTCCGAGCGGTTCCGTGCTTCGCAAGGCACGTTAATCAGTTGGTGCCGGCTGCCGTCGATAGATGGCAGTCATTAAGCCAAGTGAGAAGCCTTAGGGCGGCTTGATAACTTCTGACAATAAGACCAGCCACTAGTCTTACAAGCCTCTACCAATTCAGACTCGGCTCCCATGGTGGAGAATGGCCTATACCTTGCTCAGGGAAGAGACCCGTACCCCTCGGTGGGTACATAATGGGTTGATGATATGACGATATTTATTTATGACAAGTCCATTAATTAGATATTTATTCGTATATCCTAAGATTTTTTCTGTTTAACTGTTGCGTGTGTTGTGTTATTATTATTATAACTTACTTATCCAGTGACTACGACAATTCAATTTACATGGCAAGTTGTAAACGCAAACATCTACCAGTAGGAAACCATTTTCATCGAATTGTCATAATAAACTATGAATGGGCATTGTTGACCCCTATTTTTTATTCTAGAAATCGAAAATATAGACTAATATAAGAACCTTTTTTAAATATTTTCTATATCTATGAATTATTTAAAATTTCTAATAGCTTAGTAAATATGACGTCACCACTGGCATAATTATGTATACGATTAAAATCAGTTAAATCAGTTAACATTTTGTCTTTTCTCGGATATCATCGACTAAATCCGGAGACGGAAATGACACGAAATACATTACCTCGATTTATTTTAGGTAGCATTCAATTTGAAGTATCATAAGCGCAATGTATAGCACCTGCCAAGATAACATTACTAACCGGTAGACCTAAGAAATTTATTATGCAGAAGCGACATAAATTTGACAGATCTGAGAGCTTGTCGTTTTCCTTAAAAAAAATTAACACGCTGCTTTACGAAACTGCGGTTGCTTCACAAACCCTGTCCAAATTTTATTGATGACATTTACTTTCCTCTTTTTTAAATAAATTAGCTTCTTTTCTAAAATAGTTATGTAGGTACATTGTTTACAATGTCACGAGATTGAGCAACAATTTATTACCATGCTTTAAATTGGTTGAAGCCATGATACATAACTATTGTAAGTTAATTGTGATAAAATTTGATAGAATCGAATATTTTCACGAATGAAATTAGCGTTCATAAACATAAATTTATCATATACGTCAAACTGTTTTTATTTTATTGACTCGAAGAAGGCAGACTGTCAAAATAGTCAATTATCCAAGGAGACTACCCAGATCTAAAGCGTTTTAACTTCTTCGCGTAAAACGATCAAAAACTAATCTTGGCCAGTACTCACCCATTTCGCGGATGTGCCGGTCTTGCAACAGGATATCCAAAAAGAGCAATATATGCTTAACTGATTGTACAAATTTAAATACCAAATATCAAAGTTGTTACCTTCCTACGAATAGACTATTAATTATGAATTATGTGTTGCAAATATCATTGAAATGTAATGTAATCTAATTTATTTAGTGATTTAATTAATTTATACAACTAATCTTCAATGGAATAATTTTGAGTTACCTATGTTTATGCGATGTATTTTGAAATGTTATTTAATTTGATTTTAATTTTAATTTTGATTTATATTGTCGCCAATAATAATAATAATAATAATTATGATTGTGCTAAGCATTTAGGTGAATGTTAGATAGAACTCTAAATGCATGTTATTGTTCTCTTTTAGAAAATTAGTATTTATGCATGCGGTATTTATCAGTAATTGGAGGCACATTAATCAAGGCTTAAATAACAATATAGCTAGTATGTAATATGATTTAATGTAGCTTCTGTTGATGGATCATATAAATAAATTAAAAACATATATATTATTCTTATTTCAATATAAAGGTTGTGTTAGTTTTGAGCTACATAGGAGGTTTTGTTGCTCATATCGTTCTTGTATTGTATTCATTAAGACAACGAGTACTACCGTCCGCCGCTGGGAGAATACGATCCTGACAGGTCATGTTAGAACGGACGACGTAACCTTGAAGTGGCGTTAAATTTTCGATTAAAATATTTTAAGTCCTATTTATCCTACTAGCAAATAATTGTCATTGAAACTATATCATTGTGTAAACTTACAATCAATGTTATATTTTGCACAGTGATTTAAATGTTAAATAAGAAGAAATCATTGTAATGTTCGTATTCATATGTAATGTTCGTGCGTAAAATCCTTACTACGCTGTCACAAGGTTATGTCAACCGTATTTTTTTGTAGTGACGTAGCAAAAATAACGAAAATAATAACGGTCCCTTTAACGATACGAAGTTGATGAACAGGCTTTAGAAAATGATCATCGCGTTCTCAGAATCTCTCCGTACCACTGCCGTACAAAGCGATTGAGCTGATCTGGGCTCAAATAAAAGGTCGCACAGCTCGCCACAACACTTCTCCGCCATTTGGCACAAAAAAGATGATGACCCTTTTAAAATGCCTGCGAAAATGGCACAAGAGATGACTGAGTGAAGGTCGTCTAAAAAACAAAACTACTTAATCGTGAGTCAGTAGCAAAAGCTAGTTAAGAATAACGTAAGGAATGATAACGTTGATTTTCTCCCATCACTAGTCATATGTGTCAGGATCGTATACTCCCAGCGGCCGAACAATAATATAATTAAAGGTCATGTCTGTAAATTCATAACTCTATGTGAGAGACGAGGGATTCACGACAATTACCGAAGTTGGCCGAATTGTTAACTGATTTCCTTTGCCTTTGACACGTTCGACAGGTGTTGAACGAACGAATCTATTTTTTTAAATGTGCAGGCAATGAAACTATACTGCAATAAAGCCAACAATGACGTATTTGAAGGACAAATTAAGTTTTTACATTTTTTGCGATGGATATTAATAATACGTCTTTATTTCACATTATTCAAACCCCTAATAGTAATCAGTATCCCTATTCCTCGAAATGGATTAAATTTTACGACAGTTGATGCCTTCTTGAACAAACGAATTCAACGAACGAACGAACGAACGAACAAACGAACAAACGAACGGGTGCCGTCCGTGTATCTGGCCGCAGCATTGGCATTTTCATACTTGTTTAAGAATATCAAATAATGTTTGACATTGCAAGTATTGATTGCACTCATGGGTCTTGAATTTTGACATTCTTAGGTAGATGGACATTCGTACCTACCAAACTTTGTATTAGATTTAAGATATTTTGAGAAAAGATGGTCAGAGTGGAGTTTTTTTGCTGCCTTTTTCTCCACTACATTCGGCCCTAAGGCAGCGGCTAACATTACAATTTTATGTACATTGACATTCAACAAGCAGAATGTAAATTCTTTACGTTGAAATAAATTTCTGATTTCTGATTTCAATGCCCATTGCAGTTATATAAAACGAGGCCTAGAATGTAAAAGCAGCCTTAAACATATCACTGCAGCCGATATGAGATTCAGAAACCGAGGCCCCACCTGTACGTTATGACCCTTTCACAAATACCTCGAGCGGCCAACATTCCTTCAACTTTTTCTGGTACTCGGTAGTTTTTTAACAATACATCTCGGCTTCGCGGAGTCTTGCTTTGACATTTTTCTGCAATTCCTCTGCAAAAGACTTAAGGCTTAACATAGACCCTTGGTCGTAGGATGCCTAATAAAGGGCTAAGCCGCGGACAAAGTGGAAATACAACAGAAGAACCTCCAAGTCGAATCTCATCGAAGTACAGTCTGTTCGCTTTTAGAATATACCTCGGACTCTAGAGTTGGCTTCGGTTTTCGCCGAAAGCACACGACTGTGTGCCTTCCTGCTCTGTATAAAACTTTTCTTCACTATTTTGAAAAGTTATGTAAAGTTATACATAACAATACAAAATAAACCTTACTCTATCCTTATTCTATCCGATAGTATCCGATATTCTAAAAGCTAACAGACTGACTCTAGTTTAAGGTAGCTGCATAAAGAAATTAAAGAAAAAAAAATCATGTTTCAATCAGAAAATTCTATTCACCAAGGCCGTGACGTCGTTAAGTTTGTATTAATAATATGACGTCAGGTCACGGCAGAGGTAATGTTAGAACATCATGGCTGAGAGCGTTTTGTACGGTCATGAAAAGTTTTTTAAGCCTATTTATGGTTAATATTAAAGGCGGCTCCCATACAGCTACCGTGATTTTTTTGCTCGTTTTTGCTCGATATTGATAAAGTCAACAGGTAGACGTAGGTATGCAACCTTGTATATATGTATGTATATATATAAAGGAAAATATGCATATAAAGGAACATGTTCCTTTGTATCTCCTTTAGCAATGAGCAATGAGAGAAGAGATGGTCAGAGTGGAGTTTTTTTTTGCTGCCTTTTTCTCCACTACACTCTGCCTTAAGGCAGCGGCTAACAATAAAATTATAAGTACATTGACATTCAGGAAACAGAATGTAAATTCTTTACGTTGAAATAAATTTCTGATTTCTGATTTTTCATATGTGAATAGTTAGATTTTAACAAATAAAATTGCCATCATCATCATCATCATCAACCCATCATGTCCCCACCGAGGGGCACGGGTCTCTTCCCTGAGGAAGGTATAGGCCATACTCCACCACGGGGGCCAAATCGCACCCTTGCAAGAACAACGTGATTTTTCGAAGAAAACCATTTTTTATTCATAGATATTTTTTTAACGCGATTTTATTTATTCCGAAAACGCCGGAATAATGAGCAAGAGAGACATTGCATCACGTTATAGCGCTATCTCTTTCGGCCATTAAAACCTTAAAAAATGCTCTCATGTAACGAAACCCTTAGGTTCCGAAATAACACGTTGTTCTTGCAAGTGTGCGAAATTACCATCAATGCGTTCAAAACCAAGCGTTCGTTCTATTGTGCCAAAGCTGGTACTTCTATCTCCAATAGTTTGTGCAACAAGCGTCATAAATCCGAGAAACGGGTTGAAAAACTATTAATTACCCTTTTAAATCTACCTCACGGGTTGACATCATAAAGTAAGCCACAATTAGTCAAGTAAAGGAGGTTCGCTCCGTTAAGAAAAACGTTTGCCAAGTAGTGGTTTATGTTTATCGGTGCCATTGGAGTTTTTCTTCGATGAGAGGGATTCGAGTATAAGTACCGCGGTGTTTCAAACAGACATTTAAAAAAAAATCACTTATAATTTAATTTAATTTTAATTCTCGTGTCACAGTGTTAGTGCGCAATCTCCTCCGAATCGGCTTGACCGATTTTGATTAAATTTCACATGTATATTTGGTAGGTCTGAGAATAGGTTGTTACTTATTTTTCATACCGCTTTAAGATAAGGGTCGTCCACTAGAAATATTTTATCTGGCAAAAGAACGTTTGCAGGGTCAGGTAGTTCTAATTAATATAAGTATCTGGGTGACCGAGCTTTGCTCGGTACTTTTTTTGTAATATATGTAATTTAAAATTAAAATAATCCTCTTTCAACAAAAATATAACTTTGAAAAAAAACATCATGACTCGAACCGGGTCTCTTGAAATCGGCCCGAAACGGGTCGCCCGTTTTCCCGTCAGAACTATCCCAACCTTGCAGGTGAACGCGAAATTTACCGCTGTATGTTATTATAGCAAATTTCAATTGCCTTAAAACACGGTTAAAACAACGTTTTCTAAAAATGTAACCTAGTTAGATCAATTAAACGCCCCCGAAAGCATCTGCCTACAAAAATTCGTGAAAATCGTTGGAGACGTTTCTGAGATTCCGATTATATGTAAATATAGGTATATACAAGAATTTCTAGTTTAAAGTTATGTTTTTGTACCTATGTATTTAACTACTATCTAAGATTAGGTACTTGTGTACGGGTTTTACCTATTGTTGTTTCTACATCTGCCGTAGTTTTATTTACACCCTGTTAATATTTATTAATATTGAATTATTATTTAGATATAAGTAAGTAGTATGAATGTATTAGAATAATAAATGAAACACAGAATTATTTAAAATCACAATAATTATTATTACTTTATACCATTGCTTTATACCTACCAATCATAAAATCTAAATTGTACCTAAATGTAGGTTTATTTAGTGGGCCAATTTGGCTCCGCCCCTTTGAACATTTTTTCATAAAATTAATGAACTGAACTATTAAATTGGTAACGAATAGTATTATTTGGAGAATTGATCGAAATAATTCATAACTACTGTACTTATAACAAAATAACAAATAAAAACAAACCTCACTCTGCGGACGATAATCGATTTATTTGATGACAGATCTACTATTCTGAGTACGGAGCTGTTATTTTTGGAATAAACTTATTATTTTGAGAACAATTTTTTTATTCAATGGATGAACTACGATAATATAGATAATCCATCTCTTTTTCTACGTACATATTGACATTAATCTGATTATTTGTACCTGGCGACACTTTTTATTTTTCTGAGAATGAAAATATTTCGTGGTGATAGATCTATTAATTAGATGATACAAGTTGATGACAAATGTAAACTTTGATGACACAAAATATAGTTCCCAAAAAATATATACCTTCTTATACTTGAGCCATTACAAACGTGCGAGCGAGAGTTCCGATATGCTTGATATGCCTCCTATATGCGTGAGAGAGAGGTCTGATACAAATGTTTATGACTCAGTTCTCACGTTTGTAATGGCTCAAGTATAGTTATTATAATATTCTGTAATATGAAGATAATAATGTCACAAATAAAACCGGACCGAAATAAATCAATCACAGACCGACTGGAGACTCAAACCGAGTAAATCTAATTGCTCTCAAATGTTAATTCCCTTTGGTCTTGTCCTCAGTTTGATTGTCACTTGAATCATGAGAACTGTAAGGGGCTTTAGACCGTATAGAAGCTGCATAGAAGTAGTAATGAGCCCTTCTATTGAAAGTTTGACGCCGCAAGTGGGGAGACAAATTAGACGATTAACCGTGCATTTATACGACCTTTAATTGACAACGTGTTGAATGCATCGCCTACTATGGGGTGGTGTCGCATTCATCACAAAAATATTTAAAAACAAAATTCTTTATCCACAACATCCTAAGACTACGTATGTAAATACCGTCAGGTATTTACTTGAATGCGTAAAAGTACCTGTAGCAGAAGACACCGTTCTTCTACAACTATAAGCATAAACATAAACATTTACATACAGGCACATACATTGCATCTGGCCCCACACTAGGAGACATGTTTGTGACGTAGCTGTTTCTAGTTCCCACGTAAACATCCAAGACCTAGAGTTTTTTTTTCTCCCCAGCCGGGGATCGAACCCGGGACTTCTTGCACGGTAACTATAATTCTAATCTTCCAAAACTAAAACTTAAATTTCAAAAGACATCGCTCATTTTGGGCTTGATATTGCAAGGTTGAATTAATTACCAAAAAAACTTAATTTTTTTATACGTAACTCAAAAAAACGGTATCCCAAAGCAATGACACGTAAAATGCAATCAATGATCCTGATGCAGTCCTCACAAATGCTTTCATAAAAAGTCAAAATCGCAACGCAAGAAGTATCGCATTTCATTCCACCTTATCTCTTCGAACTACTACGGCACGGGACTTCTTTAAAAACTGTAAATGACATCTTTGGAAGTGACAGAACTGAATGCCTCCATGTAGTGCGAGAACCACCGGGTGGCTATTTTCTGCGCTTTTGCCTGTTCTTCGGTCTACTGCAGACCATAGGTCTGGTCTTCATAGAGCAGGTCCAATCTAGTACCCTTTTATTTCCAGGATCTTTCTTTATTTGTAGATTGTTCTACGATATAAAAACACGTACTATTGGTATAGGTTACCTACGTCAGTATAAACATAACTTCTAATGGCTTCATTTAGACGAATTTTTTTCCCATTTGGCCATTGCTGAGTGACTTGTAACTTGGGATCTAAAAGTTTTAATGAATGGTTGAAGTGCTGGCCAATTTTCAGAGCTGTAACTTCAGGCCCCAGCTTGTATAGGAAATGGGCATGTCCTTTGTAGTAGCATAAGGTATTCTAGTTGGACACCAGAACAAATGGTTGTGTTCTATGGAAGTTATTAATATAAATCCCGCTCGCTAACTAAGGCTCATTGGAACGGCCGCCATAGCGACATCGCCAGCTTCGTATCCAATCGGGTGATATTGAAATGTAATTATGGTGCCTCACTTGGCGACGGTTTGGCAACGTCGCATTTCAATATAAACTGCTTGGATAGGTAACTGGCAACGTCGCCATGGCGTCTCAATGAGGCAAGGTACTAAGAAAAACATCAAAAGGAAACTTTAGTGCCAGAGGTGTTCACAAACCTACGCTTGATGACAATTTCAAGCGTTTCTATTAGCGCGTCTGGCATGGATGGTGATTGAGACCATTTTCTCTCTATCTGAGAGAAGAACTGTGCCCTATAGAGAGACTAGCAAACCCGGCAAACGTTGTTTCGCCATTTTTTTTTCACTTAGAGATATGAAAAATAGATAACAACCTATTTTCAGACCTACCGAATATACACATAAAATTTCATCAAAATCGGTCTAGCCGTTTCGGAGGAGTACACTAACACGGTGACACGAGAATTATATATATTAGAGAAATAATTTGTTTAATTAATTTATATAGGCTGTTTCTGGTAGGCTGTATCCAACTAAAAAGCCTAGGAGAAATGCTAGACGAAACCACAATGAAATTCGCCAAGTACCAGGCAGATATAATTCTGCGGCCGGCGAAGTTTTCGCAAATCACTGGTACTGTTGACTTAGCGGTTTGTGGGGAGCCTAGTTGCCTGTAATCCTGCTTAGTGCTTAGATAGGCTTAAGAACGTCAGCAGGTGGAACGCATTTTGTGGCGCGAAAATGTCTGAAATTGACAATCAATCCACACATACATACACAACTTTATCCCAGAGGGTTAGGCAGAGACCAGGGACTGCCACCTGCCATCCTGACAATTCAGTTTCGCTTCGTCGACATTCATTAGTCGTTGCATGCGCGACGGTTTCGGTTACTTATCTCGCCCTAAATTAAGAAGTTTCATCCGGTTCACTAGCACCACCGAGGGAAAAAAGTATTTTTTTTTAAGATTGTTTTGCGAAAAGAATCACTATTAACATGATTACAATCTCGTAATCATGTTACATTGATTCTTAGGATCCCCTTAAGATTACTATAATGGTTTAAGTTATATCGCCTGAGACTCGATGCAAAAATCGTGCTTAGCGAGTTGCTTGCAAACAGCGTTCACACAACACATCACATACTTTTCACACTATCCGATCCGATATCGTTTTCAGACGCCCTGATCCGATATCGGTGTAATGCATGAAATTTGTTCCAACACTGATATGTTGGCCCATCGTACCGCCGTGACCGGAAGATAATGTTTGTATGTGTGATATTCATGTATCTTTCATGTATCAAAATTGTCCCTAAGTGCGAAGAGCCCGATACGCGGTTGCTTCTGAAAATGGCCGTATCGGAACGATTTTGTCGGAAATATGTGAAAACACTCATGGTGTCGGCTATCGGATGTCGGCTATCGTCGTTCGACACCGATATCAAATCGGACAATGTGAAAACGCTCTTACGTTTACTTATCCTAGTTTTTAGTTTGGTACAAGTCGAACTTCATATTCATATTCATATCTTTATTGCGACCATGTAGTTGCTTAGGTAGTCCCTAATTAATGTTAATCTTGGTTTGGTTTTCGTTTTACAGCAAAAAATTATTACATCATTACGTTGTAGTACACAATTACACAAAAAAACGTTAATAAAACTCAACCAGGCAATGAACAAAGTATTATTATTTGGTGATATTGGCATTGCATGCACAACTGAAATAAAACAGCAATTGAACAGCTGACAACGGTGACAACAACCTATTATTACCAGCCAGTTCTTGTAAGAAAAGAAAAATAAAATTGCCAAGGAGGCTGGCTATTAAAGAAAATCGTTTTTCCTCCTTTTGCCATAATTACTACTGGCCACGAACACAACAAACTGTGGTGACCTACGTTTTCCTAAATACGCGTTCTAAGCGTTAAGCTGCCAGTACCAGTACCAAGCGTCTAATCGTAGAGACATTCTCTAAAAGGGTATGCCCTGGGGACGTAGGGTCCTGGGTGCCAATGAAAGGGCGTGTAGCTTAAGGAAAAAAGTACATGGAAATATTTGGAATAGCGAAAGCTGTAAGTCTTTGAACACAATATTCTTGAGTTTTTTTTACTGACTCCTGTGTTCAAAGGAATGGTTGTTTTTGTGTAAACAAAAAAAGTATTTGTGATTGACTTTTTTTCTTTCACGGGGTTACGTATACTTAAAGTCGACATGTAAATTCGTCATTGGTGTATACCAATGTTTGTTTCTCAATAAATATCTTTAACTTTAACGGTACCGTCGAGAGCACGGCGTTTCAAATGTTTGTTGTCTGTCGATGGTATTTAATCTGTCATTAGTTGCAGTCGCTCGTAGCCCCGGCCGCCTACCTGAGTGATCTTAATTGTTTAAGCAACATAGGGCGCGTTCAGTGCATGGATGGGTGACCGTTCTATGATTAACGCTATCGGCATTTTTCCGAGCGGTTCCGTGCTTTGCAAGGCACGTTAAGCAGTTGGTGCCGGCTGCTGTCGATAGATGGCAGTCGTTAAGCCATGTCAGAGGCCTTAGGGGGGCTTGAAAACTTCTAACAGTAAGACCAGCCACTAGTCTTACAAGCCTTCACGAATCTTGGCCCCTATGATGGAGTATGGCCAATACCTTCCTCAGGGACGAGACCCGTGCCCCTCGGTGGGGACATAATGGATTGATGATGATGATTTAGGTGGAGTCGAAGTCAATCAATCTGCAATATAGTTGCAAAATATGACTATTGTCATATTTTGTACTCTCTAAAGTACGCATGTAAAGGCATACTTTCGACTCTACTAATCAAAATTGTAGTAAAAAAAATTCTTAGAAATAATTATTTAAGTGATAGGTTGAAGCAACAAGTTCATTAAACTGAATATTTGAGCTTACTCACTAAGTATATTTAGCTTGTGTCAACTCCACCCCACCCTCTGTTCGAGCAGTGCACAGACTGCAGGCGTCCCGGCAAATGGGGTGAAAGAATTAAAAGGTGCTCGATTTCTTTTATTGCTCGCTAACTTTTGCGCTTTCCTTTGAATGAACGCTTCGCGCCATCCTTGCAGGACATTTAGACGGTACTTTTTCGTGCTAATTTACGACAATAGGTCTAGTAATTTTATTATGTCGATCTTTGTTACTTGCAGAATCTGACTTGAGGAGGTAAGGATTTTCAGTCCTGGTCCCTTTTGAGGCTTTTCACCACCTGGATTGTTGTATGATAAGTAGTGCCTTTTTCCTGTTCGGGAGTGCACGGGAACTTTTAAATAATATTTGAATAAAACCAACGTGCTGGACAGAACCGTTGTTCTGTCCTGCACGTTGCTTGTTATAATTAAAAAAAATCACAGATAAAAAAAAACAAAACACACACTCTTTACTTAAACCAATCTCTCTCGTGGAATCTGTTATCGAGTCAACAAAGCCCTATATTGTGCTCTATCTAAATAAAAATTGATTAATTAATTCTAGTGTATTATTCGAGATATATCAGTTTGGCGATGAGTGATCCTACGAGAGAGAGAGTGAGACACAGCTAGTCTTTGAGACACACTACGAAGGCTGAGATAAAAGGTACCTGAAACCGACTCTTGCATTCCCTAAGAAGATACTTCGACAGAATTCTTTAAGTGGTAACATCTCTAATTAGTTGTTTGGTTAAAAGGTATAAGTCACTGTAACCTATGCAAATCACTCAGATAAACAGTTGAACTGATATCTTAACAGAACTTTACTTACCATTAAAACGACATAAAACATTGTACGTAGCAGCTACCAGTCCCCCATGCAGTATAGGCTTTTTGTCAGGAAATGATCCGAGAGATGTGCTAATGTAAAGATTGGATAAAATACATGTTACCAATGACTTTGACGTTCATAACGTAAACATTTTGTTTGAACTTTGAAAAAATCATTTGAATTTTGAAAATAAAATATAAATAAACTCACGCCCGTTATCCCCGAGAGGGTAGACAAAGGCACCAAAAGTGTCCGTACAATCTCTAAATCATGTTAATAGTGATGTTTAAGAACCGAGTGGCGCTAGTGTTATCCCCTAGGGATACATTAAGGGCTTAACGTGAAGAATATATGGTTGGCTACCTCGAATACCTCGTAACTGTAAAATACTTAACTATTCAGGAGGCACCAAAAACTGCATACTGAAAAAAAATGTTCCCACATAAAACCAAAGTAGACCTTTAATATAATGTATGTTCAATGTTTTTACATGGTTTGTTCAAATATTTAAAGATTCAACCCAACCCTACCCAACGACCCAACGGCGTGTAATGTTACAAAATCACCCAAAATTGCACATCCGAGGTATTCATTCTAAGCCATCGATAACGATGTGTAGTGAAATGGCCTATCAGGGCCTTTCTCCACTGCTCCGGTCCGGCAAACCTTAATTACCGATCCGATTTAGAAACACACAAGAATACCAATAAGCTTCTCCACTACTCCGGCATCCGGTTTTTAACGGCCCGATAATTTGCTACATTGGAACAATATTTTACCGGTCCGAAGTGATCGTCGTACAAAAACAATACACGTTTTTCATACAACCCAAAATTTTTCCCATACTATTTTTAGATTAATAAATTGTGTTGAAAACGTCCCCTGCCTCGAATAGAAAAACCGAGGATTTAAAATAAAGCACTACGTCACGTCCATTGCCGATTATAGTAGGATGAAGTGGAGAAGCATAATCCGGCGTCCGATATTTTTCTCATGACTGGTTCCGGTTCCGACGCCGGAACGACCGGAGCGGTGGAGAAAGGGCCTTAGGCCCTTTCTGCACTGCTCCGGTCCGGCGTTTACGTAATTAACGTTTGCCGGACCGGAGAAGTGGAGAAAGGCCCTTAGTGTCATTTTTGGCGCGCGCGTCCCGACAAGAGATCCACACGTTATCCGCTCATTAAAATCAATAAATCCGTACGAGAGGCCAAAATAATTCCACCCATTAATTAAGTGAAAACGCCACTTATAAATTACAAAGTGCCCAAGCCGGGAGATAGCGCTTCCATTCACAAATTATTCAAAATTACTCGGAGAGAGAAACAAAACCGTGTGTTTGATAAATCGCCGCCATCGCTCTACTCTGCTCCTCCGAAGTGTGAAACGGTGCGTCGGAAAATAAAAGTTACAGATGACCCATAGGAGGTGACAGAAGTGTTAACCCGTATATATTGGGTATTTTACAGGATGTCAAAGTAGTTACTTTTAAAACGGAATTTTGTATGAAAATACTTGCTTGTGACGTCACATTTTAGAGCACTCTTTTATGTTTCATCTATTTAAAATTTGTAATAACTAGTAAATGATTAAAAGAAATACATTTTCCGAATCATTTTGTAATTTTTGTTTTAATCGAGCATCTCAAATAATTTATTGTTGATAGTGTCATATACCGTATTGTAACAAATAATTTTGCAACTTTTTCTTTCGTCAGCACTTCACAAGTTCATGTACTTAATCCTGCAACCACTTACTTGATTTTTGTCTAGGTTTTGATCTTATTCGAAGAGCTTAGTTATGGCTCAATAGAGAAGAAAGAAAAAAAAACTCTTGCGATAAAAATTAAGTGAATGATTACTATGTATTGCTCCTTAAGTAATATTGCTCCTATATTAATATTTATTGCCTAAGTGCCAAAAATTATTTACAAACTGCGTGTAAATTTTTAAAATCTTCATGAAGTCACCGTGAGGTAATTTTATCAACGGAAATAATTATGTTTCAATATTTAAAATCCTTGTACATGGAAGTATTTCCGTTTCTACAGTAAACAATTTTACATAATTATTTAACATAATTTTCTATTTTACTATTATATATCTATTTAGATAGATCCTTTATTATCCCTAATAAAATAAAATTAAAAAAATTAAATAGACAGTATTTAAATACAACTTCGGACCAATCCGGACTTGGCCCCCGTGGTAGAGTATGGCCTATACCTTCATCAGGGAAGAGCTCCTCGTGGGGACGTAATGAGTTGATAATGATGATTATACCACCAAAAAAACGAATTATATTTATTGTATCTAAGATACGGTATATATTTAGAGATATCTTCCTGATGACCTAATTAAAAGATTCATTAGAATAGACATGTGAAATAGTTTTTGAAATTGAAAACAATCTTAACTATCGAGGAGAATTTCTCTACAACCACCTCTTACGAGCTAACAACCTCAACTTTGTCTTTATTGACACAAGGTCGAGGATGATCTGTGGCCCAGCGGCCCGTACAGGACGTGTAATTTTGAGGTTATCTGTCAAAACGTGTAAAATATATCGCGGCGCACCGCCCGGTGGTTCGGAACGAGGGAATATAAGTTCTGACTGGTACCACGCTGAGTGTGTCGCGCGCGACCATGTTGTTTATTTGCTTATATCAATTGCTCAGGCTTTTGTTTTTATTAAAGCTCATTCGTTTTGGAATGAACACAATAATGGTATTTAAAGGTCGCGTGACAAATCGCGCTGTGCGTGCGCGCAGGAATGGGTAATAAAACATTTTGGATTTTTCCGTGAGGCTGTAAAGTATGACCTACTGACTTAGTGAGTTTGGTGTTAGTGATATGCACAATTGCACACTGAGACAAATATTCAATTTATAATGAGGATTATTTAAGATACCTGTAAGTAGTGTCTGTACTGTATGATGTCTATAATATCCAAGCATAGAGCAAGCACACTGTTGTCTCTCCTACAGTAATTATCTACTTCCAGAATATAATTATCATTGATATCAGTAGAAAGTGAATGTAATTACAAACATATTGTATCTGAATGAAATGTTTCAAACCATGTATCAAATCTGTCAATAAAAGTTTTATTTTTATTTATTATTATAATTACTTTATTGCATACAGCTTTTTAGCTTACCGTATTAACGAATTCTATCAACGCGTTTTTTTATTAAGGCTATAACTTAAAAAAATGTCTGACTGGCTACATCAAACAAAAACCTGCCTGACCTCGTTGGTCTAGCCGTTCGGGCGCTAACCTACCAAGCCAGAGGTTACCATAGCACAGGGTATTCTAGCTTGGTACCAGGTCAAGTGATTGTTTTGTGTGGAAATTATTATTTTTAGTGACAAATTAAATGTATGTCCTTTTTCCATTAATCCAATTGGCCCTTAATTAGTTTTTCGTCCCAAGCATAAACACAACTATACTCGTACTTGAGCCATTACAAACGTGCGAACCGAGTCACAAAAGTGCAAGCGAGAGTTCCTATATGCCTGATATGCCTCCTATATGTGTGAGAGAGAGGTCTGATACAAATGTTTATGACTCAGTGCGCACGTTTGTAATGGCTCAAGTATAGTAGGTACCATCATTACTCTTACAGCGAATTCAATCCAGCTCGGTATCAGATTTGGCCATATTTATTGCTATCTCCTCTTATCTCGGCGATAGCCGGACTCCTATAGCGTACACTTAATTAGTTACAATCTTAACTTTATGCATTTCAGATTGTTATGGAAATTAACGCTTTGGGCCCTAATAAACAAAAACCTCAACAGAAGTACTTAACTGGACTTGGGTGTCTGTGCGGTACTACCCAGACTAAGGACCTCGTCTCATCGTGCCCTGCGTGCCCTAACACGTGGGCCTCTATTCTGTTAGTGCACTGTAGTTCGATGACAGATACACGGTCGGGTCACGTGACGTGTTTTTTCATACCATTGACGCCTAGAATGATTGATATACCGACCAGACGCGACCGACGACAGGCTACGGCCGTCAATTTTCATATACCTATTTTGTTCTAATCTCCGCACACTAGGCGTCAGAGTCGCGGAGTCGCGACGACAAGATGCCAGAAGCAATATGACAACGTCGCGTCTGACGCGGCGACTAGACACGGCGACCACTTCGCCCTGTTTGCGATGGCTCTAAAGCTGCATCTGAAAAGTGTCTATGGAATCATATATTATATAAATTATATTGTTAGCTTTTGCAGAACTACATAAAAGGCAAGGACAAGATTTATAAAAAATTGTAAATGTTATTTATGAGTACAATAAAGAATATTCTATCTATCTATCTATCTATGGTTACCATAGCACAGGGTATCCTAGTTTGGTACCAGAACAAGTGAAGTATATTTTGTGTAAATTATTACTCGTATTACTATTTATTTCACACTTTTTGTAGAGATTGATTCCACAAATCAATATGTCGTCGCATCGCGGATAAATCGAATCTTCGTACAATTTCGCCACCAGCGGCCGAGTCAATGCGGTTCAGATGAAATGCGCTGGCGCACGAGATGAGAGAAAAGCGTAGATAGTAAAATAGAAATTGACTGTTTTGTTGGTTCAATTAAATTAAATTCACTAGGATAAATTACAGTAGCTTTTTACTGTAATCAGTTCCTTCTTTTGTAGCATCACATCGATCGCTAACGTTACCGCTAAATGTAACCTCCAGTTACATTTCTTAGTTGTTGGATAATTCACGGAAATGTTGGCTTGTTTTCATAGTGACTAAGTGATCGCCCAAAGACTGATTACGTACTCGTACCTTAGAACAGGTGAAAAAAATTCGGTCGCGGATTTGTAAGACTAGCGCTGTGAGTCATTTTAAAGGCTCTTAGAGTAATGGAATTACTTGCAAATTAGTGAAATCAATGGAATTAATGCAAATTAATGGTACTTTGCAATGTGAGAAAAATATTGCACTGCGATGAAATTAAAAATCTCTTATTATCGAATAAAGAAAAAAATCGTAAATTTTTGGTCCGGATCGGATTTACAATGTGTAGTGCTTACGAAAGTTTTAGTTCAAGAAAAAAATAATCCAAATAGGTACAGTAAAGTTTCCATCGATATAACAAATCGTTCTAGGTATAAAATAGAAGATTCAATAGACTCATTCTAGAAAAATTTTAGCCCCAACTATTTACTACCTTGACCTTAGGTCTTTGCACGCTTAGTGAATAGTAATCATTGGCTCTACGGTAGTAATTATTTAACTCAAGTAGTGACATTTTGTTTTAGAAATTATGAACTTCTCTTAAAAAATCTACTAAAAAACTATTCCTCTTCAGTCGAGTTTTGACTTTTGGATATTCCTCGAGTGCAAAATTTTTTTAATCGAGTTCATCCGGTCCACTAGCGCCACTAAGGGGAAAAAATAATATAATTTTTACAGATAATTTTTGCAAAAAATGTGTAAACAATCTCTCAATTGTGTTAGTAGTTATATTATAGGGGCTAATAGTCATGAACCTCAGGCAAACAACTTAGGACTAGATTTATCACATGGTCGTTTTTAGCATACATTCTAATTAGTCAGGATTGTAATCCAAGGTTTTGTGGCGTGGGTCCTAAAAATCATCGTTGACATGATTTAGGGTGGGTTTCTGAATTAAAAGTATTTACTTAACTATAGAGCTGTCTCATAAAATTTCTTACAAAAGAGCGTGACAGAACAATACTTAAGTATTTAGGTATCTAAAAAAAATCTCAATTCATATATCGGCCCTGAGAGATTATGCAGACACTTTTTAAAAATTCGGTTTTCCTCGGTGGCCGCCTATCCCTTGTCCCAGCCCGCAATCCCTCGATATAAGGCCCCGATCGCACCGCCCTGTAATTCCAATACTTACGAACATTACCGGCCGCACAGACTATTATAACGTATTAAGGAATATTATTTTATGGTGATGGCGGCGGCGCACTTTGCGAGCCGTCTAAAAATGTACCCGTGAATGGATGGTGTGTGAGGGCCTTTATGGTGAGAACTGGCGGGCCACAGTCGCGGATGGTTCTGGATTCAGGTTTCTGCAGGGAACGTAAATAATGGGCGGTTGTACGGTGTGATTTTAATTTCTTGGTTTAACGATATTAGCTTGGTAGGTATGTGGTCAAATGAATATCGAAGGTCTGGGTGAAATCAGGTATCGTTTATGTTTTTTTCTGTAAAGAATCGAAAATTCAAAGTTCTAGGACAATTAAGCGGTCTACAGACTATTGAAACGCGACGCGACACCACGTATCGACACCCCGATTTGCATCGTGCACATTGCCAACACGCGATGCCCAAAATGATTCTGATCATAGAAAATAGTAGATTTGATTTGACTCAACACGCGTCACGTTGCGTCGGGTCGCGTCGCGTTTCCATTATGTGTTTCCGCCTTTAGTAAGTATTTATTGTTTTATTTAATAGTTAAACTTACGAGAAGATTATTGTTAGGTTTTACTTTAAATCGTTACTATTTTTTGCCAAACTGCAAGTCATTATCGAAGTAGATATAGCACGTTTAGCAGAAGTATTTTGTTTTTTTTTTCCGGTTTGCAATACGAATATTCTTATCTAATCTTATCTTATCTGTAGCTATAGTATAACACCTAACCGAGCTTTTATTTTGTTTTCAAGGGTTCACTTGACATTAAAAAATAACTTTTTGTTTACGCTTCTGAATCCTGTTGAAAGTATTCATCACACATAGTTGGCTATTTAAGAGGCAGGCCACAGATTAACGCATAATTGGACTGTGTTACAGCGCCACCAAGTTATATGTTCAGGTGGGCAAAATTGTAACTAAAGTGAAGCCAATTTAAGGGGTCACATTTGACACTTCATCAAAATTCATCAACGTAACCTTGTAACGCAGGGCACACAATATTATTTATTTTTTCAAAGTTAGAACTGCACAATTGCTTCACTTTTTTCAGTTAATAATAAGATATTTAATGTAATAATGTCAAAAGAAGGCATTATTACAATTTACTTTGACTAATAAAGCATTCTAAACTTAATAAACAATGTTTGTCCTAAAAAACTGAACTTCACCACAAGGTTATGTCGGTCAACCCTTTTTGTTTTTAAATACTAGGGATGTTACCGTAAAAATCAAAGGAATCATCAGTCAAAAAGTTGAATTGAATGCAATGATTACCTGTAAAAGAATGTATAGCCATACATGTTTCCACATTGTGATAATTTTATTAGTAGATTGTACAACTAGTACGCATCACATGAAGACGAACTTTTATAGCATGAGAAGTGAAAAACATTATTATATTATTCTTTCAATAATCTAAAAAATACAAAAATAATTGAATAGAAACAAAATCCGTTTTTTTAATCATGTTTTTCTGTGAATAGCAGCATAGGCAAAGGACTTTCGTCCGTGCAGCCAAGTCTAACGTTTTTCCTTTTTCTGTATCCGAAGACAACTTGTCAATACAGGTAATTCTTTGTAGAAGGCCAAAGCCAAATCGTTGTTGTGTTTTATAAATATCTTTTTCATGTTAAGGCCGAGGGCAATTCTCTGTAAAAAAATTTAGACGTATTTTAGTTTTTAAGGCCGAGGCCCATTTCATTATATTATTACACTTTTAAGAAAAAAAAAAAAAAAAAACTCGTAGGATGTTCTTGGCAAAGTCGTCGTGAAGACAAAGAAAATAATTTTCGATAATTTTGAACGAGATGTGAGAAAAGACAACATTATCAAAGAAGAATTAATTATATCTCTGAGAGCGGACAGCAGTGATGACATTACAGAATTAGAATTATAACGATGAACACTCTTTATAATTCTATTAGTTCTAGTGAATTAATGCATTTTTTCTTGGTTAAATTATATTATACGTGTCTTATTTTGTTTTAAAAATTTATGTTAGACAATAATGGGACAGGGTTTTGATTAATAATTGTTTATTTGATTTGATTTTCAATGGAACTCAATTAAAATTACAGTACCTATACGTACTTTTTCACAATAGCTGCATTCGATTCACAAATGTTTGAAGTCCGTATCGATTCATTCGATTTAATCGATGTTTTTTTGCTGGTCACCTCACTATGAAGCTAAGACTGACACAAATGTCATGTGGCCTATTAAATTGGCTTTACTTTAATTGGTTGTAAATCCTGTTCCCCATTTTTTGCTTATTTATTCACTTACTAAGATTTATAGATATTTATGTGCATTAAAATTGAAAAACGGGTTAAAATATTCTCATTTATCTAGATGAATTTCTTAAAAAGTAATTATTGTTAAGTCAAAACACAATAGACATACCTAAATTATTTACGTAGACATTAAAAAAAAAATCATTACAAACATAATCAAAATTCACATAAAGCTTCGTCAAAAAGAATGAAATTCAAAGAATGTCAAGGCAATAACAATAATAATAAAATAATAATTAAAGCAAAAAAAAACCGTATCCAAATAAATCGCTCCGGGCTACATCCGAACCAAAAGTCACCATAATACTGGCCGCGTTACCGCGCTGCACGGCAAGGGAAATCCTTTGGCTCAGATATGCCCCAGAGCGAACGTCCATGCCGCGGTCCCTCAATCAATTTCTTAAACATTACCACTAAATTTTTCACTAGCATCGCTATCAACTGAATGGTGGCACTGTACCTAACCTTTCTCGACTCGCGCTACAAAAAGGAGGCTTAAAAAGTACCCGGACTCTATGGTCCAATATAGTAAAAGCTATAACTTTATAGTTTTTTATTATATTCTTAGCATGGAGTTCGAATACTTTTAAACCTTCTTTTTGTGTTACACTGCAGTGGATATTTTTGTCAAAGTTACCCGGAAGGTTTATTAACTGCCAGCATCCGTCATTAAGAAGAAATCAGTCGTTGATCGTTTTCCGAAGCCCACCCAGAGTTACAACATTAAATTAGAGAAGGGTAACTAATACAACATCATTGTTTTTAGCGTGTGAGGGAGAGACAAATAGATTTTCAGTACCATTGTTCAATTTACCGTGCTATACAGCAGAGACATGAAAATAAATTACAAAGCCGTTATATTGTATTTCCTAGCAACCGCGGTGTGACTCAGAAGTGAGAATGCCCGTCTATTTATCTAGACATAATGAGAGGTGGTTTGTCCGTACGTGCCGTTATTAGGCCAATTATCCCGAGGTGAACCCGCGTATGTGTATAGTTAACTCGGATTGTGGGCGAGGGACGGGTCATTTTTAGCGGCTCATTTTGGGGTCGATTGGTTTGATTGTTACGACTTGTGATGTATGGTTTTTGGAGGAGTGAGAATATTATAGCAAAAGATAGACTGACTTGCGCCAATGCTATTTGACAACTGTATTTATCTGTTTACTCAGAGGTTACATCTATCCAGGGAATAAGACCAAAAACGTCTTGCACCATGACATTTGCACAAATAAATTGAATGACTTACAACCCTGTCCATCAGCTATTTATTATTTTATCCGTGAGTATTTATCTATGGACTTACTTATCCAGTAACTTGGCGCAAGTCGCCCTCAGTCGCACACGTGTAGGCAAGTTGTAAGTGTAGGCAATGCAGCTTGCAGGTTGTTATGGAGGTATCTTCTTCATCTATCAGTGAATCCCACTACTATAGGTTGGCCGTCAGTTCTGCATATTCTTCTCTTCTGTTTGCCAAGCGATATAGATCTTCAACGCTGGCCAATATGTAGCAGCGCGACTCTTCTCCTCAATGTTGCCCACAAGAATGACCTGAAGAAGTTTGTACCGTTCGCTTCGAAGCAAATGACCGATGTAACCTATCTATATGGAGGCATCACCCAGCGCGATCTTAGTTGCGCGGTCTTGGGAGCAAAATGTCTGAGGAAGAGTCGACGATTTCCATACGAACAAAGAAGATAATAAAATTATGTGTACAATTTTTAATCGGCTTTACTACGCACTACAGGAGGATTTATAATGATATGCTATATGCAAAAGAAACCCAAACAAAATAAAATCACTAGTTGAAGCAAATTTTACAAACTCCCAATGAGTTATGTTTGAGTTATTTAAAAGATGAATTAGTAAGTACTATACCTATAATAGATGATACAACTATAATTTAAAATGCGCTATTTTAGTGAGTTAGTTGTTTGTAAAAATAATCTTAAAAACATATACCTAACTACGCAGGGAATCGGTGGAAGCGCAAATACTTTTAAAACAATTCTATGACTCGATGTTTTCTTAGCATTATTGAAATCAGTATAATTTCAGTAAGAACTATTCAGGTAATACTTGATGTTAACAATTAAAAACATAGATGAAACTTTGAATTGATTTATATCAAGAAGCAGACACAGTAACAAATTAGTAAATGCAGAAAATATTTTTGCAAATACCTGTAACTTGAAACTTGGAGACGCAAGGTTATCATAAATGTACCAGTCTCAGAATAATGCCAAAGCAGGGCTTTGGCGCTGGTTTTTGGACCAAATCATGAAAGAGAAAGATGATATTTATGGAGCATAGCGGAGGATATAT
Source organism: Yponomeuta plumbellus (assembly GCA_947310845.1). Taxonomy (NCBI): domain Eukaryota; kingdom Metazoa; phylum Arthropoda; class Insecta; order Lepidoptera; family Yponomeutidae; genus Yponomeuta; species Yponomeuta plumbellus. Next base: position 5,352,888 of record OX371209.1, on the reverse strand, counting down.
ACCATATCACATCCATTTTTGACCATGAGCAGAGTTCGTCATGCTAAGCATGCAAGGATTAGGTCTACCGCCCTCCATGCTAAGCCTAGTGCGGTGATTACGCGTCGAGGTGTGAAAGGTTATGTTTAATGCGTTTGCGCTGGATCATGTGAATTATTGCGCGCTATGATTTTACACCGCGCACGGGGAATGGTGACCGCGTTGAGGATAGTCTTATATGGATGGGCCAGAATGAATCATCACATTATGGTCAGTATTTTTATTAGTGTCGTCGTTTTACGTTCCACTGCAAGACACAGGGCAACTCTCAGAGAGAGAGAGAGAGACAGAGAGAGTACAGGCTTAATCACCACGCGCACTCATGTTTCCTCACGATGATATCCTTTTCCATGAGCGAGTGTCATTACAACTAAACGATCACAAATTCACGTAACTTCTGTGTCTGTCCATCCTTTGCGTAACTCAAGAACGCTTTACGTATTGTGTTGTATCGTATCGTATCTTGTATCGAATTGTATAGTATCGTTTCGTATCGTTTCGTATCGTATGTTATCGTATAGTATCGTATCGTATTGTATTGTACAATTTGTCTGTCTCGATGCTATGTTCCGTATAAGTCACTAGACTAGGCCCTCGCTGAAAATCAGTGCTGTGGGCAATAAATCCGCAGTAATTACTGACCCTGAGGCCGTTTTATCGCCGCCTGGACAATACTGGACATAGCTGATGCCCCCTACTTCTTGTGTTCTGTTGTGTTTTTTTGTTTCTTATTTTTTTATTTTTGCTTTCTATTTCTCGTGTCCATATGTGGCGATAAATAAATGTGTTTCTTCTTCTTCTTCAACAAACTTCTTGGTACATGCCGTTGAAGTCCGACCTACGGCCTTCAGAATGTGAGGCCATACTACCTCTATGCTACCACCACTTTTCAGTTGTATTATCTGAGGCAGGTTCCTGGCAGCGGCTGGCTGAGATAATACGTAGTATATTTCCTATCTGGCAATCCTATCCACAGCACGCTGGCCTCCAATCGCAGCAGTAATCTGCGGTGCCGTTATTGTTTTTTCCCGATGCTAATAAGCACGTTGCGCGCGCGTCATTGATAGAAAATTATTGATTGCGCGCCAGAGCATTGGTCGAAACAGCTATAGTCCAGTGCGCCAGAAAGTACGAACGTCTACATGGTCACGAAATTACCATACGCAGGTTGTTTCCAAAACGTCGCGTAAAAATTAAAGGGGGTAGCGCGGTAGTAGAGATCGCGGGTTCGAAACCCGGTATGTACCAATAACTTTGTGTTCTAAGCTATGTACATTTGTGATAGCAATACCACTCGCTAAAAGTGAAGGAAAATATCGTGAAAAAACCTGAGTGTCTGAGCGATTCAGTACCTCAACGCTTGAAATCGCTAATCAGCGGCGGGCACGCGTGGTGATTAAAGCCCACATTCTCTCTCTGAGAGAAAGCTGTGCCCTATCTCCATTTTTGTATGTGCTTGTATGTAAATGTTATGTTATGTTGTGTACAGTAAAATTTTCAGGTTTCCGTAAGCACAGTATTCTCAGGTGTATGATGTGTTCACATAACTCAGCACTTGAATCGTCAATCGCAAATAAATCCGCGTGGGGATTAACCCCATATTCTCTCTCTGAGAGAAGGCCTGTGCTTGCAGTGGGACGTATACCTAGTATAGCTCTGCGAATAACGTATATAGGCTGCAGATATCCCTCCAACTACTCATTAATACAGGCAACTTAAATTAATACTAAATTTGAATCTTAAGATTCAATTTTACTGGAGACATTTTATAGATAAAGTAGATTGACTTGGTTTCCAGTATGAGTAGCTTTCAGATTGGGCAGTATTTTAATACTGTTTTTAAGTTCCGCATGAGGTTACTATGTCACATAATATTATTCTTAAGCTTATTTATAGCCTGCAAAAAAAAAAACTAGTGCCTACTTCTGCAAGAACACCCATTAACTTTATCTCTACAAACCTTTAGTAAAACGAAACTTATTCTGCGTCCGGCGCTTAATTTAAGCAAACAATTCATTAAAGCCTTACTTAGCCTGCGCTTAAACTATAGCCGAGTAATGGCTAAGTGACACTCAAGTGCGATTCCTTAGCGTTGCCGCTGATCAAGTAGGTACAGAAAGTAGGGTACTTATAATAACATCTGTAGAACTAACTCTTTTTAATGTGTGCTAAGTTATGTATGACCTACCGTTTTTGAAAGTTCACGTTCTTTATTTGAATTTTGAATATCAAGGCTAAATTTTTTTTCGTGGTACTTCACGTTCTTTATTTGAATTTTGTGTAACAAAAGAAACTTTTCTTGCGTCGTTATTTATTTAAAATTTGTATTAGGACCTCATTTCACTTCGTTGATTTTTTTAATCATTATAAGTTTGCGTTGAGCTGTAGGTACGGAAATAAAACAGTTCGAGTTGTAGGTAATTCTGCTCGTAGCCATTCTTCCGCTGCGATTTAAGTCTAATTATTTAAATAACCCAAAATCTGAATAGAATCTGAGAGAATCTTAGATTCTATTATACCTGAAGAAATTGAATTTAGGTTTTGCATTATCTCAATTAGGTAGATACATGCGGTAGAATACGAGTAGCTGAAAATCAATTAAAAATATCTTAAGTGAAGAGAACCATTCCAGACCTTCTATTTGCGGTGTGACAATGTTTTGATTACAAGGAAAGGCTATTAGTTGGCAATTATCTATACACATCCGCGGATTCCGAGATAAGATAAGTGTGGCCTCCAAGTTGCATATTTCTACATTCGTTGTGGGCCCATTTTGTAAAGGGCCATTATGAATGCACTAACGAGTATTAATTTGAATGAGTTTGCGTTTGGAAATCACGATGAAATAAAAATAAATGTTCTATTTTCCTATGTACAACATTGGATAACAAAAAAAAGCATCATATTTTATTTGTCCAGCCAGCCATACCCTGATGACAAATTACGCAAGGAGAAAGAAAAAAAAGTTTGACGACCAAAGAGTTTGGTCATTCCATGGAACTGCTTGTTTTACTAAAAAAAAAATTCCAAGCGGTTTGCTTTTTTTTTAAAAACTTCGATCTCGTCAAAGACAGTGGTTAAATACTGGCTGGTTGGTGCATTTTTTATTGCAAAGTTTTTATTAGGAACATAGACTATTTGGTTGGTACCAAAAAACTTGGAGAAGAAACCTATATATTAACGAGATGAACGAAAGACCAACCTCCATCTTTCCTAGAACTCTCTACCTACGTCGTTCCCAAGTCAAATATTGTGTTTATTAAAGACATAGTGGGCTGCAAATCACCTCGGTTGAACAAATGTATTGAGTTATGCTTGCTCTGTCTGTTTGCGTTGTAAACAGCGTGTTTTGTCATCTATCTGGTCATAGTACAGTCGACCGATAATAAAACTTGACGTTTTCGTTGCACACTGTAACGTAACAGTTATACTGGTGTTCAGATTGCACATTTGTTAAGGTTGTTATGAACACATCTAACTTTACACATTATGTGCACTAAAATCAGTCGCGTTGAGAACGACTTTAAAACTCAAATGTTAAGTGTGGAGCACACGGATGTGAAGTTTGATCTACCTGTCGACTAATAAATCGGCAAAAAATAAATAGTCTATCGTCGCTCATATGCATATAGGTATTTGTTTAAATACTAGAATCTTTCCGATTTCACAACTAAGTGTAATTTTATCTATGGTGTCTAAACAACCAAAAAAGAAAAAATACTTTAAAATTAAATTCCAATTCCACAACAGCTAAGTCTGTATTATACTCTACATTTATTTACATAAGATTTAAGACTGTAGCGTAAGAATAAATAAAAATGTGTAATGATTCTGTGACTTTTCGGACCCATCCAATTTATGTAATAATTGCCTTAACATTTTTTGACGAAAAGCCGATTATTAGTGTTTGACTGCCATGTCTGTGTTAGTTTACATAAAAATATAAGTTTGTTGCATATGATTTTACTGGTTATTTAATAGCTTTTTGACCCGTTCTGAAATGCATAGATATAAAACTATACAGGGTGGCCGGGGGAATGACGTCAAAAAAAAAAATTAGGTCCTTCGTGTCATGGGGTATCCGAATCACCCCCATGTATGTTCCGCGATTTTTCATAGTTTCGGAGTTATGATTTTTTTTTGAAATTTTATTAATTTTCGCCTTATCAATTTTGAAAATTTCTAAAAAACAAACTAGAAACTTTTTTCAATTACTTTTTTTTGTAACTGAATCTTCACAAGTTGTTCTTCTATGCATAAAATAATCAGCTTCGTAACTTTGATAAAAGTTATTAAAGTGTTGGTCTAAAGTCAAAAATTTACGTTCGGTAAATTATGACTTGAATTTTCAAAAATAAATTAAAAATCCAAACAGATGTTTTCTTAGTTAGCCTCAGAAATGCGCAAGACTCTCAGATTTCATAATCATTAAAAAAAAGTACTGCTTAACGAGCTACTTTGTGTACATTCGGCCTTCGAAGACAGCGAGGTGAAGAATTATTAAAATTAACATTTTTTTTTTCTGCCATTTCGTCTTTTCTTAGGTTATTAATGAACGAGTCGTCATCATCATGATGAATAAAAGTGGTTTTGTCAATAAAACACAGATTAAAAAATTTGGAGGCATTTTCCGTTTTACAGTAATTAATTTTGCGCGGTCCGTTCTCGTGGGTCATGGGTTGTTAATGCAGACGCAACTTTTTACCTGTAATAACAATAGTCTTTGAGGATAGGAGGCCTCCGAACTATTGCTATCTCTCTCACTCTCAGCGGTAAGAGTGAGAGGGGCAGCGCAGCAGAAGCGAACACAAAACAAGTTTGTACCTCAGTCGTTCTCACTTTGTGTTTACTGCTACACGTGTCTTCATTTTGTTTTACCTCACTGTCTCGCTTTGTCCGCGGATTCCTCTGCCTACTTATTTGACTACTTTGCTCGTTAATTGGACTGTGTCTTGCATACTGATTTGGACTTTGTTTACTTGGAAGTGTAAAAGATGAGTTACACGTTAAGTGAATACGCAGAAATGCACTATTTTTATGGAGTTGCACAAGGAAACAGCCTTGAAGCAGCGCGACTGTATCGCGAACAACTTCAACGTCGTGGTGGGCCGCAACCTGAGCATTATCCCGACCATCGCGTTTTTATTAACACGCACAACACCTTAATGGCAGGCCGCATTCCTGGCCAACGAGGCGATAGGGAAGGAATCCCTAGAGTTGACCCGGATCGTAGAGAAGTTGTGCTCGAAGAAGTTCAACGAAATCCTTCCACGAGTACCAGAGCTATGGCTCGTACTCTGAACATCCCAAGAACTTCTATCCAAGACATACTTCACGATGAAGGATATCATGCGTTCCATATCCGACGAGTCCAAGCTTTACTGCCTACAGACTACCAATTGCGCATTGATTTCTGCCAAACAATGCTACAAAAAGAACAACAAGATCCTGGATTTTTCAATAAAGTTTTATGGTCAGATGAGTCACGTTTTGAGCGCACTGGAATTTTCAATATTCATAATTACCACACGTGGGCGGTTGAAAATCCACACGAAATGAGAGTGTCGACGTTTCAACATCGTTTCAGCGTTAACTTGTGGTCTGGTATTCTCAATGGCGAACTGATTGGTCCATTTGAATTGCCGTCCAGATTAAATGGAGAAAGATACCGACACTTTCTGGAACATGAACTTCCATTGTTGCTAGAAGACGTGAATATTGAACTAAGACGAACCATGGTTCTTCAAAATGACGGCGCTCCATGTCACTACGCAACGCAAGTCCGAAATTATTTAAATGAAGCGTACCCCAATGATGGATCGGACGCGGCGGACCAATATCGTGGCCTCCACGCTCACCTGTCTTCAACCCCATGGATTTTTTTATTTGGGGCTATTTTAAGGAAATAGCATACGCCAGAGAAAGTGGGAGTGAACAAGAGCTGAGGCAGAAATTAACAGAAGCCGAACGTGTTGTAAAGGAAAACAGAGCAGCTTTTAGACGATTAAAAGATAATTTCCTACGTAGGTGTAGAATGTGTATTGCTGCTGGAGGTGGCAACTTTGAAAACCTATTATAATAAACATTTTTTTTACATTTTAATCTGTGTTTTATTGACAAAACCACTTTTATTCATCATGATGATGACGACTCGTTCATTAATAAACTAAGAAAAGACGAAATGGCAGAAAAAAAATTGTTAATTTTAATAATTCTTCACCTCGCTGTCTTCGAAGGCCGAATGTACACAAAGTAGCTCGTTAAGCAGTACTTTTTTTCAATGATTATGAAATCTGAGAGTCTTGCGCATTTCTGAGGCTAACTAAGAAACCATTAAAACATCTGTTTGGATTTTTAATTTATTTTTGAAAATTCAAGTCATAATTTACCGAACGTAAATTTTTGACTTTAGACCAACACTTTAATAACTTTTATCAAAGTTACGAAGCTGATTATTTTATGCATAGAAGAACAACTTGTGAAGATTCAGTTACAAAAAAAAGTAATTGAAAAAAGTTTCTAGTTTGTTTTTTAGAAATTTTCAAAATTGATAAGGCGAAAATTCATAAAAATTCAAAAAAAAAATCATAACTCCGAAACTATGAAAAATCGCGGAACATACATGGGGGTGATTCGGATACCCCATGACAAGAGGGACCTAATTTTTTTTTGACATCAATCCCCCGGCCACCCTGTATAACTATGTTAAATTCAAAAATTCTTTTAAAAAAAAAAGTAAGTAAAATAATGTTATTATCATGAGTGACCTGATTTGAGAATTCTGTTAGATACTTAAGTATCTACTAACCCCCTTATTCATAATAGTCTGCTAACTTAAAGCATTGCTAATTCTCGCTCTGTCTTCTTCTATTGACCTAAGTTAGAATGAGAAATAACACTCTTTAGCAGCTGTTTTAAGTTAGCGGACCATTATGAATAAGGGGGTGTATATCTAAAGTGTTGATTTGTAAAGTAATTTCCCCATTCAAGGTACTTAGCACTGATCCACACTAACAACTTTTACTATCAGATGGACCTCGAACTCGCGAAAAAAAGCAGCTGTGTCATACTAAAATCGTTACCTGCTGAAAAAAATGTATTTGAATAATAAATAAACTGTTCATTAGCTCGTAGTAGGTCATTAATTCATAAATTGTTATTTCAAGAAGTGTCAACACCGACTTTTGGATCGGTTGAGGCGTGTTTCTGATTGATTTAGTGTATAGATTTTATGTACAGTCTGTTAGCTTTTAGAATATACCTCGGCTACTATCGGATATAATCTGATATATTTGTGTAATAGAAATATCGGAACTTATATGACACTTAATTTCGAAATCGGAACTTATTTAATATGACGGAAATAAACTAATATGTACTTACAGAGCAGGAAGTAGTATTACATTCGTGTGCTTTCGGCGAAAATTGAAGCCTACTCCAGAGCCCTAGGTATATTCTAAAAGCTAACAGACTGTACGTTGTTTGTAGTTCACCTATAAAATGATACTTTACAACGGCTAGTATACGAGGAACCGGCGTTTAATTTAGGATCACTTGGGACCCTACGCAATAATCTATTGCTGTAATAACCGCAAGCAATTAAGGGCTAAACCAAAACATCCGACAACCCTTCCATCACGAGTACTATGCTACTATTAAACAAATAATTAACAAACTGATGTCATAAAGCGGAGCAATAAAGGTGTCATAACGGCCATCACGACACAGCTCGCGAGCCAAGGATGTTTGTTATTGTAATTTTATGCCTCTACCTACCCCCCTGCGTTAGACGGCGTGAGCCAAACGGCTGGTACGTGGCGCGAATTTCGAGGGAAAATTGTGAAATTTTTTAATGAGGTGGAGTTTTACAATATCGATTGTTCTTTGTTTCTTTTTAGGGTTCTTCCACAGAAGGTTCCGTTCAATTTTCTATTTCATTCACTCATTCATTCAGCCACAAGAAGTCCACTGTTGGACATAGGCCTCCTCCATGGATTTCCAAAAAGACTGGTTGGAATTTTTAGTGTAAGAGGATATCACTCGCCAAAATTCATAGTTCTAGGTTAAATAGTTCTTTGAATTTGGATTCCCTTTAGTGTCTAAATATACGTTTTTTTGCCGCATAGACGGCCGTATGCGGCAAAAAATGGAGAGAAAAAAGAAGGAAGAGAAAGAAAAGTATGATAGGAGATTCTCTCGAAACTTCAAGGCTAATATAAAACTGTTTTGGAAAGCGGTGAAATTGGCCCGAGGTAGATCAGAGCAATCTAAGTTGAATATTGTAGGGATGAGGATGGCTCCGTTCTGATAGAGGAATCGAAAGTTATGGAACGTTGGAAAAGATATTTTGAAAGTCTGTTTGAAAGAGAGGAGCTGCCCATTGATGGTAATCCCGTCAGTGAGACGGAACCTGGGGGGGATGATAGCGTTATATATAAGTATGGAAGAGATTGTTGAGGCAATGAAAAGCATGAAATTAGGTAAGGCTGCGGGATATGATAGGGTGTCGTTAGAAATGCTGAGGGCTGGTGAAGGCATCGTAGCTAGCAAGTTATACCTGCTCTTCAATAAGTGCTGGAAAAGTGGCACAGTACCTAGGGACTGGGGCACGGCCGTTATAGTGCCGCTCTATAAAGGCAAAGAGTCCCAGCAGGAGTGTAAAAACTACCGCGGTATCAGCCTTCTCAGCATTGTCGGCAAACTGTATGCAAAGATTTTGATTGAAAGAGTTCTGGATGTGACTGAAGAAAAGATATGGGATGTTCAAGCGGGTTTTAGAAAGGGAATGGGATGCGTGGATCAAATCTTCTCTTTGAGACGGATGGTGGAAAGACTTTTGGCCAAAAGTCAAAAGGTTTTCTGTGCGTTCGTCGACTTGAAGAAGGATTATGATAGAGTGGTGAGGAATGACCTGTGGTCAGTACTGTCCGAGTATGGGGTGGACAACGTCTTGCTGCGAGCCTTGAAGTCTCTGTATAGAGACTCCAGTGCTTGCGTAAGAATTAATGGGGCGTACACTGACTGGTTTTGCATTCGCAAGGGTGTTAGACAGGGATGTGTCGCGTCCCCGTGGTTGTTCAACTTATTCATGGACAGCTGCCTGACTGATTTGAGAGAGAATAACTGTGGGATGAGGATGGGTGAGTTACTTGTTAAATGTTTGTTGTACGCCGATGATCAGGTTTTGTTCGCATCGTCGGTGGAAGAACTGCAGACACAAGTAACAGTAATGGATGAGGCATTTAGAAGGAAAGGAATGAACATTAATGTGAGTAAGACGAAGGTAATGGTCTTCGAAAAAGATGATGACATCACTGAGTGCAAGATAATGATTAGAGATGAAAGGGTGGAACAGGTGAAAGAATTTGTCTATTTGGGGAGCCTGTTTACAAGGGATGGTAAGTGTGAAGGTGATAAAGAAAGGAGAGTAAAAGCGGGAAATTGTGTAAATGGTGCCTTGCACTCCTTCGTGAGTAACCAGAATATCTCCAAAAGGGCAAGATTGGCTATCCATAACGGTGTGCTGGTCCCAACACTGATGTATGGTAGCGAGACTTGGGTGTGGCAGAAGAATCATGAAAGTAGGATTAATGCAGTAGAAATGAGGGCCTTGAGAAATATGTGTGGTGTTACTTTGAATGACAGAATACGCAATAGTGTGATCAGAGAACGTTGTGGACTGAAAGAGGATGTAGTGACTAGAATTGAGAAAGGAATGTTGCGTTGGTTCGGACATGTGGAGAGGATGAAGGAAGAAAGACTGACGAAGCAAATATATCGAGCGAATGTGAGTGGAAGGGCCGGTAAGGGACGCCCCAGGCGAACATACTTCGACCAAATAGGGGATGTATTAGCAAAGGGCAAGATAAAAAGTACCCGAAACCGGCGTGCGTGCATGCAACGACTAATGAATGTCGATGAAGCGAAAGTGGTTTGTCAGGATCGTGGCAGTCCCTGGTCTCTGCCTACCCCTCTGGGATACAGGCGTGAGCTTATGTATGTATGTATGTATGTACGGCCGTATCTTTTTTTACGTTAACTTAGTACTTTAATTTTTTTCACAGCTTCAAGAAATCATAAACTTGAGTATTTGGTTCCAATTTCAACTCGATACTGTCGATACCATCATGCGTTCCCGAGATAGAGGGTCTTGACAGATGGACGCACGGACGACGACGGGTAACAATGTGATCATAAGGTTAAATATAGTAACTCTGGTTCTTCTGAGGATATTATGTTCATTCTTGATATATCACGCAGTGTATCTGTCATCGAACTATAATGCACTAACAAAATTGAGGCCCTGGTCTCTGCCTACCCCTCTGGGATGTATGTACACCTACAGTACGCGAGTTGGACTCGCACTTGGCCGGGTTTTATTGAATAGGTACGTAACGTTTTTAGGTAAATGCTGTGCTAAGTCCGATCAAAACATGATCAAGTACCCAACGCATTGAGGTCACCGGGTATTTTCTGTAATAATTCTAAGCTTAAATTATTCCAGCTCATGTTTGTAAAAGCGAAGGTAGAGTCTAATTAAACTTGTATTTAATCTTTACATTAAGTGACGACTAGATTCTCGGTTTTTATTATTAAAAAAGTGAATGATGTTTTTTATTATGACATAAACATTTAAGGAAAATATCGTCGATCGGAATCTTTACCGGAACATCCAAAAACACGATTTTTGCGTTAAGTATGCAGAATGGTGGAAATTTCCGAATCACTAACGGTACAAATCAAATGATTTTGTTATCAGTAACAAAAAGACTAATTCCAGTAGAGAAACAATAATTTTACTTTAACATATGATTTTTTTTTAAATCTTTAAACGTCAATCACTCAAAACAATATTTTTAAATCTAGGTACCTACATACCATCAAGTACCATTAATGTTTCCTACCTACGATATAGGTACCTATTCAATCTTTATTTGATTACAGGCTACAATTTTAAACTTCTAAAACAAGGTGTCAACAAAGCGTTCAGAAATGTTAGGAAAACGAGGTTATAAAATGCAAAATGGGTCTGTAGCGGATGTAGAAAATTGCATTTGCCGCGCGTTCCTAAACCGAATTCGATTGTCGTCTTTACGTTTTCAAGTTTAGAACGCGTCGTTCTGGAGCGGTGTTCGAAGTTCAAATGTGTTTTAAGCGTTCGAATTTATAGATGCAATCTACTGGAAATTTTATAATAGCTATACTTTGCACGTGTCATCTTTTTACGTTTGGGTTTCTATCAAAAAAGGTACCCATTCAAAAAGGCATTTATATGATTGCTATTGAAATATCCATTAATATAATCATAATAACTTCCACACAACACAACCACTTGATCTGGCCCTAGATTCTGCTAATGGATTGTAGTACAATGGCAACTGAGTTTCATTGTCGCTTGAAGTCGATGCGAGCACGTGTATCAATAATTCGAGGAGTCAGTGGAATGCATAAACACTCTACGTGACCCAACCGAGCATCTGTCATCGTACTATAATGCACTAACAGAATCGAGGCTCTGGTCCCAAACTAGGATACCCTTTGCTATGGTAATCAGTAAGGACATTATAAAAATGGAAAAACACCAACACTGAGACCATTCGTACATAAGTACGGCAGCTCCTAGTGGGAATCGAATCCACGATCTCTTGGCGTTAACGGCTAGACCAACGAGGCACTCGTCAGTATTATTTTAATTTCTTATTGCCCTAATAATTACAAAGTTAATGTACAAGGGCGTGGTTAATGCAAGAAGGATTTTCTTTCAGCAAACTTTTGCTGTCGACAAGACTGGCGACAGGTAGCGCAAGAAAAACGAACAATTGTTTTTATTGCCTACATACTTTTTGAGGACTTTATTTTTACACATCTAAAAATATATAAAAAAAATTACACCTGTAATAAAAAAAGTAGAATCGTATCAGTAATTAAATGTAGAATGAACGTATTATCTAATACCCCTACAATCCGCTACTTGACTCTTTTTTCAAGTAAGCCTTAAATGCTAAATATCTCTTCCATTAGACCAAAAAAATATTTTAGTATATTTTTTGAGGACCTAAAAGCAACAAAAGCATTATTTCAAAACGTTGTTTTGCTAAACAGCCAAAAACGCGGTCCGCCACTTTTGTCTATGGTTTGAAGTCCAAATCGTTGCAAACAAAGTTAGTGATGGAACTCGAGTCAAAAATGACGATTCGAATCGACTCAAATCACCCGGAAGATGATTCGAATCATGATTCGAATCGACCCTCGATTCGAATCAATATGCTGATTCGAATCAATATGTTGATTTGAATCAATATGTTGATTCGAATCAATATGTTGATTTGAATCAATATTATGTTGATTCAAATCATTATTATGATTCGAATCGATACGATGATTCGAATCAATACGGAGACATCATATGCATTGAAAATACTGATAAAATCTACCTATAAAAATAATAATTTTCAATGTAAATGTTTCAATACACCCAATTATTTTCCATGTTTTCATCAAAAGTAAAGGTATGTGTCCGTTATATGAAATTTATTTATATATTTATTTATTCAACACTGTTTTTCACTTACACGCATACACTCACACACCTACAGTACTTAAGGTCACAAATTTTTGATACTTGAAGCATGTAATGTTTTTTTTTTTCCACGCTTTTTCGTTATCACCGTGTTAAAATGTCTTCTGAAAAAACTTATCCAGCACAACTCTTTCACTTATTCCACTCTGACCAACTGAACTATGGACTAAAACTCTACTACTATTTTTATTTCTAACAGAGATATGAGGTAGTTTTGGGAAGTATTTGTGTTGAATGGTTTTGAAATGTGTTTAAGATGGTATTGGAATATTCTCAAACCATAATTTATCCTTGCGCATTATTTGATTTGAGATAATGTTTAGCAAGGTTTTGGACTGTATTTGGTATTATTTAGAAATCATCGATAAAAAAACATTCCAAACGCATCCCAAAACCATCCTAAAACATACCAAAACCATCCTAAACATATTCCTAAATCATTGCTAACACATTTCAAAACCATTCCAAATACATACTAAAACGCCTTAAGCGGTCGTCTGCGGCTATGTCCATATTTGCACAAAACAAAAGATTTTCTATTGTTTTTCTAATACTGCATACTAGAGGTTAAACACAAACATTCTAAAACTATCTCAATTATACCCCCAAACATTCTAAACACATATCAAAACCGTCCCAAACACATGCAAAAACCATCTTAAACACATCCTAAAAAAACAAATAATACATCCCAAACACATTTCAAAGCGATCAAAACAAAAAGTTATAATCGAAAGTAGGTAACAATAATGCAGTGGAATGTGGAATGGAATGAACCAGTTGACAAGTTCGGTTGGTCATAGTGGAATAAGCCCTTTAAACACCAATTCACTTTAACCACTTTCTAAAAAACTTCATAGTTTAACATAAGAAAAAGTTAATACCTTATCAGTAACATAGAAGCAAGACAAAACTAAAACAGTAACTGTTTAAAAAAAAAAACTTCAACAAATCTTACTTGTCTCATTGGTCAGGTAAGATTGCCGCGCAATGAATGATTGGAGTAAAAAAACTGATTCAAATCGACAATCTGATTTGAATCAACAAACTGACTCGAATCAGCGATCTGATTCGAATCAACTACTGATTCGAATCAACTCGACCATTCGAATCAAGCTATGATTTGAATCAACTTAAATTCTCATTCGAATTAAATTTTTACCGTCGTGATTCGAATCATACGAATCAAAGGCGATTCGAGTCTCATCACTAGCAAAGTTTGACATTCAACATAAGTTCGTGCCACGAAAGAAGTAAGAGTTAATGAATGGCTTTTATTGTTATGGCCTTAGTGATTTTACTGTGGGACTTGTTTGATGAAACGATCTTTACCTAGTCCTAAAATCTGTTAGTGATCTGTGAGCATAGTGAAATAACAACAACGCATTCATGATTTCATCGAGTTTACATGCAAAATATATCAATTAACATTATTCGAGAATGCAAAAAGACGTCAATAAAGACCGCCGGAAAGTCGCGGATTCGTGTAGGTACCTACCCAGTGAAATAAACATACGAAAAACTTGGCTCAAACTTGCCAAGAGAGACCCCGATTCTTTATCGACTGAAACTTGGGTGTATTTATGTGAAGATCACTTCAATGTAAGTCCTGTAATATCAATGTACACAAACTGTTTTTAGCTGTAATAATGCTTGGTTTGATTTGGTTTGGTTTTGGCAAATCCGTACTATCAGCTTCCACGAATCCAGCGTCCATGATTGCGCTTATCAATAAAATGATAATACACTAACTGCACAAGAAGAGTGTTTGCAAAAACACAATCGAACCTACGCACGCACGACTGACAGATGTTTGTTTACAACCAAAGGTGCTTTCAAGATGGCGGATAGTGTTTTCACCGTTCCGATTTAAAGCCGAAAAATATTTTTTTAATTTGCAAATTTTGCAGCCATCCTGCATATTTATGTAGAAAAGTCAATATATTTCGGTTTCTTACGTTAGATACTACAGGAAATATCCATTTATCGCGTCAAATTTGATACGAGGCAAGTAGCGTATTTGCATTGGAGAATATTTCCATTTTTACGATCACTGCACCACGGACAAGACGTTACTATCTGACATTTCATGCTTGCAACAAATTTTCCCGCGCTCATTTTGTTTTTTATTAAAAAAGCAACGCTCGTTCGTAAACCATGTGTGCACTTTATTAGCTGTCGGTAACTTATGAGAGTCTGAATGAAAAATATGAATATTTCGGTAGGGTGTGAGAGAATCGGGGTAATTTTACGGTTTGGCAGAATGTTGGATTTGTGGAAAAAATAATATAAAGGTTGAAAAGGTCCCAGCAGCTTGTCTAGTTGTATTTGTCAGCTACCATTCTGAAGTCCTTTACGTACCATTTGAAAATTAGTTTTACCAAAACTGCCTATAAAATAAGAAGGTGCCAGCGATGTCTTAGGAATACCTAACTATTAATAGCGGTTAAACTTTATTGTATTTATAATATTTTAAGAATAGTTATTCAATTTCACTAATTTACTAGTACTGAAATTTATTCGGCAATCTAGATAAACACGAATGTATGAAACTTTCATGTGATGACATCACTATAAAAAAAATAAAAGCTGTTAGCTATCGAAGCCTAAGTAACAAACACTTCACATACGTCCGAAAACACCCGTTGTTACATTCTACATAAATCACATACGAAATCCTCTGATCCTGTATGCCTGCTATTTCAAGTCTATAGGTATGTTTAACTTTTTTGCCCAGTAGATGTAGTCATTACCACAGACCTACGTAGTCAGCCAGTTATCACAAAATCCCGTCTATCCAGTGTGTGTTAGCCTTTTTGCCCACAAACTCCTTGCCCAGCCAAGCATCCGCATCTGCAGCCCCTGGAGTTCCGTTCTAATATCGGAAGCGGACCGCGCTGCGCATACAGATGCTCGCATTACCGACGTAATTTGTCGGCGGCGCCACTGGCGTGGCTGGTAAACGGCGCGAAAATGCGGCGTGTTCTTATTTTGAAAGTTTTTTTTTCTATTGGCTGAAAACAAACCCGAGCGGGCCGGACAATGTGTAACCGGCCAGTATTTATAAACGTCATGAAAATTACAGAATCTGTTTAATACTAAATCCATAGTAGACAAAAGACAAAAATTGTGTAAAGCTACAACTGAATCCATAAAGATAGTTCCTCGATGTGCAAAGCTCTGATTTTTTTAGTTATGGTATTGGGAATGATGAGAGAACGATGCTTGCAGTCTTGTCCGGGTGTATTTCAGATAGACGCGTCGTCATTGTCTTTACAAATAGGCAATGATCGATGCAGATCGTTTTTCTGGCAATAAAATCAGCCCCGTATAATCAATAATACGCTATAGCGCTTTAGCAGCAAAGTTGATTTTTGTTTGCTATACAAAATGCTTTTTTACGCTAAGAATAAGTTAAGTGTTCTAACTACATCCTCTTACAGTTCCGTAAAGGCCACTGTGTATCACATTTTCTAAGCTAAATAACACATGGCGCCACGTTTCCGAAGGCCGAAGAAAAGCTCTCTTCGAAAGGGCCATCCTCCTCAAAAGGGGCTAATTTCCAACGATTATCCAACCATTGCCTCACGATTTTCTACAAATAAGACGAGACACTTTCAAAAGGTATTTCTAAAGAAACAATGGCCGCAGCGGAGGACAAAACCATCTCGAATGCATTTACTACACATGTTTGAGAATACAGTACATTGCAATTGTTTCGTTAATCTTCCGAGCGCCAGAGCACTATTTTGAAAATCGAACGTTCTATTTTTAAGCAGCTGACTGTGGCAAAATGCTGGCGGTTTACGTAAACTGTCTATGTCCTGTTTTGTTTTATGGAAGGATGAAAAAATAATCTGTAAGAAAGTGAAAGAACTGTTACCAAGAGCTTGCCGATAAACTGCATTAGCAGATTGGCAAAGTAATGTTATTGTAATTTCGCATTATTTTTAGTGAATAAATAAATAATAGTAATACAAAATACAGAAGAAAAAAGTTGAAGAGCTATCTAGTTCAGTATGATACAATTATTTTAAAAAAGGAATTGATGAACGGTTTGTCATTTGCTCACCTGATTCAGGCCTGTTTCACTACGCGTGTCGGTATCGAACGCGTAAGTACATGCGGCGACCACTCCGAAGTGGCAAATAGGTAGGAATTCAGGTGCCAGAAGAGGTAAGACTGGGTGTGGGTGAATATAACGTAGCTTTTATAGCGCCAAGCAATCTGAATTGCACCTAATTGTATCGCTGCTAGAGTCCCTTTTTCTTCAAATGATTTTGCGGAGTGAATCTTCTCTACCTGTACTATTATTATGTATTCTGTCACAGAGTACTGAATAATGCTTGCTCTATGTCTTTTTTACTCTGTTCTTTAGCGGTTTTTCCCGAGTTGTATTCAATAGAGTGCCCAGTCTAGTCTGTGGTTATTGTGAGAAATAACTACTTCAGTCAAGAGATGCATACCTTTAAGGCAATCACATGGACAATTGGACAATCTAGACAATAAAAAAAATTATAAATTTTTATGCTTTGTATGAACGAACCGTCCCGGTTCGAATCCTGGAAAGACGCGGTCCAAAAAACACAAGCTCTAATTGGAGTGTTTTCCGAATTCCGTATCTACTTTAGAGGTATACATATCATCATCATCATCAAGCCATTATGTCCCTACCGAGGGACATATACATATCTATTTCACAGTCACTTAATTACGTAGCTCAATATCACGCCTCGTTCAATTCACGCTCAACTCAGAAGTGATATCCACTACGTGTGTCACATATTGCTCCTCGTCGATAGCACGAACAAGCAAATATTCCACTCACACACACACACAGATATAATTGTGTTTTTTATAATCACAAGGCACAGGGATTCCATTGGCTAACAAACAGACATACATAACCTCACTCCTTTAGCCTGAAAATGTGGGCGAAGACAATGGTTTTTTCATTGCCCTGGTATGGAGTTAGGATCATCCATTATGTCCCCACCGAGGGGCACGGATCTCTTCCATGAGGAAGGTAGGCCATGCCATACCCCACCATGGGGGCCAATCTACCAAGCAGTGAAACTCCTAAAATAGCTCAACAATGTCTGTTAACCCAAGAACTAAAGTTCAAACTCTGATTGGAGCGTTTCAGGAATTGCTAATTTTAGAAATAGCATTGTATTTGATTTGTAAAGTTATCATCATCAACCCGTCCCCACCGAGGGGCACGGGTCTCTTCCATGAGCAAGGTATAGGCCATACTCCACTACGGGGGCCAAGTCCGGATTGGTGGAGGCTTATACGACTACTGGCTGGTCTTATTGACAGAAGTTTTCAAGCCGCCCTATGGCCTCTGACTTGGCTTAACCACTGCCATCTATCGACGGCAGCCGGCACCAAGTGCTTAACGTGCCTTGCAAAGCACGGAACCGCTCGTAAAAATGCCACTGGCGTTAGTCTTAGAGCGTTTACCCATGCATGCACTGAACGCGCCCTATGTTGCTTGACCTTCGTGATCGTTTATGATCACTCAGCCGGCCTGGGCGATTCAGTAAGTTAGCAAATAATTTTGAACAACACCAAGATTGGATTGAACTTGTTTAACGGAATGCTTCCTGCATTAAGCCTTCGTACATTTATTGGTGCAATAAAGAATAAAATAATAATACATCATAGTAACTTAGCAATGACTGTGGTGATAAAGCATCTTATTTTCTTTGTTTTTGTTTCAGGTATAGGGAAGATGCCCTTTGCTGGTCTGACAGGTAAAATAACTTTTACCTTTTAACCTTAACTTTTACCCTAGGCTTTTACACGGGATTTTATTACTTCCTGTATCTTTTTATTTATTTTTAGTTTATTAAGGAAACCAATAGCATAAATAAAAGTAGAAGCTTAAAGCCTCGTATCCACTAGGCAACATTTGTCGCGCAACATGTTGCGCAACATATTGAGCGACAGCGCGGGACATTTGTTGCGACGCGAAACTAGGCGGTCGTCATATTGCGCGCCCGCTGGCAACGTCGCGCGCTGTTGTGCAACGTTGCCGAACATGTTGAGCGGCACGTGTTGCGCGCCAAATGTTGCCTAGTGGATACGCGGCAGAAATGTAATGTAGTGACAATGTTTGAAAGCCAATAATGGCTTCCACAGATTTACAAAGTACGTTACATTATAAATTCAATTCTACTAAAACTTTTTTTTTTCTTTAAAAGATCATCAATTCCCACATCTATCTGAAAATTTGGTTTGTCCACTCATCAGTATGTGAAACAACATTCACTATTGGTGAAACATCGAAACCACGAAAAAAAAAGCAGTATGTTATCATCTGTATTATAATTATCTAAGCGACCAGTACTAAGATAAGATGCTATCTTAAAGTTATCACCAAAAGAAAGGTTGCATTCACGAGTTTTCATACCCTCATTTCATCGGAAAGATCTAGAAATTTGGTCACATCCTTTTAGTGTGTAGGTAATGTCATCTCCTGCCTAGATTAGACAGGTAAAGTGTCCGCTCGGCCGCCGAAATACTTATAATTATTATTAAAATTATTTATGCGAAAAGCATTATCTTCCAGTTAACCTCGGTTATGTGGGGAGATGTTAGGGGTAGTTCTTATAAACCTAAATATAACAGACATAAACAGACTAGGTACCTATTAGATATTAAACATAATAATAGTAAGTCTAAAATAAGGGGGCGGTTGGCGGACAAACGAGGGGGGGGGGGGCAATATATAAATTAATATACTTACATACAAATACTTACATACCTGAGACATTTTTTATCGAGTAGGCTTGCTTAGCACCTCACCATAAGATAAGATAAGATAAGAATATTCTTTATTGTACGCGAGGAGAAACACAAACATAAAATATTCGGCCTAGCTTACTCGTCTCACCCCTACAAGAAAGACAAAGTAACTCCAACAGGTAAATTATTGTCTTCTATTTGGGTCAAAACAAATCTATGGCTTTATTCTAAGGCTTCGAAATCAAATGTAAACAAAGCCACCAAGGGGGCTCAGAATAGTTATAATAATGCAAATCCTGACTGACCATCGTAATATCTTAATCCGACCGTGGCGCCGAAACGTAAAATATGTTTTGTTTTGACCACAACCACCTAACGGCTGCAGTTAGAAAATCTACGGAATAGCTGTTACAGGATTGAGAAATGAGACAATACGCTGAGCGAGTTATGGAACTGTCTATGATCGGAATCGTAGACAGTTCCATAACTTATTGCTAACAGCAATTTCTTCCAGACAACCAATTATTTCGTTATTTTGAGATCCAATAAAAAATCGTCTCTTACAATTGAAATGTGCAAAAACTTGTTATTAGACGGTCCCATTCATTGTCGTCATTGAGAATCAATTTCGGTTCAACAGCTGTAATTCGGGCGGTCAGCGGATTGGCCATTTTGTGGCTTAGATAACAATGGGATGAGAGCAGGAGTAGGGTTGCCAATGTCTAAATTTAAAATTATTACAGTCTAGAATGATTGACGAGACGTCCCGGTTCGAATCCCGTCTGGGAACAAAATAAAAGAAACTCCCCGGTCTTGGATGTCTACATGTTTGTGACGTCGCTGTTCCTGGTTCCCACGATACTGAGTATCCTAGTGAGGGGCCAGAAGCTGTATGTGCCTGTATGTAGATGTTTATGTTTATTTAAGATTGAGATGTCTGAGGTCTTAACGCAGACCCCGGAGTCTCATATTTCGGGCAGACCATTGAAAGTATATTAAGATCCTATGAAGGTACAATTGCAACGTTATAAAATGGGATCAGGATTATTCAGGATCTTTCGTGAGTCCCGCATCTATGGAACTACTAAATGGAAAAATAAAAATAATCTTCAGAATGAACATCTTCTTTGAGTCAGAAAATTATGCTCCGTGACCTGACGTAACAGAGTGGAGTTTTTCGTTTCTTTTTCTCCTGTAAGCATGACCCTATTTGACAGAAATCGTTACAAATATTTGTAATAAAATATTTCCGTACTTTATCTTTTTATTTTAGAATCGTCTCGCTCTAATAGTCCGA
Source organism: Yponomeuta plumbellus (assembly GCA_947310845.1). Lineage (NCBI taxonomy): Eukaryota > Metazoa > Arthropoda > Insecta > Lepidoptera > Yponomeutidae > Yponomeuta > Yponomeuta plumbellus. The sequence goes on along the minus strand of OX371209.1, from coordinate 5,332,219 downwards.
TCGTCCCCAAGTGACAACCCTATCGTTACGGTTAAAAGCGGTCAGACCAGAGGTTGTTTAGTTTGGGGTTAGGGTTGGCACAACTGCGAGTTATGTGTATCGGACGCGCAACCGGCGGTCAACCCCGCAATTACGGTAGATTTGGGGCCCAGTTTTGATGCCCGTTTACATGGCAACCACTTGGTTTTATTTCTCGCTCCACTGATCATACTTCTTATGTGACAGAATATTTAATCGTATTTTCCATCGATTCATTTATTCCTAATATTTTTTCCCTTCATAGAAGCTTAGAAGTTATGTAAATGTAAAAGTCCCGTGCCACTTCTAGCACTTCCCTTTCCGTACGGTTGTAGAACGCAATGTAAACGTGGCATGAGCCAAAAAGTAATGGCTATTGTTTTGTGGAAACGAAATAATGTGTACGTCGGTAACCCTGGCCGGCAGTGATTTTGGTTTTAATTGTTTTTCTTTTTTTGGCGGTGGCCAATCGGTTTTCGAAATTGGAACGCTCATATTTTGTTTTCTTCTGCCTTGTGAAGTAATGTCAGGTACGTAAAAAGAGGTTTTTTACTGAGTAGTGGGAAATGGATTTATGGGAAAAATTAATTGTGGTTTGTGTTTCTGTCGCCAACTTCCGTTCAAACGTCTAGATGTTATACCAAATTGATTGATTTATTAATTGAGCAGACGCTTAAATGTTTATTCTATTAATGAATGGCGTGAGAAGAGCAAATACTAGACTCAACAGTATTTGTTTTTGCTACTTACATGATTTTATACTTACCAATATACTGGAATTTTAATTTGAATATTTTACAACACAAGGACACCTACATCTCAGTAATATTTCGAAATGTAATACTTCCCATATAGAGAGCTGTTGTAATACAGTCGACACCAAATCAACGTTTACAGGTGTGTACTCTATTCAGTTATGTTACGGGCTACTTTGGAACAAAAATTTAACTGGCCTCACCTTCGAAAAGTCCAAGATTCGATACCGGCATGTATCAATGTAGGTACATATGTCAAATTGTAATAAGCAATACCATTCGCTAACAGTAAAGGAAAAGATATTGAGGAAACCTGAGAGTTGTGTGTTGTGTTCACCCACCTAAAGGCCTCGCCAAACAGAAAGCGTAATTAGCGCGCGTCAGGGCGCTAACGCTAAAGCGCCCTAACGTCGCACACTTTGTGTGTGACAGCTTCGACGCTATTAAGTAGGCGCTAACTAATATTCTGTAATAAAATACAACGCGACGTCATGACGCGGCGCTAGAGCGTCGCGTACTGGTAACGCGCTAGCGCTGTTTGACAGATTATAATCTGTTCAGTACAACACAACGCGACGCTATAACGCAGGACGCTTTAGCGCCCTTACGTGCGCTTATTACGTTTTCTGTTTGGCGAGGCCTTTAGGTGGAAAACGCCTTTGAGAGAAGATCTGTCTGAAAATACTTGGTGTTAAGAAACTGACGCCTGAGCCAAAAGCTAGGCATAAAAAATAACAATAATCTATCCCTTAATTTATGTTGGATATCAATTTTTTTTTTTCGAACTAAAAGTTTCGTAAGCACTGTACATTATTAACTTTATTTCGGATACACTTACAGACAGAACAGAGACAGTGGAGGTATACTCGCCATGATTCAGCTCAGTGAATCAGAGCGGAACCTGGTCGGACTTTTCCGACAAAGAGTCAAGTAAGTGTATCCGGATTAAAGTTAATATTTTTTTGCCCTCAAACAGTTGCAGTTGGGTCAAGAATCTAGGGTCTAAAAGTTTACAATGTGTTGTGCTTACGAAAGTTTTAGTTCAATAATCTGGGCCCTAGATTCTAGGGACCCTCAGTTTCTGAGAGAGTGTTCAAATGTAACAAACAAGAGATTAATCTACGATTAATTCAAAATACCGGCACGTGATTGCCTGAAACTAGCTTGACGTGAGATTAACATGAGATTAACATTTAATCGCTCTTCCAGAAACCGAGCGTTAGCCTGACAACGCTTACTCGTGCACTTACAGACACCCCTCCACCTGGACAGAATAGTGCCTCCGCTTACCCCCATCAGTCCTCAGGTGTGGGTATATCGTATTAGTCTCAGAGGCGCAGTGTATAAAATTATCCAGGGCCTCTGCGTAATGACGGACGGTCCCGGGCTAATTTGTTACCATCTGATAACACACGAGGGATACACAGGCAATAAGATACCTTTGCACATAGAGCTAGGGTGCAGAATAGAACGGCCACGGTTCTTATGGAGTCTTTTAATTTGAGTGGTCTTCACGAATTAATCTAGCCGTGATGCTGTAAGCCTATATTTGTGATAGTTGCCGGGTCAGCGCTTGGACTTATCAGAAATCAGAAATAAAAAATTTATTTCAACGTAAAGAATTTACATTCTGTTTGTTGAATGTCAATGTACTTAAAATGTTAATGTTAACCGCCGCGTTAAGGCCGAGTGTAGTGGAGAAAAAGGCAGCAAAAAAAAAAAAAACTCCACTCTGACCATCTTTTCTCAAATCACCTTGAATCTAATACGGTATTACGAGTAATATTTTTTTTTTTATGTGTGATGAGTAAGCTCTTGACCTCAAACTCGTCTGATGGTAAGCGTAGTTGAGGTCGACGGTGGAGCGAGCTTACTCATTAGGTGCCTATTTACTCTCGTTTTGAAGGAGTCGAGGTTATATGTGGCTGGGAAAACTGACGCAGGCAAAGAGTTCCACACCTTAGCAGTGCGCATGATGAAGGATGATGAAAAGCGCTTGGTACGGCACTTAGGTATATCTACCATGTGTGGGTGGTATCCCTTCGAGCGTCTGGAAGTCCAGTTATAGAACGGTGATGGCGGGATAAGCTCAAAGAGCTCACTCGCACACTCCCCGTGGTACAGCCTGTAAAAGATGCATAGACTGGCGACGCTGCGCCGGTGAGCAAGGCTATCAAGTTTGGCCTCCACCAGCTCCTTATCACCAATCAGTCTTTTGGCTCTGCGTTCAATCGAGTCGAGGGCTGCTAGCTGGTATTTGGCTGAGCCGTCCCAAAGGTGACTGCAATATTCGATACACGATCGGACTTGAGCTTTATATAGGGCAAGAAGCTGTCCTGGTGTAAAATATCGCTGCACCTTGTTCAGGATGCCTACCTTTTTGGCTGCAGTCTGAGCTTTGGACTCGATAGAAGCGCCGAAGTTGAGGTCAGCAGTCAATTCCATGCCAAGAAGCTCTAGGTGGTCTGTTACAGGGACAGGTGTACCACGGAAAGTAGGAGTCAGTTGGAACGGACTCCTTTTGGCGCTGAATAGACACGCTTGTGTTTTCAAGGCATTAAAACTGACCAGATTGTCGTCACCCCATTGGGAGACAAAACTTAAGGTCAAGTCTGTCCGCTCTATCATGGCCTCTCTAAGAAAGCGTATTTCTTCCCCTCCGGCTCGTGCACCGGACACAAACCTCTCTGTGACCGTACTGTCATCTGCGTACCCAACGATCCCTCGCTGAAGCAGGTCGTTGATGTGAAGCAGGAAAAGAGTCGCAGAAAGGACAGACCCCTGTGGGACACCGGCGTTAATAGACATCAGGTCCGATGAGCAGCCGTCAATGACTACTCTAATGGACCGTTCCCTCAAGAAGTCTGATATCCAGTTGCAGAAGCCGGGGGGGATGCCATATGCGGGAAGCTTGTTTAGCAGGCTTGCGTGCCAAACCCTGTCGAAGGCCTTCGAGATGTCAAGTGAGACGGCAAGGGCTTCGCCGTGCTTCTCGATGGCTTCTCCCCAACAGTGCGTCACATACACAAGAAGATCCCCAGTCGACCGACCTCGGCGAAAGCCATATTGATGGTCGCTGAGGAGATCGTTGTCTTCTAGGTATGTGAGCAACTTGTGGTTCAGCACTTTTTCCATTACTTTGCCTAGTACCGAAGTAATGGCGATTGGCCTATAGTTGGCAGGGTCGGCTCGGCTACCCTTCTTGGGCACAGGCTGCACATTTGCAAGCTTCCACGACTGAGGAACCACTTTCTGGTTAAGAGAGAGGCGCTACAAGCGTGTCAGAACAGGAGACAACTCAGGTGCACAATACTTTAAAACCCTAGCTGGTATATTATCTGGACCACTGGCTTTATTCACGTCAAGACTGCGGAGTACTCGGCGAACCTCTTTGACACGGATGGCGATCTCTGACATCGAAGAATCGCATCGAGTTAAACTTGGTGGTAGCTTCGAGCCCGCGTCAAGCCGGGAATTGCTCGCAAATAGAGAAGCAAATAAATTTGCCTTCTCTAGTGCGGAGTGAGCCAGCGATCCATCTGACTTCAGCATCGGCGGCAGAGTTAGTTTCGACCGATTTGGAGAGAGACCAAAACTGCTTACCACCTGAAGGGTAGGATGCCAGTCTGATCCCAATCCGACCGACGTGGTCGAAACGTGCCTTTCGTATTACCCGCTTGCAGGACTTGGCAGCAAAGTTGTAGGCTTTCTTCAATGCGCGGACCTTCCGGTCTCCTCGTCGGCGACTGCGGGCCAGTGCCCAGGCTTGGTATGCAGACTCTTTCCGTGCCTCAGCACGGGTACAGTCTCCATTAAACCAAGGGCGGGCTCTAAAGCCCAGTGGGACGTCAGAGAACGGTATAAAAAATTCCATTCCCTGGCGTATCACGTCTGCAATCGCATCCGAACAGACCGTTGGGTTGCTCGAAGAAAAGCACATCTGCCGCCTAGGGTAAGATGCATAGAACTGCCGCATCTCGTCCCAATCTGCTGACTCGTATCTCCATACTCGCCTCGTTCCTCTTGGGGTGGTATCAGGAGGGGAGCATATAGATACGGATTTCACCAGACAGTGATCAGACGATCCCAGCGGGGCTGAGACCGAAACTGAGTGTCTATCTGGATCTGTCGTCAGCAGAAGGTCCAGACAGTTGGGCGTGTGGCCGTCAACATCCGGTATGCGGGTAGCTTGGTTTACCAGCTGATTGAGATCTAGCGTTAACGCAAATTTGCGCGCCTCTCTACCAGCATGGTCGGTTTTCTGGTATGGGAACAACCACTCACTATGGTGAGCGTTGAAATCCCCCAGAAAAACAAGCTCCGCAGTAGGGTACCGCTGTTGGGCTAAATCCGCCGCCTCGGTAAGGTGATCGAACAACTGAGACGCCTCCTGGTCACCGCTGTGCGACCGGTAAACACCGACATAAACAGTTTTTTCAGTGCCAGTGTCCACCAGCAGCCATATTGTTGATAACCTCGGCACCTCAAAGCATCGGAGACGTCGATAGCAGATGTCGTCGCAGACGTACACACAGACCCCGGCCTGTTGCTTGAACTTGTGTTCAAGCGAATAGCCCGGGTAGTTGAAGTACGCCGCGTCGGACGGGGAGGCTATCTTCGTCTCCGTCAGAAAGAGTAAATGCGGCTTCTCGGTTTCCAGGTGGTAGTGGACCAGTTCGAGGTTAGAGTGCAACCCCCGGATGTTGGTGAGGTGCACCTTGAGTGGGAGGAAGTGCAGCCGTTGCTTACTCTTTTTCTGTTTCTTGTGCTTCATGAGGTTTTTGCGGAGATTTTGAAGGGGAACTTCATAGTTAGCGCGGCACTGTCGTTGACTTCGCAATAACAAAAACTTTTGTCGATCTAAAGGAGGCTCATTTGGAGACTGCGGGGACGCCCGTACCCCCCGGGAATGGCCACCGGGTCCTCCCTTCCAGTCGCCAACTGGCACGGTGGAGCCATTCCGGGATTTTTCGCGAGTTGGCGGGGCAGCCTTTCGCACGTGGCTGGCGTACTATTTGGGCCCCCTACTAACTGCGGTCGGCCAACGGCTAAGGCCGTGCTACGGATCCCGCTACCCTCCACAATGAGCCACCCATCACGACATCGGCCAGTATACTGGATCTTGTCCTGACAGTGCTACTGCTAGACCACTGGTTCCCCTTAGGCGCTGGTACTCCCACGCATCGACAAAACGCAGCAAGCTACTTCACGCCGAGCTCCGGTGGGAGGGTGGTCGCAAGCCAGGCGGGCGCCACTGGGCCCTACCACCACGTGGGGGGTCTTCGGCCGTCTCCACTGACAAGAAGTTAGTGAAGCCCTTGCCCAGGGTGGACCGCTTGGAGGTAGACCCCATCCACCCCAATATCCATCTACCAAGAACCTCAAGACCCAGGAGTGCAATCAATACTTGCAAAGTCAAACATTATATACTCATAGACGGTAATAAAACACTAATGCTGTATCCGTTCCCGGTCTGCTTCGGTTGACCTGGTCTTTCTGAACGACCTTCAGGCTTCTAGCCTGGCTTTAACGAGCAGGCGAAGAACAGGGAGGAATGGAAAAAATCTTCTGTTGGCCTCAGACGAGCAATGAAATTCACGAAGGAGAAGAAAAATCACGGCCTTTGTCTCAATTCTCATCGAAGGCCTAATATGTTTCGTGTTGTCATGTTTTGTGTAGCGTTCACAGATTTTATTTATTCGTATGAGGTAAATTTGCGAAACACTTCGGTACTGAATTTGCAAATACTATTAACGTTACATGGCAAGTAAGGCACAATGAGAAAGATTCTGATTACTAACAAAAAAACCGCAGAAGAGATCTGAGAATGTTTTATATCTATTAATTATTTCTAAATCTGTATACTTTATTATACACAAAACAAAATATTTTTTGCGCAGGGTTTAAGCGTAAATTGTGCTCACGCAATAAAAAAGCACGATAATCTTTTATATAGTTATGACGATTTACTTACATCCTAGAATTTACTTTTGTGGGCCTGATGCAGGAGGAGGAGCATTTTCATCCGGAGTTTTCGAGTTAGAGAGAGACCTTATTGGGTTTTCTTTTTTTGTTTGTTTTTTTTTATTTTGGTTTTCTTTGATAGTAATAAAGTTATTTGGTACTCATTCGAATCCTAAATAGAAGATATTAAATAGATCCTAGATGGTAATTGTATTTTTAGTACGTTTAAATATACTTGCGTGTTTGTGCAGTAAGCCTTATGTACATATGGCTATGTTAAAATTTTCTATACACATTGAGCGAATAATCCTTTCATGTTACTGTACCTAGAGTCGTCTCTAAACTCTTTCTAACTCTGCCGCCGCGAATGCAAAAGGAAAGGCAGGGTGCCGTAATGAAAAAATAATTTCATCTTGATTTATAGCTTACTCAGGTCATCGCAAATTGCCGCCAGTTTGGGACGTTTAACTTAAGTACGGGCTGCGTATACGCATCGCGACATTTTGGTGGTTTCCCAACTGGGAACGGGTGCCGCGAAGCGGCGCGATAAAAAAATGTGGAATTGTGGAGTCTCCATAGTTTCTCTTCTCCAGAGTTCAGCATACTGGTTTTCTATTTTTGACCTCAACCATTTCCTAGGCTGGTTGTAAGGGAGTGTGAGTAGGGGTTCGGGCCCTTCAACTGTAGGAATCAGGAGGGATAATAAATTGAATTGAAATTGGAGTGGAGAGATAATGAAGAGGCCTTTGTCCAGCAGTCATCATTCAGCCACAAGAAGTCCACTGCTGTACATAGGCCTTCTCCATGGATTTCCAAAAAGATCGGTTGGAAGCGGCTTGTATCCAGCGTCTCCCTGCCACTTGTATGACATCGTCTGTCCATCTTGTGGCTGGTCGTCCTACGCTGCATTTGTCGATGTGTGGTCTCCATTCAAGAACCTGTCGGCCCCATCGGCCATCAGTTCTTCGTGCCACTTCAACTTACTCATCCGGTGGGCTATGTCGACTTTCGTTTGTGTATGGACCTCATAATGTCTGATTCGGTCTCGTAGAGAAATTCCGAGCATAGCACTTTCCATAGCTCTTTGCGTGCCCAGCAGTGAGGCACAACTAATGCTACGTAGCAAAAGGTCTCTGTTATCACGTTACAACTTTTCTACCGGATTGCCAGGAGGTGATCACGAACAGGGAAGAATGGAGAGAGACACAATCGACACTACATAGAAAACCGGCACGCACGCACGAAGGGTTCCGTACCATTACCTTAAATATTTTTTGTATTTTTTTTTTCATTTCGGCAAAACGTGGGCCCACTTCTAGTGATTGGTGCCTCTGCCTACCCCCCCGGGGATAACGGGCGTGAGTTTATTATTTATTTTTTAAGTGTATAATATAACTCATTATTTTGTGATTATTACAAGCCTCTACCTGTTGCCGTTATCAATATCGAGCACAAACGGGAAAAAAAATCGTTTGTTATAAGCTCCCTTAAATATTTATTTTATTTTGTTTTTAGTATTTGTTGTTATAGCGGCAACAAAAATACATCATCTGTGAAAATTTCAAATGTCTAACTGTCACAGTTCATGAGATACAGCCTGGTGACAGACGGACGGACGGACGGACAGCGGAGTCTCAGAGGGTCCGTTTTACCCTTTGGGTACGGTACTCTATAAAGTCTTACTAATTAGAACGACCACTGGTAAGAGAAGAGAGTGAAAAAGCTTAAGAAAATGGAGCAAAAGCGCCGAATTCGAATTTGCTGGCATTTCGGTATGCCCGATAATGGTCACTTTTGTTTGGCGAAAAACCTGTTTCGGGAAAAATGCAAATACTTGATGTGCCGGAGATGTTTATGGTAACGGGTATCGAATGTGGCTCGATGGTATGGTATCAGTGCCACTCCGTAATTTTGCAGTACGTTGCATAATAATAAAGGCACTTCATACATCAAACTAAAGTCGGCTTGTGCGATCAATTTGCAATTTTCGGGTCCAAATTGTGAAGTTGTTTACTTGGTCACGTGGTTCATTCGTGTATGATAATTATGATACATACGTATATGGGCCTACAAATGACAATGGATGGTGCAAACTGAGACAATGTATCGTGTACCATATTTAAACACTAGAAGAAGAACATTATTTTATAACAAACTGAAAAAAACAAACATATTGGGCCAGTTTCTGAGTTGAGAATGTTCACTAAGTAAATACTTAAGTAACGTTCTGTCACGCTCTTTTCTGAGAAATTTGACGAGACAGTACTACAGTTAAGTACCTATTTACTTAGTGAAAATTCTTAATTCAGAAACCGGCCCATAATATTTACAGACGTAAATAGTACGATTGGCGGCCTTATAGCTAGGAGCAATAATAAAAGTTGGGATTATTATTCATAAAATAAAAATAATTCCAAGCAACCTGAATTCACTTGTAAAACTGTCACTTGAGTGGATGTCTAGTTACCCATAATACAGAGTATTCTAGTTTGGGGACCAGAGTGCTTATACTGAGTTTTGTCATTCACTTTCGATAGCGAGAGCGTTTGCGATTTGCATAGGAGTGACAAAGCGCGTCATCTAGTTGTCTCTCTGTCACTCCTATGCAAAACGCAAACGCTCTCACTATCGACAGTGAATGAAAAAACTCAGTATATGCACTCAGACTCTAAATATTATGTACGTACACATTTAAGATACTAAAGTTGTTTGTATTTTTTTTATCTAAATGGACATTGAACACATGCCAATTTAAAAATCACAAGGACATCAGTACACACTGAAACTCAACATTATAAGAATATTGTTTGATATTATCACTTACCATTTAATCTTAAACTTGGCCTAAAATAACCAGCAAGATTGAATATTGCCTAAAAGCGCGCGATTCGGTTATTGTGCGATCAATCATGCTCCGCCTCCGTTCCACCTGTAAAGCTGTAACAGAATAATTAACACGTGTACACGCAATTCACGCACTAATAGTCCATCCACGCCAGAGTACAGTCGACAAGTGATTGACTTTTACAGTTTTAGTGAAAATTCGCCTGTAACTGAGTAGCCGATTCATGCGATAACAGAGATCTATTCCTTAGTACTGCTGCAATTCATTTTCATCATCATAGCTTTTGCCTTTGCGTTCATTTCGGTCGATTTATGTATAAAAGTATACAATTTTCGAATGAAAAGTTTGATTCGGCAACTGCAGGTTGTACCATAGGATATAAGTACCGGTTTTGACCATCTAAGAACCTAGTAATCTAAGTTTTTGTCCACTAGAAATTTCAGTTAATTTGTAGAAAATCTAACGGTACCTAGATGTAATAGTTTAACAGAATTTTTAAACTGAGATAACCTCTGTGGCGCAGTGGTAAGCGCATCTGAATACCATGCGAGAGGTCCCGGGTTCAAATCCCGGCTGGTGACAAAATAAAAGAAACCCAGCGTCTTGGATGTTTACATGTTTGTGACGTCGCTGTTTCTGGGTCCCACGACACAGGGTATCCTAGTGTGGGGCCAGAATCAATAAGGCCTGTATGTAAATGTTATGTTAAACTTTTACATTATATACGAATCAAATTCATTAATTTTATATTTATATAGTAATTTGAACATAAAGGGACTTCACACACGGCGGCTATAATATACATTATACATCCCAGGATGTATAGCTTAGAGACATGTCTATGGAAAGATGTAATGAGATATATCGTGCTATAATATACATCTTTAACTTATAGCCGCCGTGTGTGGAGTCCCTAAACGTGGCCAAAAAAGATACACTGGCTACAAACGGTACCTACATCTACCCTATGTAGGACACAAGAAAAAGTCTGAAGTCGGGTCCGTATGAATTTGTTGCCTCCTAGCTCTTTCGTCAGCTACTTCCTAGCATTTTATACTACTTTACGGGTCTTGCGGAGGCTCCGAACTTGTGTTATTAGACGTCTCTGTCCACAGCAAGCTTATCCCAGCTCCAGATTTACTATGTCAATGCGATGTACATAGCAAAGTCAAATTAAGGCCACCGTCTGTACTCTTAGATTAAGAAATACCTGTGTTGTTTCCTTTTTTATGTACAATAAAGTGTTCTCTATCTCTCTATCTATCCATCTAATTCACAGAATAATGAGAACAGGGAATATCATCAAATTGTCATAAAAAAACTATAATGAATTGAGGTTTTATGACACGCGGCCTTGGTCAACCTGCCGTTAAGTACAAAGATACTGCCAATGATGTTATTTTGGAGGTTGCTGTTTCTTCAGAGGTACCTATATACATTTTGTTGCGGTTGTCGCCTAGTGGGTAGGACATTAGACCGGAAGCGGGAGGACCCGGTTCGATTCCCAGGGCAGGCATGTACCTGTTACTTTGTTTTCTAAGTTGTACAAATTTGTGAAGATATAGGAATTATAGTGTATGATCTCGATTACTAAGCGCTTGAAATCACCAATCCGCAGTGGGTACGCGTGGTAAATACAGCCCATACTGAATCTCTGAGAGAATGCCTGTGCCCTAATAGTGGGACGTATACTGGGTGTTGATTTGTACAGTTAAATCCGACTCAGGGGTGGTTATTTACATGATACTGAAGCAAAAAAATAAAATAAAAATAATATCTAATAATAAATCATACAGTTATATGGCTTAGCTTTTATCGTTTGCACTTGACGGGTCCGGCGGGGGTTTTACGGAGCGGGGCGGGAGAGTGCGCCCGCGCGCTCGTCACCGCCGCCGGCCCCGCAAAACCTGGGATTTTAGGTGATTTTCACAAAAAAAAATATTTTTTTTTCTTTTGCTTCAGTATCATGTAAATAACCACCGCTGAGTCGGCTTTAATTGTACAGATCAACACCCTGTATAAGCTGTTCACAACATTTTGTTGCAGGGCATTTTGTTGTCGAAAGTGCAGACTTAGCTGACAAATTAAAAAGCTATATGAAATGATGAAACGTCAGTACGAGGCTATAATTTTAAGGAGATCCTGTGTTTATTCTGATAGTTAATATGTCAAAGGGACATTAAAATTGATGACAAATACAAACGAGAATGTTCAAAAGAACAAATGTAAGAAAGACCAAAAGCATCTAGCACAGAGATAGATTGTAGTATGGACAATATAGAACATAACATACCTTATAGCACGGAAAGATGCTTAGTTGAACGAAATAGAGGGGGCTTAAGAATAAATAATAAAAAATATTTTAAAGTAGATGGCAGTCGCTAAGCCAAGTCAGAGGCCTTAGGGCGGCTTGAAAACTTCTGACTGTAACACCAGCCACTAGTTTTACAAGCTCCACCAATCCAGACTTGTCTCCCGTGGTAGAGTATGGCCTATACCTTCCTCAGGGAAGAGACCCGTTCCCCTCGGTGGGGACATAATGTGTCGATGATGATGATGACGATGGGGTCAAAAGAAGCTCGAAGTGATTCCTGTAATATTACACATGGCTGCTGCGTCACCAGTTCCTTTTTCCTCGAACTTGGCTGGACTCGCTGTTGCGTGTCTAGATGTAATCATCATCATCATCAACCCATTATGTCCCCACCGAGGGGCACGGGTCTCTTCCTGAGGAAGGTATAGGCCATACTCCACCACGGGGGACAAGTCCGGATTCTTGGAGGCTTGTAAGACTAGTGGCATCTTACTGTCAGAAGTTTTCAAGCCGCCCTAAGCCCTCTGACTTGGCTTAACGACTGCCATATATCGACGGCAGCCGGCACCAACTGCTTAACGTGCCTTGTGAAGCACGGAACCGCTCGGAAAAATGCCACTAGCGTTAGTCATAGACGGTGACCCATCCATGGACTGAACGCGCCGTATGTTGCTTAACCATAGTGATCGTTTAAGATCACTTAGGCAGCCCAGGCTACGAGCGATTCATACTAGATGTAATGCACTAACAGAATTGCGGTCTTTCTGTGCTTCCTTGGTAGATACAGCTATTGTCAATACATCAGGGAGACAGTAATAATGATCGATATGCAGTTTTGTAATTAATCCACAGCGTAAGGTGTTTTTACCGCTTTCGTAAGGCGCTAATAAGTGACCGTATCTTTTAATCGATAAAAGGGTTTCATAGCGCTATTATAGGACTATTAAGAAGTATAATAGTCGTTTTTTTAGAAAGACAAATGAGTTATTTTGGCAGGTGTTTGAACAGAACTTTAAGTAAGTTATGTAAAAGTGTTTTTTCTGATAGTGACGGGCGGATGAGAATATTCTCAGACAAGTAACTACTTAACCGTGGTGCTGTCTCGTCAAAATCCTCAGAAAAGAGCGTGACAGAACGTTACTTATGTATGTACTAGCTTTCGCCCGCGACTCCGTCCGCGTGGACTTTAGTTCAAAATTTTGCAACCCCGCTCACTCCCTTAAGGGTTAAATTTAGAAAAACGGCGAACACGTGTTCAATCAATTGTGTTGATGAGTATTTATTTTAAGTTTCAAGAAAATCAGACAACATTCTTTATACCTCCCATACAAATTTTGGCAACCCTTTTCGCCCCCTTAGGGGTTGAATTTTAAAAAATCCTTTCTTATTCCTTGCTTACATAATATATAGACCCTCTGTGCAAAATTTCAGCTTCCTAGGTCCAACGGCTTGGGCTGGGCGTTGATGAGTGAATGAATCAGTCAGTCAGGACTTTGAATTTTATTTATGTAGATTTACTTTGTGAAAATTCTCAACTCAGAAACTGGCCCAATATTTTTGCAAACTCAGAACTTAATATCGACCTCATTGGCGCAGCGGTTAGCGCATCCGCCTACCAGCGGGAGGTTCACAGTTCTAACCCCGGCTGGGGAAAAAAACCCAGGTCTTGGATGCTTACTGTTTGTGATGTCGCTGTTTCTGGTTCCCACGACACAGGGTATCCTAGCGCGGGGCCAGAAGCAATGTAAGTGTCTGTATGTAAATGCTTATGTTTAAGATTAGAGAGACGTGAGAGCCTAGATTATGTTAGTGCATTATAGTACGATGACAGATACACGGTCGGGTCACGTGACGTGTTTTTCATACCATCGACGCTTAAAAGGTTTAAAAGGACGAAGGTTTAAAAGGTAGGTAGGAAGGCAGAGTTGGGTTAATCTATCTATCTATCTAATCTTTTTAAACGAGCAATTCTTGTATATGTATTTATATACCTATAGTCAGAATCTCGGAAACGGCTCCAACGATTTTCACAAAATTTTGTATGCAGGGGGTTTCGGGGGCAATTAATTAATCCAACTAGGTTTCATTTTTATAAAACGTCGTTTTAACCGTGTTTTAAGGCAAAGAAATAACTGCTACACTACAAGAAGGTGATTTTCGCAACCATCTGTAAGGTTGTCATAGCTCAAGTGGGAAATAGGACGATACCGTAAGCAGAAGACCCTTGTTCGAGACTTGATAATAATTTTTCTTTTTTTTTTTCAAGTTTCTCCTTTTGTGTGAAAACCTACATACCGAGCAAAGCTCGGTCATCCAGGTACTGATGATAATGATCTGAGGCAGGTTGCTCGCAGCAGTCGGATGAGGATTGCCGAAAACAGATAGAATTGGTGTTCATTGGGTGAGTCCTTTGTTCAAGGCTGGCTGAAAACGGGCTGATTCATAGATATTCTAACTATACTCCGATTTTTCACTTCGTGTACCAAACTGACATTTGGTGGGTTGCCAGTTTTGGATTTTGTTGTACAATAATGTACTCGAAGACTATCGAGATATTGAAACGAGATATGATTCGAAAGCCAAACTAGTATTCGATTTGGTGATTTGAAAACAAGTTGCATGTTACATTTATGATTTTCTTCTTTAAATTAATTTAACCATTTTGAAAAAGTCACTGTAGATAGAAATCAACGCTACTTTTATTACTGATCAACGTAAATTAAGATTGTAATATTACTTATTTTGGTAAATTTAAAAAAGAAACGACTTGATCACTCAGATGATACGATACAATTTTTTTCATTACGATAAGTTTGCAACGCAGTACCTAGCTATCAATAAGCTAATAAAAAGTAGAATTTTAGCTGACAATGTCGAGATCGAGACCGAGACCGAGAACTCGGTCGAGACTCCTTGAGCTAGCAACATTTTAAAAAAGAAAGAGCACTTGCAGCTGTCAGTTTGGTACACGAAATTAAAAATCAGAGTATAGCTGACCCGGCAAACGTTGTTTCGCCTTATAAATTACTAGCTTTCGCCCGCGACTCCGACCGCGTGGACTTTGGTTCAAAATATTGCAACCCCGGTTCACTCCCTTATGGATTAAATTTAGAAAAACGGCAAAACACGTGTTCAATCAATTGTGTTGAAGAGTATTTATTTTAAGTTTCAAGAAAATTAGATAGCATTGTTTATACCTCCCATACAAATTTTGGCAACCCTTTTCGCCCCCTTAGGGGTTGAATTTAAAAAAATCCGGTCTTATTCCTTGCCTACATTGTATATAGACGCTCTGTGCAAAATTTCAGCTTCCTAGGTCCAACGGCTTGGGCTGGGCGTTGATGAGTGGGTCAGTCAGTCAGTCAGGACTTTGAATTTACCCTTATAATTTAGGCTATGAAAAATAGATAACAACCTATTCTCAAACCTACCCAATATACATATGAAATTTCATCAAAATCGGTCAAGCCGTTTCGGAGGAGTATGCGCACTAACACTGCGACATGATAATTGTATTATTAGAAGAAAGATTATTATGCGGAATTTTTAGGCGTTTTAGGGCAAGTCGACTCTGTTCTAGTACCTTCCATGTTGCGAAGGTGTTTCCTTCAGCCAGGGCTCGGAATGTTAATGACGCCGATTTCGGATGATCCCATAAAGCCGAGGCCGCCTACTTATGTGACATAAAACTTAATACAACATCGGACAGACTTCACAACAGAGTTTCGCGACGCAGATGTGAAGCGGATCGAATTTTACATAAACGCGCCAATTTGCCCTCCGTAATAACACGTTTTCGCTTTCTATCCCTTTCTAACTGGGCTGGACCGTGTCCCTGTCCCTTTCGCACATCGCCATCGATCTTGCGTCCGCCCGATCCATAAGGACCAATAATTATATTAATTTCTTCTGATCTGCTTATTATGAGCTTGATCGGATATGTGCGTACAGTCCACGGCACATCGACCTTTCAATTGTCAGTGTGAATTACACTCTAATATCTTTGAAATAAGAATAAATCTATGTGCGAAATGAACAGGTTGGTCTGACGACTGCATGAGGATTTTGTGGTTTTTTTTGGTAAGGTTTTGTTCACGACGTATAATGTGTACTGATTCTTGTTCGTCAGCTTACTTGTCATTTATCATATTGAGGATGCAGTTCTATAAATTTAGTTATATGATACAGGGTATATATCGACTAAATCGATAATATATCATGCGTCGTCTCAAAGCGCAAATAAATGTCTTATCTATCTATCTATCTAATCTAAGTGTTGGTAACAGACGCATGGACGGACAACTGATAAGCTCTGCTAAGCTGCTGCTGAGTTCACTAACATCGGACAACTGTCCGTATCCCACTTCTAGCAAAGGACTCTCATTTAGATTTCCAATCAAGTCTTTGACCAATTTAAAAATAGAAATAATTAATATCAGTTGTTCCATTGAACATCTGATATTTGTTATAGTAGGTATATGTATTAGAACTTTATGTATTACATAGATATATTATTGGTAATTTGTAAGTAATTTATCTTTCTTTTAAACATTTTTCTAGCTTTTCTAGCAATTTGGAAAATAGTAAGGTGCTAGAAAAAATACTTTTAGTATTAAGCTCGCCTTTGTGCATTTCTTTTCTTGCACGGAATAAAAATAATTTTAAAGAATTTTCAAATCAAATGTAATATTTTTACCGTGATTTCGAACTTTGACTTGATTGTAAAGTGATTCGTATTGAGTAGCTGAGTTGTTATCTATTTTTCATAGCCCTAAGTGATAAGGATAACCAATTTATCAAAACGACGTTTTCCGGGACAGCTAGTATTCATACACATAGATTAATATACCTTCAATTTAAATGTGGCTATTAATTAAAATAAGGCTTAAAATATAAATTACACTTCACTTTAGTCTTAAAACAACCCATTGAGCGTGAAATATTAGCGATAATATATCAAGAAACTGAACATATTTTAATGCATAAAAATGCACTTGCAGTTCAGTGCTTTTCGCCCCGACCCAAATACAATGGCAAAATTATTGTCATGTAAACCTACAACACAATACTTTGAATATTCAAAATTCACATAAAGCTTCGTCAAATAGTTGAGTTGATTTAGTAAATTTACATTTTTAAATTAAAAGAATGTCAAGGCAATAACAATAATAATAAAAACATAAAAAAACCCCTAACTAAATAAATCGAGTCACATCCGAACCAAAAGTCCCCATAATGCTGGCCGCGTTACCGCGCTGCACAGCAAGGGAAATCCTTTGGCTCAGATATGCCCCAGAATTTTAATTGAACAATTAATTCGAAATGGTAATAGAAAAATATAGACAAGAAAAAGAAGACATGTTCTAAATACTATGAAATATATTCACGAAATAACCTGTAGAATTTTTGCTGGGCCGATCGGCTCACCATAACAGTGGTTTTTAATTATTGTTATTTTCTTCTGTTTTCCTTTATTATTTTTATGTTTCATTTCTGGTTTGGTTTTGTGTGTACTTTCATAATAAATGTTTCTTCTTCTACTTAATGCCAAATAGCATTTTCTTCCAGTCAACGTTTTTAACTTTGTATGACAAAATGTTTTCGATGGTATTCGAATTTCGATTTTCGATAATAATAACGATAATTCGTGAAACATCCCATTCAGGTGCCGGCTCCAATATATCGTCGTCGTCTTCCGACAATTTGATTACGCGGTGGCGCGATTATGCGAGTAGCTGGTAATTTTTCTGATTTATGTATTAACATGAGACTGATAAATGTGGAGCAAGTTGCCGCATTAAGATTGAGATGTAAATAAATCCTCATCATGTCAGTCAAGTGGTGCAATTTGAAAATCAGGTTTGTTTATTTTAATTTATAAGGACCAGTTTGTTGTAACCACGGGGTCGGTAATGCTTCAACAGCCGCTCGGATGTTGATCAATTAATGAAAATAAATAAATGCTCTAAAGGCGAAATGATTTTTGACACATTTTTACCCGACTGGCTGTTCCATAAAAATATTATGTATGTTTGAATCGTAGTCTGTTAGCTTTTAGAATATACCTCAACTGAGCAATCAAAAACCGATTATATTGCAATAAGGTAAGGTTTATTTTGTATTGTTATTTATAACTTTAAATAACTTTTCAAAATAGTGAAGAAAAGTTTTATACAGAGCTCCTAGGAGCATTACACTCGTGTGCTTTCGGCGAAAACCGAAGTCTACTCTAGAGCCCGAGGTATACCTATTCTAAAAGCTAACAGAGAACATACGTACGAACTTCGTTCCCTCATAACTTCTTAACTAGTGGTTAGATTTTGTCAAATAAGATCTCAATCTATTTGTCGTATTACGCGGGTGTCAGTTCGTAAAAAACATTTATTTTTAACAAATAATTACCGTTTACTCATGGTAACAGGCGACACCGCTGAAAAAACTGTTGTCTAGGGTTTAAAGTTTATATAGACCAATCAATGAAATTGTTGTGTATATAGTATAGCATATTATGCTCATTTATAGATTCATGGTGTAAATGATAAAAAACATGATTCCTCCTCGAGCATGAAACACTCTTCAGAGGTAGACCTTTAACTGTGGACGTCAACTTTCCTTTACACTACTATGGACGTGGGGTCTCTGAGACCCCTGAACTTCATGGTTGAATAACACACGATTTTTTGGTAAAAGAATAAAATTAATATCTTTGTATTATTAAGAAAGCTTACATAAAACCAAATCCATAAAAATTAAGTTGAATTTTTATTAAATTTTGCTCATTATAACAAATGAAGTACATCTTAGGTACATTTCCGTCTTTGGCGACATGACATCACTTAAATCAATGTAATATTTTTGATAAAGCCTAAAAAAGGAAAATATCTTTTTTTTTTCAAATTATAAACCATAACAAGTATGTAAAGTAACAAAAAATTAACGTCTCACATAAAAAAATAAAAATTCTGACATTACCTAAACATAGGGTACTTATTGGCAATCACTACACAGTGGCTTTGAACATTGCAAGCAAATTGGTTGATTGTAGCCCACACATTATGTATTGTCTTCCTATGTAGTTTTGCAGGGCAGAGCCTACATATTTTTCGAGAACCAGGAACTCATAATCATCCTTCATCGGAAGCTTCAAGAAGAGCAAAAATATTATGTTCAAATGAAGGGTCTTCTAACAGCAAAACTTTTCCTCCAGACGGATTTTCAGAAGATGTGCTCGACCTTTTAATTCCCGACGTAACGGGTTGATATTATTATCCATAATCAATGCAAAAGTAAAAAAAATACAAACACTGTATACTGATATACTATGTATGGGAAAAAAGGTTCACGTGTTTTGAAGGCAGCAACAAAACCACCTCTGTTGATACTCGTTTTGCTACTAACTTGAAAGGTACTGAGCAGCCTGAGTGCCGGGGGAAGGTAGAAACAACTTTTTTGTAAGATCCTCAGAAAGGCCGGGGCCTCTGAGACCCCACGTCCACAGTTAAAGGTTAAGAAATCTGTGATTTCATCTTTTCTATACCATAAACTAATTAATTCATTAACCTGACTTCGAAGTGCCCGAAGTGTTTTAAAGAATCGTGATTTTTACCAAGAGGCCTTGCCAGGTCACCTGAACACTTCATCACTAAAAGTGAAGGAAAAGATAATGATAAAACCTGATCGAAGCAATTAGATAGTGGTACCTATTATTAACTTTATCCCGGATACTTTCCTGATTCTTCGGCAGAACAGTCCGACCAGGTTTCGCTCTGATTTGCTCCGTCTCTTACACACTATGCTTAAGCTCTACAAATAAGAATGAAACCTTCGAAAAAAAAATGAAGTAGGTATGTGTATCCGAAATAAAACAACAAATAAGAGTCAAAAATTCGAAAAAAAAATGAAGTAGGTATGTGTATTCGAACTAAAGTTAATAATGTATAGTGCTTAAGAAAGTTTAATTTGAAAACGTGGTACCTATTGTTACTACATTAACACATAGATAAACTCACGTTTGTAACTCGCAGGGGTAGGCAGAGACCAGAGTTTGCCACTTGTCACGATCCTGACAAATCTCGTTCGCTGCATCAACATTATTAACTTTATTCCGGATACAATGGGCTAGTTTCCCTAAAAAATGTAATAAGTCCGTCTTTTAGATTATTCAAAAATAAGGGACACGTATTTTTTTATTTGTAAATTAGACCAAAAATTACAAAAATATTATTATAGCCCATTAAAGTTACGTGTGACGTCACGCCGTGCTGCATTTTTTAGCACGCAGTGACGTCACACGTAACTTTAATGGGCTATATCTTTTTTATTTTTTGTTTAAACGAAAAAAGAAAAAAACACGTGTCCAATATTTTTTTATAATCTAAAATACATATAGAATTTAATTATTTTGACCCTGGAAACTACCCTATTATTTGACTTTTTGTCGGAAGAGTCCGACCAGGTTTCGCTCTTAATCATGGTGAGCAGAGACGGAGCTCGCGTCGTCGGTTGCTCGTCTCTGTCTCAGACTCTTCCGACAAAAAGTCAAGTAAGTGCATCGGGAATAAAGTTCATAAGCACTACACACTAGTGCTTATGAACGTTTTAATTTGAAAATTCATTAACATTCATTGCTCGCTGCCGCAAGCCGCTACTACCAATTCGCAAATACACCTAACAGAAAACAAAAAATTTTGATGAATAATTCTGGAGTTTGCGCCAAGCGCTCTAGGCCTACCACAGATATCGTCCCATCGGGCTGGATACGTCTCTGCGTCCTAGGCAGTACGGTCGGGCTCTCAGACCCTAAACTAGCGGAGAATAATGGGTCAGCCTCCGCGCTGTTTGTTCTTGAAGGCCCTTAAACTAGTCGCCCTATGTACAGTCGGCCGATGGGATTAGTACTTTTGGCCGTTGGGGCAGAAAGGTTCTGAGCTGGCGACCGCGCACCGGACGACGCAACGAGGTAGTCCAGTTTGCGCACCCGTCTAAATAGCACCTGCACAAATAGCACCTGGCCTAGTCCAGATTGGGCACCTTTTTTCATCTCACCATTTTTGGCAGGTGCTGTTAGTGAATTCAAATGTATTTATTCTGCCAAAGATATCAATAGGTGCCCAATCTGGACTAGGCCAGGTGCTAATTGTGCAGGTGCTATTTAGGCGGGTGCGCAAACTGGACTACTTCGACGCAACCTGTTAATCCAATGTAGTACAATGACAACTGCGTGTACATGGCGATATTTAGTTTCATTGCCGCTTCAAGTCGACGCGCGCACACTTATCAAATCTTCTATTCATCAATGGTAAGAAAAAACACGTCACGTGACCCGACCGTGTATTGTCATCGTACTGTAAGATAAGATAAGATAAGAATCGTCTGCCGACTTGGGCCTCGATTCTGTTAGTGCATTACAGCTGAATTACAGTTACATGGTGGTCACGTGACATGTTTTATTATTTTGTTTCTGTGATGTGTTATGAATGGGTGCCCATCTATGACTAACGCTAGTGGCATTTTTCCGAGCGATTCCTTTCTTCGCACGGCACGTTAAGCAGTTACTGTTGGTGCCGGCTGCCGTCGATAGATGGGAGTCGTTAAGCCAAGTCAGAGGCCCCACGGCGGCTTGAAAACTTCTGACAGTAAGACCAGCCACTAGTCTTACAATCCTCCACCACTCCTGACTTGGCCCCCGTGGTGGAGTATGGCCTATACCTTCCTTAGGGAAG
The DNA here is from genome assembly GCA_947310845.1 of Yponomeuta plumbellus. Lineage (NCBI taxonomy): Eukaryota > Metazoa > Arthropoda > Insecta > Lepidoptera > Yponomeutidae > Yponomeuta > Yponomeuta plumbellus. Next base: position 5,310,601 of record OX371209.1, on the reverse strand, counting down.
AGACCCGTGCCACTCGGTGGGGACATAATGGGTTAATGATGATGTACGTATGATTTTATTGTGCGATAAAGAATTTTCGATCAATCAATAAATTTTGAGCGCTTAGGTGTTTGTCCTCTCAGACACTCTGATTTCATGTTGGTTTCCTTCACCGTCAGCAAGTAGCTAATATAACTTCATAAACTTTAACTTTAGTAGTTACTAGTAGTAGTTACTTGCAGGTAAAGACGCGAAACAATTCGCGCGCAGACGCGCGAATCGGAGCAACCCTTGCAAGCGAAGACGCGCGCATTCGCGCGCAAGCGCGCGCAGACGCGCGTCGCTAACTATTTTCAATTTTTCGCAACACAAATTCGTACCGTCTCGATAGAAAAATAGAGATGAATTTAGAACAGTTGAAAAAAGTGACGCTGCGCTTCGCGACGCTTCGACTCTGTGCCAGTTTGAATTGAGCCTAAGAAGCGGACAGTCTTCGCTTATTGTTTTGCTTAGCTATAGCCACATGCATTGACCAATGAGATGGGAGTGTTTGGTTCCGTAGGATTTCGACTTGTGGAACGGAGTATAGTTCATTATGAGCACCAAATATTAAATCAATCGTTTAACCGTCAAATTCCATACAAATTGCAAATTTGCAATCGCAAACGTTGGATTCCGTCAGAATATGATGCGCATAACCATGTAGTGTAGACCCTTCGTCACGGTGTAATAAAGTATAGATCGTATTTAAATTGAATCTTATCGGCTTGAAATAAAGTCCAAAACACGTAAAACATTCCTACAACCCATGCCTGGTTGAGGGTCAAACAGCTCGCCCCTAACTTCATACGCGTTTAGTATGAACAAAAAGTATACAAAATCGCTGATAGGCAAAAGTTATCACGCTCACTCTAAAAACACTCATCATCATCATCAACCCATTATGTCCCCAACGAGGGGCACGGGTCTCTTCCCTGAGAACACGACGTACTTATTAATTATTATTTTTTACATTAACTTCCTTCTCCAATGTTTTGCTCCAGTCCATCTAAAGGTAGTGTGGAAGAGATAACTTTTAGTGATAAGGCTGCTCTGTCTACTTTTAGATTAAGAAATAGGTACCTGTGTAATCTCCTTTTTTATGTACAATATTGTTCTCTATCTCTGTCTGTCTTACATTCCTGAAATGCAAAGTCGTCTCCTGTTTAAGGAATGGCGATTTAAACCGCATTTGAGGAGTTTTTAAAAAAGTAGTTATCCTATAAATAGCGCCGAAATAGACCGAAAAAACTTTATTCAGGATAGACTTACTAGATTTTTGCGAGAATGTTGTAAGTTAAAGTCAAATATTTTATTCATGTACAAACTGAACGTTTACTTTATGAACATCAAAGTTGTTAGCTTCATAATTAATAGATTACATAGAGAAGAAACTAATAAAGAAACTCCACATTTATTCTCTTAAAACAGTTTTAGCCTAATTAACAAAGTTTCAAAATTAAAAAATATTACTCTTGGATGTGTTGAACACTAGACACAATAAAGTTATCCTCTGATTTAATACTAAACTACTGTTTATTAAGCTACTGGAAAAGGATGTCTGGCAATCCTTTTCCTCCTCATCCTCAGTTATTGCAATGTATGGACATTTTATTTATTAATCATGCTTTTCATATTTCTAAATCATTTAATCCAGATTTTAAAGAGTCTTAACGAAGGAAGTATCTAAAAAGATGGACGAAGGAAGTGTCTCAATAGGACGGTTTAGCAAACCAATCCTATCAACTATTACCATTATTCTACATTTCTCCAAGTGTACGCGGAGCTGCGCGGGCGCAGCTAACGGGCGCATCAGTCACAATTTAAACGAAAAAGCCTGCGCCTGCCGCGATTTGATGCCGACTCCTCGCGAGCTTCGTTATTCTTATAAGCGTAGCGTCAGCATAAAACGTACTTAACAACGGCAGAAAATATTTAAATTTTTCCTCTGATTCAAAGTCAATAGCGGTGCTAGAGCGAGAGAGTTTGGGGATTCAAACCACGGACATGTACCGTGTTATGTACGGCTTTTTTTATTTGTAGTACAAAACAACTCGTTAACTGTAAAGGAAAACATCGTGAGGAAACCGTGTTTGAGGTGCTCACATGTTCCATGTAAGCCATGTAAGCGTTACCAATTCCAATATGGGTAGCGTGTGAATCCAGCCTCACACTCTTTGAGAAAAGATTATTTTGTGCCCTGCAGCGGGACGTATATAGACTACTTTATAATTATTATTCATAAGTGAGCCACAATGTATTACTCGTAGGAGTCACAGATGTCTTCTCTCAGAAAAAGATTAGAACTCAGTCTTAACACGATGGCGTTGACGGTATTCCTTATTGCGGTATGGCTGTCTACAATGCCGTGACGACGATGCCTTTGCAAGATGAGTTTGATGATTTTCAGTCATTCCATCAACTCAGTCATCATCATCATCAGCAATTTGACTCCCTCAGAGTTTTCCAAGTTTCCATGTGCCGTGCCGCCCACATTCAGCGACTCCCCACTACTGTAACCAGATTGTCAGACCATCTGGTGGGAGGCTGCCTACGCTGCGTCGTCCGGTCCGCGGTCATCATCATCATCAGGCTATATTAGTCCACTGCTGGACATAGCCCTCCCCTAATGATCGCCATAGCACCCTGTCTTTAGCTTGCCGCATCCAGCATCTGCCTGCAGTTTTCCCCAGATCGTCATCCCACCTGGTGGGAGGGCGTCCTACACTACGTTTGCCGTTTCCGTTTCTGCGGTCGCCAGGTCAGAACTCTTCCGCCCCGACGGCCATCAATTCTCCCAGCTAGATGCCCCCCCAGTACCACTTCAACTGAGCAATTCTTCGAGCTATAGCTCGGTAATTCGGGTACATCTGCGGATCTCCCCACTCCTGACTCTATCACACAGTGAAACAAAGCCTGATATCCCAAGAACTAAAGTTAAAACTCTGATTGGAACGTTTCAGGAATTGCGAATTTTAGAAATAGCAATGTATTTGATTTGTAAAGTTATCATCATCAACCCATTATGTCCACACCGAGGGGCACCGGTCTCTCCCCTGAGGAAGGTATAGGTCATACTCTACCAAGTGGGCCAAGTCCGGATTGGTGGAGGCATGTAAGACTAGTGGCTGGTCTTACTGTCAGAAGTTTTCAAGCCGCCCTAAGGCCTCTGACGTGGCTTAACGACTGCCATCTATCGACGGTAGCCGGCACCAACTGCTTAACGTGCCTTGCGAAGCACGGAACCGCTCCGAAAAATGCCACTAGCGTTAGTCCTTAGACGGTCACCCATCCATGCACTGAACGTGCCCTAAAGTTATAACCAGGTTCGAAAAAACTTTACATCTGTTTGCCCATTTATAACCCAAGATACTAGTATACAAATTAGTTAATTCCATATGCCATGATAAACTACAGAACAAATCCACTTGGCCGAGCACCTGCGGACCGTACCAACTAGAAAGTAATAAGTCTGTAAAAATGTGCATACAATGCGCTTGCGCATTTGAAATGCAAAGCGAACGCATTGAGAGGTCGCCGCGAGCCGTCCGTCAAGCAGGGAAAGAATATCACACTCGCGAGCGTTACCCACTCTCACCGTGAGGAAATCTGCACTTCTCATTTTGAGGATAGATAAAGACACAGAGATAGAGAACACTTTATTTATTGTACATAAAAAAGGAGATTACACAGATATTTCTTAATCTAAGAGTACATATGGTGGCCTTACAATTTGTAATCCACAGCTGATTTCGTGAACTTTACAAAAACTATTCAAGGAGTATTTTACACACAAACAAGCCCAGACCATTCCCAGGCGCTTGCCAGATGACAAGTGTAGCGTGAACCTTGACAAATGTCTCAAGCCAAACATGGAGGCGTTTGGAGCCAATAATCGTTAGCCGCATTAATAAGCCTTTTTAAAACACGCCCTTTTGTCTTCCGGACACCGGCGGAGTGGACAAGGTGTCTTCTACCACAAGTGACAATGAGCATTGTCCTCGATACTGACAATAGTTACAAATGATACGGTATTTTAGAAGTATCAGCTCGGTGAATATGATGCTACAATCGTAGATTAACAATTTTTTTTTACGTACATTTGTTTGTTTGTACAGCAACACCATTCGCTGATAAATTATGCCCGGATAACGGCGACAGGCTTGCCACTTGTCACGTTTGGGATCTAATAAACTCGGCAAAATGTGGGCCCAACTCTAGTGATTGGTGCCTTTGACTACCCCCTCGGGGATAACGGGCGTGAATTTTTTTATTTTTTATTTTGTAAATAAATGTACTAGTTTGCTTCGACCTTTTGGCGTTCGCTTCATATATTATGTAAATGAAAAACCGGCCTAGTTGGAGTCCGACTTGCAGACGAAGAGTTGCGTAGCTGGATGAAGATGGATGAAGATGGCCTATGATAGAAAGAAGTGGCGTGTCTTGGGGACGAATGTGTCTAGCAGTGGACGAGCTTGTAGCCCCGGCTGCCTGAGTGATCTTAAACGATCAAGAATGTTAAGCAACATAGGGCGCGTTCAGTTCATGGATGGGTGACCGTCTATGACTAATGCTAGTGGCATTTTTCCGAGCGGTTTCGTCCTTCGCAAGGCACGTTAAGCAGTTGGTGCCGGCTGCCGTCGATAGATGGCAGTCGTTAAGCCAAGTCAGAGGCCTTAGGGCGGCTTAAAAACTTCGAAGAGTAAGACCCTATAACTAGTCTTAAAAGCCTCCATCAATCCGGACTAGGCCCCGTGGCGGAGTATTTTTCTCAGGGAAGAGACCCGTGCCCCTCGGTGGAGACATAATGATGATGATACATACATAAGCTCACTCCTGTATCTCAGAGGGGTAGGTAGTAACCAGTGACTGATACCTGCCACAATCCTGACAAATCACTATCCCTTCATCGACATTCATCAGTCGTTTCATGCACGCGCGCCAGTTTCGGATTTGATTGATCTAGACTAAAAATTGCTTTGAGCATTGGCCTCCAAAGAAAATCCTCACTTTCTTTGCCCCTTACGCTGTCCGAACACTTTCAAATTTCAATCGGCGGGCCTCGTCTCCAATCTGCATGTAAAGTGGGCACATAGAGGGTAATTTACATCTGCACAAAAGCCTCTTTGTTTCGGCAGAGAAGTGAGTCAGGGTTCGGCCGAGACGGTGTGAAAACGGTACGGTTCGACGGCCGAAACAACTCTGGGGTACTTCCGTTGCTGACGATGTGTTCATCATCATCATCAACCCATTATGTCCTCACCAAGGGGCACGGGTCTCTTCCCTGAGAAAAATACTCCGCCACGGGGCCTAGTCCGGATTGATGGAGGCTTTTAAGACTAGTTATAGGGTCTTACTCTTAGAAGTTTTTAAGCCGCCCTAAGGCCTCTGACTTGGCTTAACGACTGCCATCTATCGACGGCAGCCGGCACCAACTGCTTAACGTGCCTTGCGAAGGACGAAACTGCTCGGAAAAATGCCACTAGCGTTAGTCATAGACCCATCCATGGACTGAACGCGCCGTATGTTGCTTAACCTTAGTGATCGTTTAAGATCACTTAGGCAGCCCAGGCTACGAGCGAGCGACGATGTGTTGAGCCTGATTAAAAATAAATCTCGCGAAGAACCGGTAGCCGCTGGGGTAAACGTGTTCTTCAGTGGAGACCGCGGCTCTGCAAACGTAGTGTAGGACGCCCTCCAACCCGGTGGGATGACGATCTGCTAAAAACAGTAGGCAGCTGCTGGATGCGGCAAGCTGAAGACAGGGCGCTATGGCGCTCATTAGAGGAGGGCTATGTCCAGCAGTGGACTAATATAGCCCGATGACGATGATGAAATACGAGTACATATATACATAAGCTCACGCCTGTATCCCAGAGAAGTAGGAAGAGACCAGGGACTGCCACTTTCCACGATCTTGACAAATCACTTTCGCTTCATCGACATTCATTAGTCGTTGCATGTACGCCGGTTTCTTGCCCTTCGCTAATACATCCAATATTTGGTCGATGTATGTCCGCCTGGGGCGTCCGTTATCGACCCTTCCACTCACATTCGCTCGATATATTTGTTTCGTCGGTCTTTTTTCCTTCGTCCTCTCCACATGTCCAAACCAACGCAACATTCCTTTTTCTGTTCTAGTCACTACATCCTATTCCAGGCTACAACGTTTTCTAATCAAATTATTGCGTATTCTGTAATTTAAAGTAACGTCACACATTTCTCAAGGACCATTTCTCTTTTCTACTGCATTAACCCTACTTTCATGATTCTACTGCCATACCCAAGTCTCGCTACCATGCATCAGTGTCGGAAGCAGTACCTACACCATTATGGATTGCCCATCTTGCTCTTTTGGAGATGATTTGGCTACTCACGAAGGAGTGCAACGCACCAATCCGCTACTTGACTCTTTTTTCAAGTAAGTCTTAGGTAAATGCTAAATATCTCTTCCATTAGACCAAAAAATATTTTAGTATATTTTTTAAGGACCTGAAAGTAACACGTTTTAAAACGTTGCTTTGCTAAACAGCCAAAAACGTGGTTTGAAGTCCTAAAGGTTTGTAAACAAAGTTTGACATTCAACATAGAGTTCGTGCCACGAAAGAAGTATGAGTTAATGAATTTTGGCTTTTATTGTTATGGACTTAAGGATTTTACCGTGGGACTTGTTTGGTGAAACGATCTTTACCTAGTCCAGTGATCTGTGAGCGTAGTGAAATAACAACAACGCAACCATGATTTTATCGAGTTTACATGCAAAATATATCAATTATCATTATTGCATTATTCGAGAATGCAAAAACACGTCAATAAAGACCGCCGGGAAGTCGCAGATTCGTGTACCCAGTGAAATAAACATACGAAAAACTTGGCTCAAACTTGCCAAGAGAGACCCCGATTCTTTATCGACTGAAACTTGGGTGTTATTTATGTGAAGATCACTTCAATGTAAGTCCTGTAATATCAATGTACACAGAAATTGTTTTTACCTGTGATAATGCTTGGTTTGATTTGGTTTGGTTTTGGCAAATTGGTATATCTGCTTCCACGAATCCAGCGTCCATGATTGCCTTATCAATAAAATGATAAGACACTAACTGCACAAGAAGACTTTTTGCAAAAACACTAAATCCAATCCAAATCACAATAGAACCTACGGCACGACTGACAGATGTTTGTTTACAAACCAAAGGTGCTTTCAAGATGGCGGATAGTGTTTTCACCGTTCCGAATTAAAAGCGAAAAATATTTTTTTAATTTGCAAATTTTGCAGCCATCCTGCATATTTAATCAATATATTTCGGTTTCTTACGTTAGATACTACAGGAAATATCCATTTATCGCGTCAAATTTGATACGAGTCAAGTAGCGTATTACACTGTCTCTATTGCAAATTGTGGTGCCGGCTTTCACCAACGTCTGACATTCGGGCGATTATAAACTCGAGAAAGCGAGTGACCCCACCGCGGAACTAACACATTTCTTTATGTTTTCGTGTGTCCAGAAATGACGGCCGACAGACACGTTACAACACACGTTATGACAAATATTGCGCGGCGAGTGTCCGCACTTTGTCTAATGGCTGGTTTAGATTATTTTAGTGCTTAGGAGAATATTTTAGTACAGTTGGAGAGGCAATTGCTTTAGTACGTTAAAACACGTGTGAGTGACCATTTTATAGTATTTCTTCCAGTTGAGTGTCATTTCGTCGCCAGGATGAACAATCAACGTCGCAAAATACACGCTATTGTACGCAAAATAGTATGTGTTTTAATGGAGCAAATAAGTAAGTTTGATAATTCGAATTAATGCAAAAAAACACTAGCGTGTCAAGGGTCATTCGTGCACTCTCCTAAAGTTTTCACTAAATTTTCAACTTAAACTCAGATCAGTACCTAACGAAAATAGTGACGCGCTCAGGTGTCACTGGGAACAAAAAGAGTAACCAATTCTATTTTGATTCTAATTTAAAGGCAACTAGAACCGTACTAAGCCCTACTAAAGCGAGTAGCGTTTACTCGTTTCTACTAAAGCACTCTCCTAAACACTAAGATAATCTAAGCCGGCCAAAATGACAAGTTTAAGTTTGGGTTCCGAGAAAACATTTGGTAGAGGCGGTGGTAATTGGAGACTGATGGGCACCTCTTTTTAAGCCATTTTATATCTTATGCTAGAGAGTAGTAGGTAGAGCTACTAGAGCAGGCGAAAGTATTGTTGAATGTACCTACTAAATTACTTTCGTAATTAAAATGTTTTCCGCGTGATTCACAGAGGTTAAAGGCAACGAAAAAAGTAATAAATTATAATTAGGTAGTTCGTTGCAAATAAAGTAAACGTACAAACACAAAATGAAACTGAATTTTTCAAAAATTCTAATTCATTCTCATAGTATAGCATAGCATAGCATACTATGCTGACGATGTACAATATAGAACTAACATTGTGGAGAATGGAGTAGTTTTTATTTTAAATTGGGTTGATTAAACAAACTGCCACAGTTGGTTATATTACGTTGTTCATTAAAGAGGTCTGTTATTAACTAATCAATCGGTGAACTTGAATGTATTTATGGTCTTGACCGTAAAGCTATTAACGGATCATATTGACTGTCCATGGATTTAATGATTTAATTTGCGGTTCAAATCACGTCTGGGGACAAAAACCCCAGGTCTTGGATGTTGAAATGTTTGCGATGTCGCTGTTTCTGGTTCCCACGACACAGGGTATCCTAGTGTAGGACCAGAAGCAATGTATGTGCCTGTATTAAATGTTTATGTTTGTATTATGTCTATAAATAAAATAATCCTTTTGTTGTTCGCAAATAGATAGATAGAGAACACTTTATTGTACATAAAAAAGGAGATTGCTCGCGTAATTCTTAATCTAAGAGTACAGACGGCAGCCTTATTCCTAAAAGTGATCTCTTAAATACCAGTTTGGATATTTTTTATTGCCTATAAATAAAACAGAAAATTACCCGAAACCGGTATTCGCGATATCTAACTATAAATGAATCTAAAAGTATTTGTACGCTTGATCGCAATAAATACATCACTTCGTCACCTGTGCGGATTTCAATACAATGCGCGTTCGCTGATCTGCACTACACATAATACGGGATTGCGTTAGCTCTCTATCTTAATAAATTCACTGACATCTGTCATGACAACCTACTGCAAGCTTTGTGGCTGCTACTTGCAGGTGCTGAGTTCGAATGGTTTTTAACTACACTCAGAGGCACAATTAACCGCCCACTTTAATTTTCCGACGTAACTTGAAATATTAATCAGAGAAAGATTTCCACTCGCATTTTAAGATTGTCCTAAATATATTTGATAGGGCATACCCACGGCATCAAGGTCATCAAATCATTCCCTTATGAATATTTCAAGTTACGTCGGAAAATTAAAGTGGGAGGTTAATTGTGCCTCTGAGTATATTACTATTTGACCCGGCAAACGTTGTAATGCCTTTGTGCCGAGCACATGTCAACTCTGCGCGCGCACTTTAGGTACATAGACTCCAACATTTCTGCATCGCGCAAACGAAGTATTACACATGACTTATGATAAATATAACGTCCAACAAACCACAGTTGGACCGGCCGTCCCCAGGCATACGATCTGCCTGGCGGGAAATTTCGCTTTATAGTAAAAGAGCATCACCCGCTCTCCCTATTGTTAGCCTACGACCTATTCTTAGGTCTACCAGCTATTTACACAATAAAAATAATTTTGTTGAAAAAAAGTTACATTTTTTTTGTGTATACAAAAAAAAACATATAAATCGGTGAAGCCATTTCGGTGGAGTTCGATACCTAACTAATATTCTGGTTGTTTTCACGTAGCCTCTTTTTTGTCCCACTGTTGGTCAAAGGCCTGCCTTCCTGTTTTTCATCTCACCTCGTACCATCCCGTCAAGAATATATTTAGATCGTCCCACCATCTTCGTCTTGGTCTGTCGTGTCTGCGCATATATTCTGACACGAGATTTTCATATATTAGATAAAATAAATAAATCGCTCGTAGTCCCGGCCGCCTGAGTGATCCTAAACGATCATGAAGGTTCAGCAACATTGGGCGCGTTCAGTGCATGGATGGATGACCGTTCTATGACTAACGCTAGTGACATTTTTCCGAGCATTTCCGTCCTTCACAAGGCACGTTAAGCAGTTGGTGCCGGCTGCCGTCAATAGATGGCAGTCGGCCAAGTCAGAGGCCTTAGAGCGGCTTGAACATTTCTGACAGTATGACCAGCCACCAGTCTTACAAGCCTCCACCAATCCGGACTTGGCCCCCGCGGCAGATACAAATCATCAAATTTTATCTTGTGCTTTTTTACAAATCATAATTGTTTTTTTTTAGCTAAATGCTTTAAAGCGGTTTTAAGACACATAATTTATACGAATACGTATAAATAATATCTACTGTTTTTTTCACACTGTCAAATAGCCTATTATGTGTGAAAGTTAATTACAGAATTTAAAGTATTATCATCTAGGGAACTGTAGAAGTAACAAGGCTGTTACAAGTTAATTACCGGAATCGAACCCAGTCCTTTGTCCGTCTCAGACGTCAGCACTGTCGATGTCGCCCGTCTGTCCGACGAATGACATTCGGATATTTTAACAAACTAGGGTCGGTCTGCCTGCATGCGCGTGCGCAAAGTATTTGAATAATGAGAGGGAATTTATTATAGTTATTGTGAAACGTATTTAAGAGTTACAGTCGTATTTAGAAAAAAATCGACCACACTAAAACACTTTTAAGATGTGTTTTAGTGTCGATTTTGTCTCCGTCTTAAGAGTGTTTTACCGGGATTAACTTTTATAAATAATTTAAAACTTTTAAGGTTCAAATTATCTCTGTAACCTTTTTAAAGTAAATTTATTTAATTTTAAAAAGCTTACAATTTTTTTTTGCAAATTAAAAAACAGTTTTTGGCAAAGCGCTGCTCTACTCAATCGTACTTAAAGAAAGCTTATCTACACTACCTGGCTGACCCGGCAAACGTTGTTTTGCCATATATTTTTTTTCACTTAAATTTTTTTATTAATTTTTTGAGCTATAAAAAATTAATAAAAACCTATTCTCAGACCTAATGAATATCCTCGTGAGGCCCAATGTCTTCAAGTGATCACAAAATCAATTGTTCTTTTCAAGGTCGGGCCTCACGAGGATATACATATAAAATTTCATCCTAATCGGTCAAGCCGTTTCGGAGGAGTATGCGCACTAACACGGTGACACGAGAATTTTATATATTAGATCTATAAATAAATAAAATAAATAAATAAACTCACGCCTGTTATCCCCGAGGGGGTAGACAGAGGCACCAATCACTAGAACTGGGCCCACGTTTTGCCGAGTTTATTAGGTCCCAAACGTGACAAGTGGCAAGCCTGTCGCCGTTATCCGGGCACAATTTATCAGCGAATGGTGTTGCTGTACAAACAAACTATTAGATCTAATCTATAAAATATTATAAAAGGGATATGTTGTAACTCTCTATGTTCGTAAGTTATTATGTTAGTATGTAGGGCGTAATCTCCGAAAGTACTCAATCTATTGGAAAAATTCTAGACACAAGATTTTTATATTAGATTAGGTAACCCTAATTCCGTACGTTTCAAAATTATAAAATAAATCCCCGGGTCCCAAATTCCCGAAGTCAACTGTCAATCAGCTCTGTACAGATCCACCTGCGCCCGCGCAGCCCTTCAAGCGCTGACACGATGCAAATGCGGGCCATTGTTGCCGCTAACGACGATGTAAACCTTTCAGCCGGACGGGCCTGTAATGGTGGGGAAAGGTGGACTTTGATCTAGTTTGTCGGCTAGACGGAAGTAAATATCAATCCCGCCTAAAACATTTTTATCACAATATTCAGTTTAGTCCTCGATAACAGGGACCAAAATAGCTCTTTCATCTCTAGGGATGACAAGTAATTTGAATTTGGAATGTGGATATTTGTATCAAAAGTTCCAAAAAGGTCAAACACTGGCATTTTACGAACAAGTAATTGGCTGTATGATGAAGTAACAGCGCACGAGCCAAATTAAAAAAAAAGTTCCTGAAAAAAATAATTACGCGGGAAATGGATTCCTCCGCCTTTGTTCGTAATTTACTTTACAATTTACATACGTTCTACTATCTTATTCTATATTTTTTCGTAGAGGGTGGTATGGCGATTTATTATTTTCGATATTGCTTTTTGCAATGAGTATTTCGTGGTAAAATACTCATTGCAAAAAGAAATAACGGAGATACTGGCCGATAAGCAAAGTGGCAACAGCAAACGCAGCGAACCGCCAGAATTAAAAAGAAAACTGACTCAAAATCCGCTAAATGCGTGTAAAAACGATTATTCTAAAATCGAATCAAACGGTTTGAAGCAATGCGGCCGTAGCTTGCAAAAAGATCCGGAATCCAACAATGGTATAGAATTTTTGTATGCGCGTGGGCTTTGATCTAGGTATTCGAGACGTGGTAAAGATATTGATAGTTTTGAGAATACTATTCCTCTGAATTTATAATTAAAAGGCTGCGTGTAAGTGTTTATGTTTTCCTAGATGAAAACCCGGCTTCGCTCGGCTAAAATGTAGACTTGCTTTGCTTTTTCATTTCACCAAATTAGACCAAAGAGTTCACAATGACACCTGTGACACCTGGTGACGTGACACCAACACAACATTGGTGACATTGACATGTTTACTTCCCAACGCTATAGTAGGTATAGAAATTTCTTCCTTTTTATTTTGAAAATACTCGAAAATCCCAATTTTACGCCTATGAAACTCGGAAAAGACTCGACCGACTAATTTTTTAAGCTTTTAAATTTGTTATGCATTTCGTTCGAGTCTGCCGTAGACTGGTACGAAATTATTAATATAGATGCCCGGCAGAAAACTTGAACAAAATTCCACGCAGCCGCGATGAGTTTGCGGTGAAGATTTGCACTTTTTTATTGATGATAATCGACTAAAGCCCGAAAATTTTGTAGTCATACCACGCGAAGCCAACGTGATTTAGTCAAAAACATTAAGTATACTTAACTTAATGACGCTCAAATTAATATCTGAACGGATTTCAAAGAATTACGTACACATTTATATTTTCTTGCATTAACATTTAATCAATTCGCTACAAACGACATCGTTCATGTCGTTTGTAGCTAATTCTAGATCTAAACTCGATTCTAAAATAACAAAATTCTAATAAACAAAAATAATAATTTCCTTGCTTTGCAACTTCGTGACATAGAGCTACTCCGTGCAAGAATCAATACAAAGATTGTTTGTCGACAACACGCCTATAGTGGGTTCGGCCCTTTCATTCTCAGTTGGAGTTTAAAGACCTCCAACGCAATTATTTCTGCATAGTTACTCTGTTGTTTTGTCATACTTCAGATTAAAGTTGCGATACTGGCATGTATTGCATCAATGAACTTTTTACAACTTCACAAATATTGCTTACATGTCCTTTCCATTAGCCCACATTCATCCACTACTTGAATGGCGTTTTTTTTATCCACAGCCGTTCTTATCCAACTACCGTCGGCCATCTACTTCAGCTGGGCTAAGGTGAAGGCGTAGACTCTGTTTTCCACTAGATTACATTAGATTAGAACTCTTTATACAATGGTGAGTACAACACCAGAACGAAATAAATACATCAGAAACCTTACCTTACCACTAGCCCACATTAATCCACTACTAGACGGGAGCACTTAACAAAAAAAATTATTTATGGAAAGATGATGTACTTACAATGCCAGAATAACAATGGTAATACAGTGCTTAGATACTAAAAATAAAGTTTTCTGTGAATAACTCAAGAGTGATTGTAACCTCACACTAGGCACAGCCTGTATCGTGGACGTCATGACATGATTAGGCAGTATATTAATTTTTTTTTAGTAGTATCTAATTTTTTATTAATATTCTTATTCTTATATTAATATAGGTACAGTGCGGCAATCTAAGCAGCCAATTTATGTATGTTAATTAAATTACTCATTTTATGAAGCAGTAATAATAATAATATTTAAAGGAGACGCTGATCACTGGGCCCAATTGTAATAAGCTGAAATATGGTTTAAAAATGCGGTATTTTTTTCTGTTTCAAAATATAAGAAAAACTGCTCAATTCACAATCTGGGAGACGAGAAATCTCAAAAACAAGTTTATTGCACTGATGAAATAGGGTATCGATTACTATAATCGATTACTGTGAATGATTTCAACAATTCTATTGAACTTAAAAACACTTGTACCGGATGATGGATTCAATCAAAGTGAACAAAATATGCTACGAAATAAATAATTATATTGTTGTAATTTAAAATAAAACAGAATATGAACTTTAAAAACGATTCTCGTAGATTCTCGTTTACAGATCGATTTATTACTTATGTTTGTCAAATGCATTTAATCTGTGCTGACAGTGACAGCTCCCGGACATTCAATCTATGATCATTGATCAGCGGATTATACTCGTCTTGTATCGGATCGTTTGCGTATTTCAATTATATTCCTCGACCAGTGCTTTCTCTCTACGTATATTGTTTAACTTGTACAGTCGACAGCACATCATGGTATACACCCATGCACTCTGCTCCGTTGCATTACGGGCAACTTTGCAACTAAAATGGGAAGATTGACGTGCTGTCGACTGTACGACTGTGGCATAGCGACTAATCGATGTAATACACTGGGCCGACCAGTTTTAGATGATGAAATGACACAAATCCCGGTCTTCGCTATCTTTTAATCCATTTGTATGTTTCGTTACATTCACCCATACAATACAATACAATACAAAAAAACTACAATTAATGTAGTAAATAATTGTCTCATCATCATCAACCCATTATTTCCCCACCAAGGGGCACGGGTCTCTTCCCTGAGGAAGGTATAGGCCATACTCCACCACGGGGGCCAAGTCCGGATTGGTGGAGGCTTGTAAGACTAGTGGCTGGTCTTACTGTCAGAAGTCAGAGGCCGCCCTAAGGCCTCTGACTTGGCTTAACGACTGCCATCTATCGACGGCAGCCGGCACCAACTGCTTAACGTGCCTTGCGAAGCACGGAACCGTTCGGAAAAATGCCACTAGCATTAGTCATAGACGGCGACCCATCCATGGACTGCACGCGCCGTATGTTGCTTAACCTTAGTGATCACTTAAGATCTAATCGTTTAATTGTCTATTACAGTAAATAGCAATCATAGTTAAAAAAAACAGATGTTAAGTATATGTTGTTGTCAATTTGTTGCATAACCTCACTTTTACTAAATCTCTTTTAACTTTGCTCTCAGATTGCCAAAATCCGCAAAATCTTCAAAGATGGTTTGACAATATTTAAGCTGCTAATTGACACCACTCTCATCTTTTTACATCTGGGCCCAAGAATGTATGAAAGCGTTTCCGTCTCCTTTTCATACTATTCTCCGATAACACTTACTTGATTTTTTGTCGCAAGAGTCCGACCAGGTTTCGCTCTGATTCGCAGAGCTTAATCATGGAGAGCAGAGACGGAACTCGCGTCGTCGGTTGCTAGTCTCTGACTCTTCCAAGAAAAAATCAATTAAGTGTACCTATCCGGATAATTGTTTAGAATGTGTAGTGCTTACGAAAGTTTTAGTTCAAAAATATTGAAATTTGATTTATTTTAAAACCATTTCATTCCTAAGAGGAAACTCCCGTCCTCGGCCATCCTCATGCAAATACCACGGGAAATGTATTGCAACTGGGGTAGTTGGTTCGGCTGCTTGTTAGGATGCTTCAGGCATTTGACAAATAATAAAATTCACCTTCTTTCCAGTAACTTAATCGACCGGGGACAGACTAAAGACTTTTTGATGCCCGCTCATTTGCTCGGAGCGTTTCAACTTTAATGCTTACTTTGCCACGTTGGCTTTATACTTACTTAAGGCAGCCCATCAAGGAGCAATTTCCAAACAAATGTAGTCTTTTGTATTTTTTTTTTGTAATTCTTAAACAACTGACTGAATGATACTTTAGGTACTAATACCTACGTTTAGAGGGCACTCAAGGTTTGCAGTTGTAAGCGCGAGCAAATCAAGGTTTGCTCGCGCTTAGTACTGAAGATAATAGAATTTTAAAAAAAATCATCGTCATAATACTTTCCATACAAGGATATATTAATTGTAAATTGTTTCCCGGATACACTTACTTGATTTTTCGTCAGAAGAGTCAGACCACTCCGACGACGCGAGCTCCGTCTGCGATTCAGAGCGAAACCTTGGCCTAGATTCTGCTAATGCATTGTAGTACAATGACAACTGTATGAACATGGCAATCTAGTTTGATTGCCGCTTTAAGGGTGTAACAAGGGTAAATGTTGCAAAATTGGCTAGCTTTAACTGAAATGTTAGGCAAAAGTACGCACTAAAAAATTCTGAATAAAATATTTGGTAATAAAGGAAATATCAGTGACTAATTCGTACGGAAAAAAATTGCATTTAACCTGTCTAGAAGGCAAAAAAATATTTTTTTCCAAAAGCTTCTTTTCCACAGAATCTAATTTCGCTGGTAAACGATAGTAGCTTTTCATTTAAATCTTTCATGCAAATATCGGCCACATCAATATCTGCAATCCTATCTGCTCATATATTTTTTAATGTTAATATTAAGCGTGATTAGTACAAAATTGTACGATTTCTTAATTAGCGCAGGGAATAATCGCCATAGAACATCCGCCACATCTCTTATCTGTGTAATCTTTGGATTATGGATTAGCCCTTAAAGATTGCGCTAGTTTATTATGTTATAACTCAGAGGTCAAATGCTCAAAGTCATTCGCCCTTGTTACACAGCCTTAAGTCTACGCGCGCACTCAAATCATTGCTTGATTTGAGTGCGCGTGTAGACTTAAAGCGGCGTCAATGGTATGAAAAAAAACGTCACGTGATCCGACCGTGTATCTGACATCGAGCTATAATGCACTAACAGAATCGAAAACTCAAGTAAGTTTATCCAGAGAAGAATTTACAAAGTGTAGTGGTTACGAAAGTTTTACGTCAAAAAAGGATATAATTTCTTTTTTTTAATAAGTTTATTACCAGGTCTAAGTACGATCGAGCTTCAATTTACATTAATTGAATAGAGCACATGCTCTAACCGCATTGGTAAATTTTCATTGCGATCCCGCGTGTTTATTAATAAAAAGCAAACTGCGTTTTTATGGGAGTCGCCTTGTGAGGCGCCCCCTTTAGTGCAAGGTAAGTTCGCTTTGGGAAACCTCTACCTGCTTACGTATGCATTTAAATTGAAATTACTTTTTAAACGATAATTTATGGCGACCGCAAAGCGGCGGCGTCGTTGCAGAAATTGCGACTTAGTGCGGATAAGTAATTTAAGTAGGTACCTACTTAAATTAATGCTGAAATAAAAAAGAACCAGCAACCCGAATAGACATAGCATAAACTCAGCATAAACTTGGACTGCCTGAGTGATCTTAAACGATCACTAAGGTTAAGTAACATAGGGCGCATTCAGTGCATGGATGGGTGACCGTTCTATGACTAACGCTAGTGGCACTTTTCCGAGCGGTTCCGTGCTTTGCAAGGCACGTTATGCACTTGGTGCCGACTGCCGTCGATAGATGGCAGCCGTTAAGCCAAGGCCTTAGGGCGGCTTGAAAACTTCTGACAGTAAGACCAGCCGCTAGTCTTACAAGCCTCCCAAATCGGACTAGACCCCCGTAGTGGAGTATGGCCTATACCTTCCTCAGGGAAGAGACCCGTGCCCCTCGGTGTGGATATAATGGGTTGATGATGATACAACTGTCACTGTACTACAATGCATTAGCAGAATTAGGTCCGGGGCCTCGATTTTGTTAGTGCATGTCACGTGACACGCTTTTTAATTCCATTGACGCGTAGAATTGCGAATACGCGTACGCGCGTTGATTTGAAGCGGCAATGAAATGAAATCGAAGTAGTCATGCAACTGTAATTGTACTAGCAGTTGTACTGTTAATACAACTGTCGAGATCGTGGCAATAGGGAATGGATGAAAATATCAGAAGTGCTTGATATTTTTTTTGGTGATAGGAATAACCTTCCTTAACGCGGGAAAAAAGTTTAAATTTTTTTGGCCCCGTAGTTAATTTTTAAATATACTTAATATTTTTCCATTCGTCCGTTCTGGGCTTAGTACGGCATATCAGACATATTCCTTAGCCGCTACGTATGAAAAAAAAATCCACCTTGAAAAGCTGTCAATGTCACCACATATTTTTTTTTAATACCCCCTACGTATTAAAAAAAATATGTCCAAGGAATATGTCTGTTAAGCCGTACTGAGCCCAGAACTACGAAAGGAAAAATATTAAGATTATTTAAAAATTAACTACGAAGCCAAAAAAATTTAAACTTTTTTCTCGCGTTGAGGAAGGTTATTCCTATCACCGAAAAAAATATCAAGCACTTCTGATATTTTCATCCATTCCCTAATGGCGTAATAATGCAGTCTATGTATGTACGTCCCTTTGAAGGAACAGGCATTCTTTCAGAATGAGTATGGGCAAGCCCCATCCACAAGATGGACAGAGGATCTCATCCAGGTGCTAGGAAGACGCTGGATGCAAGCCGCTTCCAACCGGTCTTTTTGGAAATCCATGGGGAGGCCTATGTCCAGCAGTGGACTTCTTGTGGCTGATTGATGTTGATAATGATGGGAGCCGCGTTTCCCACTTCCCTGCATTGTTAGTGGTGAGCATTATTTACCAAGCAGGTAGGACCAACGTAAAGCTAGGTATCCCGCAATGAGTTACGAGTATATCATTAAGGTCTCAAGTGCTTAGTAGTTAACGCGCATTTACAGTGGTCGAGTTGTTAGTTATTTCGCTATTTATTTTTGTAATTGAGTTTTTTGAATATATGCTGATTTCATTTCTCCTATAATACCTGAATAAGCATGATGAGTCTTATCAAACATTATCTCTTTTCTAAAAATTAAATAAATGTTTCCGGAATAAAAATATCTCTATCATTAAGTAATGATTATTTAGATCAATGAAACATAAACATTTGTTATTTTTTATTTACAAACGTATATTATCTGTGATTTGTCGTGTGACAGCTGTCAAAACTCTCTTCAAATAAAACCTTTAATTCAAGCGCAAGTGTTTAATTTATCTCGTCTGCACCAAAAAAGCTCTTTCATTTCGTTTTTGTTCAATGATAGAGATCTTATTTGTCAAAATTTTACTATCAGTTAAGAAATTATGAGAGGACTTAGAATCGGACAAACTTAGGCTGACATTCAGAGACGAATCCTAAGTTCACGCTTAGATCAGTCTTAGCAAAGTAAACTAAAGTCGTACTTAGTAAAGCGCCGTAATTTTCGTATTCACAGTACTTAAGAAAGTCATCTATATTGTCTATATTTTTTTAGTGATGTAGTTCTTACCGGTTTTTTAAATTTGACATTGCTACACGAGAGCAGGACAACATAATACAATTTTATATATGTCAGAGTGAATAAAAAATCCCACAGATAATGCTCGTAGAACATCAGTGAAATGACGTTTGGAGTAGTCTGTGAACAAAATGCTTAGAAGTGACAGTTCTAAGTTCACGTAAAGTCACCTATATTGACTACTTACACTTAGCTAAGCACCATTTCATACTAAACTTGCTAAGATTCGATTCTGAATACGAAATGTTTCTAAGTACGTCATTTTGACATTTCTGAGACGAGTCTTTGCTTAGTTTTCGTCTCTGAATGTCAGCCTTAGATGCGTACATACGAGCTTAGCACATTATCCTTCTTTTAAGCTCAGTCGCAGTCGGGTAAAAAGGTGCCCGAGTCCTAAGTAGGTACGCTAAAGCCAATAAAAGTTTTACTGTAGGTGATTTTGCTAGAAATCGGTAAGTAGTCAAAGTTACATACAGCTTATAGTCGACTGGCACATCCTACGCTAGTACACTCGACATCAAGGCCGAGTTTCACATACCTAACTAGAATTCGATTTATTATGACAATAAACATTACTCTTTATGTTAATCTGTGATTTAATCGAATATACCTACATCGTATCTACCGAAACAGTTTCATAAATTTTTATGATTTCTTTTCGTGTAGGTCTAGGACTATTCCTACCTACCTATAGGACCTATGTCCTAGGCGAATTAATATGTCATAACAATGTTTACGGGGTCAGCCAGTTACAAACAAAAGTTAACAATTTTCCATCGTATAGATGATAAGATAATGATTTTCAAAGTACACATTTGGGTGAAATTTAAACTAAAAAAGACAAAAAAACTGAAAATTACCAAAAAAACAGAAAAGCTTTAATTAAATGTACCCAGAGAAAAGGAAGAGCCAAGTAAGTGCGGCAATGTGTGTCTTGGATATAAAAAGATGTTTGGACTAGCATGAGCTACGAATAAGAATCCGTAACGCTGGTTCCCAGCAAGAACGTCTGGCGTGAAACATGCGTACATCAATCAAATTTATGAAGTAAGTCCGATTTTGTGCATCGATACTTTCCAGTTGTTTTGTGCAACAAAGCGTAACAAATAAACAAATATACTATTTTGTCCGGTACATATTCACGTCCAAAACAAAGCTGCTCGGGGTTTTTTTAAGCACATTTCGACTCCGTCCCGTCAAGAGAACAACGGAACAACCCGCCAATGCGGTTTCCCTCCACTTCCATCGAAATAAAGCGTAATTTTATAACGACTTTACACGATACGATGCATTTTTGGTAACACTCAAAGTGATTTAGAGGTGCATTATGGCGGAATGATTACTAAGCAATAAAAAAGAGGCTAAAAACCAGGATGGTTGGTAAAGTTGAGGTACAGGGTTTTCTCGGTTGCTATGCAGATGTTGGTGTATGTAGTTGCGTTATTGCTTTAGTACTGGCAGCGATATCTTGACACAATATTTTTAGGAATTAAAATTGAATGCATTTTTCCGAAATTTAATTCAGATTATAATTTCTTAACGACCTTCGAGTTGATTCTGTAGCGGAGAATAAGCATGATTGCGATTATTGCGCAATTGATAACATTTCAATTTTTTAGCATACGTATTTTATTGTCTTAAAGGAAACTAGATACAAAATAAAACGACCCATATTTATTATTTTCGGAAATTCGATGATTTTCATTCTGTTTGAATTTCGTCTTATTCTAAAAAGACGTAAACGCCAAATGACGTCACACATACGGCTTAATAATACTATATAACACCCTTTCCGACTTTTTAAAAACCATAGTTGATTGATTGACGTTTATTACTGAAATTTCTCTTGAATTACTCTGACATGACATTTGAATGAAATTGAAAAGTAAATCCTGTTCTGTCAACATTTTTAATATTAGGCAACGTTACCTCCTTATTCCACAATCACACAACTTTTGGTTTTTATTTATTTCCTGACCCCTCGACCAAAAAAATTTCAAAATACTTTTTTCGTAAACAGGATAGCAAAATTAAAACTGTGAAAGACTGTTCTAAGACTACTTTATTTTCTCAGCCGTTCAGATTATTATCCCCTCAGAAGAAGGAGTACCATAGAAGGAGGAATAAAATAAAAAGTAACAGTTGTATAGCTGTCCATGTTACTCTTACGATAAATCTCTGCGCCAGAAAGAGACAGCTGTAGTGTACTCATGCACTAAAAATGTTACAATCGTACACGGTTGCCACAGATTACTGAACAAAGCCAAAATCGATAGGGCTGGGACAAACACCATAAAGATGTCGATATTATTTATTCCGATCTACATAATCTGTGTATTTTTTAAAATTAATGTTGGTAATTAAGTATTAATATTAAATGATAAAAAAATCATAGCCCTTTTACACAATTTGCAAAAAGTATCTTTTCAATCCCATCACCATGTTTAATAGTGATTTTTCGGACCCATGGCTGTGTACCAAAAAACCTACGACTAAATTCCATTATTCCAATTCCAATTAATTTAAATTACAGTCATGGGCCCATGATAATCACTATTATCTATCTATCTAATTATCAATGTATTTATCTCTAAAAAAAATTCATTTTTCCCTTGGTGGTGCTAGTGAACCAGCTGGAACCCCTTACGGTTATGTTATTATGTGCTAAGTGTGGTACATACCATATGAGTTACAATAAATATTCATAAGTAACAGTAAGTAATTCTACATCAGGTTTTCAATAGTATAAATGTTACTAATAGTTCTATAGCGAATCGAAGAAAGATTTTACCGAGTACCGAGTTATGTGGTAACATGGCAAAATGTATATGTACGGCGAATATAGAACCTTTTTTTTTAATATATTTGCAAATCATCAATAATCACCATATACAGCGCCACCAAGTTGTCTGTTCAGGTGGGTAAAATTGTAACTAAGTAATTAATTGGAAATCCTGTTCCACATTTTTTGTTTTATTTATTCATTTACTAAGATTTATAGATATATGTTCATTAAAATTGAAAGATGGGTTAAAATATTCTCATTTTTCTAGGTAAATTTCTCAAATGTTACTACTAAATTCTCCACTAGCGCCGCTATCAACTGAACAGATGAGATGGTGGCACTGTAAGAAAGTATAATGAATAAAACAAGACCAAAATAGGAAAAACTATTTAATAACATAACATAACATTTACACACAGGCACATAGATTGCTTCTGGCCCCACACTAGGATACCCTGTGTCGTGTTAATAGATTACGTATTTGTTTCCAATAAATACCTACGACCTAGCATAGTTACTCAAGGCACCCGTTGTAATAACATCATCAGTCCAGGTTCGATGGAATAAAATAAAAATTAAAAACCAAACGATTTATTGGTACAAGATTATTTGGCATCAAATAAAGTACGTAGTTTCAAGCTTTTCACATAAAAAGTGGCAGGCTGCAGCTCAATAGAGAAGAAACCAACACGTATTACTATAATGTATATGTTTTTTATCCCTGACTTCTGTTTTACAAGTACCTATTAACGTTTTTTTTTTTCACAAAATGTGTCAGCCATAATGTAAAAGATAATATAATATTTTATGAAATTCAAATGAAATCAGCTTGGTTGCAGCTCACGATCGTTGTCCATTTCCGCGGAGGGCGCAACCTGAAAATTGTTTTTATTTAAGTACTTCACGTTGATAACTTCCACATAAAAAATAATAAAAATCACTTGCACCAGAATCAGGCTATGATAGTATTAAACTAGTTATGACCTTTAACTGCTAAACGTTGTCCAGGATAGAAAAAACATCCAGTCAGCCAATAGTCAGGGAAAAATTCTACAAGTGATATACGGCGCCTTGCAGGTTGGAACTGACAACCTGTTTTATTATCCAAGTGGAGTAACCACTAGACCAACGAGACAGTCGGGTCTCATGTGAAATTCCTGATGTACATACATACAGCAAAACTTGCACCTCAGTCGACATAATTGTGCAGTATGTAGACTTTATTTTGTTTTAAGTATCATTATAATGTATAATTATAACCTTACCAATGATCTGCGGGCTAAGGAAAAGCGTAAAGTAGGTACGGCACTTGTTTCCAACCTACGCCACTTGCTATTGTTTATGAAACAGTCGCTTGCTGCACATGCGGTGTAAATTTTTCCAAGACTACTTTGTACGAGATACTGCGTCATCGACATTTGTTATTTTGTGCTGTCTTCGGGTAACCTGCAATAGATAATTAACAATTAAAACAACTATATGAACGCAAGAAATAACTAAATATGCTCTACGAACTATCGATACTTTTTTTCACTGAGAAAGTGGGAAAGTCCCATCCCTATTCCCCTACAACAAACAACAAACTTGTATTATGATTTATATCGAAAATATCACAATAATCATGATGAAAACACCATTCTCTAATAGCTAATTTGCAATTCTAGTAGCCCATAGTTGAAATCTTAGAGAAAATACCCTTTTAGGTACACAAAATTGAGACTTACCGGTGGAAGCTGATGAATGTTGTTTCATTATCTTCTCGAGAAGAATGAGATATACATTCTAACACAACACACGCCATGCCGATGGTTACTTATACTATATACCATGAGAATCCACTACAATTCACTTCAAATGGTGCTTTAGTAAATATAAAATACACAAGCTTCTTGAAAACGGCGCACTCCCAAACCTCTTGTCAAACACACTGCCAAACACAGAACACCCTCTGCCAAATCAATGTCATTGGGCGGCACATTGCATGCCGTCATTTTCTGAGCCGTTCTAATTTGGTCGCGTAATGGTAACCAAAGGTAACCAACTGACGTTTAAGGGTTGTACGCTCGAAAAAAGCAACAAAGACACGACTATATTTTTCTCTTTCTAACACGTAGCTTGCGGCTATTTAGATTGACGAAACAGACTATGTGGCACGTTTTCATTTTTTAACGCTCCTTCTATGGTACTCCTTCTTCTGAGATTATCCCAAAGAAAACAAATAAAAAAAAAACTTCTAAAAGTACAAAACCTCCTTACAGGTACAGGTAAAGTCAGGCAACAATAAAAACAATCGCAAAGAGGTCGGATGTCAGGGGTGGAGTTCATTTGCGAAAGTCTTCTTTATGTACTCGGTGCATGCAGTACGTAAACATTCAACCCGCAGGTGTTCTCAACCTTCCTGAGGGCGGGGAAAGAAAATGTAGTAAATGTGTAAAATGTTAGAATTTCGTTTTTGACACAAATAGAGTCCATAACGAGATGAAGTCACATTTAAATCAATCAGACAATAAAATGACAGTTTTTACTTTAAACAAACTATTTTGTACGCGAAATGTAAAATGGAATTTGGGGGAATAAGCCTGTACCGTAGTAAATTTCTCTTAGCAATTTTCTATCGTAAGGTTGATTGGAAGAAATTGCTTGTAGTGATAAGGCCGCCAATTGTACCATAAACCTTTGTAAATATTTTGTGTTTTTTGTTTTTTCCAGTGTGCAATAAAGAATATTCTTATCTTATCTTAGCTGATCTTATCTTATCTGATACCCAGCAGTAGGCAACGGGGGGCTAATGATGATGATGATTATGATGAATTTATACGCACAAGCTGAGCATACTGTCTCTTCAGAATCAGGTAGCCAATTTTTATTTATCTCATTTCTAATGAATAATGGTGATGATGATTGTTTTTTTTATACATCAAAGAAACTTCGAGCATAGCCCTTTCATACTCTTTATATATTTATTTATGTAACTCATTGTTGATAGCTGACAGATTGCTGGTAGCGGCTGAATGAAAATGAAAATGAAAAATGAAAATGAAAAATTTATTTGTACCCAACACCACGTAATTTTACGATAAAATTAACATAAAAGCAACTGCTTATCAATAAAATGAGCTCACAGAAAATGTATGTAGCTTACAATAATTTTATTTGATTTGCTCTGATGCCTGTGCTAGGTAATAACCTGTGTTACAAATGACCGAGGAAAGAACGAAGAGGCGTGCCTTGGGGGATGTCTATGTCAAGCAGTGGACAGTTACGATCTAATTCATCGATAGCTTCAAAAAGAAGCTCAAGGCTGGGCATTGGCCCCTTCTTAGCCGTTTCCCCTTTCGGTCTCAAGCGTTGCCCTCCTGCTGTTGTCTTTTTGTTGTAATCCTTCTTGCTACAACGACTCGCCGGTTCTTTCGCAGTCTCATCCATAGACTTCCAACTGCCTTCTAATACCGTCAACCCATTAGTTGGCCTACCTACCAAACGTGAGCCAGATTTCTGCCATAACTCTGTGATCGTCCACTTCGCTCACCGACTGTAGGTACTTACGTCTAACTCTCTCTCTTTCTTTTATTTTGCTCCAGTCCAACCAAAGGTTGTCTGGAAGAGATCACTTTTAGTGATAAGGCTGTCTGTACCCTTAGATTGAGAAATACCTGTGTAATTTCCTTTTTTATGTACAATAAAGTGTTCTCTGTCTATCTATCTAACCAGCACCGGAAGCATGACCTTTATTAGGATAGACAAAAAATGGCACTTTCATGCTACGATCCAAAACGTGCGCGCGGGATGGAGTAATTTTTTTGTCTATTTTTCGTACTACTTCGTCTATTTACTTTCGTGATTCATTTGTCAATTTGGCCTTTTCTCAGGTTAAGACATTTATTCTCTGTGTTCAGAGGTAGATTTCCAGCTCGTCGTCACAGTTTCTTCAAAACCAACTTCCGCGTCTCTCCCGGCCCTTCTCCATACGTCTCCTCGCCCCCATAAATCCCTATTAGCCCCCTCGGTTTATGAGCCCGAGCTCCCCCGGCGCTAGTAAAGCGGGCCGCGTCTCACTATTGCATTACCCCTGCCTTTTGTTCTTGACTTCTAGAGAATTTCGGGGCTGTGCGGTAAGTGATTGTGGTGTTTGCTGTTTCGGTTCACGAAGGTGGATTCCCAAGGTTTAGACTGTGTAGTTTCGTGAGGTTATCGTAACAGCGGTGGTGTGGCTTCGGTAGAACCCGTGCGTCACAAGGTAAATTGTAAAAATAAATAAACTCACGCCCGTTATCCCCGAGGGGGTAGGCAGAGGCACCAATCACTAGAACTGGGCCCACGTTTTGCCGAGTTTATCAGGTCCCAACTTTAAAATACTACAGCAATAAAAACGAATAAATAATGAAGTCTTTTTTAATTTTTTATTAAAAATAAGATTAATTCACGTTTTTTTTTGTGAATAATGTGAGCTTAAGAACCACGCGTGCCCACCGTGTATTGTTTTTCTCATGTTTTACTAAGGGATTAACCATAATATTTAAAGTATTCAAAATTTTAACTTTGACTTTAAAATTTGGTTTTCAATTTCCATCTCCGAAAGTTTTCATCGCGCCACCACCACATTACTAATAGCAGATGTTTCCTAATAGCAATTTCTTCCAGACAACCCTAAGCGAACGAAGAGCGAGTGAGCGAGGTAAACGAACACCTCAGAAACTCAGGTTTCCTCACAATATTTTCATTTACGCGTTGAACCGCTAGCGGCAAGCACACCATAATACATGCAAATTGAATCAGCAGCTAATGTGAAACGCTGACTTTTCGCTTAAGTAATACATTATCTGAGCAAACATCTTCGTAGCCAGCGGCAATTGATGCGATCAGCTGTTACGGACCGCCAACGTGTTTTGAGGCCTGATTGTAGATAGGTTATGAATCAAGGGATACTGGGACTCTGGGATAAGTATTGGGCTATTTGACAGTGTGAAAAAAACAGTATTATTTATTCGTATTCATATGAATTATAATTCTTAAAACAGTTTTACGGCATTGTAACTAAAAACACAATTACCTATGATTTGTAAAAAAACACGAGATAAAATTTGATAATGATGTATCTGCAGCCATTGTATCTATAAGACGGACTGGATTGGCCGATTCTATGATGACGTCACATGTTAGTAGAAATGGCGTCGATCATTCATTCTTTCTTACGTTCATTGGTTGGTTTTCTGGGATGTGACGTCACAATGCCTGTGCGAGGCCATATTGCCCAAGATAGCGTTTTGGCGGCTTATTTCAAAAGTAAATTTTCGTTTGCCTTTTTTAGAAGAAATACACGAAAGAATTTAAAATGACTACTTTCTGTGGATTCCATGAACACCAACAAAAAATATGAGATGGTTTTTAGAAAACGGTCAAGTAGCCTTTTCTTATTAATCTCCTACTAGTTCTAGATAGACCTGAGATTTCCGTACTTAGCCTCATAGTTAGGCAACTATTGTAATAACTTCCACACAACACAATCACTTGACCAGGGCCTTAATCTGTTAGTGCATTATAGTACGATGACAGATACACGGCTGGGTGACGTGTATTTTCTTGCCATTGACGTTTAGAATTATTTAGACACGTGCTCACGTTGACTTGAGCGGCAATGAAACTGATCTTCATCCAGTTGTCATTGTACTACAATGCATTAGCAGAATCTAGGGCCTGGTCCCAAACTATGATACCCTGTGCTATGGTACCCATTCAAGGACATTATAAACATGGAAATATTCTCAGACTGAGGCCATTTGTACAAATATACGGCGGCCCCCAGTGAGAATCGAACCCACGACCTCTATCTTGGTAGCTAAGCGCTTTAACGGCTAGACCAGCGAGGCAGTCAAATTTGCCAAACATTCTTACCAGTACGGCGTAGTAATATGATAGAGCTCGGCAACATGGCGTGAATTAGTAAACAGTATGGTGGGGATCTGCTCAGTGCGTCGCGATGTCAATTATTTATTTATCGGGGAATTATGTTAGTCAGCCTGTCGGTACAACAATATTGTTGCAAGCAAGCGAATTATTCGGTAAAAAATGTTGTAAATAAATTATTGGACAGTTCGGAGTCCTGCGCAGTTTAATGCTGTTCCTTAGGATTTTTTGGGTTCCGCATAAAGGAAGTGGGCGGATGGGGCCGAAAGTTCTTGAATGGAGACCACACATTGGCAAGCGCAGCGTAGGGCGACCAGCCACAGATGGACAGACGATCTCATCCAAGTGGCAGGGAGACGCTGGATGCAAGCCGCTTCCAACCAGTCTTTTTGGAAATCCATGGAGGAGGCCTATGTCCAGCAGTGGACTTTTGTGGCTGAATGATGATGATGATGACGAAAAGTATTCAGCTTAGCTATTTATTAGTATGTATTATAAATACTAGTATTTAAATTACTTAGCTAAGTTAAATACTTTTCTTCATTACTAAACTTAGTAACACGGAAATGACAGACTGAAATAACACTTTTTGATGGAAGATGATATAATAATTGCATCTATGAATCAAATGAAATTATAAAGTAATTTGCATCGAACGCAAAAGTAATAGACATCAACGCTCCCGAACCTCAACTTCCAAGTCCCGCTCCAACTCAACCCGTAACTTTGGCCATAGATTGCTCAGAACAAATTAATGAATCATTACCATCAAGGTTGCCCTCGATTACCACAGATGGTGATCCGATTAGGGTGTTCCCCACACACACTGGCACAACTACTACATGTAAATGGGTGTGTTAGGGTGCAAGGGGCTCGCGAATTTTCCGGGGGATTGCAGTGTCGCAGCCACACTGACACGTGACGCGCCGCGAAGGACGCAAGCCTACGCGTTCCGAGAAAAAAAAAGAAAAGAAAAAAGTTTTTGACGTTTTTTTTTACTTTTTTTTATTGAGTGCCTCGGTTTTGTTTTGTGCCAGTTTTAATTTACGTTTAAAAAGGTTGTCTCGAAAAACAAAAGTGATTCGAAAAGTTTTCCGAATCCCATTCGAACTTTCCGCGACGTGTGCTAAGAAGTATCGTCTTGTAAAATCTCAGACTTGCGTTTAACGGTTGGGATTCTTCAAACGCTTTAATGCCATTGCGAATTAATACATGAGTAATTTTTCGAGTTTTTCTCAAGTCACTTGGTTACCTTTAAAGCAATGATGCCATATTTGACGTCCGTCGAAATGCGTTGTTTTGACAAGTTTTCCCCGAAATTGACTCAGTGGGAGTTCGCGTGATTTTTTCGCATTAAATTCGTTCCTCAGTTAATGAAGACGTTTGTATCGTCGTGTTGATTGGTTAAATAGTTTTTTTGAACTGAACATTTCACAACTTAATTAATTGGAAATATATGGAAGTAACTAACAATCAATAAAGTAATTAATGCCTTGTAAAATAATTCTGGGTACGTTCAATAAATGATTACTACCCGGTTTCTTAAACGCAGTCTGATAATCTACAGTTAGTAGCTGCCAGCTGCTTTTTAGTATACACTTTTACCAACTGATAGCTATCAACAATAGATTAACAGACTGTTAGCGTTCGAGAGACAGCGGATAAGAGTGTTATACCTATTTGTTACGAAACGGTCAACAAACTTCATTTGAAAACTATCTCTTTAGCACAGGCCGATTTGTCAGACGGAATGAAAGAATACGTATTACAATTTAAAATAGTTCTTTCTTTGAAAAAAAGAACACATCTCAGTAGCGGTTTCCGTGACGAATGATGGACTCGGGACGCGGCACTTTGATCTCTTCCGCCGGTAATCGATACGATAATCGGAAAGTAAATCGGTATCGAATCGCGACGACGATTGTTGGGATCGATCGATTTGTGATCGGTTTGATTTGATTGCTTGATCTATCTGTGGTGTGTAAGGTGATTTAAGTCGTTTTGAATCTTCAAGAAAATACCGTCGATACGGTTTCTGAAGTGGTAGTGATTTGAGAACATTAAAAAAACCTCATCATCAACCCATTATGTCCCCACCAAGGGGCACGGGTCTCTTCCCTAAGGAAGGTATAGGCCATACTCCACCACGGGGGCCAAGTCCGGATTGGTGGAGGCTTGTAAGACTAGTGGCTGGTCTTTGCCAAGCGGCCCTTGGGCCTCTGACTTAGCTTAACGACTGCCATCTATCGACGGCAGCCGGCACCAACTGCTTAAAGTGCCTTGCGAAGCACGGAACCGCTCGGAAAAAAGACACTTTTATACAACTACTCTAGATGTTTAATAAGCAGTAAATTCAGTTCTGGTGTAGGAACAATACCGAATATTCTATCTGTTTGTCTATTTAATCTTATATTGACATAATTATAAAAGAAACACGATTTGCACTACAACTATTAATTAATTTGAGTTCCTAATGACTATATGAATGTGTTGTGTAATTTTTTTAAAAGTAAGTACCTATTTTGTCAATTTCAAGTTGATCGTGAGCCGAAGAATCGTGACACTTTCATTTTTGTACAGTAATTGTCAACATTGTTATCGATAACAAGCGCAAAAATCGCTTCAAAAAGCACTGGCCACTACGGCCATTTTACAAAATAAAAAAGAAAAATCGTAATTTCCAGCCCGTTCCAAATTCGAATCTCGGCGCGGCGGTATTCTGCCCAGCGGGCGCTAACGACATCTGTTGACAGATAAGTGGAACTATTGTCATCCAAATTCGATACGGCAACGATTTTAGTTCTCGGCACTTTGTGTCAACTAGCATCGCGCGTTTAGTTGCGGTGTCTGTTTGTCAATACTCCGGGAGTTGGAATGTCTCTTTGTCGGCAAACTAGGTTCCTGCGGTGTGATTTCGATGGGTTCACTACTAATAAAGTGACTTGAAAAAAAATGTACAGTCTCTACCGTTACTCGTTACGTTGCAACTAGAGTATATTAAAATATTTCCGTTCCATGCGTATCTTGAAGATTTGCTTTGATTCTGTATTATTAATCAATTTGCTGCTAGGTTATAGGTAGCTAATTTTCTCAAAGATAACCTAGCGAATTGCTAGGTTATAGCTAATTTTGTCAAAGATAATTTCCATTAGATTGCCAAAATCATTGGACTGTCAAAATGTACGCAATGCCCATGGTGAATTTTTGCAATCCGTACACGCTGGCCCATCCCGTATATGGTCCGCACACACCTTCATTGACTGACTCGTACTGGATGTAAGTATAATACCTAGTTCTTTCTGTCTGTTCTATTTTTGTAAGAGCTTAAAGAGCCTCAAGCTCAGAAGATGGCGGTGGTGACATTTTTGAGCCCTATTTTATAAGACTACAAGTTTATTATAACAATTCGATACACGTGGCCTAATAGTACAATTATTCCTCCTACTTGTTAATCTGTGGGTTATTCGGCTCTGCCATGTCGTGTTCATCGATTAAACTATGGACTGTGCAACTATAAAATGGGGCACTGATGCCATTTATTAGCTTTCAATTCAGGCTAGCTGAAGCAAGTTGACTAGGCCTCTTGGATTATACAAATGTGAATTATTTCCTAAACTAATTAGTATGGAAAAAAACCTCTCCTACCTGTTTACTATCTATAAAATAAACCTTTTTTCCGATTTCGCAGTAGTTTCTGAAATATGTGTTTGTATTAAAACCTGTACCTTTTCAGATAAATAATGGGATACATCCCGTTTGTTACTTGGGTAATTCCGTTTTTAAAGCGTTTTATTTGACGTTGTTGCAGAAAGCCTTCGGTCGACGGCGTTGGAAATGCGGCGTCAGTCAATAGCCGGTAAGTGAAAGAAAAACATACAAATAATATAAGAAAAAGTTAAAAAACACAAAAAAGACAGTAAATAAAAATAACAACTCGAATAAACTTAAAAATAATTAATATTTATCTATTATAAACATTAACACCTATCCGGACTTGGCCCCCATGGTGGAGTATGGCCTATACCTTTCTCAGGGAAGAGACCCGTGCCCCTCGGTGGGGACATGATGGGTTGATGATGATGATGATAAACATTAACGGCCTTACTAATAAAGGTTGTAATGAGCTGTGTATACAGCCGTTATGCGAGGTCTGACAAATTGGTTATTTGTACGCTAAATGCGATTAAACCACTATAAAATGATATACGTCAAATAGTTATTCAGAGTGTATAACTTATTATTAGTAAGGCTGTCATAATATAGCTAATCGCAAAAGAATTTCGAAATCTCTCGCTAAATTATGGATGATTTATCTTTTTATTCTTAGATTATTTAAATATTAGAAAATATGTTAATCAGATATAATAATATTTAAACTGTAACTCAAAATTAAAAATATATATTATAAGTATGTAAATGATTATAAGTAAGTTTATGCCAATGTAGAGCCAGTGTAAAGGAAAAGCGGAGTTTCCTGGCACAGGTGTTTGTACCCTTAATAGGGAATGGATGAAAATATCAGAAGTGCTCGATATTTTTTTCGGTGATAGGAATAACCTTCCTCAACGCGAGAAAAAAGTTTCAATTTTTTTGGCTTCGTAGTTAATTTTTAAATAATCTTAATATTTTTCCATTCGTAGTTCTGGGCTCAGTACGGCTTAACAGACATATTCCTTGGTCCGCTACGTATTAAAAAAAAACTGTGGTGACATTGACAGCTTTTCAAGGTGGATTTTTTTTTATACGTAGCGGCTAAGGAATATGTCTGATATGCCGTACTAAGCCCAGAACGACGAATGGAAAAATATTAAGTATATTTAAAAATTAACTACGGGGCCAAAAAAATTTAAACTTTTTTCCCGCGTTAAGGAAGGTTATTTCTATCACAAAAAAAAATATCAAGCACTTCTGATATTTTCATCCATTCCCTATTGAAAGTCCTCACCACAATGTATAATGAATAGTTGGAAGGGACATAATTTTTATTATTTATTATTTTATGTAATAATAATTAATTTTGTTCTTTTTTTTATAAATGCACCTTAAAAAATAAATATCGCTGTGACCGCGGCTTCGCCCGTAAGTAATTTACGCAAGTAATGTAGCGGTAGCGCATCTGCCTACCTTGCGAGAGGTGCCGGGTTCGAATCCCGGCTGGAGACAAAAAAAACCCCAGGTCTTAGATGTTTACATGTTTGTGATGTCGCTGATTCTGGTTCCCACGACACAGGGTATCCTAGTGTGGGGCCAGAAGCAATGTATGTGCCTGTATGTAAATGTTTAAGTTTAATTTAGAGATCTATTGATCCTATCTCATGATCTGGGGGCGATAACTACATGGTTCACTTCGACAATTCGATGTTCGTAACAATGTTGATTAACCCACAGACACGTATGCACGAATTGATAGTCTGTCATCATCATCATCATTTAGCCACAAGAAGTCCACTGCTGGACATAGGCGTCCTCCATGGATAGGTTACAAGAGGGACAGACGATCTCATCCAAGTGGCAGGAAGACGCTGGATGCAAGCCGCGTCTAACCGGTCTTTATGGTAGTCTATATTTATAAAAAAAAAAAGTATTTCG
Source organism: Yponomeuta plumbellus (assembly GCA_947310845.1). Classification (NCBI taxonomy): domain Eukaryota; kingdom Metazoa; phylum Arthropoda; class Insecta; order Lepidoptera; family Yponomeutidae; genus Yponomeuta; species Yponomeuta plumbellus. Next base: position 5,276,857 of record OX371209.1, on the reverse strand, counting down.
AATAAAAAGAGCCATAACAGTGTACAATCGGCTTAAATCTAACATTGGTAAAAATAAAATGCTATAAAATAATATGCTACATTAAAAAATAACCTGTATCTCAGGCTTCTTTTTTAATGGCTAAGATTGACAGACAAGATCTAAATAGGAGAAATTGTTATATGACTATTCGATGTAAATTGGATAACCGAGTCTTTTAATTCATTAATCTCCCATTAAGAGACATTTCAAGGAATGAAAACATGAATTATAATCACAATTCAATAAGAAATCGGGCCTTGACTTGCCGTGGTGAACAGCCGTAAAGAGACTACAACGCGCTCACTGAACGAAAAAGTATCGAGTCAAGTTCAATTCGATTTTGGCGCGAAAAGCAACGTGGTATTAGCCCCGAAATCGATGCTGTAAGCGAGATTAAAATAACTTCAAAAGGGCAGGTATCGGCATAATCCAATCTCTCTAAAAATGGTAATTTCTGATCGGACGCCTCGGATATTCTCACGGCCGAAATGGAGGGTCAAGAGAGGAGAGAAGTATTATTGAAACTGGATAAAAAGAATAAGAGATATCCAATCACAATTACGTACGTTTGCGGTTGAATCATTATGTATGTGAGGTGATTTTGGTTTAAGGAAGAGTTTGACTTATCTATCGACATTAAGGCAGACTTGCACCACCGACTAAATCCATTTAACTTTAAAAGTTAAACAGAATTTTGACAGTTTTGCCACACAATATCTGTCATAATTCTATTTAATTTGACGCTAAATGGATTTTAAATTCAAATTCAAATTCAAATTCAAATCCTTTATTTGTGAAATATGGGTAGGTACAAACATAATAATGCGTACAGATGTAAAAAGAGGTGAAAGATGCTCCATATTTTACCTTGCGGCATACAAATATAAAAACAAAACTATTTACAATGTCAAATGAAAGTCAAATGAACAGTATTATAGATTGATATCACTTAAGTAGTTGGTCAATGATTATTTGATACAAATTAAAAGAATACAATTAATAATTATGTTATACAATTTATAGAATTATTATCAATTAAAATTATTATCGAATTTAACATTTTAAAGTCATGCAATCACAATAGGTTTCATACTATCAAATCAAATTATCTGGCAGTCAAAAATTCGCTTATCTTGTAAATACATTTCTCTAATAAGTATTCGGTTAATTTTCTTCTAAATAATTCATACTTTAAATTTCTTATATCTTTTGGGACTTTATTGTAAATCAGTGGTGCCATACATAGAACACCTTTGTACATCATTGCTGTATTGGCTACTGGTACCTTAACTTTGTCTAAGTCACGTCTATTTTTCCTGTCCGATCTTTCATATAAGTCTGGGTTACTTTTTACAAATTTTGCTAATTCTAAAATATAAAGAGATGGAAATGTTAATAATTTATACTTCTTAAAATACGGTTTGCAGCTAACATCTGGTGCTACTCTGAACATTTGCCTTAAGCATTTTTTTGTGCTCGAAATACATCATCTCTATGCGTAGCGTTTCCCCAGAATATAACACCATATCGCAGGTGGGACGCCACAAGCCCATGATAGGCCACAACCAGCGATTCAGAGTGAACTACTGGACCCAGTTTACGCAAAGCATATGCAGATGTATTAAGCTTTTTACACAGTTCCTGAGTATGAATTTTCCAATTAAGTTTACTGTCAATGATCAGTCCTAAATACTTATTTTCAGTAACATTTGTCAATTCTCTGTTTTTATAACTTGCGTTTATTCTGTTTTGAATTGTTCGCTGAGAAAAATGGGTTATTTTGGTCTTTTCAATGTTAATCTTAAGGTTATTATTTTCTAACCATGTCACTACTTCATTAATTGCCTCATTAACATCGGTTTCGTATGAGATTGGATTTTTACAATTGATAGTTATAGTGCTATCATCAGCGAAGAGTGATATTGGTTGTGTAGCCGCATTTGGTAGATCATTTATATATAAAATAAAAAGGAGCGGTCCTAGAACGCTTCCTATGGCACTCCATAACTTATTGACCGTTCTGAAGATGTGTAAGTATGTTCTTCTTTAGTGTCAATATCTATTCTTGAAATTTCAGTCACTTGTTTTCTATTACTGAGATAAGATTTTATTACTTTTAATATAGTGCCTCGTATTCCGTATGTTTCTAATTTTTTAATTAATATATTATGATCCACGTAATCGAACGCCTGGGTCATGTCACAGTAGATGGAACAGACAGGTATTCTATTATCTACACTAGTGATGACTGGTTTCAAAAAATCAAAGATCGCCATATTTATATTTTTATTTTTTCTAAAGCCTTTTTGCTCTGTTGCCAAGATGGATTTTTTTTCCACAAAATTTTACAATGAGGCAGAAATGTACTTCTCAAAAATTTTTGAAATTATGGGAATTAAAGCCACAGGTCTATAATTTTTTATTTGTTCCTTACTCTTCTTTTTATAGAGTGGTTTTATAACGCTCGTTTTCAGAAGGTCTGGATATGTGCCTGCCATAATACACAAATTCAGTATATGACAGAGATGGCTACAAATATTATCAGCCACAAATTTTAAAACGATTGTAGATATTCCATCATATCCTACACTGTTGGTCCTTTTTAAGGACCTTATAACTTTAAGAATATCGTTAGGGATACACGGTGCCATAAACATAGTCGGTGAATAAACAACGGAAAAACATCTATTTTATTTAAGGAGAAACTAAGGGCCGGTTTGGGACGATGGGACGAGACAGCACTACGGAGTAGTTACATAGCGAAATTCTCAATTCAGAAACTGGCCCTTAGACATACCCCCGGTTTCTCAGTTTCTCAGTCTCAGTTGACAACGGTCAGTTTTTTTTTTTGTATGAAATTTTGACAACTGACAGCTGTTAACAATAGATTAACAGACTGTTAGCTTTTGAGAAAGTGGAGGTAAGAAAATTAAGTGGAAAGTTCGAAAGATTCAGTAGTTACCATTTTCTCTCGAATTTTAGTAGAATTATAATGATACATCCTTAAGTGGGTAATTCTTAAGATTTATAGATTAAATTTAATATAAAGCACTAACAGTCTGTAGTGCTTAGAATATAACTGTTTAGGTATATTCTGAAACCTAACAGACTGTACTTGGCATCTTATAACGACTTACTAAAAGAAACTCAGGTTTTGGATGTTTACATGTTTGTGGTGTCGCTATTTCTGGGTCCCACGACGCAGGGTATCCTAGTGTGGGGCCAGAAGCAAAAAGGAATGTATGAAATGAAATGAAACGAAAAAAACACTATTGTAAAACGGTTACAAAAATGGTTACTGGCTCCCAAACTAGGATTCCCTTTGCTATGGGTATGCGCCTGTATGTAAAAAAAAAAATTTACTTATTTGAACTCCACTAAAAATTTCTCAAGTGATACGAAAATTACTGGCTACTAGCTTCAGAAGATCAGAGCTTTAAGCTTCAACCCATTCCTGAGAAAATCGGTCTTTACAGACGGAAGGACCGATAACAGAGTAATTCTTTCTATAAAAGTTTCATTTGTTTTCGAAAATGCGGAATCCTAAAGAAGTATACCGGAAAGGTCCAATACTATTATGTTTTCTTTTATTTGAAACTTCTCAGTGATCTGCCTTTACTCCAGCTCTTTGGTTCGACCATAAACAATTATTATGAAAAATGATAGCTTATCTCCAATCTGGACTCCGTTTATTATTTACAATGTTCAATGCAACGAACGGTGATGCTTTGATAGCCATATCTGTAGCTGCAGTCTATTCCAATCCAATGTTCTACAAAAATAAACATACCATTGAATATGTAAAGACTGTGTTTATTTCTGACATTGTAAAGCCATTAGAAGAGTCATATTCAATCGTACTTACTATCGAAAAACACTTGCTTTACTCACGTTAAAAGTACATAAATAAATATTATAGATAAATCGTATGAAACTGTGTTTTGAATATAATTTATAACTAATTTCACACTGTACGCTGGTGCGAAACTTGCATACTCTGTGTTATTGTGACCAGCCAAGGACATTACAAACATAAAAGCATATTTTATCTAGACTAGAGCTTTTTGTAGAAAATTACGGAGGACAAAATAAAAGCAACAATCGAGCCCACGACTTTTTTTTTGGCGATCATGCGGGTGTACAAATGTACACATATTTAAATAAACCAAATATTTATTTAAATAATTGTACATTTGTACAAACTTCCATGTTTGTAACGTCCTAGCCGAGCTACCATAATACAGGGTATCCTAGTTTGGAACCAGGGCCTCGATTCTGTTAGTGCATTATAGTTCAATTACAGTTACATGGCCGGGTCACATAACATGTTTTTTAATCCCATTGACGCTTAGAAATGTTGATACGTATCCTCGCGTTGACATGAAGCGGCAATGAAATGAAGTCGCCGCGTTCATGCAGTTGTCAATGAACTACAATGCATTAGCAAAATCTAGGCCCTGGTCTAGTGATTGTGTTGTGTGGAATGTATTATTATTTTTTAAATAAAGCTTTCAGTGTTAACCATAATCACACTATCACACTAATATTATAAACGTGAAAGTTTGTGTGTATGTTTATATGTTTGTTAGTCTTTAGCGCTGAAACGGCTGGACGGATTTTAATAAAATTTGGTATGGAGTTAGCCGATACCCTGGATTAAAACATAGGCTACGTTTTACCGCGGGGAAATATCTTATTCCTACGGGAAAATCGATGAACCGCGGGTAACACCGCGGGGCACAGCTAGTAGGTACATATTTTAGAAATCACTACTAAGGAATTAACACACAGAAAGACAAGCAAATAATTGCATTACATAAAAAGCACAATAGCCCAAGTAATTACGGGCTGCCTATTACGGGACAATAATCGAATTGTCTCATACAGATAGAATCGATGCATCGATTCGTCCTTATTCGATTCCTTTGTAGTTTATTACGATTGTTTTTAATCAAGCGGCCCGATTTGCATACGTAGTCGTATGTTGCATCGGCACTGAATGGAAGACAAACAAAAGGTTTATTATATACTACGTTTTAATTCAAAACATAACTTGCGTGGACTCGCTACATTCAAATCATAATTTTGTGGTTTTTAGAGTTCCGTACCCAAGACCCGAAACCGTTGAAGTTTTCACTGATAATGTATTTTTGTTGCCGCTGTAACAAAAAATAATAAAACACAGTAAAGTTAATATTTAAGTGGGGCTCCCATATGACAAACGTGATTTTTTTGCCGTTTATTGCCCGATATTATAACTGCAACAGGTAGACACTTGAAATATTAAATTTTTGTGTAGATAATGATACGGAACCCTTAGGTTTCGTTTGCGAGTCCGGTTTTTTATGCTCATCTTCATAATTTTACACCCATCTGCACGCTTTCTCTCAAAGAGAGCAAGTTTATTATGCATACCGTTTAATTTAGATTGTTATTCTACGTGAAACATGGAGTATTTCTGCTATAAAAAATCAAAAGTCTACGTAATTTAAGAAACAAAGTCATTGGGTATCGTCATTGGGATACGAGATTCGAATTTACAATGTACGGCGATCTCACGCACACAGAAAGCAAATCTTCACGTTAACTCATATCACTAACTTATCATGTTTCTCCTTTACAAAATTGTAGTCACAACCTAGGCAATAACTCCATTTCCATACACCTATTGCCAAAAAAAAAAATACCGTCACTAGAAAGAGTCTGACTTCGAACCGAGCTATCCTTTCGGTGCTATACAATATTGATGTTGTGATCAGAGTTATGGCGCGTAAATAAATGAGAGTAATGCGGAATAGGGACGCGGTTACATTTCTTTTTTTAAATTAAAGCAAATCGTAATTGTTTTAAATCACCACTGGCAGGTGATAAAAGTAAACAGTGTCTGCATGTTTTATTTAAAAATAAATCATTTTCATATTTAAAATTTTCGCGGCTGCCGAAAAAAGCTAAGGATCAAAATAAAATCTCTATCATTCTATCCTCTTTACACACCGCTACAAACAGGCGTTTTCCATCTCTTTCCCTTGACGCGTGATCGGACTGCTAGTTGCGTGGAGTTTTCCCTTACTTTATGGCAATTTTCGTATGAAAAATCACCTGCTTCCTCTGGCTAAATGAGTTTAGGTGGCATAATACTATCGAGCTATCAAGTGGTAAGGGTTGATGGCTTGGCTGGTGATGCGAAGGATTAGGTTAAAGGAAAATTTGGAGTGGAAGCTGGGTAAGGATTTCCAATTTTTAGTGTCGTATTACCTTTTTGTATACGATTAATACTGACTAGCGCCACTGTTAAATATAACTGTAGCCATTTAAATTAACTTTGTATGATAATTAATGCTGAAAATTATTTAGTTCAGATTAATAAGTGCTGCAAGTCTTCCTGAGTTCCAGTTTGAAGTGACTTGTGGCCTCCAATCTCAATATTTATAAGATAAGAATATTCTTTATTATAATATAGGTACGAATAACATAAACATCAAATATTTACAAAGATACAGTACAGTTGGCGGCCTTATTACTTACTTACTACAACAATTTGAAGGAAAAATTCTGAAGGGAAACGGGTAGCATGAATATTAACATTTATTATAATGTGTAATTAACAATGTAATATACTATAAAATCTGAATAGACACTACTGGCCGGATAACTTTAAATATAAAATAGAACAAGATTAGAAAAAAATTCTGTAAGTACTGGCTACGGATAAAACAACCCGTCACCGTTTAATGGAAATTATGAAAAAAAAAGCATTAAAAAGATAGTGGTATCAATATTGATACAGTCATGTTGAGATTGGCTGGCAACCGATAAGCTTTGGTTAGGCAGTACTTAGGTACCTACGTCCCTACTTATACCAATTCCGTACAAAACTAATTGTCCCGCCGCCAAAGAGAACAATAAATTGTACACCAAGATCGTATCCGCCTCATTATCTAATGCCAATTGTAGATGCAGATAGGAGATAACTGCTTCAGTTAATTTGCGAATCATGCTGGTTCAGTCGGGGAGTGAATCTTTTACTTTCATGCAGTGAAGGTACTTAAAGTCCGTTTTTTCATTCGATGCAAAAAAAAATGACGCGGTGTTACCGCTATAAAATAGGTTTACTCGGTAGATATATTTTTACCGTGAATAGAAGACTCGTGTGACCAAAATCCTTATCACATCAAAGACATTAAAATTTAATTCCTAATAAGAGCAAAGTCTAAAAAGAAACACATAAGTAGCACAAACAATTTTTACTCGGAAGTAAAATGGGTTTATTTGGTTTTTGCGTACTAGCAACATTCAGACATTGACAGCCTTTGGATTGTCATGTTAACGTGATAGTGTTATTTTTTGTATTGAATTGAAAAAAGGACTTTAGTCAAAGTACTTCTTCTACAATCCACGTTCACTAGCGCCACCAAGTGAAAAAAAATGTTTTGAAAAAGCCTTTTGCAAAAAGATGGTTATCAAAATACGTTCGTTCTTTTGAGCAGCAGCAGATCAAATCAAATCAAATCAGTTTATTTGCATAAACACGAGTATTTTTACATGTAGATGTTAAATGATAATAAGATAATAAGTTCCTTCCTGTTTTGCCATTTCGGCGTACAAAGATTGGATTATTACTAAACGGTGGAACGGTCACAATTTTCACGTAGGTATCGTCAGACCTTAGAAAAGTCGATTATTTTATCCAAATCCCTCGGCAACGAGCTGGCAGCTAGCCTAGCTGGTAATTTATAAGCTTAGGCTAGTAAGTTAATTACATACATTATTTACTTTATTCCGGACACACATACTTTAACCCTTAACCAGGCATGGGTAGTTCTTACTACCTGGATGGGTAGTTAGAATTTTTCATTGGTTTTTGACTTTATTTCAAAGTGATAAAGTTCAATTTAAGGTGGTACCTATTATACCTTGCCTGGTTGAGGGTTAAAAGTCAAGTAGGTAGGTACCTAAGTATCAGGAATAAAGTCAATGTCTAGTGCTTACGTAAGTTTGAGTTCAAAAGTTACTTACACGTAAGCACCATTATGAAGACATAGAAAAAAACAAACAAACATTTCAATCACCATTGGCGATATGAAAGTAAAAAAAAAGAAAAAAAAACAACAGTCCACGAACAAAGCAAGCGTCTCTATTCGTATGTAAATGTGAAAAATTGTGGAACAAAAAGAGCGTAAAGCATCATTTTACATTAGGAACCCTCTTCTGTTTTAAAGTCGCACTTGTTTCAATGGCAATAAGAGCTACTTGATGTGTTTGGTCAATTGCCGCCCGAAGTACCAGCCATTTTTGTCTTCACACAATGTCTGGGATTAAGACGGGCTCAGACATTTTTAATGTTTCTCGTCGCCATGGTACTGGGCGATGCGTGTAAGGGCAAACGGAGAAAGGGTTGGTGATGTAGATACGTATATCTACATCACCAACGTCGTAATATCGTAATATTCTTGTGAAGTAGATTTACTAAGACCCCTGTCTCTCTGTGGCTATGTTGACGCCAAACTCCTCTTAAAACATCAAACTTAAAAACTCAGACTCAAATTTCTCTAAACTTTTAAAACTAATTCTATTTTTTTTCATGACCCCAACTTGTACTGCTATTGAATCATCATCAACCCATTACGTCCCCACCGAGGGCCACGGGTCTCTTCACTGAGGAAGGTATAGGCCATACTCCACCACGGGGGCCTAGTCCAGATTGGTGGAGGCTTGTAAGACTAGTGGCTGGTCTTACTGTCAGAAGTTTTCAAGCCGCCTTAAGGCCTCTGACTTGGCTTAACGACTGCCATCTATCGACGGCAGCCGGCACCAACTGCTTAACGTGCCTTGCGAAGCACGCCATCGTTCGTAAAATGCCACTAGCGTTAGTCATAGACAGTGACCCATCCATGGACTGAACGCGCCGTATGTTGCTTAACCTTAGTGATCGTTTAAGATCACTCAGGCAGCCCAGGCTAAGGGCGATTCGCTATTGAATGACATAAACTAAATGGCACCTTAAATAACTGAAGGCCACCGTGCATAATTTGTACAAATCACTTCAATCTGGGTGTATTTCCATGTTTGCGATAATCCTAAACACCACACACCATAACACAGGGTATCTTAGTTTGGGAGTAGAGCAATTGTATTGTGAGAAAGTTATTTTATTCCTAAGTACTTTAAACTAACATAAATTATCGCAGTTTGTTACTTAATAAAAAAAAGCTCATAAAGTGTTAAAAAAATCTTTTAAAATAAAATATAAATTAAATAAAGTTTGGTTGGAACATATCATTACTCGCATGTCATGCATGCTTATAAAAATCCTTTCATTTTATTCAGCTGTCCACGGCTGTTGACCTAATGCCTATAAGGTGATTCGCTCATCCTAGGTCGCACATTAATTTAATGAATACAATAAATATACATACATATACTCACGCCTGTATCCCAGAGAGGTTGGCAGACATTAGGGACTGCCACTTAATTGCCACTATCCTGACATATCACTTTCGCTTCATCGACATTCATAGTTGACTTTGATAGTATTAAAAAAATACACCCAACTTAAAAAAAGTAATATATTTACACCTCTATCTTATTTCTGGTAATTTAGTTTATAGTTTCTTCATTATTAATACTATTTTGTTTGTTACTTATAATTAACTATAATAATGGAGGTTAAAACAATTATATAACTAATAAAATCAGTCACTTGAAGAGCGTAAGAAAAACCTCTATAAAAAGAAATTGCTTTCACCAGCCAAATATGTAAGGTAACCGAATTAAGTATGCATCATTTACAAAAGGGCGTACGATTCAAATTAAGGGGGTGAACCACTCGTTTCGTCAAGACAAAATGTCGACGATTAGCGTTTGACAGCTTACAAGACTGTTGACGTTGAGCTTATAAATGACATTAGCTACCCACTTGCGATACGGTTAATTAAAATAAACACTCACTCTGTTGGTTTTATTATAAGGAAATATTAATTAAACTTAGGAATTTTTTCTCTTTGAATAAGCTGTCATTGTTCTGTGAGATATGAAATAAACATATTCTGTATTGTATCAAATCAAATTTAATATTGTTGTGATTATATTATTATTCCTGTTCAATCCCCAAAATATCTTAATATTCAATCTAGGTACCTATTGGACAAAGCATTTCTAAAAAAAAGTGTTCCCTTTTCAATAATTTCAAATTACGATATTCAGAAATCCACAAACTTACTTCGTTAACATAAAAAGTTCTTTTTAAAAGTCCAATATAACAACGAAAAATGAGCCAAAAATATTTGTTAAGGTGTATATTTCATTAACAACTTGAGTAACTCATCAAATAAATGACGGTAGCGTCATTTACACGCGTCAATCTATTGTATTGCATCTGAAATTTAATAGAAAAACCTGTTCGTAACTTTTAAACCCTCTAAAAACGCCGACTAAACAACCGAAGGTCTCATTAATCAGTAGCCAAAGAAGCGAGGCTAGAGGGCAAAAGACACTTAATCAAAGTATCACAATATGGCGACAATAATAGAATTCATATTCATGAATATTTATAACCGAATTAGGTGCGCCTCCTCTGAGACGTTCCACAGATACTTTTGATTTGAGACGCTTGCCCTTAACAATGTCACGCACTAAAGAGTTTTGGAGTTTGTTTTTTCTTCTAAACTTTTTTGAACATAGCAATAACTGGCTGGATAACTTCAATTTAACAGTGTTAAAATTAAAAAAAAAAATCGGACTGTTCCACCTTCTATTTGATTTTAGAGCGGAAAAAATGGCACATGCATTTTAAAGCTTGAAAAAAAAAACCCGCGAAAATTCAGATTTTCCCATTCCATTTTTAAATCCCTGAGCGTAATCTCGGGCAAACAAATTCCGCCGCTGTCCGTTCCAAACGTAGCTAGTCCCGGAAATATGAATTAGAGAAACAGGAGTGGCCAAATCCTTGTTTTAACAATATGATGGTGGTCATCCTATCCCCGGATCAATGTACTAATCCCGAAACTAATAGCCTGGAGGGGCAGGCTTATTTTATTTTCCCTGGACAACGACCTGCAGTTCAATTTGAACTCTATTTATGCAGTATTACGGTACAAAATGGGGCGTTTGGGAAGGGCATTTTCAAAATAATTTTTAGGGTGCCAAAGCCCAAAATGAACGGCGACGTTGAAATGTGAAAGCATTTCGCTGTAAGATTATGATATTAGGTGCTATAGATGACTTTACGAAGGTGAAACACTTTATTGTAAGTGAGATTTATTTGTGTCATTTTAGGTAGAATGTAGGTAGTTTATAAAAATAAAACTTATGTTTTTTATTTAAAGGAAAACATATTTATTTTAACACATTAATTGTCCTGCATGCGTTGCTATTGTAGATAGACGTAAAAATTTTGTTATGAGAGAGCGTCTTCTAACAAAATAAATTTTGTCAATAGACGGTGATAGTTGTAAAGGAATTATTTAAATGTCATAAGTATCATACACAGTTACATGAAGATTTAAAATATCAAGTAAAAATTAAGTAAAATTAAAAAAGTCAGTAATTATGCCGGAGGTACTTCTAGCTTAGTCTACCTCCCTTATTTGTATATTTCTGTTGATAATAATTTAACTTATTTACCTCTGACATTATTATTTCTATCTATGTGGTGGAAAATGGTCTATATCTTCCTCATGGAAGAGACCCGTGCCCCTCGGTGGGAACATAATGGGTTGATGATGATGATGATGATTATTATTTTCTATGCTTGTGAGAGTCATCATCATCATCATCATCAACCCATTATGTCCCCACCGAGGGGCACGGGTCTCTTCCATGAGAAAGGTATAGACCATACTCCACCACATAGAGAGTATTTATTGTGAATCATACATAGGTACATGTACACCTTCTCTAATGTATTAGTTTAGTTCCTCCAGTTTTTCCACCTTGTCTGAAAGAGATCACTTTCAGTAATAAGGCTAACGTCTGTACTTTAGGAAGCATTATCTATCTAAAGAGTGTCTAAGTTGTAGCATGTCTTATACATTTTAAACATTTAATCCGGATCAACTTAAGGGTGTTGTTTTATCGGACGATCATGTCGTAATCCAATTTTTATACTACATACTTTGTAGACTAGTGACAGTGGTGACAGTGACTAGTGGTTGAAATAATGAAGATGGCCATAGTAGAATCACTCTCATAGAGAGTGAAGGGCTCTCTCTTAAGCTACAGTAGAGAAAAAAAAGAAGTAAAAATATAACTTCAACTTCTTTTGCTTCTTTGTGCCACTTTGTACAACAGTCCACTACTTTGTACAAAAGTCGTAAGAAATATCCAAATATCCTTATTTTCGCGATTGAACTACAAGGAAAAATCTTGACATTTTGTCACTCAATAAAAGAAACGTTCGTTACCCAAAAAGAATTCGAAAGTAAATTGCCCTCGCCCTAGTAATTGGTTGGCTTTAGACTAATTTCTTCAAAGCGAGTAACAAAGGAATTTATGCAAAACACTCGGCGCGAACAAATTAAAAGTCGAGAGGAAAAAAGTATAAATTAATGCACCCAATACGCATCCGTTTTAATTATGTTTTAGAGGGAAAGAATGGAGTGGCTGCGCCTTAAGTTGCAATAATAGATGGGGTTTGAACATGGATTTAAGTAAAACAAAAAGACTTTGTGTTTCTATGGGAATTACTGTAAGAATGTTTTGATTAAAAACAAATGTTTGTGCACAAGACTTCATTATCTTTCTCTCTTTTACTCTTTTTGTCAATTACAAAATTATTTAGCTTTATAAAAAAAATGTAAGGAGATAAGATAAGATAAGAATATTCTTTATTGCACACAAGAAACAAGAGACAAATAAAATTTACAATTGAAAAAAAAAACTTACAATAGACGTCTTATTGTTAACAGCAATTTCTTCCAGACAACCAAGATACAAAGCATAATAATAATAATTAGTTATTCATAAAATTAATTAAATAATATTTTTAATCAGAACTTAATGTATCTATAAATATAACCGGAATAGTCAACAACTGATTTATATGTTCGTTACAAAGTTGACTAACCCGAGACATGAAGCAAATTATGTAAAAAAAAGTTGACATTCAATACTCGTCAGTAATAATTTATTTACCTTAATAAATTCATCACGTACTCCTTCAAACAAGCTAATGCTATGCTAATCAAAGAACACAAGACATCAAACTTCAATAATCAAAATCCCCGATCTCTAAACGAATTCATAGACTTGGCGGAGTCTTTAGTCCAAGAGCTAGTGTACACTTTTATAGCTTCATCATAAACTACAAATTTTATTACATAGAGGTCTTGATTGCAGCACTTAAGTATGCGCCTTTTGTGTGTAGGTAGATACGACATGCGTTTATTGCTAGAATTCATGACGCCAAGGCAAACACAGCCTTTGAATATTTTTGTCCCTAATAAAACAAAAATAGTTTCACAATAAATACATTATGTAGAGAAGAAGCTAATAAAGAAACTCAACTTTGATAATTTATCAAAGTTAAGTTTCTTTATTAAATTATTTAAAAGTTTCAACTTAATTAAAATTGGCGAGGGTTAACAGTATATTATGTTCAAGGCCCAATTTTGTGATAGAAAGTTAAAGAATCAACGTTATGCATTAGTATTCCATATTCAATATTTTCAGAATGTTAATGTCTATCTGAGAATTTAAAGTCACATAAAGGCGTTTCTTGTCGATGGTGTCGTAAATAACTGTCGATCTTAGACTATGGATAAAAATACAGACAGAGAGTGAGAAACTTTCATACGCCCATCCAACTGTCAGTAAATTTACATATTCGAGTGAAAAATTGATCAACACATAACGAACACAATAAATTAAATAAATTTATTTTTGGTAGGTAAAAAATTACCTACCAAAAATAAATAATTTTCTTCGCCAATTTTTTTGTAGGTTTGTTTTCTTGAAAACCAACTACGGTGTGATTTCTGTAGCCGGATCCCGGCCTACCGCCGAACAGATTTGGTTAACATACGTACCTCTCGAGGGTGAGTCTAGGCCATAAATAATAATCCAAACGCCCTCCCGGTCGCGAGATAAATCGACATATGCTAATATGTTGCCAAATTATTTATTGGGGTACTCTGGTCCCGGGCGGAAGAAAAAGGACGTAACTATCATTTACTCAGACTGTTTTTTTGGTAAAAAAAAACAGTTTACAGGAACGTTGAACTATTTCGTCCCACGAAAGGTCCAAACTCCCTGACATATAAAAGAACTTCTTTTTACAGTCACTCGGTTGATAAAAAATTTGTAAATATTGAAATTTACAGTTAACATTTGAAATAAACTATTCAAAAAACTACTAAATTTAAACTAACATTCAAAGATTATAAACAACTATTTTATGGTAACAAGAAGAGAAGTTTGGTATCGTAAAAATTGTACTCAATAATTGTTGTAAGATATTTTAGTCTGTGCCAAACGGTAAATATTCTAGCTATAAATCTTAATAAATATTGAAATACTATGAGAGTTATTATTCTATCTTAAATTACTACGTATACTAACACTTGAAAAAATAGGAAAAGGCGATAGGATGAAAATTGCAGGCACGCAACACTGACACACTTAAGGCTAATAACACCAGTGGTTGTTAGTAGAACTTAATTTTTGAAAATTTTAACGAATTCAATTGTATTGAATTAATCGGTCCGCCAAAAATTCTACAGGTTAAGAGAAAGCCCTTTACAAGTAAAACAAGCGGACTTACATTGTATCAATAGCACGAGTGATAGGGTTTTCTTGACACCCTTCGGGCATGGAATCCTAAAGAGCAACAAAAAGGCAGTTGTAACCGAGTTGCAGTTACGTCTTTTTTCGTCAGGGCGTGTAAGTAATATGTTCCCCGTATCCCAGAGGCTGATAAAGTGACTTACCCGGGTAATACTGTTTAGTTTTATTGAACTTATTTGTCAAGAACTCTATCTTGCTCTACGAGGCGATTACTCGCGCACTCTGTAGTCCATAAATCAACATGTCTTATTTATTTTGCGTAGGTATTTATTCTCTCAGTCTTGTGAAATAATTGAAGAATATCGAGAAATGAGCAAGTTTTCTCCGAAAATGATTAGGTTCCGCGAATCAGAGCGAAACCTGGTCAGACTCTTCCGAAGGAAAGTCAAGTAAGTGTATCCGGAATAAAGTTAATAATGTCTAGTGTTTTTGTTCAAAAAGTTTTCTGCAAAAATTTCATAAATCATTAAAAATTTCATTGCGCAGGCATGTAGTCATGTTTATTAATTTTATTTCGTCGTGAGGCCCAATGTCGTCAAGTGATCACAAAATCAATTGTTATTTTCAAGGTCGGGCCTCACGAGGATATGATATTGACCTTTAATTTTTGACATTTATAAATTTGAATTTATTTTTGTTACTAAATTTTAATTACTATTGTAATTGTAATGACTTGTAACGAATATCATCAATAAATGTTGTCAATGTCTGTGTCAAGATTCAGCTCTACAGTTCACCTGAAACCAACCCCTTAGCACGCCGATTAGCCCAGTCGTCGTCAACATTTTCCGCTGGCAGTTAATATCAACAGCGTAGCAGTGAGATGCAGCGGCTGGCACCCTCGCCGCTTTCCTGCTCATTTCCTTTATGTAAATATGGTTGGCACCCCCGCGTCTCTAATCTTGGAATTAGATTTTTTCGCGTTACCGTTGTTGTCTTAGCAAATTGGTGGAAGGTGGCACCTTTTAAACTGCAATTATTTTAATGTGTTCGCGTTTTTCTTCTTGTTCTTCACTGTAGGGTGGCGAAGGGATTATTTATAACAGTGTTAATTAAAGCCGAAACTGAAACCGTGCCTGCATTCAAGGGATGAATATCGATGAAGCGAAAGTGATCTGTCAGGATCGTGGCAGCCCTTGGTCTCTGTCAACCCCTGTGGGATCCAGGCGTGAGATTATGTATGTATAATTGTGGAGTAATTAAAGAAGGGCATTAGATAGATCTTTTATCTCTTGTTCATATTATTGCCGTCTATATTGAGGGATCTCCATGATCTCTTCCTTTACTTACAAATAAACGGAATCTATAAACGAACGTAAAAGTGTAAGTTTTAAATAAGGGCTTCGTATAACAGTGAAGAAAAACATCGTGAGGAAATCCGCGCCTTGGTTCGGTTAGGCCTATTAGAGACAGTGATTTATCATCAGTAGTGCGAACTGTGGATTACCGATTTCAAGCGCTTATGAATGTGAACTGATGTGTATGATAATTAATTTCATTTTAATTTCTTTCTTGCGACAGAATATCAGCGTTGTGGAGGCACCTCGGTGCTCCTACGACACATGCTGAGTCGGGACCACTTTAGCGGCCCAATACTTCAAACCCAGATGTAAATCTATATATATAAAAGGAGAAGCTGACTGACTGACTTAGAATCAACGCAGGGCCCAAACTATAAGGGTTAGAAACTTGAAATTTTGCACAGGGGTTCTTTTTGTAACATAGGGGAGCACTAAGAAAGGATTTTTGAAAATTCATCCCCTAAGGGGGTAAAATGGGGGTTCAAAGTTAGTATTAAAGCCCACGCGGACGTAGTCGCGGGCAACAGCTAGTATCTGTATATACGAGTAAATAGTTACGTTGCTCTGTTCTGTTTTTGTTTTTGAAAGTGTGTATGCTTTATATTTAAACCTGTGTTTTGTTTCTGCTTTTTTTTATCTTGTTAAGCTGTGTTATTAGTATTGTGTCGTTAAATAAATGTTTTATCTATCTATCTATCTAAATTTAGTAAAAGATGCAATTTTTTTTTCATTCTTGCTCTAAATATTTGAAACGTGAATTTTCATAAGTCACGTCGCAAAAGCCCGTATCATGGCGTTATGACAAAACTCCTTTAGTTAAATGTAACGGAATAAGTTATCTGCATGCAAATGCAAATGCCAGGCAGTTAAGTTAAACTCGTACTTATTAACTGTGTAGATCAAAACTGAAATGACTCGAGGATTTCCGAGTCGTTTAACTTTTAGCGTAAGTACAGTCGACGATACACTTCGACAAAATACCCCTATTTGGGGTACGTATTAGCAAAGGGCAAGACAAAAAGTATCCGGAACCGGCAGGCGTGCAAGCAACCACTGACAGGTAGTTGATGAAGCGAAAAATAATCTGCCGGTTAATCCGTTTACGCGTATTTTCGGACAATTTATGTCAGAAACATATCTGTTTACGATCGGAAATATTTTTATCATTTGTTGAATTGAATCGCTCGTAGCCTGGGCTACCTGAGTGATCTTAAACGATCACTAAGATTAAGCAACATACGGCGCGTTCAGTCCATGGATGGGTCACTATGGGTCTATGACTAACGCTAGCGGCATTTTTCCGAGCGGTTCCGTGCTTCGCAAGGCACGTTAACCCTAGATCACTAAACATTAGTCTCACAGGCGACACGGCCCCGACGTATTCGGTGTTTAGGTATGTTCCTGACACTCTCCAGCCGCGCCGCGTTCAGTACCCTCCTAATGCAATGTGTTAATGCCCCGTGTGCATGCACAGCATCCACACATATTTTACTTCCGGAGTTTTGGCGAATTGTTAGTCTCACGGACTAATGTTTAGTGATTATGCGTGTAAAGTTACTCAAGGTAAGTTTGAAAAAAATTTGTTTATTTTTGACTTCTTGTATAAATAAAATGACCTTTTATTGATTTATGTAAATGTTATTACTTTTGTGATATAATATACAACAAGGTGTCATTACTTTAGTGTGTACCTATAGAAAAAATATGTATTTCAAAATATGTAAGATGTTTAATGTTTATTCTATTTTTGATATTCTATTTAAGATAAAATTCTGCAGTTTTTTTAATGACTGACAATGAGAGTGATGACCAAGAACTTGTCGCACGGTAGGTTAGGTTGGGGTGCGATCCGTAGTAAAAGAGGGGTATCCAGGGGCACGATAGAAGTTCGATTTATTTATAATATGATAAAATAAAGGCACCTGAAAACAATAAAAATAGAAAAGCTTAACTACGGTCTAAAAGATAAATATAAAAATACAATTTCGAGTATAAAAAGTAGAACACTCACATTAATTTTATGTGCCTTTAGAATTGTATGGTTTTGTTGATACGAGTAAATAATATAGGTACGAATAATAAGGTGACAGACGTGTTGTGATAAAAATGATAATAAAGATGGAACCACGTTTACGTCCACTTAGTTCGGAGGCTGAGGAATATCTGTGCCAAATACGTCCGAACACTGCGGCGAATGTCATAAAATACTTAAATTTGGAATAGTAGATGGCCGAAAATGATAAAAAAAGCAACGAGGCGATTACCTCGTTACAAACTCGCCTGTCGAACTACCTGGTGAGCTCTCAGACTCTGAGCAAAATAAGTTAGAGGAAGATCTCTGCGTAAACACCGACGCAAGTGACGATTAATCCTTGGTTTCTTCTGATGAGGACCTAAACATAGTCAGAGGTAATCGAAACCGACATTTGATTTTTCACTCTGATGATGACTCTCCCGAGCGGTATTATATCCGGAACCAAAATCCGGTATTATATGCAAGTAAAGCCTACATTTATGGAAAAAAATAATATAAACAGGCAAAACATGCATAAACATTTAATAAACATGTTGGCATGCACTTATGCATCATCAATGAGTATGTCGTTTGTGTATCAAACATAGTACAGCAACGACAAAAACCGTTAAAACAAGAGCATTTGTGCAAAAATTGGCTGACGATCTTATTGAGCCGTGTTTGCGGGAACGGTAACTTTGAGAAAGAATATAAAGGCCAGTATCAAAGATATCCTACAAATTGAATATGTCGTCGCTAGTACTTCTCAAGCCAAGCCAAACAAATGAAAAATTTGCGCATTTTGCCAATATCAGAAGCACAGGATGACTAAAGTGTCATGCCACTCCTGGAGGAAGGGCATTTGTGGCGAACACACTATTCCTGTCTGTTCAGACTGCTAGGATTAACATTTTTGAAGTTCCTAACAGTTTTGAGAAGTCTTAATGTATGTCTTCTAATGTTACCTACTTTTTAATTTAATAAATGTCGTTTCAAGAAAGATATTTGCATTTCATTTTGTTAGTTAAAATGACTAATGTTTAGTGACTGTGTAACTTGAAAATATGTTTAGTGATCTAGGGTTAAGCAGTTGGTGCCGGCTGCCGTCGATAGATGGCAGTCGTTAAGCCAAGTCAGAGGCCTTGGGGCGGCTTGAAAACTTCCGACAGAGAGACCAGCCACTAGTCTTACAAGTGGTGGAGCGTGGCCTATGCCTTCCTCAGAGAAGAGACCCGTGCCCCTCGGTGGGGACATAATGGGTTGATGATGTTAAATAAAACTGC
Organism: Yponomeuta plumbellus; assembly: GCA_947310845.1. Lineage (NCBI taxonomy): Eukaryota > Metazoa > Arthropoda > Insecta > Lepidoptera > Yponomeutidae > Yponomeuta > Yponomeuta plumbellus. Next base: position 5,257,457 of record OX371209.1, on the reverse strand, counting down.
GAAGAACTCAAAGTCATACTACACGTCCTCGGCCAAAGAGACCTGAAGAATAAATGTGGAGTTTCTTTGTTAGTTTCTTCTCCATGTAACCTATTAATTGTGAAACTAACAACATTGACAACATTGACGTTCATAAAGTAAATGTTCTATTTGGATTATGAATAAAAATATTTGAATTGAATTGAATTGAAACATTTCCATGAGCAGTCAAATTCATTTAGTAAAGTAATTTGCTGGGGATTTGACCAACCACCTACCTACTCCTGTGTTGAACTGCGGTTGCAATAAGCAATATTTTTTTATATAGCCTCATTTATATCCCACTACTTGCCCACAAAACCCACCTGTGACCCACAACTGGGCCTCTCCCCATCTCATGAGGTAGTCCAGCTTGCGCACCCGCCTAAATAGCACCTGCACAAATAGCACCTGGCCTAGTCCAGATTGAGCACCTGTTGATATTTTTGGCGGAATAAATACATTTGAACTCACTAACAGCACCTGCCAAAAATATCAATAGGTGCCCAATCTGCTAGGACAGGTGCTATTGGTGCGGGTGCTATTTAGGCGGGTGCGCAAACTGGACTACCTCCTCCTGCTTTCCATCTTTCTCTATCTCCAGCCACCACGCACCATCCCGGTAAGAATGCATTTAGGTCGTCCCGCCATCTTTGCCGTGGTCTGTCGCGACGTCGTCGGTGTCCATTTTGCTAAAGCAATAACAAATTAAATGTATTAGCTGTCAAATAAAAGCAAACAAGTCGCACAGACAGGCTAATCAATACAGCAAAACTGTGCAGAAAATTATTGCATCACCGCTCGTAAAATAATCAATTCCAGCGCAATAATAATAAAGACAAATAATAACAGTTTACGCAAGTACAGTTTACTAGACTCTTCATCATTGCCTCTTATATCCTTCCTATAAGAAGATGTTTGCTTTCCAATAAAGATATGATCGTTTCCCGATGTGTACAGCCTAGTCGGGTTTGGAGGTTCTGTTCCGTTAGATTCGAGATAAATGGGTATAGGTACAACGTTCTTTTTTCTACATTGCTCACTCCAGATCGGAATGTATCGACATTAAACTAGTTCGTAAAAAACAATTTAAATTTGCAAATACCTATCAATTATGTCTAGTTTTTGAACAAAAGGAAAAGTATAGTATCACTGCTCTCACTCCCACAATAACTATAACTCCCACACAACACATCACCTCCTCCTTTTCTCCTTCTTTTCTTTTTTGTCTCCTTTTTTATGTACATTAAAATGTTCTCTATCTATCTATTTATCACTTCACCTAGTCCCAAACTGGGATACCCTGTGCTGTGGGAATCAGACAAGGAAAAATGGTTATTTAGTATTTTCTCACTACCATCGAAATGTTGAAAGAAAAATAACGTCCATTGATGTGACACTGAAATACCACCAGTCTATAATAATAGACCGTCTTACTATAGTAGCTGAATTCTTGGTCGACCTGTACAGACAAGCGTAGGAACATTGACGTTTATTAAATACGATCCTAAGCAGAGGTGATGCCATAAATTCTGCGTCGAATGGGTTTGTTCTTTGATGCACAGCCGAGTTTAAGGGCTAGTTCTACTTAAAGTTTTATTAAAGAAAAAATAGGATTGTTTTAAAACACTCATATAATGGAGGAGCCCTATGTCCAGCAGTGAACTTCTTGGGGCTGAATGATGATGATGAGGACTCATAAAATCTTCCTCGTACAAAGATATTTCCCTAAACTTAAGGCTGTAATTAATTATTATTGGTATTTTATTCTAATGTTTACAAAATAAGCCTAAATACAATTTATATCATACAGTACATACATAAGCTCACGCCTGTATCCCACAAGGGTAGGCACAGACCACGGACTGCCACCTGCCACGATCCTGACGAGCCACTTTCGCTTCACAGACTATCATTATACAGTACATTTTTAGAAATAAAACTTAAATAACCTAAATAACACTAGAATAATTTTTATTTATTTCATTCAAAAGCCGTTTTTAATTCACTCACTTTGCGATTGAGAACCATTAACATCCTTCGTATTAAGATTAATGTGAACGAGACTTATTAAATAACATGCGCCTTAAATTCCATGAAGTTTTGCCCGTATCACGAGGTAATATCAATGTAATAGCCGGGAATATTACCAGCGTGTGTAGGAAGTTTTCCGAGAGGCGCTCGGGCCAAAGTTCATACGACTTTCATTGATGCGCCCGCGCAGTGTGCTTTGCGGAAAAAACGCCTTAAAGTGAACTCTTAAGTTATTTATAATAACTTGACTCCTCTTAAGTACTCCTCAATTGAAGTGCTACAAAAGGATGTTTTGTAAAATCCAGCTAAAAGCTGAATGAAAAGGAATAAAAAATTTTTAATTGGCTATACCTTACATGGCTGCTACAAGGTGGCTAACATTATGAGTAAGTCCATTGACATTGTCCAAAGAGAGTGGAAATTCTTTACCATGAAATATATTTCTTATTTTTGAAATTCTTTCAGAAATAATAAATTTCTTATCTCTGCAATCATTGACTAGTGCTGTCGACTATGAATACCAGAAAATTTTAAATTTGTATGTACTCTAATAGTCTTAACAGTCAACAAGCAATTGTTTTTGTATGGCCTTATATATAACAAATGTGACTTGTGCTTTATTATTAGCTTATTATTATGCAATAAAAATAATGTATACTCTGCCTGTGTTGGTATATTTACCAAGAAAGGATATGTAACGGTTATCACGAGTAATATTTAGTCTGTAGAGCGCGCGTCAAGTATCTACTACTTAAAAATTGCCCTTCTGATGTGTTCGTCATTTTAAATCAAACATATTAAATCAATAAAAGTCACTAAATACCTATTGAAATGAAATAAAATGAAAAATATTTAAAGTACAAAAATAACTTTGTTCAAAGGTGAGCGTAAAACTAATAAGTATTTTCTTCCAGCTGACCTTGCATTACAATATCACTGTAATATAATTTCGTTCTGTTCTCTAACTTCTACATTCCCTAATTTTCTACATGATTAAATGGCACTCAAACAACAGTCAAGTTCCTTTCAAGCCAAGGAGTGTTAAGACTTTTGCTCCACGGAAAAATCCCGGGAGTGACACTAAAGGCGAGTCTTAACACGTTTTAATGACAGTCTGCCCGCTTTTAATGTCAGTTAATGACTGTTAACGACTCCCGCCGCTTGCCCGGACAACTTTGCACTTTCTTACCCGCAAAACAATCTAAGGCCTCCCCCGCCCTGCTCTGGTTAAGCTTTAAAAGGCGATGGAGGGGAGGTGCCGGGTTAATTCAGGGGTCAAAGTAAATTGGATGTGGTCTGGAAAGAAAATGCCCGCGCCAGTTTTTCGGGAGCTCCTATTTAGTTGGTAGTTCTTTGAGGTGGCTTTTATTGCGATTGGGAGGTGTTACATTATAATAAGATCCTCATTAGGTAAGTATACGTATACCCTATAAATACTTCACCAAATGACTTTGACTTTGCATGAACATATTTCGGGCTTAGGCAGGGGACGCGAGATGGGACTTAAAATTCTTATGGCATTCGCATGCTTTATGGTACTGACAGACGTGCTCATTAGTAGCACGAAAGCATGCTTTTGTTGAGCAGGTGCTTTACTCCCAATTCCCAACGTTCAAAATACAAGCATTAACGATGAATTAATAAATCAGTTTTAATTTTATGCGTCAACAAGTAGGATAAGTCCATCATAGCAAGTGCGTAACTCAAATGACCTATCTTCCAAAGGGTCAATGTTTCACTCACCCCCAGTTTCTCGTACGCTAACAATCTGTTAATTTACTGTTAACAGCTGTCAAATGTTTTTTTTCGTATGCATGTCAAGTCAAATGTTTTGGTGAACTGACAGCCGTTAACAGAAGATTAACAGCTTGTTAGCGTACGAGAAACCGGGTGTAAGCATGCGATTAGTCGAGTCAAATCTTAAATCTATATAAATAAAATTCAAAGTCCTGACTGACTCACTCATCAACGCCCAGCCCAAGTCGTTGGACCTAGGAAGCTGAAATTTTGCACAGAGGGTCTATATATAATTTAGGTTAGGAATAAGACCGGATATTTTTAAATTCAACCCCTAAGGGGGCGAAAAGGGTTGCCAAAGTTTGTATGGGAGGTATAAATAATGTTGTCTGATTTTCTTGAAACTTGAAATAAATACTCTTCAACACAATTAATTGAACACGTGTTTCGCGTTTGTCTAAATTGAACCCTTAAGGGAGTGAAGGGGGTTGCAAAATTTTTAACTAAAGTCCACACGGACGGAGTCGCGGGCGGAAGCTAGTATGTATATAAAAATCTCGATTCACATTGCTTGATATCGAACTCCTCTAAAATGGTTTCACCGATTTTCATGATCTTTTTTGTGTATATTTAGTAGGTCTAAGAATAGGTTGTAACCCTGGTCGCTGCCTACCCCTCCGCGGTGCAAGCGTCGGTTTATGATTTATTGAAAAATAAAAAACAAAATACGGAAAAAAAAGGTCAACGAGGAGTAAGTGAGACTATTATGTATTCTGTGGTGAAACTGTCAGGTTCGTGGCAAGTGGTAGTCCTTAGTCTCTGCCTACCCCTTGGGATACAGGCGTGAGCTTATGCATATGTATATTTAATATGGTAGAAGTAATTGCCAGGCGTCGGGTCATTGCAATATACGCTTAGCCAAGCCATTTGTAATAATAGTGTCTGTAAAATAAAATAAAATGTAAATTAAATGATGAAATTACCTAGTTGCTGGTTTATTTCGACGATAACTAAATTTAAAATAACAATGATAAACTAAATATTAAAACTAAACTAAATATTAAAAACTTAAAATTACATTAATATTAATAATTAACTTACTATAAATAAATTTAAATATAACTTAAATATAAAACTATACTAGTACCTAAATATCTTTGATTAAAAATATATATTATTAACAAATAAAAGATCTGCCCCAGATCATTGTCCCGCGGCAATGAGCCCAGAATGCTGGCGACGTTGCCTCTTTGGATGGCCAGGCTTATCCTTTGGCCGAGGTACGCGCCAGCTCTCTGGTCTCCGGTTGCGTCGACTAGGCGCGCCGCTAGGTCCTTGAACAGGAGGCGCGCCTCTGGGCCCCATGTGCCCATCGTTTCGAAATCATCGCCCCAAACGGCGCAAATATGTAATTGTTGCCAATATAACTATATTTGCGCCGTTTGAGGCTTTCGGCCGCGCCGGTCGCTGAACCAGCGGCTCTTTCACTCTGGGAAACATGGGAGGGCGCCAGTGTATCAACGCACGTAGCGTCCCACACTAGCGGCCTCCCATGCTTCCAGGGATTCAGAGTCATACCGTCGGGCCTCTTGCCATCATCCCGGATGATCCCTTGAGGTTCCAGCGTGGCGGGAACCCCGGCTGTGGCGAAGGCCCTCCGGATGATGTCGTTGAGAGCCGCGTGGCGGGGAAGTCGGCCGGTGCTTCGCTGACACGAGAGACCATGGTGGCAAAGGCGATCGACGTCCGTGCCGCAGGGACAACGATGGGGCACGGCGATGGGGCAACCCAGTCGCAGTCCGATGGCGGTGCTGAATGAGCTGTTGTCCAAAAGAGTCCCTATCAAAGTTGATGGATGCGCCTGCAACCAGTAGCCCTACTCTCGTTCGGACACGGCTAGTAGACGAGCGCGATCCGCGTCGCTGGTGCAGGAATTAATCAAACTGCTCTGCACCACCTCGCAGAGGGGCTCGTCCCACTGCTTTTGGATGGTGGGATCCTTTGGTGGATCCTCACCAGGGCAGGCCAATCTCCATGCCTTCTTGGCTTCCTCACAGCATGAGGCCTCAATGTCACCCAGTGAAGAGTTAACAATTTTCTTGTGCAAGGCCTCGATGCTGTGTATAGAAGACAAAAAGGCAGGCAATGCGACGCTGCTTACCTTCCTGACTCCTAGGCCTCCGTATCTTACAGGGAGTGATGCCTGGAGCCAGGAACGTTCTGTTATTGGACAATTTAGAATTTGGATTAGGGCCAAATGTATCATCGAATCAATTGGTCCCAGCAGAGCCACCTGGCTAAATAGTGGGCTACATCTTAAGTAATAGTTAATGAATTTTAGTTTATTCTTTTTTACAATTTATTGAGCTTAATTTGTCATCTCATCTTCTCTGTTTTATTGTTCAGAACCTTTCTTAGGCTGGCTGGAGGAAATTTCTTTTGAAATAAGTCTGCCTTTGCACATCGACAATTACGTGTTATTTAACTTTTTTATGGATATTATTTTAAGTTTTGCCCAATGAAGCGTAACGTACAAACAAACTAAGTCCACTTAAGCCTACGTAATTTTACTGAGGCTGGGTCCGTTGTGTTAGCGCTGGAGGTGTATTTTATAAGTATTATTTTAATATTTTACGGTTGTAAAAGTTCTCGGCAAGTGCGCGAATATTATAGCTCTAGTTGATAATAAAATTCAGGTTGTAACTGTCACGTTTTATTGAATGTATTATTGTAAACTTAATTAATAATTCAAAATCTATAGGCTTGAAACGGAAGTCGTAAATTTATGTTATTTGGCACGCCAATTTGACGTCTGTGCTTTGAATGGCGTAACATTAATGCCTTGCTGTAAATATCATAATTAGAAATACCTTAAGGGCTTCAGAATAATATACGTAGCTATTTATTTCAATTATTAACTTTAGCCCGGAATAGAGTTACTTGTCGAAAGAGTTCGGTTTCGCTCTAATTCGCAGAGCTTAATCATGGTGAGCAGAGACGGAGCTCGCGTCGTCGGTTGCTCGTCTCTTACTTTCAGACAAAATGTCTGTCATCATCAACCCATTATCTCCCCACCGAGGGGTACGGGTCTCTCCACTGAGGAAGATATAGGCCATACTCCACCACGGGGGCCTAGTCTGGATTGGTGGAGGCTTGTAAGACTAGTGGCTGATCTCACTGACAAAAGTTTTCAAGCCGCCCTAAGGCATCTGACTTGGCTCAACGACTGCCATCTATCGACTACCTACATTTATTCAAATAAGGGACCCCCCAGGTGGATACACTTCGACCAAGTAGGGGATGTATTAGCAACGGGCAAGATAAAAAGTACTTGAAACCGGCGCGCGTGCATGCAACGACTAATGAATGTCGATGTAACGAAAGTGATCTGTCAGGATCGTGGCAAGTAACAGTCCCTGGTGTCTGCCTACCCCTCTGAAATACAGGCGTGAGTTTATGTATGTATGTACAATGTATATTTATTCAAGTTATTTTCATCGGCAAACTCTAACTTGAAACTCTAACTAGAGTGTTACGAAGGCAGTAAGAACTAAAAGTAATACACATTTGAAAGGCCAAAATAACACAATTCTGCTCAGCAGAAACGATCGCATCGCGAATCTTTTTCCGAAAAGGCATTTTCTGATAACAAGGCCCTGTCAACGGGAGGAATCTGTGACAATACCTTTGAGCCATTATGAAGAACTGATTCCGCCGTATATGAGCGAACGAACGCCTTTTTGAGTATTTCATTTACGGCCCTACAACCTTTACTTACTAAGCCTTAACCACCCTTCACGTCACTGAAAATCCCGCCCTAACACTTCAGTAATACAGATAAGATTAGATTACAGAACTGCGTTTCATTGTTGTCTGCATCTCTTTGAAAAGAGAATCGTCCCGCGCAACTCAGAGGGTTCGTTATACAATGGCCCCGTCGAAATTAAAAACCGGCAAAGAGTGAGGAATGCCATTCGGCGTCGATGTCATTACGTTGTTTAGTGAAATGTGCAAACATATAGAAAAGGAATCGGCCGGGAGTGCGATAAAAAGGCGTATTTATCGACATTATTATACGGCGGGCCGGAGAGGCGCGAAAAAGTTCGCGCCCGAAGGCGTTAGTCGGACCGATCGTCATTTGTTTTATTCGTCGGAACTCTCGAATCGGAATGAGGTGCTTTAATTGATCGATTATGGAATCGACCGATGGCCCCTCATTATATTGAGTGCGCGACCCGCGCTGAATGCGTTATGCGCTTGAAAGCATATTTTCATAGTTTTTAGGCGTACCATTCTGACGTAGTTGTGTGAGGGTGATGTGATGTGATGACTTAATATTTGTGTGTCCTTTTCAAATAACACGAAAGAAGATGAATACTTATATGTTACTACGACAGATGTAATATATGTTGATACTGCTTAGATATTGTTTTTTTTACTCTCATTCCGTCGCCGAAACAATCTTCTTGAATAAATAACAGTAGAGAAGCAATATAGCATCTCTCAGACAGACATAAAAATAAAACATAGCATCGGCCACACCGGGCGCCGGTCAGCCTGAATCTATTTATTATTTATCAATTGTATAAATTATTGAATACGAATATCCCTTTCGAATAAAACAGCACTCATCTTGACCCCTGAAATTGTTATTTCGAGGGTCACTTTTATGAGCGTCGGCGAGCCGCCATGTTTCTCGATTTATCTTTATCGATTCGATTCGAATAATGCATTTTCTTCTAGCCGGGATCGACCGCATTTTTGTGCATAAACAACTTACTAATATGTCGATGGTCAGTAGTCAAGTTTAGTTCTCTCTTTGTTCATTATTAAATTAAATATCTTTGATGGTGTATTTCTAGATTTTCACTAGTTATCCTGTTTACTTTTTTTATTTAATTATTATCCAGTAGTGCTACTCTGCGACACATCTTAACTTCTATTACATTTTAAGTTCTAAACTTACGTACTATTCATGATCAAACACTCTTTTGCTTGCCTAAGCTCAATTGCATAGAACGATTCAACCATTTATGACTATGAAAATCTCTACTCCGTTGCATTATGGGTGACTTTGCAACTAAAATGTGAAGGTTGACGTGCTGTCGTGACCACGAAGATCACTTTCGCTTCATTGACATTCATTAGCCATTGCACGCACGCTCGCCCGTTTCGGGTACTTTTCGTCTTGCTCTTTGCTAATACATCCCCAAGTCGGCCGAACTATGGAATTACTTTTTTATGAAACTGCAGGACTGTCCTGCAATAACAGCTGCTTTTTTGCAGTGATTTCTTCATGCACCGTGCTACAGGGTGCAGGTGCAGTATGACTTGCCTTTTCACCACGTCGTGTCCACCCTGTATATGATCTGTAATTATAGGTACCCAAAGCAGATTAACACCATAAATAATATCATGACCGTTGATCTACAGCGCCACCAAGTTATATGTTCAGGTGGGCAAAATTGTAACTAACTAATTAATTGTAAATCATGTTCCCCATTTTTGTTTTATTTATTCACTTACTAAGATTTATAGATATATGTTCATTAAAATTGAAAGACTGGTTAAAATATTCTCATTTTTCTAGGTAAATTTCTTAAATGTTAGTACTAAATTCTTCACTAGCGCCGCTATCAACTGAACTGATAACATGGTGGCACTGTATATAATTGGTAGGTCTAAGACCATATTTTTCAGTACGATGATCCTAGGGTGAACTAGTGATCGCCGTTTAAATAAAAATAATCGCTCGTAGCCTAGGCTGCCTGAGTGATCTTAAACGATCACTAAGGTTAGCAACATACGGCGTTAGGTTAGGCGCATTACGGCGCATACGTTCAGTCAATGGATGGGTCTATGACTAACGCTAGTGGCATGTTTCCGAGCGGTTCCGTGCTTCGCAAGGCACGTTAAGCAGTTGGTGCCGGCTGCCGTCGATGGATGACAGTCGTTAAGCCAAGTCAGAGGCCTTAGGGCGGCTTGAAAACTTCTGACAGTAAGACCAGCCAGTAGTCTACACCAATCTCCACCACGTATTACAAGCCTCCACCAATCCGGACTTGGCCACCGTGGTGGAGTATGGTCTATACCTTCCTCAGGGAAGAGACCCGTGCCGCTCGGTGGGGACATAATGGGTTGTTGATGATGAGGATGACTGTATGATCCATTTGTCTATACTTGACATTTTTCTAGCTAATAGCACTAAATTTGCAAACTGTTTCGAGCCCTCTACCGCTAAAGGTTTTTGATTTATTGTCGTTTAAAGTCTGAGAAAAATGTCAAGTATAGACAAATGGATCATATACGTTTATACGACGCTTCAAACACAGAAAAAAAGCGAATACAAAAAGGCAGCACAGGGGGCATTATCGTGATCCGCAAAACGGCCTTAAATTTCACCTTCCCAATCTTTCGGAGGCCATTGTCTTAACCCTACTCGGCCTAAAATGCATCAGATAGTCCGGGTTATGTCTCATAAAATGCTTAGAGGTCATTCCCGATAAACGTCCCGTGTCCCGGGACTATTATGAAGGCGTTTCGCGACCAAATAGAGGGCCGTTAGGGGTTCGATGTAGTTTATTATCGGTTGAAGTAGGTTTTGGCACGGCGCACAATGGGGTATTAGTACCAAAAAGCTGGCCAAAAACGTGATTTAGCAAATGTCACCAACCGTACGATATGTTATATCGTCAGAAAGAGAACGAAATAACCCATTCATAAACAATAACCCTAGCTACCTAAGATTTAAACCCGTCTGCACCACTCAGTACGGTTTCACTGCTCGTTCTTTGTGGTTGTGTACGATATTGTTGCATTTAAAATTAGTGGTTTAACTATATGCTGTGATTTATTATAAGGCACTTTTGTGATTATCTTTGTGATGGATCCTGAGGAATAAGGTATGGACATGAAATTCGTTAATCATTTTGCTACGAAACTTAATTGCAATGCGTCTGACATGACGCTGATATAACATGAAGAATTAATACAAAATTTAATATATCTATCGACTTCATTTAAAGTTTTGAACGAACGAAAGTCTTCAAAGCTCAATAAGGGCTAGAACCATTTCAAAACTTTAAATGTAGTCGATAGATTTATTAAATTTTGTATTAATTCTTCATGTTATGTCAGCGTCATGTCAGACGCATTGCAATTAAGTTTCGTAGCAAAATGATTAATGAATTTCAAGTACATGCCTGGTTCCTCAGGATCCATCACAAAGATAATCACAAAAGTGTCCTTATAATAAATCAGAGCATATAGTTAAACCACTAATTTTAAATGCAACAATATCGTACACGACCACAAAGAACGAGCAGTGAAACCGTACTGAGTGGTGCAGACGGGTTTAAATCTTAGGTAGCTAGGGTTATTGTTTATGAATGGGTTATTTCGTTCTCTTTCTGACGATATAACATATCGTACGGTTGGTGACTTTTGCTAAATCGAGTTTTTGGCCAGCTTTTTGGTACTAATACCCCACTGTGCGGCGGTTTCGTCGTTGGCTTGCAAGTTTTGTGATAATGACGATTGCGGTAATAAATGGCGCAGTGTTTGCAGTTTCTACCGTACATTTCCAGTTCCAGTTTCTAAAGAAATTAATGTCTACGGCGCATACATACTCGGTATACATTGCCCACGAACCATATCCAATACAAGATTATGGGAACTGACAGACCAGAAGCCTATCGGTGAGGAAATCCTGCTAAGAAAATTACGCTGGATTGGACATACATTGAGAAGACCCCACAACCAGATGCCCAAACAGAGCTTAACGAAGCAAACTTTTGGCAAGAGACGGCCGGGCCGTCCTCGTACTACCTGGAGGCGCTCCGTTGAGAAAGAGGCTGCCTCAACGGGCCTCAGCTGGGAGGAGTTAGAAGTTGCCGCACAAGACCGCGAGAAATGGAGATCCCTTCTACGAGCCCTATGTCCCCGATAAGAGGAAATCATCATCATCATCATCACCGTACATTTCCAATGTTCATTATTGCATAGCTTCCATAAAAAAGGCAGTCCTTTCTTATGGATAGGTATTCATGTAAATTATTAATTTGTTATTTAAAAGTACCCGAAACCGACGTGCGTGCATGCAACGACTAATGAATGTCGATGAAGCGAAAGTGATTTGTCAGGATCGTGGCAGGTGGCAGTCCCTGGTCTCTGCCTTACCTACCCCTCTGGGATACAGACGTGAGCTTATGTATGTTCAAAAGTATGAGTGAATACCTATGGTCTGTAGTATAGCTAAATAAAATAAACTGGCGAATAAAAGTTTTACACATAGGTATACTATACCTACATATTTGCGTGCGTGTGTTAAAGTTGTATATGTCATTTTTAAAAAGCCATTAGTTTTATTTATTTTATTAATAGGTGGCGCAACCAGTATCCTACATATCACTGTTTTGTATTTAATCAGGCTTTACTATTTAAAGGTTTTATCGCTCAGCTAAATCAATTTACTGGTAAGCTCCTAGGATCCTGGGCTTTTGAACCTGTTTTGGTCAGAATGGTCAGCGTAGATACATGCAGCGACTTGATGAAATTTTAATGTAAGAAGGTAGTCCAGGCTTAAGTAAATGGAAAACAATAGTCGCTGTCTATCTCCCAGGGATGCAGGGGTGAGTTTATGTACCTAAATAAGTAATATAGTTTTTATGTACCTAAGTATAGATTTTCTTATGCTAAATTGGCAAAATTACACCTGCCATGTCCTATGAATACAAAAACTCGATCAACAATGTAGGCCTTGGTAAAGATAATGTTATTAAAACCACTTATCGTATGATACTGCGTTTGTTATACTTTTATACCGAACTGAACACACGTTAACTGGCGACAAAAACGGCATAAGTAATATAAGCGCTTGACATTGATTGACAGCGCCCGCTGCGTATACCTTTTTACCCTACTTGTGGTAAATCCACGAGTATTTAAAACACACGAATGTATTTTATTTCTTTCCATAATATTTCGTTAGTTTCGTGTGGTTTTTGCGATCCGGATCGCTCGTTTGAGACAATTGGTCGCCCGATATAGAAGTAATTATTGAGGTCAGTTTTTCTGAACGCGAAATAATTACGATGACACTTAAAATGTAGTCTTAGTGTTAATAATGATGATTTATAAAAAAGTGATGCCTAAAAAATGCCTCTCTTGACCTTAAATGAGTTTCTTTGAGTAAAACTCGATTTAACCTTAGTGAGCGTTTTAAGATTTATGAAAAGATCGAGCAAATATGCTGTTGTTTTATCTATATTACGCATTTTATTCATTCTTCTTTAATCTGTGGTTGTCTCAGAAACGATTTGTTGTTGTAAATTCCTAAAACAGAATAGACAAAGTTTCGCGATGTTTTTTTAAAACTCTAAGTCAAATTGATAAATCAAGTTACTTAAACTTAAAAACATTCATCGTGTTTTTAAGTTGAAGTAACTAAAAAAGTTGCCAATATATCTAAGTCGAGAGCACAGGCCTTCTCTCAAAGAGAGAGAGACACTTACATTTACTTAAAGACGAATGAAGAAACTCCTTCTTTTTTAAGTGGGTTGAAAACGCCACCACAAAACAGCGCTCAATGAGAGATCAATTTATAATTCAGAGTCACCTCCGGGGAGCTTCGCGGATCAAGACACGGGGTAAGGCAGTCCGATGCGATGGGCGCATTATGTAAAGTGACCGGTCATTAAGGGGACCACTGCGGCTGTAGTTTGTACCGCGACGTGATGCTTTTGATACTTGGCAAAGATGACCATATTACGGGCAGGCTGGGCCGCTTTTCATAAAGGCAAATTTTATTTATTTGTCAAACATGATAGTATAGAATTACCGCTTTTACGGTTGATGTAAATGTTTTTTTTTATACAGGTACATACATTGCTTCTGGCCCCACACTAGGATACCCTGTGTCGTGGGAACCGTTTTTTTAGTTGTTTTTTTTTCTCTTCCCAGCCGGGGATAAAACCCAGGACCTCTCGCATGGTAAGAAGATGCGCTAACCGCTACGCCACAGAGGTCGTCAAATGTACTAGAATGTACTAGAGGACAATTAATAAAGATCATTGAGAAACTCCTTTATATCTCAGAATAGAATAAATTACTTAAACCCTCTTTATTGCACACCATATAATAATATCACTAAGGAAGTATGCTAATTGTATCAAATACATACGTAAGTGGTGTGCTGTGGAACAATAAATGTAATAGTACATTTTTTTTGGTTTTTCTTGTTTTCTTAATCTACCTAACAATATTTAGCTAATAATTTTATGTTTTTCTTAAATTCTTAACCTAGTATGTTTACCTAATTTTTAAGAGTAGGTACATACAGACTGTTTGCGATAATCCGTTTAATTAAAATGTTACACTTATAACATTTATTTGAATTACATGGACAAAATTGCAATACCCCAATAGGAATATACAAACTGTTTTTCGATACTTCATGGAACTTAAATGAATTTAATACATGGCTACTTAAAAAAAGGATTAAGATTGATTGAGAGTAGTACAAATATGAGTTCAGTTTACTTTAGTTAGCGCCATGTGCGTTAATACGCACATGGCTGTAATCAGCTAGCGACCCTTATGGTACGATTCCACCTGAGTGCTGAACTGTGCAGCACTATAATGCACAGTGTACGACATTAAGTTTTATTCTGGCCGACTCACTCAAGCAAACAATCACAAATGAGCCATTATATTGTAATGAAAAAAAAACTAACATTTTCAATAAAATATAACTCCGAAATGACAAACATTTGGCTGTTGGCGTCATAGTAACTTTTGTTCAGCTCGCTGAGACCTATTTTATGATGTATCACACATGGCTATTGGGCTGAGGTCCAAAATTGAATTCCTTTGACAGCCGTAATAGATATATTTTTTAGTTCTTCTGAAAACGGCTCATTGTGCGCGAATATTCTAGAAATGTTCGCAAACCTCCGTACTTACTTTTCTGCGCGCACACATCCAAGCGGACTCGCATCAAAGCGTACACTTGTTCGCGAATTCAGTCATGCTTCCGCTGCTGAACTACAAACATTTCATCATCATCAACCCATTATGTCCCCACCGAGAGGTCTCTTCCCTGAGGAAGGTATAGGCCATAATATATACTCCACCACGGGGGCCAAGTCCGGATTGGTGGAGGCTTGTAGGACTAGTAGCTGGTCTTACTGTCAGAAGTTTTCAAGCCGCCCTAAGGCCTCTGACTTGGCTTAACGACTGCCATCTATCGACGGCAGCCGACACCAACTGCTTAACGTTGCGAAGCACGGATCATAGACATCTATGCACTGAACGCGCCCTTACTGCTTAACCTTCGTGATCGTTTAAGATCACTCAGGCAGCCGGGGCTACGAGCGATTCTGAAAACATTTATTTGTACGTAAACATTGTTGTGAATTTTTCGAATGTGTAGAATTTTTGATGGGTCGATCCGTTCACCATAACAATTTTTAATTGTCTTTTTCAAATTAACAACTTCACGTATCTTAGAACAAAGTCATTCGTACGCACTAAGTTCGAACCTACGACCTCTTAAATGAAAGACCAGCGTTCGTTCGTTGCATTAACATAGTTCACTTATAAAATATGCTAATGTAAGAACAATCGCTCTCCAGATTACGTTACAGGATGTTTTCGCAATCAGGTACTTCCTATATTGGGAAGCGCAAATTTTTCATCGAACGAAATTGCATTATCTCAAAATTTGCATCGCTCTCGGCAGCGCACGGTGTCTTACGGGGGTGAACAGAGATTAGGAACAGGGACGTACTGATACCTGCAAGATTGATCCTGATTATCTTGCAGGTAGGTAAGCTGGGAAAAAGGGATAACCCCTTTTGCTCGTACGAACATAATCTGTTAATTTATTATTTACAAGTGCATATAGGAAAACAACTGACAAATGTTAACAGAATATTAAATTTATTTATTTATTTATTTAATTCCAAACATTCCCTATCCTTACAGGTTTAACCTAATGCAATAGGGAGATACTATTAACATAATGTTTAAATATCACAATAATTAAATATAAAAAACATAGTTTAAATGTCATACATTTCCTTATACTCGTATCTAACCTAAACCTTTAAATTGGTATGTAACATATCACATATAATCCTGTTCTTTTAAATTCACTTAAATGTTTGTTAGTGTACGAGAAACCGGGGTGAGGGTTACCAAGATTTATGCTATGTATTTTATAAGGAATATTTCTTTAATTTAATTATAGTAAAAATATATTTGAGGTTGGAAGACATTATAAAATCATAGAAATAAAAATATATTTTATTCATACTGACAAATACCACGGTTATTGTTTACTTATTTATTTATACGTTGATTAATACGTTGTGGAGACTAAGCCCTTACTCTCTCTCTGAGAGAAGGCCTGTGCCTACAGAAGGACTTATGTAGGCTGCTTACTTACTTACAAATTATACTCGTACATTTATTATACCGAAACTTAAGATTCTTTCACTTTTAACACAGGGATTTTGAACCCCTCCTTTCTACGCCCTAACTACGCCCCTGATCAAGGGCTCTAGATAGAACCAAAGACCCTTTGTAGATACAAGAGTTTGAATAATAATATGATTAGCATAATATTCACGAGTTCATCAGATTCTGACGTCGAGCTTTGATTAAGGAGGATAGAGCTGATAGATTTTTCAAGATGACACCCCCTGATAATGTTGAAAATCCCAAAAGAAAACAGAGTTTGTTTTCCAAATAATTTTTTTTTCGAATTAAGAGGTTTTTTGTCTTATGGATTTCTGAAAAATACTTAAGTTACGTCATTAACTTGGAGAAGATTCGAAACGAAAGGTATTTTGATTTTGTATGTAGCCTGTAATACGTTTTATTGCAGCGCACAGGCCTTTTCTCAGAGAAAGAAAGAAAGATGGTTTCGGGATTTATAATTTCAAGCGCTGAGGTGTTTTCGGGCTTCCTCACGATGTTTTCTTTCATAGTCAGTGATATATTTCCACTGGCCACCAAAACGACGGCTACTTTGTCCTATGGGAAATATATAAGGTCCTAACAAATCAAGCGCCAATATTTTAAGGGGTAGTCATATAAAGTATAATAATACCTCAGAGCAAAAAAAAAAAGATCATTAAATGATTTGCTGAATTTTTTTCTACAACAAAAATTAAACTTGCAAACAAATTCATTTTATATCATCCTGTTTTGATGCACACACACACACACGATTGAAGTATCTGACGGTAAACAATGCAAATTTTTGACATGTGACATTTATGACATGTGTACGTAGTGCGGCGGTGTGCGTATGTGTGCGTGTACATTTTTAAAGGGTGTTTATTTAGTATGGATGATAGATTTTTTATTCGACCTATATTTCTAATAATAATTGTTTAATTGATGTATTGAACATTTTAAATTGTTATTTATCTTTTACTCTATCTGCCCTTAAAATATTTGCGCTTGATTTGTTAGGACGTTACATATATTCTTTTTTTCTTTGGCGATAACGGGCGTGAGTTTATTTAATTTAATTTTTCTTTATTCTAAATTCTTTGAGTTCATTTATTTTTATTTTTTTATTATTTATTCTTTGAGTTTCTGATGCTTTCAATTCATGGTGCGTTTCTTTTTAAATTAATTTTGTAAATTTTTGGATATTTCATCCATCGTTCGGTATTTGACTTATTAAAGATCCGAGTTTGATGTTGATGTCTTCTAAGCCGATAATGTGCTTTTTAACCCATTCCTAAAAAAATGGGCTTAAACACAGGGCACTGTTTATCACATAATAATTTTGGATTATTATGTGAAAAAAAGTGCCCTGTGTTATTTCTTCTATGCTGAATTTTGAACAAAATTTTGGCCAATTATCCAACGTCTGTAGCTAACTTACTCCCCCGACGGAAGATTATAATTCGCATCTCAGTCATAATAATATTAAACAAGGCATTTTCTTGGCCGTATGCGTACGCGCACATATCTATTCAGTTCCCACGGCTGGGTTCACGACCTCTGTGCGGTATGGCACTGCATAGGCAGACCGTATGAATCTGGTGTACGCACTCGAGGTATTCTATTCTGTGTTTCTACCCGGATTCTACTGAGTTTGTTACTGAGAAATGAAACTGATGGTAAAAGGATTGACACTTGAATTGGCTACAAATAATTACAGCAGTACTACTACGATGACGTCACTCGCTCGTTTTAAATGTCATAAGACGCGACTTTCTTCAAAATTCTGACATTCTGACCACAAAATGCGTGATTCGTGTCATCGTATTAGCCTTGTAGGACTGACACTTTTGACATTGCATTAACTAAACTGATGTACAAACGCGTGTTTCCATCTACTATACTGGACTGTGTCTAGATTGACACGGTAGGTTTCCTTGCCCAGTTGATATAAATATTTAGTCTTCTAAGAATACCCTGCCCAACCCACGGCAAGATACTAGTTAAGAAATTATTAGTATACACAAACATAAATAAGATAGAAAAGCAGAATCCATTGTCACGACCATATTCTAATCCACTGTCACTGTGGATTAGAATATGGTCGCGACTCTTTGATGACATGACAAAGGCTGTTGCGGTCAATAGATATAACCAAAACATAAACATTTATATACAGGCACATACATTGCTTCTGACCCCACACTAGGACACCCTGTGTGTGGGAACCAGAAGCAGCGACCTCCAAGACATGGGGTTTCAATCAATTTAATAGATTGAATAGATTTGTAGAATAAGCGTAATAAAAGTCTGTCAATGCCAGGTTACAATAGCTCAGGGTATCCTAGTTTGGTTCTTGTGTTTGTGGTGTGTGGAGGTTATCATTATCTTTACACATGCCCGCGCAAGTCCGTTTCTGGTGTCGTGCCCGTCAGCTGTACCCGGCTTTTTGCACTGGTATTCCCATCTCTAACTTAAAAGTATTTAAGGTTTATTTTAATTTGTATCGTTGCACTCGTCGCCGGCTGTATAAAGTGTCATTCGTCGAAAGAAAATACCCCAGCCACCGTCCCATGGGCGGTCTCGCCGAATGAAGATATTTCGTGAGTTTCTATTGCTGTGAGTGGAACTGTTCATTCGTATAGGCTTACTGGCTAAAGGTAGATAAATGCTTAGGTTATTGATGCCTCTCTTTAGGCTTTGACTGTAAAATTATAATGTTTATTTCTGCTGCCGAAGGGCGATTATAGTTTGTAATTTACCGCGTTATTTTTAAGCAACAGACATCCTAATTAGAGTTTGTGCAGATTCGCATTTGTGCAGATTTTTTCTTGTGCAAAAAGATTAAAAAAAAAAGAGTATATTAAATTTTTAGCACTTTTGACTAAGTTAGTCTAGGTTGCACTGGAAAACTGAAATAATAAGCATTTTCGCCGTTACTACCTGAATTTCTATTTATATCTTGGTTTTTGATATTAAAATACGATGTAACAAGATTTATCTTACTTTCTTGACAATTTTCATCATCAATTACTAGATCTATGATAACGTAACGACGTCCGTAGGTAGTGTAATTTTAGATCTAAATTTTGCTTACTAGGTCTTTAATAAAATTCTCCTTGCTAGGTATATTACACCAGTATGTTTTTACTGCTAGCAAGAAGGCTGTCGTTGAATGAGGACTTAAAAAACAATTTTCTTTAAATTGAAATTATTTTCTGAATTTTACTCTTAAAAAGTACCGAGACTTACTGATACTGAAGTACTTACTTAGTGAAATTTCCAATTCAGAATCCGCCGTTAACATCTAATTTCTGATTAATAAATTTGACCATAAGGTCCGCATGTTAATATTTAACAGGTAAACTGTGTACTTATATGGCAAACTGTCCTTAGCGAAACCTGGTCGGACTCTTCCACAAAAAATCAAGTGAGTGTATCCGGAATAGAGCTAATAATATACTTAACTACTGAAGTATTTAATAAATACTTACCTAAAATTCTCAACTTACAAAGTGGTAAAGCAAAACTTAAAAAATAAACTGTCGTCGAACTGGCCAACTAAGTAAAAGCATCACATTACTGCCATTTCTTGCTTTTAGACTCGTGCACTTGATCCCAGCAAAGACTCCACTATTTAAATCATTTCCAATAACCCCCTCATAGGAAAAGCACCTCTATAAAGCATAAAATAAGATATTAAATCGCATGGAAGGGTCACGTTAGTTGTAATCCCCGATATGAATAGTGGTAGGGTCAGTGCGTGCAATATTGTCTAATATAAATCAATGCTTAGCGAGCCCTGGCTAAGTAAGATATTATATTTTTGGGGTGTTATTTATGAAAACTATAGTATTAGTATTTGAGGATTCGTGTTTTTTATGAAAAAAACTGTTTAAAAAAGAATAAAATTACTTTTAGAAGAATCTGTGACGTGTTTCAGGAAAGGCCTGTAGGAATAAAGCGAAATTTTAGTATGAAAAATACACCGTTTTATGAGTGATAAGTTGTATTAACTTACTAATTATATATTTTTTATTATTAGCTTGCTAATCATTTAAAACAACTTTTCTTTCAACTCTGAAATCGCGAAATAAATATCAGCTGTTTCATAAATTTCAAAACCATTTTTTTATGACCATGTGGCGACCATCATCGTCAACCATTATTTGATCTACCATTATGTGAATCTACCATTATAATTATGCTACGAGTATGTACTATGACGCTAATATTTTTTCTTTTTTTTTTTAGAAAGAGAAAAAGAAATGAAATAAGAAATAAGTATGACAAATCAAATTTGTTTGGTCACTCCTAACTCTTATCTTTTACGTGCTACGAACTTTGTTTTTAATTATGACCGACCAAATCTATCTGTTCTACAATTTTGTTGGTACCTACCTACTCCTCAATGAATGTACCTATCTTCTATTTACCCCGTCCGCTGTTTGAACTGAAAAACAAGTTTTTAATTTTATTACAAACACAGTGCAGAAAAATGTGTATGAAATAATACCTGTCAATAATAACAAACAATAATAATAATACCCAATGTCCCAACGAAATTCTACAACATGGCTACAAATAGCATAATGCGTCGGAACTATTAATTTATTATTCGTATTTTCGCGGTATTTTTCTATGTTTGATTATGAAAATAGGAAAGGTTCCTATTTAAAATAAAATACTTATAGACATACCCTAATAACATTTATATTCAAACTTGTCTCATTGTTAATACAACATTTACCTATGCAGTAAATAATTCTATCAGGCCAAAATCTTCTAAAAAAATAATCTATTATAGGTAGGTACTTGAGGAATTTACATTACATCACATCACAAGCACAACTTTACAGTACCACCATCTTATCTGTTCAGTTGATAGCGGTGCTAGTGGAGAATTTAGTAGTAACATTTAAGAAATTTACCTAGAAAAATGGGAATATTTTAATCGGTCTTTATATTGTAAAGAACATTATATCTATAAATCTTTGTAAATGAATAAATAAAACAAGAAATGGGGAACAGAATTTACAATTAATTAGTTAGTTACAATGTTGCCCCACTGAACATATAATTGGTGGCGCTGTACTGTTCTACGACTACATCCTTCCTACTAATAACGACAAGCCAACATGAAGCCTCCGTTTCTTTTTTTTTAAGTGACGTTATCCATGAAGGCTTTATACCTTCATGTAATAATAACCAAACTAGTTAAACTAGTCAAATTGAATACTGTTAATTAGTTATGAACACAATGAAGCTTAGCAACCGTTAATAGGCAGGTATTTAAGTCATAAAGCGTAGTTGACACATAATTATATTACAGTATCACGAAATAATACTTATTATGACTGAAAGTATTTTTTTCCAGTCCACACTAGTGTGGTGATGCTACTGCCACCTAGCGACAAGTTTTGTAACTACGTACTGCACAACCTACTTAGCTTGTGTTGTTCTAAGCTACCAACACAGATGGCGCTAGTTGTATGAACTTAAATTTATTTTCACTACAGCAGCGAACCTGAGTTTTCCATTGCATGATTAATTTTATTTATTTTCATGTAAAATACTAATCTTGAATATCACTTGTTTCAGATACTATGCACAAGAAAACTGGTAAATGAACTTTCTTTATTAACGTAGCACACCAATAACTACACTAATTATTATGTACTGTATTTGTTACTTAGGTAAGTACATAATAATCAATTTAAAAATTTTACGAAATTTTATTTTTTGTCTGTATCGACTGCAAAGACACCCTAAGCCAAAATACCTACGGCAAAGTAATTTCTTTTATTGCTCCAAAATAGGGTTAAAGAATTTTATTTTCAGCTCCGTTGGACGTCAACCCTTCCGTTGCTAATTAAAGACGCTTGTCTTGAAGAATTAAAAGTGATACAATGGACCACATTTTAAGACTTCTACAATCTCGGGCATTTTCACCCTTATTTTAACAGTAAGAAGAATTATATCAGTTAGTTATTTAGGTGAGGGTTGGATTTGGACCTATTGGCAGAGGGTTAAGCATTTTATGTTACTGCCGTGTTGCCAAATTGACCGTGAAATGTATTTTACCTCTGCTTTAAGTTTGTTTGCATTTTTAAACCTACTTATAGACTACCTACTGTGTCCGGAACTCAGTTTGCATGGAATTATAAGTAATCTAGTTCTTAGACTTTAGACATGATTAGTAAATGTACCTACTACCACAGCTAGAAGCTTACAATATGAGAAAATGAGTGTCTGAGGTTATTTGATGTTCATAACTCAACTCTTGAAATCTGACCAGCCCGCACTAGGTACCTACGTAACTTTCCACTCTACCGGGTTAAGGTGTAACAAGGGTAAATGTTGCAAAATTGGCTAGCTTTAACTAAAATGTTAGGCAAAAGTACGCACTAAAAAATTCTGAATAAAATATTTGGTAATAAAGGATATATCAGTGACTAATTCGTACGGAAAAAAAATTGCATTTAAATTGTCTAGATGGCAAAAAAAAATTTTTTTCCAAAAGCTTTATTTTCCACAGAATCTAATTTCGCTGGTAAACGATAGTAGCTTTTCATTTAAATCTTTCATGCAAATATCGGCCACATCAATAACTGCAATCCTATCTGCTCATATATTTTTTAATGTTAATATCAAGCGTGATTAGTACAAAATTGTACGATTTCTTAATTAGCGCAGGGAATAATCGCCATAGAACATCCGCCACATCTCTTATCTGTGTAATCTTTGGATTATGGATTAGCCCTTAAAGTATTCGCCGAAGAAGTACAACAAACATTCAAGAGATTGCACTAGTTTATTATGTTATAACTCAGAGGTCAAATGCTCAAAGTCATTCGCCCTTGTTACAGCCTTAAGCATTTAGACAACCCGAAAGAGTCAAATAAGAATGTATTGGACAGTTCGGAGTAAGAGTATGATGAGTTACTTACCTACTGGGACTAAGGTCCGTATTAATAAACCGCTCTTACCGCTGAGAGCGCACTTAAGAGCGCTCTTAAGATGCTGTTCTAATTAATAAACCTAACTTGAGTTCACCGATTAGAAGCCGTCATCACTTGAGTGACGTCGTATTAATAAATGAAAATCGGCACTTAAGAGAGCTCTTGAGATGTCGTTTGAGGGCGTATTTGCTGAGTGCAGTCCGATGGTGACTTGAGTGCTTGTAACATACTTGCGAGTGTTAGCTGCGATTATGGATATTGAAAATATTATAAACGAAATTAATTACTATGATGATATCGATCACTTCGATGATATTTTATGGCTTGATAGAATTCGTGTGCCTAAAACTTACATAAGGGACGCCCAGAATCCTTTCCAAGTGCCTCCTGAAAGATTCAAGAAAAGATACAGATTCAGTCAAGAATCTGTTTTATACAGGGTGTCCCAAAACTCAACGTCAAGCCGGAACCTGGTGAAAAGGCAAGTCATACTAGTTATCAGAAAAAAAAAATTGCATGAAAAAAAAAATTATAGGCATTAAAAAAAAATTGAAAAATCCTGTTGTCACAAATCTTTACTTTTTCAAAATTTTTTTCTCTTTAATCTCTTTAATCTATTTAAATTTTTAATCTCATCTAGTCTCATCTCATCTCATCTCACCTACAAAAAGCTGCAGCGACACTGCTTGACCGCATTTTGTCGTTGCGATGTGGTGTGGTTGTGGTACGTGTGAAAAGGCCCTAAGGCTTTTGACTTGGTTTAACGACTGCCATCTATCGACGGCAGCCGGCACCAACTGCTTAACGTGCCTTGCGAAGCACGGTACCGCTCGGAAAAATGCCAATAGCGGTAGTCATAGACCATAGGTGACCCATCCATGGACTGAACGCGCCGTATGTTGCTTAACCGTCGTGATCGTTTTAAGATCACTCAGGCAGCCCAGGCTTCGAGCGATTCGAGCAATAGCAAAGGCAAGTTGATTAAATAATAAATTTGAACTTATTTTAAGTACTTAATTATTTCAAACTGATTTTTGTGTTGATCACGATCCATAATATTAGTTTAAATCTATTTATTGCATTGAGCTGAAATAGTAAATCGAAGCAGTAGTCACAAAATGTTTATTCGTTCGGTCAGCCATTCGTTCAAAAAACAGCTCTTACTTGAGTACAGAATCTCAACATCCCTGGATTCTGAGATGCTGAACTTGAAACCGATCTCAAGTGATACGCGCTCAAATTCCGTCTATTAATTAGCCACGAACTTGAGATGCTGTCCGCATCTTGAGAGTGACTCAGCTGAGATCGCTCTTGAGAGCGGTATCGAGATCGGACTATTAATACGGGCCTTAAAGTCCCAGAATGTAACAGTGTGACATAAGGTGGTGTGACATACCGGGAACAAAAGGGCTAAAAAATCAGACAACTTCATACAGTAGAGTCTTACGCAATTGCACCCCTGATAGGTGGATATTTGTGGTGATCAAGCCTAACTTACTCTCTCCTTCTACTTCTTCATGAAGTGAAAGCGATCTTTTAGGATGCTCTGCCTACAGGATACAGGCGTAAACTTATGTTAAGTTTTATTCCGAAAAAGGTATTATACAAGAAAACAAGTTTTTTTTTCCTATTTATGACGCTAGTTTGGCACATAGTCGTCAAAGTAGAGAACACGTAAAATAAGAGAATTCATACGAAATATAGCTGACATTAAAGACTTTCAACGGTTTGCTAGGATACCCTGTGCTATGGTAATCAGGCAAGCACATCACAAACATAAAAATACACCTAGACTGAGGTCACCGGTGGGAATCGAACTCACGACCTCTGTTTTGGTCGCTAAGCGCATTAATGGCTGGACCAACGAGGCATTATTGTAAAAGAATGGTTTAATTCATTCTCAATTTAGCGAGCATAAAGGTCGACAGTCTAGATGAATTACCTATCCCCCTACAAAACTCAGCTCGAAGGTAAGGTAATTTATTCCGCAAACATCGTTCCACAGATCACGGTAATCTTCCCAGCTGAGTTGCACCTTAAACTTTTAACTTACTCACTTCGCTTTAAGCCTTAAGTCCGCTCGCGTTGTAAGATCCCTCTTATCTCTACTTAAAGTTGCTACATAATCCGTAATATCTTTATCATTAGAAAGCGGAGAAGGAAATAAATAGAGAAAGAAAAATCGCCCGGAGTTTCGAATATGGAATGAAACTGGGTATTTTTCGTGTAATTTTTTGTTCCATTTTCTTTTACTGATCTGATACAAACCGTTAAGAGTCTAATATCACGATTATCTTTTCGAAAGGTACATTTTTGTGTTTCTTTTTTGGTTTTTTAGTTTTGATTTTATTTTGTTGGTAACGCTATCCGTCACGAGTATGATCACGATTGTGTTTCGACAAGGAATGAACTCTTTTCTCTAACGGTTCTCGGGATATTGTAGCACACACTTGTAGTTTAGTGGACTGTATCTGTAGGGGCTGACGTTGGATTAAAACCGAGATTTACTATTTTTAGATTATATTACAAAGTCAATCAAACCGCAGTCTTTACAATAGCACGAACAGTCTTTCAAATTTTTTTTTTTCATCCAGGCAGATACATTGCTTCTGGCCCCACACTAGAATACCCTGTGTCGTGGGAACCAGAAACAGCGACGTCACAATCATGTAAACATCCAAGACCTGGGTTTTTTTTGTCTCCAGCCGGGATTCGAACCCGGGACCTCTCGCATGGTGGTCAGATGCGCTAACCGCTGCGCCACAGAGGTCGTCAAATGTAGCAATAGTCACAACATCAGAATATAATAAAATGTTGCCACAATAAAAGTATGGTAAAATTTGTCTATGACCGAACAGGCTTTGACTTAGATGTTTTGAGAGCATAGTCCTCTCCCTGAAATAAATGATAAAATGTTGGTCACGCCCGATTTTACCCGACCAACTTTTAACAATTAAATTTAGATTAACAGATTGTGTAAAATAAGTCAGGGGTCAGACAGACAGAAACATTTCCAATATAAATAAAGTCTCATCGTCCACTTAACCCTGTGTTACCTACTAGGTAGAAAACCGCGTTTGACGATGTAGGTATAGTATAGCAACAGTCTCAAGACGGAGTGACTTCGGGGATACAATTTATATGTAAATTTGTTTCTTGTCTCCCATACCGAATAACGCTATGTACCTTGCTGTTAAGACGACGCCAGTTTAAGGTCAGATTAAGGTAAACGGTAATGATATTTTATTCTATAGAGACACGACTCCATTCTCCTCAAATGCAGTTTTAATACTCTATCTATGGCAAAGGCAAAAATCCACTTAAAATTAACTTATGAAGAGTATTCTAAGGAATTACGTCGTTGATGACGAAGTAGATAATAAACTTTAACGAATAGACAAGATAATCTAGAAACGCAAGTATTAAATCTTATTGAAAGGAATGTACATAGGACGACTACGAAAGTAATTAATAAATTAACGGACGATCATAATATTTGATCTATTGTAATTTTTATTGTTATCGAATGCTATAATATCCGCTTTCCGGGAAAGTATTAAATTGCGCAATTTTCATTGAAAAAAGTCTGGTCATTTTCAATTTCTGTCATTATATGTATCTTTCTTTTCTTCTAATATACAAAATTCTCGTGTCTCAATGTTAGTGCGCATACTCCTGCGAAACGGCTTCACCGATTTTCATGAAACTTTACATTCATATTCGGTAGGTTTGAGAATAGGTTGTTATCTATTTTTCATACCACTAAGTGAAAAAAAAAAATTTGGCAAAACAACGTTTGCCTCGGCAGCTAGTTTTAAATAATATCCAATCTGTATATTGGTAGCTACGCCTCGTCCTTCACCGTCGTAGTCCTATAAATTGTGTGAATGAATGAATTAATTACTAAAATAGGTTATCAAACGTTGCGATGTTCTGAAGACCGTTCCTAATTTGAAAATAATTTTAGTTGGTTTTTTTAGTTCGTTTTTCGTCGGTGGTATTAGGTAACTTCGTATCTACCAATTTCTCGCACGCTAATCCAAAAATATCTAATAACAATTAATGTAAGAATTAAATAAATTTTTTTTACGTAGCCTCTAATTAAATAAATATTATCTAGAAAATATCTTACTATCCTTTTATGATCAAATCGAGAATGTGGTCCTACAAAATGTTTTCTCTGTTTTTAGTTGAAGGAACAAGTTCATCATCATCATCAACCCATTATGTCCCCACCGAGGGGCCCGGGGCTCTTCTCTGAGGAAGGTTTAGGCCATACTCCACCACGGGGGCCAAGTCCGGATTGGTGGAGAAGTTCATCATAGTTTGCTGTAATTCAACTTAACCTCCTCAGTCCCGTGTCGACAAAATAACAATAGAAAACTATTGTTATTTTCAAGGTCAGACTGAATTGATCATTATCAATGGCTTCTTGTATCTAAGTAGTGGCAGAAAAAATATTCTTATTAATATTAAAGATTTTTCTATTTCAAATGCAAAAAGTCTGAGTTTCCAGTAATTTCAAGCTAAATGCAAGAGTATAAATATTTAAAAGTTTGATGTACATTTTTATAGCCGCGTGGCCCTTAAGCTGAGGCGGAATTGCGGGTTTTATTGCCCCGTCTTAGCCCGCGAGTGATCATGAATACCAAAGGAATTGCTCCGCGTCGCTGAAAGGATTAGAAAGTTTTGGCGACAACTCCAAACTTATTACCTGCCTGTATTTTTCCGCAGAATTTACAAATATGGCTGACACACGTATATTTTCAGTTTAGATAGATAGAATAGAAATATTATAAACATAACATAACATTTACATACAGGCACATACATTGTTTCTGGCCCCACACTAGGATACCCCGTGTCGTGGTAACCAGAAACAGCGACGTCACAAACATGTTAACAAACAAACATCCAAGTCCTGATATTTTTATTGAGAAATAAAATTTGCCACAGGGAATAATTTGAAGTCCTTGCTCGCGAACTATCATAACCTGTGCGTCAGGAGCTAGTGTCTTCCCTTAACCACAGAATACTAATCCTCAACTGAGTGTTACAGTTAAGTGGAAATTAGTGCTAAGCAATGTACCAGACAAAAACGTAAATTCTAAACTCAAAAACCGTCCCTAAGTCTTAAAGAAAGCAAAAACTGAAAAACTTCCTTAGAGCTTATTTAAGTCATTTCAAAATGACAATCAATCAAGTTTATATAGAATACTCTTTATGGGGGATAACGGGCGTGAGTTTATTTATTTATTTTATTTTATTCTTTATATACACCACTAAAATTACACATGCCTATTACACGCGCCCTATGTTGCTTAACCTTCTTGATCGTTTAAAATCACTCAGGCGGCCGGGGCTATGAGCGATTATATTTAGGTACTTATTACTATTTATTTTTAGAGAAACCAGACATTGCACATTATATTGAAGTAGTAATGAATTTTACTATAGGTATGCAGTAAGAACGTCAGAAAAAATGCAATAACTAGTTCTAGTTAGACGTGAGATTTTCGCACTTAGCCTTATAGTTGGACCATTGTACTTAGCAAGCTTTAATGATTGTAAATACCTCAGACACTAGGGTTTCCCTAACCTGCACAGTTCGAGTAGGGGTATTGCTACTATGACTTCACAAATCGACGTAACTTAGAAAGCAAAGTCATTGCTACATACCGGGATTCGAACTCACGACCTCCCGAACAAGATACAGGCGTTGTAGCACTCCGCTGCTACCGCTCTAAATAGTTATTCAATACAAAAATGCACTGCTCATGCCGAAAAATTTTTGAACTTTGTTTTTTATTGGAAAATATGGAGGGCTACTTTAGTTTATTTATCTATACAGAGGGGGCTTAGAGACAGTCTGCCATCGAAGTATTCCTAATAAATTGAGGGATTTGTCCGCAAACCGAGACCAATCACATTTTAGCACCTATTTATACGAGAAAAAGACGGGGTGCTTTTTCAAGGGCTTTAATTTATAAATTTTCAAGTGAACTTTGAGGTGAGGACACTGAAAAAGTTTTTCAAAATTAGTAAGTGAATAAAACACTGAAAACAAAATATTAGTTACTTGATAGGCAAACAAACACCAATAAACATTTTATTTATTTTATTCTCATACAAGAATAAATACTGCAATTTTGTCAAAGAAGGACTACTCAGGCGTACAAATTGATTATAGCAATAAATAAGGGCTTGTTCATGCAGGTGTGTAATTCGTACTAAAACCCTTGGGCCCCATCTACGTCGGTGTGTATGGGCCTTTAGAATAGATTCGCAAAAAGGATTGCCTGTTTTTTTTTTTTTTTATTAGTGCAGTAATTTTGTGTTCACGTTTAGGACTGTATAGGGTGGGTATTTGTATTGTATTGGGTTAGTTAAATTATCATTAGATAACATTACTTTATTAACCGTGCAGTGATTGTACCTACTTGTTTTTGTACTTACGTTTGGAGAAGGTCAAAATAAAATGATATAAAAAATTACAGTCTTAATAACATATTTAACACAAAACTTACAAATTTTCTTCTTCAATTTTATTTTCTTCGGTAGAATACAATTTATTTAAGTTTAAAAAAGTGTCTAGCATAAGCTAAAAAAATATATAACTTTAATTATTTGGAATTACAGAAAGAAATATGTTCGTTAGTCGCCCTAGTAAAGATAATAAAAAATGCCTACAAAAATATTCCACCATGTAGCTACAAACTCCCTAAAAAGCCGAAATATGTTAAGCTAAGCACCTCACTCCAAATACAAAAACGCTGTAACCCGTGTAATGGCAATTTAAAACCCGTTCCGTACGATTTACCCTCTACCATATTGTCTTAGATTCAAAAACCAGCTTGCATTAACCCGCCCTTTGCTTAACTTTGCTTATATAGCCCAAGGTCTTTGTAACTGGTAATGGGATTTGTCTTATTGTCTATGGCGGTGGATTCAAGGCAATGGTTTTTATTGTCAGCCAGGGGAGACACTTCGTTTTTAAATTGCTACTAATAAGTGTATGAGTTGTACACTAGATGGCGCTGTACCAATTCTACATCGCGGTATGGTTTTGTCTCAAAGTAAGATATATAAACTCAAACATTTTGATCTATCATTAACTTTGCGCAGAGGCAATATCGTAACCAATGAGGTTAATCCGAGGTGCGATTATTGCTAGTTGAAAACTTTACCAATA
Organism: Yponomeuta plumbellus; assembly: GCA_947310845.1. Classification (NCBI taxonomy): domain Eukaryota; kingdom Metazoa; phylum Arthropoda; class Insecta; order Lepidoptera; family Yponomeutidae; genus Yponomeuta; species Yponomeuta plumbellus. The sequence goes on along the minus strand of OX371209.1, from coordinate 5,227,052 downwards.
CCCCGCCGTGTGGACGTGTAATACCGTCCGCTATGGCAATTTTTCCAAGGCTGTCGAGGCCTTTATAAAAGCCTAAATAAATACTCTGTTTGGAATAAAATTGCGATACTTACTAATTCTACTAAACTATGTTGAGTGAGATGTGGTGCCTATTAATAGTTTTACATCTCTCATATTCGGTAAATAGGTCCTTATTACCCCCAAATGGGGCTTGTAGGTGACCAATTAGCGGTAAGAAATAAAAAAAAACTTCGCTCTTTCAAAAAGTTCGCGTACATGTAACCATCATACTGGCAATAGAAATCATGCATTCAGCCCAATGACAAAAGAGATCGCTTCGCTATTCAGTCTTGTCTTCGTATGAGTATAATAGTCATCAATTTTAAATATCGAACGGCGAAGCTCAATTTCGTACTTGAAAAAAATAATTTAAAAAAAAAGATGAAAAAAGGCGGGAATAGAAAACTTTTACTTTAATGAAGATATAAGCTACACTCCCGTTTCAATGAAAATGGAAGCTGAAGCAGCAATAAACAATATTTTGCCTGAAAGTTCTAAAGAGAGATATTTGAAAACTTACATGAAGTGGCGAAGAGAAAAACGAGTATTTTTTTTCTACTTACCTCACAATCGAGATGTAAAGCAGAGTAGTTAGCTCGGGTGTAAGCATCAATTGCACCCTCGAACTATAGGCGCCCTCGCTGCGATCGTGCGCCTAAATATCTCGGGCTGCAATTGATGCCTTACAGCCCTTGGCTACTAATCTACCTACTATTAGAAACATCGGTTATTCTAAGTATGCATAATAATAATGTTTTATTACAAAAAATTTTGTTACCTAAAAAGTTACCAACATAATAATATTTTCTCTCCATCTGCTTGAAATGATGCATTTTGATGCCCAAATTTAGGACCCAAAACACGCTATTGTTGTTCAAGCTAAGATGCATCAAAGTAAATAGACTCAAAATTGGGTTTTGAATCTATTTACCTTTACTAAGAAGTCGGACTTATCTTTCACTCTTGAGGATTCGTCCTATATCTATTTCACTCCTCCCCAAGCAATAAGTTTTAAACCCAGTTTGGAACTACTTACTGAACTTCCAAACTCTTTGCTGCAAAACTTTTAAGTACCTAATTGTCAAACATTTGAAATTGGAACGCAAGTACGCATTTTAATTCTTCAGATGGTAGTGAAAGAAAAGCAATGTTCTATACACGGGCGCAAATCATTTTTGGTCTCGGTAGTGTCTCGCTTCGCCTCAGTTCGCTCTGGATTCAATTTCACAATCTCGACGCAAAAATTTTGTTTGCGCCCTTGGTGAACAATCTACTATTTTCTCTTAGTTTTAAGTGTGTTTTCATCGCTTAGTTTTAACCCACCAATGAGGTAAGCTCCTTGCCGGCAGGAAGTCGTAGCGGGTTCAATCCCTGACCGGCATAACTATCACCGATTCGTCTGGCCTGTCCAGGTGATTTACACTCGGAGTTGGGCCCGGCTGGTATCTTAACTATCTAACGCTGACGAGCCTTGAGTGCCAATGAGGCGTAGGTTTACAATTGTTTATTTTGTTTATTTTGTTTTAGCATGTAAAAAAAATCTACGTACAGCCAATCCATGAAGTCTAGAACACGGAATTGAAGTATAACTAAATATTGTACGAACTTTTCAGGCCATCTTCTATTCTAATATAAGCACAATTATTGTAACTGAGACCAAGGTTATTTCTCCTTGCTGAGACTATGTCTTTTAGTTCTAAAAGTTTGGGTATGGAAAATATGAGTATTAGCAAAATCGCACACTCTTTATTTTCTAGACTTTATGGACAGTCTGTACATTTTCCTTTCTTTAACCCTCAATTCACTAGATGAAATGTACTTACGTAAACACCTTCTATGAGTCCCTGGGACTCGCATATTAAATGCGTATTTTTCTCAAATAAAACAATTTATAATAACTTTTTTTTTTATAAACTTAGTCTTACTCTTCTGATTACGTTTCGTGGTGGGTACTTAGTACCGTCATCAGTCGCTCATATTCATAACGTAACTGAGTCCGGTGGAAGGGTGTAAAGTTAATTAACCACACTTTTAATTTTTCGAAATATTTACGATGGCTCCCTCGTTGTTCTAGTCGCTAATCCGCTTATCTACTAAAAAAGGTCATGTAATTCAAAATATGTATAACCGAATTATTTCAAAAACACCGCATTTTACATAATAATCAGAGGCCTTAGGGCGGCTTGAAAACTTCTGACAGTAAGACCAGCCACTAGTCTTACAAGCCTCCACCAATCCGGACTTGGCCCCCGTGGTGGAGTATGGCCTATACCTTCCTCGGGGAAGAGACCCGTGCCCCTCGGTGGGGCCACCCCGTTCACTCCCTTAAGGGTTGAATTTAGAAAAACGGTGAAACACGTGTTTAATCAATTGTGTTGAAGAGTATTTATTTCAAGTTTATCGAAAATCAGACATTTTTTATACCTCCCATACAAATTTTGGCAACCCTTTTCGCCCCCTTAAAGGTTGAATTTCATAAAATCTGTTCTTATTCCTTGCCTACATTATATTTAGATCCTTTGTGCAAAATTTCAGCTTCCTAGGTCAAACGGCTTGGGCTGGGCGTTGATGAGTGAGTCAGGCAGTCAGGACTTTGAATTTTATATATATATAAGATAGATATTCGCTATAAAGAGTTACGCTAGAGTTTCATAAGAGTTTCACTACAAAGACGACCTCTGTGGCGCAGCGGCTAGCGCAACTGCCTACCATGCGAGAGGTCCCGAGTTCGAATCCCGGCTGGAGAGAAAAAAAAGAAACCCAGGTCTGGGATGTTTACATGTTTGTGACGTCGCTGTTTCTGGTTCCCACGACACGGGGTATCCTAGTATGGGGCCAGAAGCAATGCATGTTGTGCCTGTACGAGTATGTAAATAATAAATAATAATATATATAAATAATAAACTCACGCCCGTTATCCCCGAAGGGGTAGGCAGAGGCACCAGTCTCTAGAACTGGACCCACGTTTTGCCGAGTTTATTAGGTCCCAAACGTGACAAGTGGCAAGCCTGTCGCCGTTATCCGGGCACAATTTATCAGCGAATGGTGTTGCTGTACAAACAAATGTACGTAACTAAAAGTAATTGGTACATGCGTGGTTCGAACCCAGACCCTCATGATCGAGAAGCAAGGGTCAACCCCACTACGCCACCACCGCTTTTTTATGAGCCGCCACGAGTATGTAAATGTTATGTTATGTTAGTTATCTATCTACCGGTAGCTAAATCATCTTTTGTATGCCAGAGACTGGCGCAGACATGTATGAACGATCGATATGTTAACTTTTAAGAACTTATTGTACCATTTTTGCCTACAAATAAATTTTATTTTATTTATTTATTTATTATTTTATCTACCGGGTGCCAAAAAATCCTTCTATCTCCATCGTGTTAATTGCTACTCTGTGTAAACCACAAAAAAGCCGCCACGAAAGGGGGAACGGCAAACGAAAGCAAATCCCGGAGGTGGCATATTGCTCAATTTCCATACTTGTAATCTTCAAACGTAGAGACAAATAAAAAGGAATAAAAATTATGTAAATTCTCTCAAGAACACGCAGATAAATCTTAAAGGAAATCTCTGCGGTGCACGGCTGCTTTTTATTAAGTGAGAGGTGTAAAGTGGTTTAGGAATAGGGACGGAGGGGTTCTTTTCCGGATAGGAGACTGACTTTCTTACATAGGTATCATTGTCTTAGTCTGGTTGTTTTTCGATGTGTGTAATGTCCTTCCAAGTTCCTAGTGCCATTTTTCCGAGCGGTTCCGTGCTTCGCAAGGCACGTTAAGCAGATGGTGCCGGCTGCCATCAATAGATGACAGTCGTTAAGCCAAGTCAGAAAAAGCCATAAGGGGCGGTTTGAAAACTTCTGACATATGACAGTAAAACCAGCCACTAGTCTTACAAGCCTCCACCAATCCGGACTTGGCCCCGTGGTGGAGTATAGCCTATACCTTCCTCAGGGAAGAGACCCGTGCCCCTCAGTGGGGACATAATGGGTTGATGATGATGAATGTCCTTCCTTGCCTGTTTACCATTGCACAGGATATCCTAGTTTGGGACCAGGTCAAGTGATTGCGCTGTGTGAATGTTTTTATTGTATTAAAGGCAAAGTGAACTTTCGTAAGACTACAAACCTTTTGTAATCTTATTACATGAAAAAAAAATAGTACAAATCTAGTAACGAGTAATGTTATGTTTAATGTCGCGTGTGCTATAAAGTATATCTTAAAGTATATCTTAACGAACAAACGATGCGACGGAAACAGCGTTTTTTCACATACTATTTATTATTTGGACGCTGATTTGGTGCGAATGATCATAGGGAGCAGCATTTTCCAAGATGAATTTTTTAGCAGCTGTTGAATGTTTGGTTTATATTTAGTTATACTTTTTTTTTACAGGACCTTTGATACGGATTAATATTAATGCGTCTTGTGTTGCGGGGCGGTGTTCTTTTAAGTTTTAAGGGTTGGATAAAGTGGTACCAAATTGTTCTTTATGTTTTCTGGCTTTAGATCTTAAAGCGATTTACTGCTTTCCTAGTTGATCAAGTTGAATAGAATAGGAAAAGCTTTATTTCAAAGACAGAACAGACATAATAAAACAACGACTTTACAATTTTGGTACATACAAGAAAACCTCACGATCTTAAACGATCACGAGGGTTAAGCAACATATTGCGTTCAGTGCATGGATGGGTGACCGACTATGACTAACGCTAGTGGCATTTTTCCGAACACTTGGTGCCGGCTGCCGTCGATAGATGGCAGGCGTTATTAAGATCATACTTATACATGGTGTAGAAAAATCCCCATATCTTTCTCAAAATTGAGTGTCTTTCTCCATACAGTACGATCAATTTTTACAGTTGGGGAATACTTCAAAATTGCGAACAACATCTTAAAATTGTTCCATACATTTTTAGTTGGTATGGTTATGATCACCCTAGTACCTACCCAAGATTTTTTAAAAGTAGTTATTCATATTTTAATCGAGTACCAACAATGCGCGTAGTTAAAGGGGCCTTATTACACCCTGTACAGTCAATCAGCTGACCGGCTTATACATTTTAGAGTTGAAAAAGTTCCTTCCGTGGATTTCAGATTGTCTGTATAAAATAATAAACAAGTCTGCACTGAACAGTGAATATTTTCCGAGAAACTAATCATTCAAAATTCAGGTTTCCTCAAGTTAGTTTCCAAGTAGGTACAGGCCAAAATTTCATCAAGAACTCCAAATTCATATTCTTTGAACGCTGCCCAAGGGGTTGTCACAGTGAAACCCCCTATAATACGTCGGATAACAACGGACCAGCAAACAAGATCCTTCATTGCCTTCTACAGATTCAACATCGGAGGTCAACACCAACTGGCGTTATCACCAACCACCCAGAATATAAAAAGCTGTCATAGCCTACATTAATCTGCAAATCAAGGGTCAGGATATTTTGGTGGTAGGCCTGTATCGTTTGTCACGTCAGATTGTCGCGATATGACGTCATACGGCTTGATGGACAAAGATTTGTGTAATACCATTATGAATGTTTCTTGCCGCCTTATGGTATTTTTATGCTAAATACTTAGGCATTGCTGTTGTACAGTGGAAGGGTGTTAAGATGGCCATGTTGTAAGGCTATTGGTAACAACGGGGGCGTACAGTGACAGCACGTAATGATTTACATAAATAAGGAAATTTTATTGCAAGTAAAAGTGTTATACAGGTCGTCCCAAAATTATGGGACATAAAGGGAAAGTACCTTAAATATCGTAGATAGGGTATTTTGCTGAAACAAGACTTTATGTTATTTTTAAATCTGCATTCAAAGATTTTCGAAAAATTTCTGCTTGCTAAAACTACTTGCCTCGTCTGGGAATCGAACCGACTTAAATGTAAAAAAAATACCCCTACTTTTATGATGTCAATCGAAAGAATGACCAAAAAATAATAACTCTTCTGAAGTAAAATAGTATTTTAAAAGAAAGGAACAGCGTGAAATTAGTCATGTTAATCAAATTTAAAACATATATGAAACTGCCGTAGTCGCCGTATTTTGGGACGCTCTGTATAAAGATAAACATTTACATACAAGCACATACATTGCTTCTGGCCCCACGCTAGGATACCCTGTGTCGTGGGAACCCGAAACATCGACACCACAAACATGGAAAAATCTAAGACCTGGCGTTTTTTGTCCCCAGGCGGGTTTTGAACCCGAGACCTCTTGCATGACATTCTCTAACCTAACCTAACCTAACCGCTGCGCATCGTTATGATTTGCGTCCTGGCTCCCAAACTAGGATTCTCTGTAATATGGTTAGCCAGGCTACTTTGGTATACTCAGTATTATCATAGTTCTGAAAATATATTTAAGATAATAAAATCTTTATACTTATGAAAATCATCACCGTCTGTTTTACGTACAAGTTGGTGATTTTTTAACTCTTAAATAAACAAAAAATAAACAACAATTTTAACAAGAGCAAAAAACTATTCCTAAACTAATAATTATTAGTTTTGGAATAGTTTTTTGCTGGAAGTCGGTTCACTAAAAAGTTGAAAATAATTGCGTATCCTTATTTACTTGCTTTACAATGATTACTAGTTTCTGAGTCGGTTAAAAAAATCGTTTACGCCGCAAAAACGGTAGGTATATTTCGCACTCAAGGGAATCAAAATTCATAGGGTACTTTCCGTTGACCTAGAACTTTGAAATTTGGCAAGTAATATGGTGTAACCGAAAATACAGGGAAAAATCTGAAAATATTACGTTTTATTTATTTACAAAACCCACAGCACTAATTAAATAATATTAACACAGTTACGAATATAATTTATCATAGGCCAATTTATATTAACGTAACTTGAAGACAGGAGAAAAAAAAAGATGATAAAATCACACTAACTTTATAATACATAAATAAAGCAAACAGAATATTAAAATTAGGTGTTACAATCATGACTGCAGACCATGCAGCCTGTACATTTGCTATTAGATCATGTAAAACATTTGTAGTTCGGGAAAAGCTCTGAAAAAACTGCAGGAGATATTGTTTGGTAGGTACCTGCCGTTTACAAAACCCTCCCAGAGGAATTATGTAACAAGCACCTTAGAAAAGCACAATTCAAAAGTATGCTTAAGCGCTTTGTTTTAAGCAATTTGTAAACATAAAATATTACCGATAATGTTAGTTGTGTAGAAAGTAATGTTAGTTGTGTAAGTACCTATATAAGAACTGTTACCAAGAGCTTGCCGATAAACTGCATTAGCAGTTTGGCAAACTAATGCTGTTGTAATTTCGCAATGTGTTTAGTGAATGACTAAATAAATAAAAAGCCCTGGACTTAATATCCCCTTAAAATTTTGCTAAAGAATTCGTTGTCATCAAATAGGCTCTGAAGTTATGTAATCAGCTATGTACGTAGATAGGTAAAAACCCAATAGTAACATTAACGCCCGTCCTTTTTTACGACTTCCAAGTCTAATTTATTTTGAGTAATAAAGCGAAATAAGCTGATTAAAAAACAACGCATGCGCGCTACAGTCTTCGAGCCACTCAGTATGGCCGGCTTGTTCTAAATTTGAAATGTGCACTAACGGTCCGGTAGCGATACAATTTGAATTTCGAACTCCGTTCGGAGAAATTCGGCCCCGATGACCAATCGCGGCGCGCCGTTTTGAATTTGGAACATTTCTCTTTTTGAAATTATTCGCAGTGTTGCCAACAGCTCCGTGTAAATAATACACATTGCATTGGTCTATTTCTCAATACAACAGATGAAAATTACCATCACATTATGAAGATGATGGTAATCATCTGTTTCGGTAAGTATTTTCTATTATTTGCAATTATGTGGGGCACTTATCCTCTATATCTCGTACACTAAGGCCGGTTTCTGAATTAAGTAACTTGCTGTCACGCTCTTTTCTAAAGAAATTTGACGAGACAGCACTACAGTTAAGTAATTACTAAGCGAAATACTCAATTCAGAAATCGGCCCTAAGTATTTTCATATTTTTATGCCATCGTGGCCTTTAAACATAAACATTTACATACCCCTTTGCAACCGAAGAAATTATTTTAAAAAATTTAACCATCTTCGCTAAAATACATTGTAATGGTATGCCACAGATTCCCAGAAAAATAACCAAAAAAATCCCTTTACTGCTAGTCCGGCTAAAAAGTAACTGCACGATCGTGCAACTACATTTTTCCAGCCATATTCTATGACTATAAACTAACTTTGTATTTATAAAAACATCTTACAACGCTTCCTGTACACATTCGAACTTAATTATTATAAGGCTTCAAAATTATTAATTATCGGTACTTTACGTGAAGCACGTTTACCGCCAAAATACGCAGAAATCTCTACCAGCGGCTCGCGAGCCAATCTGTGGCCAATGGTCGCCGACAAGTGAGGCGCCGCACCTTGCAGTATTTTTGTAGGTAAAACAGATAAATGCTCGATCGATCGATGCCGGTTGCGTCCCGAAAAGTTAATTTGTATGGAAGCAGGATTTTTTTTAAATTATATCCACGGTTGTGATACCTCGGTTGCAAAGGGATACAGGCACATACATTACTTCTAGCCCAACACTAGGATACCCTGTGTCGTGGGAACCAGAAACAACGACGTCACAAACATGTAACCGTCCAAGACTTGGGGTTTTTTTTACCCCAGCCGGGATGCGAACCCTCCTGGGTTCGCATAGGCAGATGCGAGAAGTCTGCTACGCCACAGAGGTCGTCATTAATACCTAGTCCACAGTTTTCCTTTACAGTTTTATTGTATATATAATGGCCCGTAATATAATTGCCTAAGAGTATGACGCTTGAAAATGAAAATTATTTAATATGCTGTCGACTGTACTTGAATAGTAGAGATCTAATCACCGCATGTATAATGCTTGAAGCAGAAAAGACAAGGAAATAATATGTCAAAATATGTTAGGGCCGATTTTCGACGAAGACGTAAAATTTTATCTGCATTATAAGAAAAACGAATACAAAGAATCGTATGAAAGCGAAACTTCGTCGAACTCTTCCGACGAAAATTGGACGTAGTTTAGCAAAATTGAGAAATTGAAATTGAGTTATGAGATATTTGACTTTTTAGGTTTAAGCTGATTTAAGCTCTCCATACATGTGGGTTGACTACCATGTGCCATAACTTTGCACATACTCATCGGATATATATTTTAAGAATCAAAGATGCAAGTCTTTGATTCTTAAAATATAGAGCATAGTGCTCATTTTGGTATATTTAACTCAAAACTTACCATGTTGTGGGTTGGAACCTTTCTGCTAAACTACGTCCAATTTAAGTAAGAGATACGGGAATTGGGTATTTGACTGGATGTCAAATGAGTTACTTTTTAAAACGGAATTTTGTATGACAATACTTGAAAATTGTAATAACTAGTAAATGATTAAAAGAAATACTTTTTCCGAATCATTTTGTAATATTTGTTTTAATAGAGCATCTCAAATAATTTATTGTTGATAGTATCAAAAACCGTATTAAGTTAGTAATGCATTGTAGAGATCGAATGCCTACGCATTGTTAAAAGTTACTCAAATCACATAGCAACAAACGAATGCCATTCTGCTTTAATTTCAAACAAGCGGGTAGGTGTTAAATATTTAACGACAGGTTATATCGGAATGAGGTCGTTGCTGCATAAATGGCCTATCTGAAAGAGGGTAAAGCACATTTTGTCGCCGGGGGCGGTGTTACATCATATTATGCCAATAACATGCATTGGTATAGTAAAAGCAAATTCTGCAGATGATGCATTGCAATTTTTTAGGGTTTCGTACATGAATAACGTGGGGCCAGCCAGAAGCAATGTATGCGCCTGTATGTAAATGTGTATTGTGCTAACGAGGCTCTATTTTCAACCGAGATAGGCAAATGTAAATTTTCACAGAATATGGTGGATTGATATCTTTTTTCGAAATAACGAAAACATTAAAGTGACAAAGAAGAGGTTTGCCATGAAAAAACGTATATTTTACAATAAAAACAGTCGAACATACATATGGCACACTTGGTGTAATAATAGAGGGTTAGTTACAGTATAGTAAAAATCCCTCCCACTAAGGATCCAAACTGAATGAAAGAAAACTCAGTTTTCCAAAGTAAATACAATAAGTAGTACTAGGTATATAATATTACATTTATGGTACGTGATATTACATAATATGGTGCCAGATATTTTTTTAATTTGTTTTAACTGTGTACGCATGTATCACAATATAAAATCATGTCTCTGCCTTTTTTCCACGCTCTATCTTTTCTGCACCAAACCCCAAAAGTCGCGACGACCGCCCGGAGTGAGGAATCGCGGGGCACGGCGCACACAAGCCCTTACAAATGAACAGTGAGGGATATTTATGGACAGCTCGAAGTCAGGACAGAAGAGCGGTGGAGTTGACAAAATTATTTTTATTAATACGTTTATTAATACAAGCACAATGCCAATGTGGGGAACTTAATGCTGTACGCATTTTCTACAGTTACTATTTAGTTCAACATCTGCCGGAGTGGTCTGAGGTGGCTCAGAACCGAAAACTCTGGACTCTGGGGGTGGTATTTGCCCAGAAGTGGGACGTTACGCATAAAAAAATAGTTACGCCGACGCCTTACTTGGTAACTTGTATTTGCGTATTTGGTAAATATTAATAACGCATTGCCGAGTCTTCGGACGATTCTTGAGCACTAATTAAATCTCGAGCAAGTATGCGAATACCTACGTTTTAATACTGGACGTAAACTTGATTGTCTTTGACGCATATTTATTCATCTATTTTATTTATTTCGCAATTAATTATTTCCGTTTTTAATAACATTTAATTTACTGTTATATTCTACAAAGTCATGGTACCTAAGAGTTATTTTTTGAAGGGCCAGCCGGTACAGCAGACAACGTCAAGGGTGACTTTGTAACAAAAATGTAAAGGTTAAAGAATACCAAAAATAATTACCTCAACCCTCCGCTCCACGCCTTCCCTGTGCCTCACATTTCGGGCAAAAAGCCAAAACACAGTGTTTTCTATGGAAATGAGCTCCGAGTGAAGGTTGCATCCAGTTGCCCGTAATGATGGCTAATCGACTACTTGACGCCCCATTGGGCTTATACACATACGTAAGAACACCGAAAAGTATTATTCGCTTAACACTTCGACGATTTAAAGTGAACATTTGTAACTTTTCCTTTATATGTGGTAATAATGACATCATCATCATCATGAGGCCTCCCTTATGGTTTTCCAAGTTTCCCGGTCTTGTGTCACCCGCATCTAGCGACTTCCCGCCGCCATAACCAGGTCGTCAGTTCATCTGTGTTAGGAGTTTCACTGCGCGATCGAATCAGACCTGGGGAGATCTGCAAAAAACCCGAGTTACTAATATAGCTTGAAGAATAGCTCAGTTGAAGTGGCAGTGGGAGGGGCTAGCTAGATAGCTAGGAGAACTGATGGCCGTTTGGGCGGAAAAGTTTTCTGGTGTGCAATACATATCAGTATCTATTATATTTTTCTCAAACATGCTTGGACATATTTTGAGCATTATTTCGACAATCTTCTTCGAGATAAATCGAAATTGCTGTACTGGCCAATTACACGCGAGCAGCGGCCGGAAAAAGTTCTATGAAAATTCGTAACTGTCGTGTTTTGCGGCCAAATAAATTACATACTAAACGCGATCTTTTACTCCGAACAATGACAAGGAGATAACTTATAAGAGGTTTTATTTTAATTTCGAACTGGCTTGCGATAGAAAGCTGGATATACCTATTGAAAAAAAAGAACACTAACGCGGCAAAAATAATTGTTGTTCGTCTGATTATGAAAGTTTATTGAATTTAAGAGAATGAGTTCATAGTTTTAATTTCCGCGCATTATTTGAGAAAAATCATATACAAGCCTTGGCCACAACTAGGAATTGATGGACTCACGTATGTGTATTTCCAACGTCGTCCATCAATGCCTTTTTGGTGGCCGCTGCAGAAATACTGCTTAAATTTTATTTTCTGTAAGCTATAATATAATATGGTCGAATACCCAGTGATGGCGTATCGGCAACTTGTCGCCCCATTTGCTTCTGCACACCCTGTAGGTATGTAGGATTTTTATCTTATTGAGTGGATTATTGCTTATGTTTTCCAATAGCATCGATTTGATACGGTTTAGCTAGGACGATCAGTAACGATTTGTCTTACTTGGCGTAACAAATTGGTCTTTGTGTACCTACTTGTCGATTATGATGATGTCCCCATCGAGGAGCACGGGTCTCTTCCCTGAGGAAGGTATAAGCCATACTCCACCACGGGGTCCGGATTGGTGGAGGCTTGTAAGACTAGTGGCTGGCCTTACTGTCAGAAGTTTTTCAAGCCGCCCTAAGGCCTCTGACTTGGCTTAACGACTGCCATCTATCGACGGCAGCCGGCACCAACTGCTAAACGTGCCTTGCGAAGCACGGAACCGCTCGGAAAATGCCACTAGCGTTAGTCATAATACATTCACCCATCCATGCACTGAACGCGCCCTATGTTGCTTAACGTTCGTGATAGTTTAAGATCACTCAGGCAGCCGGGGCTACTAGCGATTATTTTGCTTATTCCTTTATTTTCTATTTCTATATTATTGTGTAGCTGTGAATGTCTTCGTGGCTTTAAATACGTTTTTTTTTTTCATATCAAAGCGGGATTCGAATCCACAACCTCCCGAAAGAGAGGCCGGCGTTTTACCGCAGCGCTACCATCGTTGTAGCATTCTAAAAAAAAACAAAAGAAAAACATGGCCAAGATGCGGGGTGTCACGATGAAAAACGATCCTAAAGAAATTAGGTTCCGCGGGTGAAAAATGGACTTCACCAGTGGACAGTGTTTACTTTTCGGTGACTTTTTACAACTAAAGGGTGCGGAATGGCAAAGAAGGGACAGGAATTCGTTAGAGAGTGAATCAACCTCTTAAAATGACATAATGCTCTTGTGAAGATAATGGTAACATCCAATCAATTGGGGTGCTAGTACAGTCGACAGCACATCATGGTATACACCCATGCACTCTACTCCGTTGCATTACGGGCGACTTTGCAACTAAAATGTGAAGATTGACGTGCTGTCGACTGTACGGTACTCATCCAATGAATGACTCGTTCGAGTTAAGTTACTTTAAACTGTCATAAAATAAGCATTATATAAAATAAGTTTTTGCAAAAAGTGATCATCAAAATCTTAATAACAGTAACTATTGGAATAAAAATTTAAATATTTCGAAGGTATTTAGGTACTATTCTCGCTTATGGCCCCAGCTGCCTGAGTGATCTTAAGCGATCACGAATGTTAAGCAACATAGGGCGCGTTCAATGCATGGATGGGTGACCGTCTATGACTAGCACCAGTGGCTTTTTTCCGAGCGGTTCCGTGCTTCGCAAGGCACGAAGCAGTTGGTGCCGGCTGCCGTCGATAGATGGCAGTCGTTAAGCCAAGTCAGAGGCCTTAGGGCGGCTTGGAAACTTGTGACTCTTCAACAAGCACCTAAACTGATTAACATTTGTTAGAAATAGTTTTTTTTTTCTTAAGTACTACTATTAACATGACTGTCGGTTTTAAACCCGAATAAGTTATTTAAATTTTTTTCCCTCGAATTTTCCTTTGAATTTTCGTTGGACTCTTCCGACAAGAATTAAATTAAATTAAAATAATATATATAAATTAATATATAAGAATTTCGTATTATGTTCATAATAACTTTGCATAAAAAAAAAACTTTGAAGCCTATATACATAACCTATTTTGTTGGATGCTGATCGAATGAATTAAAAATGAGGAACATCCCTTCGTCGCTCTAAAAAAATATTATTTCCCCAAACCGCAACGTCTTAATCTTATCAAAAATCATACCCAAAACGATAACTTTTTGGTTTTGTAATGCGCACTCGTATTATTTGCTAAACTTCAAAGGAAGCCCAACCCTTCAATGCAGAGGTGAGGGAAAATAATTTATTCAAATAAATCTCTCAAAACTCGGTGCAAGCGGTGTCTAGGAGACCCCAGGGCGCCGTTTGGCAAATTCTTTTAAGTATGCCAAGCAGGTTTATTTTTATTCCGTGAATTTAACGAAAATGGGCAATAAAGCATGCAGATTGTGACCGTTTTACCAATTTCGAAGGTGGAATGTGATATAAACATTTCTTTGGATTTATCTAAAGGCTATATAATTTTACGCAATTAAAAAAAGTCTACGTTTGTAAATCTAACCTATTGGTTTACATACATACATACAATAGCTCACGTTTGTATCCCAAAGCCTCTGGTCTCCGGAGGCTTTGGGATACAGTCCTCCGGAGACCGGAGCTTGCACGTGCCACGATCCTGACAAATCACTTTCGCTTCATTGTTTATATTATACTTTATGATGAAAGTAAGACAGAAATTAATAATAAAAAAAAGAGAGAGAGAAAAGGCAAAAAAATAGGTTTATATTAAAAAACTTTAAAAATATTCAGTACAAATCTCCATTATAGGCATTTTTTTCCTTTTTTCGAAGTAAGAAATTAATGAACAAAAGTTGTTCAATATTGTCCTAGCCCCGGTCTTATCTCTTGACTTTTTGTCGGAAGATTCTGACCAGGTTTCGATCTTATTCGCAAAGTTTAAGCACAGTATGCTTACCAAATTTACCAAAAACGTTAAGTGCTTACGAAACTTTTTGTTCGAAAAAATTGCTTTAGTATGATATGAGTAAGTAGAATCGAAATCAGTGAACAATTTACAAATGAACAATTTGGAGAGTTTTTATTCAATATACACATATCACACTAATATTATAAACGTGAAAGTTTGTGTGTGTGTTTATATGTTTGTCAGTCTTTAGCGCTGAAACGGCTGGACGGATTTTAATAAAATTTGGTATGGAGTTAGCCGATACCCTGGATTAAAACATAGGCTACGTTTTACCGCGGGAAAATATCTTATTCCTACGGGAAAATCGATGAACCGCGGGTAACACCGCGGGGCACAGCTAGTTTATACCTATAGCGCTGAACCTCATTTGGCTATCCTCTTTAAGTGATTGTTTTATTGCAAATATGCATTCATCGTCAATATCAGAGCGATCATTCTGGGCATGTAGAAATAAATAGATGAAATGCAACTTAGTGATGTAGTCGCACGTTTGTACAAATATCAAAGAAGAGATTAGTTGACGACCCCAATATTTTGAAAGATCAATGAAAATAAGAAAATGCAGAAAAGTAAGTAATAGGAAAGGAAAAAACTTTTGAGAAAGACTGAAAATTGACTGCAATAAACACCCGTAGAAGAAAACTCGAGGGCGGAATGCCTTGAGAGTCATAAATATACTCTGTTAAGATAAAAATTACATTATCGCACTTATTTTAATTTCAGCTCGCATTAATCATCCGCGCGGGTGCTGCAGCGGCGATTTATCGTCAACGGGGTCTGTTTTTGTACAGTGTGTAGATTAGGGTTATTTTGAGGGAAATTATTGGTACAATTTTTCTTTTTAGATGCCGTCGCTGAGTAGGTACATAATATACCCATGTACAGTTGAACATATAAATAGTTAAACATCATTTATAATTATTTATTTTAAAAACATGACATCACAAAACCAATCAAAATTCACATAAGCTTTGTCAAAACTAAGGTGTGATTTTAGAGGCGAACTACAAACAACCTACATAAAAGCTATAGTTTAAATCAATCAAAAATCTTCTGCATCAGGTATGCCCCGGAACGATGGTCATACCCACGATTCCTCAGGGGTCGACCGACTTCCCTAACGAAGCCTCTTCCGTCATCCTCCCATTGTTTCGACAGCCAGTGGGACGAACAAATTATTTTTTATCATATGTCCTGGACTTCAGTAGGTATAGCCGCTGCTTCAGCAGCGGCACTCGCAGATGCAGTTGTCAAATCTACAAGCTTACCTATTTGTTTATAGCTTTTATGAATCACTGGTTAGAAGAAAAGTTTATATAAAAAGCTATAAAATCACTTCCATTAGCTACCGTTACAATATATTTCGTATCTACTGTCTCAATTTTTAAGTTTATTGTTATTTACAATAATTTAAATAAAGGAACGGAGCAGGATCACCGCAGGTTGCATTTTTATGACTTAGCGGTAGGATTTGACGAAAGCATGGGATAGATCTTCACTTTTTATTTCAAAGTACTAAATTCGCGTATCTATTATGACACTTAAAGTAGAAATACTTTCCCATTAATTTTTTAATATGTATTTTCAAAGATTTTGATCTTTTTATAATTTTCTTATTTCGTGACCAGTGTTGATTTTTCTTCAAGCATTTCTCTGCGGACTGAATTACAATTTTTCTCAACAAAAAATATCTACTCATCTGAACACATTCTATCACTCATCATGCAGGGCACTAGCATCCTATCGTTAGTATGATGTACCGCGTGGCCTATTACGAGACTCAAAGATGCTCCTACGATATCCACAATCATCTCAACTATCATCGCCTCTCGTTAAGGCGCGCGTTGGCGCCCGTTTTGTCAACAGCCTATTGTGCTGCGGTTTATGACGTCATAAATCCCGGTGCGCGGGCGCACTATGATCGCTTGATATTTTGATAATAATCTGTCAAAACTCTCAGGTGTTACTATGGGGAAGGGGCCGCTACCTGTGGTTTTTTCGCCACTTTATAAAACTCAGATTGTGGTTGTGTTATTTGATAGGCTTTTTGTGAGAATTATCAGTAAAAAGGGTCTGAAGCTCTTTAAGTATAAACAACCAAAAAAATTTAGCTTAGTATTTTGTATCATTGCTGAATTGTATTAAGTTTATAAAAAATAAACACACAATGAGTAGACTTATACCTCTACGAGTATCAGCTTAAAATGTATAAGTATATAAAGAGCACCATTATGAAATTAAATTTAGATTGAAATGAAAAACATATCTTAGCAAAGCGTGTTTAGACTGTAGCGAATCGTGCCAAGTTCTAACTTATAATGTGAATTAAAATGTTGACAGTTATATGTATTAAAAGAAACAAAAACGTTTAAATTGTAAAATGTGTGATTTAGATGATATCGACAAAAAAAATGGAGATTGACTGAGACAGATTTCAATACAAACAACCTTTATTGTCTGATATCGAGATCATTAATACATGTATAAAAGTTCTATTAGTACCCTCACAAGTATTGCATCAGTTTCTCTGCTATCGCATCTATCATGAGGGTCACAACACCTACACTTCATTTAGCTGACTTCCACGTAGGACAAGGCGGCAATAAAAATATATCTACTCTACATCTCTAATCTTTACACCAACACAAAAAATATTATCATAACCTGGCCAGCCCACGGCAGATTTCTTGAAAACATTATTTCGACCCGTGTATTTTAGGGTTGAAACAAAGTGATTATGATACACACACTTAGAAAAATCTACGCATCCACAACACTACATTGATAGAGTCAACCCTCAGTGGTTACTTAGAATTTTTTAACGAAACGAGATACTTTTTAAGATCAGATCTCTAAGGTTTTTCTTTGAAGGAAAGTTTTAGGGGTTAAAATTGAATATTAATGGCAAATTACCGACCGTATTTTTTGTGCTCCTTATGATTTTAGTGGAAGCTTCTTGTTAATGCTCCTTTACGTCTTCGTAGAAAGGTATGTTTGGCTAGAAACAGTAGCATTTTTATGGCTTAATCGTGTCGCTTTTTTGTCTTAGAATTTATTGATATTGGCACTCTCAGTTTTGTTGACAATTATTAAAGCTGAATATCTTTTGATTTTATGACATTATAAGATCTCAACCTTCTTGTGAACTTTGATATCAATCCTTGATTTGGGTTAGCCTTATTTATGGCGTTTTTTAGTAAAATATTTTGACAACTATAAGAATGAAAAGGTCCAACAAATTGGCAATAAAACTTAACGGTACACAAACTTTAGCTTTGATTTACATACTTTTTTTGTGAAGAACTATAAAAGCTGGCCCTTTGTTGAGGTTCGGATTAAGTCATATATTACTGAAAATTGCTTAGAGATATCATCAACGGGTTTCAATAACAACCTTTTGTTGTTTCCAACAAACATTTCGTAAGTGTTTGCAGATTTTTTCAGAGGAATTAAATTTTACAATGGAAAATGCGTGTGCAACACGCACGCTTTCTTAATTTTTCTTTCGTTATTACGCGGAATAAAAAAAATGCGATTTTATTCAACCCAGAGGAATGATTTTGTCTCATTCCAGGGTACAGGTCTTCTCTCAGAAAGAGAGGATGGGCTTTTGATTACCACGCTTGACCATCGTGAATTTCAAGCGGCCTGATTCGGCGAATCTCAAATTCTGTTGGTTTTGAATGTTTTCACACCTCGCACCTTCTCTAGAAAACTGTCATATCACAAAAAACATAGTTTTGAGAAAAAGGCAATTAAGTGATTTCGGTCTTATATTTTTTGCCATTGTGGTAAATATTATTATAGTACTACATTGTGGTAAATATAATATTTACTACAATGGCAAAAAATATAAGACCGAAATCACTTAATTTGTGTTTGTTTATGTTTTTACTATGTTTTTTGTGATATATGACAGTTTTCTAGAGGAGGTGCGACCTTTTAAATAGATAGATAAAATATCCTTTTGAAAAAAATAAAAAAGGATAAATAAGTGGGATACTAAAGAGGCTATGTAAAAAAAGGAAAAAAAAACTTTTTTCAATACCAAAATCAAAATACCTAGACTTACGCTTACGCGTGTATGTATGCCATGTAAAATCTAGGTTAGGTAGATTCTAGACATATCATGATTCAACATCCAAACCCGCTGTAAGCCACACCGTCAGTGATTGGCCGTTTTTAATTTAGAATTCTGCACACGGGTGGCGTTGATAGATCGCCGATGGCCAGTCGACCATCGCTTTCCGACTCAGTGTGCGTCTGACCAGAAAAATCGCGGGACGTGGCCTCCTTGGATACGGATCTCTTAGGGTGCGATGTCAAAGAGAAGATGCCACTAAACAAAGACTTCAAAGATTAATACTTCTACAGAGAAGAATCGGTAGCAATCGGTAACTTCTACAGAGAAAAAAGTTTTACTTGTTATGCACACCGACTTTTTACATTTCAGAGGTGCTGAGAGGAAGGTCCGGTACATACCTACAACTTAAGGCGATTATTCTACTCTTCAATAAAACAACGTTTTATTGTGGAAACAGCTCTGAAATCGCGAAAAAAATATCAGCGGTTCAAAATTAGCCTTCATCTGAATTCAGAAATAGTCTTATTATAGTTCCAACCTTTTAAAACGTGCCCTCAGTTACATCACCAATCAAGCAATTTTGTAACGAAAATAACCTTTGATCGTATTAAGATTGCGTATTGTGTTTAACTTCAGGATAGAGGATCCCACCGTTACTTACATCTATACATAAATACAGTTTGTGCAATCTTCTGTAGCCACAGTAAACGCAACAAACCTAGATTAATATTTTCTACACTGCTGGTTCTACTGGCCAGCAACTTTTGATTTCAAATTTCAAAAAGTTATCCCGAAACGGAAGTTGCCTACCGAAAGTCACTTTTTCTGTTGCAATTTTATTCTTAGCTATTCATTTTCGACGCCTCCCACGTGAATGCAATGCAAAATCGAATACTTCCGCTCAGTCGTGCGTTCACTCCATCCCGATATAATCTATGGAACTATTTTCACCGACATTGTGATAGAATGACCACTCAGACTTCTAAAATTACTATGACGAAGACTAACGTCAAAAGTCGTGAATTGAGAATTTCGCTATGTAACTACTTAAATGTAGTGTTGTCTCATGAAATTTCTCAGAAAAGAGGTTGACAAAATGTTGCTTAAGTATTTGTTTAGTGAAATTCTCAATTCAGAAACCGCCCTTTAACCAGAACACTGACATGGACTTTTTAGTCACATAACCACTGTATTATCAAACCTTTCCATATATTTTCCTAGTTACAAGTATATTGATTTTTTTCCGAAATATTATTTGCTTGTGACGCTTCAATTGTAATTTTTTGGTTGTTTTATGTGACTTTGGTTTTTTACATACACTATTTCTTACACTATCTACCTATTTATATAAAAAGTTGACAAGTAACTTTTTACATTCACAGCATTTTAGTTTAAAAATTATTTTCATAGACGCCATTTTTGGAAGTTAATAAAATGGTGATTATGACTATTTGAAAAGATATATTTTTAGTTTCCCATTTTCATTTTTGTTTTCATCGGATGTGCAGAATCTTAAAAATAAATTGAAATTTATTTCTTTTAAAAGTGGCTTTGCTTAAACCAAGGCATAGTGAATCTTCTGTCTACTCGTTACTCTATTTCTGCTACTCTCGTACAACTAGCGAGGGTTAACTTCGCCTGTGACATGTCAGAAGCAAGGGCTAAAGTCTGTTCATTTGTGACAATTGAAGGGGAAATGACGCGTCTGAATAGTTTTTGGAGAAATGTGGACTTGTGGTCGTTTAGACCCAAGTGCGAACTGACGGGTTAGGTAAAGTTTTGCGGAAAATTGATTGACAATTATAGTTAGGCTCGGTAGCTCTCTGTGAAGGTAAACATCGTGAGAAAACCTGTGGCCTATATGGATCCGGAAGTAGTGCCATTTTAGTTGAGAATGATACAGTTGCTGCGGGTAAGCCTGCTTCATTTAAAAACTGGTCTCAGGCATCTGAGTGACCACTTTACCTATCCACCGACTATAAAACATCTAACGTAAATCAAAAGACCTATCATCATCATCATCGTCATTCAGCAACAAGAAGTCCACTGCTGGAAATAGGCCTCCTCCATGGAATTCCAAAAAGACCGGTTGGAAGCGGCTTGCATCCAGCGTCTTCCACTTGAATGAGATCTTATGTCCATCTTGTGGCTGGTCGTCCTACACTATGCTTGCCGATATGTGGTCTCCAATCGAGAACTTTTCAGCCCCATTGGCCATCAGTTCTGCGTGCTATGTGCCCCACCCACTGCCACTTCAACTTACTCATCCGCTGGGCTATGTTGACGACTTTCGTCTACGGATCTCATCATTTCTGATTCGGTCTATATAACTCAGACCTTCTAAATATGCAAAAACAAAGAAGAATGCCAAGATTTCTATGACGCCATGCCCCACCAGATTTTTTTCAGTTACACAAATGAATTATATACATATATCAGTTGATAGGTTATAATTTGTACTCTTGAAATTATAGAACATAAACTATGCTAAAGCTCAGACTCCTAAGTTATAAGGGTACAGACATACCATAACAAAAGCTTTCAATTTTACAATAACCCTATTTTATCATAACGTTTTTGTATGGAAAGCATTTTTCTATGCCACAGAAGTGTGACTGAAGATATAATAGGTACCATAGGTACCCTTAAAAAAAAACTAATACATATTTTTAACAGATTCCTAGGTTATAAAGTCGATATTTTGAATTAAAAAAAAATATATTGGCTGCTTTTACAGGTTTTATTTATAATATAGTATTTTTTATTATTTTTAATAAAATCATTTCTGCATACTTTAAGTCTGTAACTTAAAGTATTTTTGGGTAAGTAGTCTTGGGGCTCGAATGGGCATTGCCTTTTATAATATTGCTTAAGGCGTTTCAGAGGAGTTCGATAAAAAAACCCTGTGACAAGGGATTTTTATATATTGGATTATTTAGCTAAGCGGCCGCAATCTTGTACATAAATTGTATGTAAATCGTTATTTTTTATGTTTGTTCGTTAATTTTTTGTCTAGTTACTTCAGCACGGAGTATCCCAGGCGTAAGAAGTTAAACACTTTTCATACAAGTTTCCTTTATAAAAAACAAAATAGGTCTTAAGTTAGCTAGGCGCTTAGTTATTTTTCTAACAATAATAAAACACGTTACTAGTCTTAAATTTTCGTTGATTTTGGACTCTATGTCAATGCAATAAAGTTCAAATTATGGTGGCCATATATAGTACAGCGCCTTATAAAGGGTTAATTAAGACAGGCATAGTACCTATTGCTCTGAGAAATCAACAGTTCCCTTTTCCTACCCTGTTTTTATGCGCGTCTACAGTCAGACACCCCGAAACCTAACCATTTACCTTCAATACTCGCCCTTACACTTAACACAATAAGAACTACCACTGCACTCTTACTCTACCAACCAAGACACCAAAACAACGCAGCCTATGAATCAATCAATCGGTCCCCCGTTACGTTTCCATCTCCACCGAGCGAACGAGACGGCTATACTGCAGCCTTAAGAGTGAGAGAGAGATGGCAGATGTCACGGCGACGATTCAGATGATTGGTCTACGTGACGGTTGCACCGCACCTCTACGTGACTGCAGACTGAGGATTCCGAAGTCTGTAACAGTAGCACCGATCGATCGTTGTCATTATTGTCACTCGGCTCTGTAAAAAAAAAACAAAACGAAAGAGGTTAGAAAAACTCATTTCGACCACTTAAGAATAAACGTCACGATTCGATCCTCATACAAACTTAAGTAGGAATTGATGAAAAAAAAAAACGAATGTTCTTTATTGTAAACCAGAAAATGATTTCAGTAGTTTACTTCTGAAGTTAGGTACTAGAAGGTAAGAAAAATGTATGTTCATTCAAAGTAAGTTTCATCAATTTGAAGCCTTCTCAGGCATGTTTAGGTAGTCGTTTAGACTTTAATTTGCGATTCGGACTTGTAGGTAGGTATACAGGGTGACCCAAAACTCAACGTCAAGCCGGCTCCGGGTGAAAAGGCAAGTCATACTGATTATCAGGAAAAAAAAACAATTTTATCATTTTAAGTACAATATTTTTTTTTTATTATTTATTAAAGAAATTTCACAAACATAATTAAAACTTATATTAAAAATGGGAAATTTTAAAGTTATTTTTTTAAAGTCTCCTTTTCTTCCAAGCATTATTCAGAGATACAAAAAAGTAAAGATTTGTGGCAACAGGATTTTTCAGTTTTTTTTTAATTGCCTGTAATTTGTTTTTCACGCATTTTTTTTTTATTTTTTATTATTCTGATAACAAGTATGACTTGTCTTTTCATCCAGTTCCGGCTTGACGTTGAGTTTTGGGACACCCTGTATATAGCCTGTAATTTCGGTGGGAAATTAAATGTTCAGTTTTTCACTGACACGACGTTGAATTAGACGGTAAGCAATACCTATTTCAACCACATAAGGGACTAATGCCACTATTCCATATCTGAACTAACGTGGACCATTTTGAAGCCTTTTAAGGGATTTGTACACATTGAAACTTAACTTTGCAATTTGTACTTAAGTCAAGTGCAATTAAAATCGTCGCATTCATACAATTGTCATTGTACTAAAATCCCTGAAAAAAACCTAGCCCCCGTCATATTTTATATTTAAACAATTAAATTGTAGAACCTTGGCCCGTTTTGGTAAAGGCATAAGGGTTAATTTAAATTGAAAAAAGAGTAAAGGTCGATGTGCTGTCAACTACCTTAGAATGTGTTGACATGGAATCTCGATCCGATGAATCAGTTTCAAGTCCATTCATTGTTTCGAAACACATTAGTATGAGACCCATCATCTTGGCCACCTACTTACAAGTAATCTACAAGGTGGCATGCGTGTTCACACGTTTGTTCTTAGAGGGAAATCAATAAAAATGTGTTTGAGTCATCACTTAACCCCTGCTCTACTTAAAAATTAGATAGTAACATTTTTGGATGACTAAAAGCTATAGACCAATGTAGTAGGTATGTACTCGTATAAAACTATGCTGAGGTAATTGTGAAAAATAAAATATTTAGTTAAACGTGTACAAGTTTTGGTCGGTTTTGTTTAACAATGGATTGCTTGACTTGATCTCTTCAAGGTAATAATGCAACTAATACATTAAACAATAATAACAACTAGCTACTCGCATACAGTAATGGAAAAAATATAGGGTAATATCACACATATTGATACAGGCATGCATTGATGGACGAACGTGGAAACATACGTGAGTCCATCAATGCCTAGTTGTTTCTAAGGCTTGTATATGATTTTTCTCAAATAATGCGCGGAAATTAAAACTATGAACTATGAAGCCGCGTTAGTGTTTTTTTTTTTTGTAATAGGTATATCCAGCTTTATATCGCAAGACAGTTCGAAATTTAAATAAAACCTCTGATAAGTTACCTCCTTGGTTGTCATTGTTCGGAGTAAAAGATTTTTAAATAACACGACAGATATGAGTTTTGTATGTAATTTATTTGGCCGCAAAACACGACAGTTATGAATTTTCATAAAACTTTTTCCGGCCGCTCCTCACGTGTAATTGGCCAGCAAAGCAATTTCGATTTATCTCGAAAGTTGTCGAAATAATGCTTAAATTTCCAAGCATTTTTGAGAAAATTATATTTTTGGCACAAATAAAGAAAAAATATGGCCCCCCGTCAGATTGGACGTCGATTCTGTTAGTGCATTAAAGTACCTACAATGACTGATACGTGGTTGGGTCTCGTGACGTGTTTTTCATACCATTGATGCCTTGAATCTATCTATATAAATAAAATTCAAAGTCCTGACTGACTCACTCATCAACGCCCAACCCGAGCCGTTAGACCTAGGAAGCTGAAATGTTGCACAGAGGGTCTATACACCTACATAATGTAGGAAAGGAATAAGACCGGATTTTTTTAAATTCAACCCCTAAGGGGACGAAAAGGGTTGCCAAAATTTGTATGGGAGGTATAAAGAATGTTGTCTAATTTTCTTGAAACTTAAATACTCTTCAACACAATTGATTGAACACGTGTTTCGACGTTTTTTTTTAAATTTAACCCTTAAGGAAGTGAACGACGTTGCAAATATTTGAACTAAAGTCCACGCGGACGGAGTCGCGGGCGAAAGCTAGTTATTAATATACGTGCTTGAGTGGAAAGCGGCAATGAAACTAAGTCGCCATGTTCATACAGTAGTCATTGTACTACAGTGCATTAGCAGAATGTAGGCCCTGGTTATGGTGGCGGGTCGTCGCTCGATGCGGACCGCACTACACCGGGAAACTTAGGAAACCGTGAGGGAGGGGCATGTCCTGCAGTTGCCGTCAAATGGCTGAAGATGGTGTTAAACATTAATTTGTAGTTACAGTTGGTTCCTATGATAGTACGTACTATTCAACTACAAAATTATGTTTGTTAGTGTTTGCTCGGAACCCTAGAGCCTAGTAAATGACCTGAAATTTGTTAATAAGTAGAAAAAAACCGACAAGTGCGAGTGACGACCGGTTTCTGTACTGCGAATCTCACTAAGCAAATACTTAAGTAACGTCCCGTCACGCTCTTTTCTGAGAAATTAGACGAGACAGCACTACAGTCAAATAGGTACTTAGCAAAATTCTTAGTTCAGAAACCGCCCCTCACTCTCACTTGTCAGGTTTTTTTTTATTTCGAAACAAATATTAGGTCATTTACTTTGTTTTGAACTGTGTACTGCTTAGACTTACGTTACAGAATAAAACAAGAAAAAGAGTAGATCATTATTGGGTCAAGCAAGCTATTAAACGATGATCTAACAGTTAATTAACAGCGAATTAACACAATTAGTGTAACATTTTAGCTTAACGCTGTATGAGGAATAAGTCACGTAGAGTTTTGATCGATTCATCAATCGCGTTTGCACCTATTTAAAAATTTTGTTAGCGTTCTGAGCACTTCCAATCATCATCGTCATTCAGCCACAAGAAGCCCACTGACGGACATAGGCCTCCTCCATGGATTTCCAAAAAGACCGGTCGGAAGCGGCTTCCATCCAGCGTCTTCCCGCCACTTGGATGAGATCATCTGTCCATCTTTTGGCTGGTCGTCTCTGGTCTCCATTCGAGCACTATCCGGCCCCATCGGCCATCAGTTCTGCGTGCTATGTGCCCCGCCCACTGCCACTTCAACTTACTCATCCGGTGGGCTATGTCGACGACTTTCGTTCGTCTACGGACCTCATCATTTTTGACTCGATCTCGTACATAAATTCCGAGCATAGCCCTTTCCATAGCTAGAGCACTTCTAATGTAATGTCCAAATCAAAAGTAACAACTGCTCAGGATAACTTGTCGAACACAACACTTTAATTTTCATTGTGCAGAGCACCATTAAAATTGCTCTAACGTCTTCCATAATGCACAAGTCATGTTGTCAGGCCAAGGGAAAACTTTTTCAAGCGCGAAAAGCAAAATTATTTTTTAATTTAACTGTTTTTTTTTTCTTTCAACGTCACCCACAAGATTACGCTTGTTGATTTCAACTGCGGGGGTGGACGACTGGCTGGAAAAAAAAACGTTGGAAAAAATTTGGTGATTTCTTCTTCTAATTTTTGAACGAGGTTTCTAATTTGTGAGTTTAAATATTTTATTACAGGCACATAAGAATATCTCTTCCTAATAGCTAGCTAGACAGTTGATTTTTTTACAGATGTTGTATTGCTGTTGCCGCTCTGCAATAGATAGAAAAATATAATAAATTAAAGGTGTAACAGGGGCAACAAACGAATTTTTGTACCGTTTTTGCGTTTTTGACGTACAGGCGACAGCACATCATGGTATACATGCATGCACTCTACTCCGTTGCGTTACGGGCGACTGTGCAACTAAAATGTGAAGGTTGACGTGCTGTCGACTGTACCTATATTAATGACATCAACATGTAGACGTTTTTAATATTCACAAAATATTTAGTTGTACATTCACTATGAAAATAAATAACAACATTAATATAAGTAAAGGTTACAATAAATATTTAACGTGACTATGTCGCCGTTTTTTCTCGACATTAATAGTGCCTAGTGTTATAATATATAGATAATGGTACGGAACCAATCGTGCACAAGGCGGACTCGCGAAATGCAAAAAGCGGACTGACAAGCTTTTTCTAAGACTTTTTCACAAAGTATTTTTAGCCCCATGGGTGTTTACAACCCTTCGAACAACACCCACATAGCACCTTGCGCTCACTCAACTAACATTAGCTAACGTTGTCAATTGAAAAATTACCCCCGCGTTATTAGGTTTGGGAAAAAAGTTCACTTGCTCAGGAAAAAACGCAATTGACGTCGACAGAGCGAGAAAAATGTACTTGGGTAGTGCAAAAAAACTGCGAGGGGTGTTAATGTAATAATGGGAGCTTAGAGGAAAGGCATTTTGCATGTCCTTTACCTTGCTTGAATCGCTCGTAGCCCCGGCCGCCTGAGTGTTCTTAAACAATCACGAAAGTTAAGCAACATAGGGCGCATTCAGTGCATGGATGGGTGACCGCCTATGACTAACGCTAGAGGCATTTTTCCGAGCGGTTTCGTGCTTCGCAAGGCACGTTAATCAGTTGGTGCCGGCTGCCGTCGATAGATGGCAGTCATTATGCCAAGTGAGAGGCCATAAGGCGGCTTGATAACTTCTGACAGTAAGACCAGCCACCAGTCTTACAAGCCTCCACCAATATGGACTTGGCCCCCGTGGTGGTGTATGGCCTATACCGTCCTCAGGGAAGAGACCCGTGCTCCTCGGTGGGGACATAATGAGTTGATGTTAATGAACTTTGCCTACCCGTCTCTTTATTTTCCAACTTTACTCGCCTTACAAAACTCAAGAGGATCTGCTATTGTATTACGTAATTTTCCACTCTATCGGGTTATTTCATCATCATCATTCAGCCACAAGAAGTCCACTGCTGGACATAGGCGTCCTCCATAGATTTCCAAACGGACCGGTTGGAAGCGGCTTGCATCCAGCGTCTTCCTGCCACTTGGATGAGATCGTCTGTCCATCTTGTGGCTGGTCGTCCTACGAATGACAGACACCCTTATCGAAATGCACCGTGCTATGTCGGTAAGCGTGTCTGAGAACATTAAAAGTGAAACAAATTTAACTTAACTCACTTCCACAGAACACAATCACTTGACCTGGTGTGCAATTACGTAAAACTCCAGTGTATGGAGTTTCCTAATTTAGCCATTTTGTTCCCGGTATGCGACACCACCTTATGTCACACAGTTACATTCTGGGACTTTTTTCCCAGTAGGTATCTGATACTCCTACTCAGTACTGTTATATACATTCTTATTTTTGACTCTTTCGAGTTGTATAAATGGTTAACCCGATAGAGTGGAAAGTTACTTAATATAAGTGCTGGTCCCAAACTAGTATTTCCTGGTCTATGGCAAGGCAAGGACATTACAAACACGAAAAAACGAAGCAATCATTCCATTCCATACATCCACTGTCAGACACAGACCTTAAACATAAACATTTACAAACATACCTACATTGCTTCTGGCCCCACACTGAGATACCCTGTGTCGTGGGAACCAGAAACAGCGAAGTCACAAACATTATAAACATCCCAGACCTGTTTTTTTTTGTCCCCAGCCGGGATTCGAACCTGGAACTTCTCGCATGGTAGGCAGATGCGCTAACCGCTGCGCCACAGAGGTCGTCACAACATAATTGACACGCATCATCATCATCATCAACCTATTATGTCCCCACTGAGGGGCACGGGTCTCTTCCCTGAGGAAGGTATAGGCCACACTCCACCACGGGGGCCAAGTCCGGATTGGTGGAGGCTTGTAAGACAGTGGCTGGTCTTACTGTCAGAAGTTTTCAAGCCGCCCTAAGGCCTCTGACTTGGCTTAACGACTGCCATCTATGGACGGCAGCCGGCACCAACTGCTTAACGTGCCTTATCTCGGCAACTTCTCGTCCGAAGTTGCTGATGCTCAAACTTGTATTATTCTTTTCATCTTATTCATTCATCAACAAAATTTCTTGACGCAAACCGCCAAAACGGATTGGTAAGCCTAGTAAGACGCTTGTAAGACTAGTGGCTGGTTCATTTACACTACGATTATAATTTTGGGTATACCTAGTACTGACGAGATTGACGCCTAAAATCATCCAGAAACTCGTAGCACACGCTGTAGCTACATGTAAATCTACTCATACTTATAGGTAGGCGGTATAAGTTATCAAGACGGGAGGGGTTCTCAAGTCGTGCCGGGAATCTGGGATGAGGTGTAACGCTCATATCCGGGGCCTGACGGGTATTTTTGCCGAGAAACTGGGAAAAATACGGCGCGGAATGAAACCGAGGAGTTTTAATAACGTGTTCATGATATTTTTCGGCGCTTTTTGTTCTGGCGAGGCGCTGAAGATGGAGGTGGTTTCTTATGAAATGAAATCAACTGTTTTTATACGTTATGAAAACAAAATGCTTACGTTAACGAAAGTCAATGTTAGTTGCACAATTAAGACAGAGAGAGATTTTGTAGAGAAGCCTTCTCAACAGAAAAAATACAAATACATTATTTAATAATGTCTGGTTGCACCGACTACCCGTAATTTAGCTTCTATACCATATTCATTTGGGTCTTAGACAAAATGTAAACAACATTTCAGTACTCTTTATACTGTTTTGACTGTCAAAAAAATTTATTTCGGTTTCTACACTAATTTTTAAAGTAAATCAGATGTTATCAAATCTATTTTGTAATAAATAGTCTAAAGAGTACTGAAATGTTGCTTACATTTTGTCTAGGACCCAAATGAATATGGTACAGGTATATTTTTTCGTCAATGTCTGGAAGAAATTACTTCTAGCAATAAGGCCTCTAATTGTACTGTGTTATTGTCGGCTGCCGTCGATAGATGTCAGTCGTTAAGCAAAGTCAGAGGCTTGAAAACTTCTGACAGTAAGACCATCAGCCACTAGTCTTACAAATCTCCACCAATCCGGACTCGGCCTCCTTGGAGGAGGTATGACCTATACCTTCCACAGGGAAGAGACCCGTGCCCCTCGGTGGGGACATAATGGGTTGATGATGATGATGATGATGACTGTAATCGAAGCCTAGAACGTCACTCCTGCCAGCGGCAAAATTCTTTACAAGATATGCGTGTAAATAAATTAATTAAACGCCCTTTGTAAGGGGTTAGGATTTAAAGGGTTAAAACGATATGATCTTTCGCGTACCCCTGTGCTTAGACTCGTGTTTGCTAATAATTGCTTATCTTGATTAGCTTTGAATGAATGGCACTCACGATATTTCTTTCTCATTTCTTGGTAAGATAAATTGAACAAAAATCCAAACAGTCTGCAATGGTAAGAGCATTTTTTTTGTTTGTTTTTTTAAGTTAACTAAACTAAAGATAAGTAGGTATGTAAGGTTCCTAATGTTTTTTTTTTGGCTGCACATGCCAAAAAAAACATTAGGAACATAAAGAGTCCTAATCTAAAGCCTATAGAATTCTAAGTCACTGTCCACCCCCGGACTGTAAACTCATTTGTTTAAGTCGTGGATGCGATTTCCTTTAGAGGCAGAGGCACTTGTTTGTATAAATTGCCTCTGGGTTTATTTCCATTTTCGTGATGTACTTGCCTGGTAACCATAGCAAGGGTATCCTAGTTTGGGATCAGGTCAAGTGATTTCTTTGTGTGGAAGTTATTATTACAATTTGTTAACTAAAAAATCTGGACGTCAGAAGCAAATGTTTGATTACGACGAAAAAGACTTTTCAATCTCAGCACGTTGAGTTTTTGATAACCCTCAGACACAAATCATATTTGTGTCTTATTGATAATTCAGGTACACAACGTCATAAAAGCGGTCGTGGCGTAGTGGGGTTGACCCAACCTTGCTTCTCGATCATGAGGGTCTGGGTTCGAATCCCGCATGTACTAATGACTTATAGTTACGTACTTGTTTGTTTGTACAGCAACACCATTCGCTGGTAAATTGTGCCCGGATAACGGCGACAGGCTTGTCACTTGTCACGTTGGGACCTAATAAACTCGGCAAAACGTGTGCCTAGTTCTAGTGATTGGTCCCTCTGCCTACCCCCTCGGGGATAACGGGCGTGAGTTTATTTATTTTTATTTTTACAATGTCGTATGTAGGCTTATGTAACTTGTAAGTTTGCTCTTCTGTAAAGTATAAAAATGACAAATCTGGCCAAATGCTTCTCACGATGAAAAACGTCCTCATTAGAGACATTTCGTTAAGCATCTGCTTTAAGTGTTTCAGCTAGTCATTTCTTGTTCTTTGTTAACCACGTTTTGGAAGTATTAAACAATTCGAATATGTACAAAAACATGATCTTTTCTAGGTATTACAATTTTGTTTAGTTATTTTGCTCATCCGGTGCAGAAGCTTGGGGCGCTTCTTTGTTTTTTAATAAATTTGGACAAAGCGATGAATCACTCAGCAGCCGGAGCTACGAGCGATTCATAATATGGTATGGATCCATATAATATGGTATAATATAATGGTGATGATAACGGAAAGCAAGACTGCCTGATTAGCGACGCGGTTTAATTAATCCCACGCGAGTTTTTCCATAAACAAAGGAAACGCCGGCGCCATACATGGCGTCCCGAGCAATTAGAATTAGAATATCTTAATTCATATCGCCTTATCCGGGCTGCCATCTTAATGTGTGCCGGTTGTTGGCTAATTTGCCCGGGCAAGAAGATAAACCCGGATGTAGGGATGTTTATTTCCACTTAAGTGAATGTTTTGGCGTCGATTTATTTCGGCGTTTGCGTTGCCAGCGTTTACTGCGGTGCTCTGTGTGTTACTGGAAATCTGAGCCTCGACTCTATTAGTGCATTATAGTAAGATGGCAGATACATGGTCGGGTCACTGGTCGCCCAGAACTATAGTGATACACGTGCTCATATAGACTTGAAGCGGTAATGAAATTGTATCGCCATGTTCTTGCGGTTGTTATTGTAGTACAATGGCAGAATATAGGAAGTCTACAATTTTTTGAAGAGTTCACAAAATCACGTTAAAGGCCTATCTACCAAGAAGAAGATCGTGGGTTCTGTACCCACAGGGGGCCGCTGGACATTTATACAAATGGCGTCAGTCTAGTTCTTTTACTATGTTTGTAAAATCCTTGCTTGGTGACCATAAGACAGGGTATCCTAGTTTGGGACCAAGTCAAGACCAAGTAAGAGCCTTGATAATAAAGAGAATTCACCTTGGAGATCGCCCTCTTCAAGAAATAAAACAGCATACCCTAAAGCAACCTCAGACTAAGAGCGATTCAAGTAGACACCTCAACAAGACAAATGTATCTAATATCCCAATCACATAAATAGGTCAACGACGCAAAACAAAATCTATAACTAATCCGAAATCAATAAGCAATTGAACCGGGCACCCCAGCCATATGTCCTCGGAATGGGCACCCGATCGAGACAATAAAACGCCTACAGCAGGTCAACGCTCGTTGTCATGAGCCCTCTGGCAAATGTGGGGCATACCCGATCGATCCTGCTTAGCATTCAAGATCGGACGCACTGACTGTAAGGGGTGTTGGAATTAGCCGATTTGAACATCACTAGCGACGCTCTGCGGTTCATATGTTACTCGCGTTGTAGATGAGCAGGCTGTGTTCGCTCTGCAGGACACCGAAACCTTTCTCAGAGAGAGAAATGATTGTACTAATTAGATGTTAGGCTACCATTGCGAGTCGTTGGATTATTTGCTTCAGTGTGGATCTTTCTATCTCTTTTTTTCATTACTATCTAACTTAATTTACTCATTCGTTTTTGCTTATCGGTTTTTCTCTATTTTTTTAGTTAAGGTTTTCTCCCAGTTAATAGATTTGTTGAATAAGTAGGTAAGCAAAAGATGGTTTTCTATTATTTTTGTTTTATTTTTTATTTCAGCTTTAAATTACATCACGTATCTGACCATTTATAATGTAAGCTGCAAATTTCCCAAAAAAAAATTAAATAAATAATGGTTAAGTCCACGTGTTTCGCAAGGTTCACGATTCACGATATTCATGAACTTATGTAATTTATAATAGGTTCAATTGAAATTTCAATTTGGCGCATTATCCAATTTACTCTCAGTTAATAGATTTTTCGAGTGATTCACGAAACTCCAAAGACTGATGGACCGCTGAAAGAAAACGCTAGACACTCTGTGCCTGAAGAATCGATTAGTGATGCAATTATTAAAAACTGTGGTCGTGATATCTTGGTTATCATGGATATCATGGTTCCTTTTTCAAAAATTGTGTCACTAATTGTGCCCAAATAAATAACGGAATTTTGTATTCAGACAATGAATGGGAAAAGATAAACATTATTGAAGTACGACATTACTGATTAAATACGCAAAGATATTTACATAGGTTTCTTTACTCCCGCATTATCCCTCTTTAAAAGTCCCCAAAGTGTGGCGATGTCCGTTTCAACTCTTTTGGCGCTCTTTTAAACTGTTGTTATTTTGGTTTGTGATTGTATTAGTTTGAATAATAATAAAGCCTAAAGGTACATCAGAATTAAAAAACAATTTCAGCACTGAAATGTTAATATTATTATTGTTAAAATCCCTTTCACACAAGTTTGCCAAAGGCCATGCGAATGGTGGTGCGGTGGCCGGGTCGCCTATCTCCCTCCAATATGGTTGAGACTGGCGATGGCTGACCACTGCGTTATGCTCGTGAACGGGTGCAGTACGTGTGTCTGGCCGCAGCATTGGCGTTTTAAGAAAATTAATCGATGTTTGAATTTGCGAGTATTGATTGCACTCATGGGTCTTTAATTTTAATTTTGACCTTAAAAGTAGATGGACATTTGTACCAAATATTGTATTAGACCTAAGTTGATTTGAGAAAAGATGGTCAGAGTGGAGTTTTTTTTGCTGCCTTTTTCTCCACTACACTCGGCCCCAAGGCAGCGGCTAATTGACATTCAACAAGCAGAATGTAAATTCTTTACGTTGAAATAAATTTCTGATTTCTGATTTCTTCCTTCCACTCCAAGCATTATCTTCCAGTTAACCTTGATTATGAGGAGATTTTAAATTTTGGGGGAAAACCTCTGCTTCAAAAAGATCTCTGCTTACCCCTACGGAACACAGACGTGTGCTTATGTATGTGTACTTATTGGAAATACAGATGTTAGCTTATGTAACTATGAGTGGATTTCAGGTTTTTACTAAATTTTGTTGGGTAAAAAATTGATACCTCTATGGCACTGTAAGTACATCTATATATATAAAAGGAGAAGCTGACTGACTGACTGACTGACATATCAACGCAGGGCCTAAACTATAAGGGTTATAAACTTGAAATTTTGCACAGGAGTACCTTTTGTAACGTAAAGGAGCACTAAGAAAGGATTTTTGAAAACTCATCCCCTAAAGGGGTAAAATGGGGGTTCAAAGTTAGTATGAAACTTTGCGGTTTTTGAAGTTATTCGAATGAAATTTGGTACGAATGTTCTTCATTTAAAATTATGAAGCACGTGTAAAATAGTTTTTAAAAATCATCCCTTAAGGGGAAAAAGGGGGATGCAAACTTAGTATGAAACTTTGCCGTTTTTGAAGTTATTTGAATGAGGTTCAATATGAAGATACTTCATTGAAAGTCATGAAACACATGTAGTTTTTCGAAAATCATCTTTTAAGGGGATAAAAGGCGGTGCAATGTTAGTATGAAACTTAGCCATTTTTTAAGTTATTCGAATTAAATTCAGCATGAAGGTCCTTCATTGAAAGTGATGAAAAACGTGTAAAATTGTTTTTCGAAAATCATCCCTTAAGGGGGTAAGAGGGAGTTGCGAAGTTAGTATGAAAGCTCTTTCGCATGCGCTAAAAGTATCGCTATATTATTTGCAAACTCTACTCAACTAAATCCCACGCGGACGTAGTCGCGGGCAACAGCTAGTAGGTACTAAAGAGAAGCTGAAAAGGTCTTCTAGATCTCCCATCTTGTCTAATCCAAAAAGTTCACTGAACTTGGCAACTACAAATAGACAGCTCTTGTCAATGTCAAGACCGATGCCGATGGGTGGTTCAGTCACCTGCTGCGATTGAGTGAAGAATGAAAATCACGAAATTATTACGGGATTGCACGTTAAATTTTCCACTCGAAGATTCCGTGGACGTGATTTTGGGAAGGCAATAGGTACTCTACCGTTAGGGTCAGTGACTCGCTCGCCAACTCAATCATCTGAAATTTTGAGCACTTAAGAAATACATAGCGAGAATAGGCCAGTTTCCCAAAAAAATGTAATTAGTCCGTCTTTTAGATTATTCAAAAATAAGGGACACGTATTTTTTTATTTGTAAATTAGACCAAAAATGACAAAGATATAGCCCATTAAAGTTACGTGTGACGTCACGCCGTGCTGCATTTTGTAGCACTGAGTGACGTCACACGTAACTTCAATGGGCTATATCTTTGTTATTTTTTGTTTAATCGAAAAAAGAAAAAATACGTATCCAATATTTTTGTATAATCTAAAATACGGACTAAATAGAATTAAATTATTTTGACCCTGGAAACTACCCTATTATTAATGAGCGCTACTGTTTGCTATATCAGCGTTATGACGCATTGTGTTGACGGTCGTCTTTAATGAAAAATTGAGCAGTCGAAGAAAATAATCGGAAACGATTTAATTATCAAGATATGAAATCCAACAAGAAATAGTGCCTGTATTATCATATTGTGTATTTTACAGTTTATGTAATGAAAACTGTCAGTGACGATCTATAATTGAAAAATCACATTACAGCAAAACGCAGAAGGTATAAAATTACTGAATGTTGTATCGATATAACTGCATTTACCTCTATCACGCGGTCGTCAAAATAATATAACACAAATGACACAATTGGGTATTTGACAGGATGTCAAATGAGTTACTTTTAAAACAGAATTTTGTATGAAAATACTTGCTTGAGACGTCACATTTCAGAGCACTCTTTTTATGTTTCATCTATTTAAAAATTGTTATAACTATTATATGATTAAAATAAATACGTTTTCCGAATCATTTTGTAATTTTTGTTTTAATCGAGCATCTCAAATAATTTATTGTTGATAGTGTCAAATACCGCATTGAAATGTCCTGGGGCCCGATGATGGAAAAAAATTCTGCCGATATCCAATATCTCGCTGTAAAATTCCATACAAATTGCTCTCACAAACTTTAGGATTGCAACAAGATTAGTGCACGAGGGCAGTTCTTAGGCCATTTCTAGGGTTAGACCAAAAGATAACTAATATGCGAAAACTTAATCGAATTAGACAACATGAAATCTTATCAGACGACGCAAGCTCCGTCTCTGGTCACCATGATTAATTTCTGCGAATCAGAGCAAAACCTGGTCAGAGTCTTCCGACAAAAGTCAAATAAGTGTATTCGGAATAAAATTAATAATGAAATAGGTAATATAGCGGCTAAAATTAGCATTAGAAGTACCTACATTGAGATTCAACAAACAGAATGCAAACTTCTTTACGTTGAAATGAATTTGTGATTTCTGATATTTTTGCAACTTTCTCCTCTTCGTGCTTTCACAAGTGTAGGACAGAGGTAGTGTTAAACGGGCGTACCTACACGAAAACAACCTGACGGCGGCAGCTCCCTCAGCTGCCCAGCGACCTCAGCGTACCGACACGTACTCCCGCGTGACCGTGGCGATGGCAGGTACACAGCTTTATTGATTATAACCATCCGCACCGGAATCCGACGCGTTTTTGCCCTTCTAACTAGAGAGGAAGGGAGAGGTCACAGAAGGTTCTTTTAGCGCAAAACAAGCATAGGGCTTACTTTTGATAAGTTCTGGATAATTTACCGATACGTGACTTTTGACGCGTGGTTGGCGGGGGGCTCGTCGATTCAAATGGGGACAGACCGCGAGGTGTGGCGTAATGGGTAAAAGGCCTCTACCCAGCAGTTGGCAGAGCTGATGATGATGATGACGCGACTTTTTAACCTATAGAATTTTAGGTGGGCCAATCGGATCACCACAACAATGGTTTTTGGCAGCTCTTTTCAAGGTCATCATGCAACTGATTAAGTTCTATACATTTGTGGTAGTCACAAATGTGAAGGAAAACATCGTGAGGATACCTGAGTATTTGAGAACACGGGACGATTAAACATATATTACCCTCAGTTTCCCTCTTTGTGAGAGAGCCTGTACCGAGCAGTGGGACGCATAGGATGCTTAAATGTAGGTATACCTTTGTGAAAACTTTTTCTTTTTAAGACAGGCATTAACGTAATTTTTCATCGAAATCAGCTTTCCAACGTTTTGAGTCAATCCGTTTCAATGACGACGTCTGTGGCGCAGCGGTAGCTACTTATCTTCCTACCATGCGAGAGGTCCCGGATTGGAATCCCGGCTGGGGAATAAAAACTCCAGGTCTTGAATTTTTACTTGTTTGTGATGCCGCTGTTTTAGTTTACCACAACACAGGGTATCCTAGTGTTGGGCCAGAAGCAATGTATGTGCATGCATGTAAATGGTTATATTTATGTTTAGTGGGATAATTTTCCAAGGGCCGAACGATTACGTTACTTGGACCTTCTGTAGCATATTAGTTAAGCGGTGCGCTAACTGTTGAGTACAATAAAAAGTGCTGTCGAGTTACAGGTGTTAAAGAATTGGGCTGTCCGCGAGATCATTACTTGGGGATTTAGTTATGGACGTTGCAACATGGTTTGCTTTGGAAAGTTTTCATTGAGATTGTTGTGGCAGATGATTTTATATTTGGTGACAGTACAATTGGAATAGATAACGGATAATTTTAGAATAGCAAGATCTGATAGCCAATATGTTTGAAGCACATAAAAAATAAGGAGAATAATAGGAAAAATATAAAAAAACCGCAGAAGGAAATAATAATAGTTGGACAAAATTAAGATGTGAACCAATTTTAAAAACCAAGGAATGATTGTTGGGGATTGCAGTGTTCAGAGAACAAAGCAAGATGATGATTGACAGTCTGCAATATTGCATAGTTAATACACAATAGCTATTAGTGTCGTTTAAAGTTAAACATTAAAGTAAAAATCTGTTGTATTGGACCTTTCAAAAGTACTAAATTTTCGCCAAACGAAATTTTCTTTTTTCGTATTGAAGGATCTGCTCTTTGATTTGTGCTATACTGAGGCCATTACAAACGTGCGAACCGAGTCATAAAAGTGCGAGCGAGAGTTCTGATATGCCTCCTATATGTGTGAGAGAGACGTCTGATACAAATGTTTATTACTCAGTTCGCACGTTTGTAATGGCTCAACTATAGTAACGCCTTCAATACCTAGATCCTGAACGAAGTAACAAAGTAAACCTAAATAATATTCCATGAGAAGCCCTTAATAACCAGCCATTGCACGTTCTTCATCAGAGAATAGGCTGTAACGAGGTGCATTTGCCTCGTTGCTTTTTTTGTCATTTTCGGCCATCTACTATTCCAAATTTAATCAGTATTTGACATTCGCCACTGTGGACGGACGCAGCTGAGCCATTCAATCCTCAGCTTCCATCCAAGGTGGACTAAAACGTAATTATTTTCTGTTTTCTTCACGACCCGGATTCTCTTATTCTGCATATTACATAATGATCTATAACAATATATTTTAAAGGGCACATAATTGTAAGTGTTCCTGCTTTATTTTCTGTTCCTAGTGTATTTTTATATTTATTTTTAGACCTTATTTAAGATTTTCTATTTGCATTGTCCTCAGGTGCCCTTTCCTTTACATTATAAACAAAACTTAATTTCGCCGTGCCCCTGGATACCCTCTTTCATTTTACGGATCGCACCTCTACTTAACCTACCGTGCGACAAGGCCTTCTCCTAGAGATCTCAACACCACCTC
Organism: Yponomeuta plumbellus; assembly: GCA_947310845.1. Classification (NCBI taxonomy): domain Eukaryota; kingdom Metazoa; phylum Arthropoda; class Insecta; order Lepidoptera; family Yponomeutidae; genus Yponomeuta; species Yponomeuta plumbellus. Next base: position 5,188,311 of record OX371209.1, on the reverse strand, counting down.
ACGATGTTGTACCTACCTATTATAACTTGACGAATATTCTGTAAAGCCGGCTTTCGAACCCACAACTGCTTGAAAGTGAATCCTGCGCTCTACTACTATTATGTATTCTGTGGTTCTACCAACATGCTACCATAGTTTTCTGACAGCGTATCGGTAAAAAGCTGGCCTCACATTGCATTGCACATTGCTGACCCGCATTATCCGTCTTCGAACCCAATAACATAGACCCAACATCCCAGCTTCCATGACAGCATATTTTACAAACCCATTCATCCCAGGTTTCATGGCAGCTGATTTCACAAACCCAATAATCTGGTGGATTAACCAAACCGCCCGTTATCTAAACCAACACCCAACAGGATCCAACGACCGTCAACACGTAGATTAGCACACCACTCGCACACTGCACGAAACCGCAAATGCTGACCTCATCCGTTTTTACCATGCCCTAGATCCATGGTGACCTAAGATAGACACAGATTGGCTTGGAACCAGATGCCACCATACCGACTAGTGCTTATAGTCGAATAACTGGACTTGCAGAAGTGTTGGATCGTGCGGTGACCCATGGCCTCAGGGTGTTTTGATGAGAGCCATGGGTCACTGTGGGGAAGTCTTGTGGATTGCAATGTCCAGTTGATGCGTTGTTTAGATAATCCTTGTGCGTGTTCGGGTGTTCATTCCTGTTATTAAATAATGAAGAGCCTGGACAGTGGTTTACCGCTACGTATCTGTGGCTGTTGTACGAAATAATTCAATTGAAGTTTGGAGGTTCGATATTTGTTTAACCTTTCTAATCTGTAAAATTTCAAATTCGTCTTTATCAACTTTTATGGGTGCAGAAATAAAACAAATCACTCCTTTTAAATTAAACCATTCAAAGGCTCACTATTATGATGCTAAAAATGGTGGATTACCTACACTTGTAAACGCGAATCACTTCCCTACGTTTACCCCCGGTTTCCCGTACGCTAACAATCTGTTAATCTATTGTTAATAGCTCTCAAATGTTTTGTTCGTATCCACTTTGGCTATCTGACAGCTGTTACTAGTAGATTAACCGCTTGTTAGCGTACGATAAACTGGGAGTTAGGTTAGGTAAAAAAAATTAAAAATCGTGGAATTTGAAAAAAGAAACCAAATTTTCCTTTGTTAGGTACAAATTGATGATTGAGATTTTCCTACACACGACAAAATAATAAAAAAAACAAATGCGCAAAAAGCCGTCCTATCTCATATTTCCGAAAAATCTAAAAATCGTCTCAAAACTAGGCCAAACACATGAAAAGACCGCAGAAACTTCCCAGACCGAAACAAAAACACGGAACCAGCTGATCGTGGGAGTCTGAGCGTACAGCAGTCGTGCAGAATGGGCCATTACTTTGGGCGGGCGGGCCAGGGCGGCATACTAACGGACCTGTACGTGCCGCCCTAGCTTGGGCGGGTAAGGCCTTTGAACTTGAACTATCGATTTTTGGTACATACCTCATCGGCCAATCCTCATTGATTTTGCAAGTAATTAGGTGGGGGAAACGTATGGAGTTTAAAGGGCAATTTTTTTTTGTACATACATACATAAGCTCACGCTTGTATCCCAGAGGGGTAGGCAGAGACTAGGGACTGCCACCTGCCACGATCCTGACATCGTGATCCTGATTTTTTTTTGTACAGGGCCAACAAATTATGTTAATTTCCATTTCTTTATCATAAGACGCCAGGAATGAGCTTTGCAGTTTGGCAAAATGATGTAATTATATTATGGCTTATTTATTTTGAAATAAACAAATGTCCGTACGTTTAACCGACGACGCGAGCTCCGTCTCTGCTCACCATGATTAAGCTCTACAAATAAAGTTAATTCTTTGTTTTACTCTCCAACAGGTGGCAGTAACAGTCAAATCAATAGGTACTTATTAAAAGGAGATTGCCCATTCCGTCCGTGGTCTTTAGACTTTTTGCCGCGATAAATGTGTCTGTAATTGCCTCTAACTAATAGGCAGCTAATAGCGTAGTGTGACAAGTGTTAGTTAAATGGTTAATTGAACGGCGTCTAAATACAGCGCAGACAGCTTGGGATTAGAACTGGTTTTCGCCGAAGACTTTGTGTACCTGCGGCTCTCTTTCCGAGAAGGCAGCTGTGGCTTACGAGGTAGTCTAAGGCTGACATTCAGAGACGAAAACTAAGCAAAGACTGGTCTGAGAAATGTCAAAATCACGTAATTAAAAACATTTCGTATTCAGAATAGAATCTTAGCAAGGTTAGTACGCAATGGTGCTTAGCTAAGTGTAAGTAGTCATGACTACTTACACTTAGCTAAGCACCATTTCGGTGACTTTACGTGAACTTAGAACTGTCACTTCTAAGCCTTTTGTTCACAGACTACTCCAAACGTCATTTCAATGATGTTCTACGAGCATTATCTGTGGGATTTTTTTATTAACTCTGACATATATAACATTGTATGATGTTGTCCTGCTCTCGTGTAGCAATGTCAAATTTAAAAAAACCGGTAAGGACTACATCACTAAAAAATTATAGACAATATAGATGGCTTTCTTAAGTACTGTGAATACGAAAGTTACGGCGCTTTACTAAGTACGACTTCAGTTTACTTTGCTAAGACTGATCTAAGCGTGAACTTAGGATTCGTCTCTGAATGTCAGCCTTAGTTACAATTCTCGTTGCTCAAGAGTCTCTAGCACTCTAAAGCTCAAGAGATATCCACGGCTTACTAACTTCATTCCGGATAAACTTACCCACTTGACATTTTTGTCTGAGGAGTCCGACCAGATTTCAACCGGATTGGACTCTTCCAGCAAAAAAAGTTTACGAAAGTTTTTTATCAAGGAGATCTTGTTTAGATCAACTAGGGGATTTTTTTTATATCAAGGGAAAATTGAAGGAAGGCGAAGACCTGGCCAAAGAAAAACATCATGGCTCCAAAACTTATCAGAGTGGTTAAACACCAGAAATATAGAACTTCTGCGAGCAGCTACATCGCGAGACACTGTAGCCAAAACCAAAGGCGACCTCCAATTTAATAGGAGATTGCACCGGAAGAAGAAGAAGAAGGGGATATTTAACAGAAAGGAAGATGGAAAGTAACTCGAAACCGGCGTACGCCCACTACGCTCTTATCATGATCGTGCCAAGTGCCAAACTCTGGTATAGAGTTTGTGTAAGGTCCTATTTTGGAATACTGCTCCATGAATAAGAGAGAGATGGAGGAGGTAAGCCAGTAAACAATATAGGTAAGTCCTACCCTACCCTTTTGAGGTTATGTCGTGATACAGAGGCAAAGCTTCCTCATCAGCAAAAGGCTTTAGCTGACCGCCCCTTCCTAGTCGCGTACGTTCATTCACCGGAGGCAACCCGGCCTGTTTCAATATTCAATAACCGACTTTATTAACCTATTAACGGCCCCTGAACTAATAATTAAAAATCATTACGCGAATCGGCACCAAACCACAACATGCGGAGCCATCGCAACTGGCGCGCATCCAACCTACGCTCCGCTTATTATATTCTATAAGCGCGAGCTATAAACGTATTCCTGAACATATCACGTAGGCGACTACTGCCGATTCCAACCAATCAGAGCGCGACAATTCAACTTAATAGCTGAGGCCACGCCCAATCACGTAACCGCCTATTACGGGCCGTGTAACGACGCAGCCTTTTAACTCTACGATGTCATCCGATCTCCGTACGTCCTGCTCGGGTGTAGAGCGGCGTCTCGCTCCGGGCTGCCGAGCGGTGTGTTCGCAGGGTGTTCTAGGCTGTTTGTGATAGAGTCGCGTTTTCCGCGCGTGCCCGGTGCCAGTCGCACGTCCGAGGCCGAAGGAGGGGGACGCATGCAACTGTTTTCGATAATAGTCCGTCGCGCCCGTACGTGGAAAGCGGACAGTGTCGCCGCGGTCACGTCCGCGTAAAAACGGATATATGCCCAGAATATTTATTAAGTGGGTGGTTGTGCGTGACTTTTCCCCCGTGAATAGGGCTGGCTAGCAAATGATCGGGCCCCCCCTAAAATAGAACGGGCGTTTGTTTGATATCTGAAAGCGTCTCCCCGTAACTGAATCGGCTGGAGGCTGCGATTTGTGCGTTTTTTCGGTGATTTGCCAGGAACTTTTTGAACTTTTTTCGGCCGGTGAACTGGACGAACGATTCTTATGTGAACACAAATCGAACAGCTGATCACCGTTTGTGTTTCGGCCGAACAAAAGAAACAGTGGAACTTTAAAAAAAAACTGTATTTACCTTCCAAATTCAAAATCCCAAAATGAAGTGTCAAAAACGGGACTGGACTATCAAGGACTAGCCATTTAGAAACAAAGCAAGTGGCCAGTATCAAAAATGTTGCCCTACCAGGCGGTAGCGATGGACTATGCGGTGGCATCAGCTGGTTTCCACCACCACCAGCGCCCGGGGGGTTTGCCAGGCGTGATGGGCCTCCCAGGCCCCGGGGCTGGCCTCAATCCAGGGTTAAACCCTGCCTTCACCCATTCCTGGTTCGTACAGACAAGCCCGGATATCTGTCGGCAGCAACAAGCATCCAACCAAACGCATCTCGAACCTGGGCACGTTATTCTTTTTTCTTTTTTTCTAATTTTAAGTTCGGTTTTGGTTGTTTTGTGAATGGCCAGTTGACCTTCTATGTACGTAGGTTGTGGGTGAACTTACCTCCTAATTAAAATTTTCAATAGTTCAACTCATTATTTAAAAAAAATTGAAAGGTCAGCAGACCATTCCCACAGTAATTTTAAAATAACACAATTTAGTTTTAAGTTGCATTTAACCTTTTTTGCTTTTGATAATGTTTATATGCCTTTCAAACTTAATTTTAGCTTTTTATTTCTGCAAAATATCTACTTAAGACTTAAAATTGTGTGTATTTATATTTCAGCAATATAAACTTTGAATTTGATAAATTGTAATAGATTAGATTACCTACATCTTCAGTGGAAAAAATCTTACAAGATTTCACGTTGATTTTACTTGGGCATTATTAGCGGACATTAAACATAAGCCTAAACAGCCGTTTAACAATAAAAATTGTCGAAACACTCAAAACAAGCGTGGACCGGGCCTGTATCATAACAAATTAAGATCTTATCAATGTCATGGCGGGATATTGTGCTAAGAATCTCGACAACAAAATTTAAGAAAAAGAAACTAACCACACTAAAGACTTACTTTCTTGAGTAATAAATGCAGCTGAAGAAGATTTAAAAGTAAACGATGACGAAAACAATGTCCACAATAAAGATCACACGTTTGTAAGGGTTAATACTTCAATCGAACGACGGGCTCTGAGCTTTGACTAAGGCAAGGTAAGGCAACCAACAATCTGCCCTAAAACTAAGCAAAGATTGCAAGAGATGATTCTATTAATGTTAACGAGCAAGTTACTCTTTAAAAAAATATAAAACAACCCGAGATCTAAATCTTTCTTAACTCTACATTTAAGCAATTGTTCTTTATAACGTAATATGTCTTACTATCATGTTGGCCTTCGTAATTTGTCATTTTCCCAGAAACAGGTATGACACAGATGATACTCACTAAAACAATGAGGTCTTGAGCAATTTGGTTAAGGAATAGACTGGCACTAGCTTCATTAAACTCGAGTCAAATGTTAATTGGGTAACGGTTTTGCTTATCGTCGTAAATCACGGCACTGTTTGTTTTGAAGCATACAATATGTACAGCCTATTATAACATTTTGGAAGAAACTATTCCCTTTGAAAAAAATATCTCATATTCTACATTATCATTAGATTAGAGTTACTAAATTAACCACTACATAACATGAAAAGGTGTTCGATAGTGTCGTGGATTCAATTCCCACTGGGGGCCGCAGTATATTTGTACAAATTACCTCAGTCTGCATGTTTTTCAATGTTTGCCTGGATATCCTAGCACAGGGTATCCTTGTTTGGGAATAGGTCTAGTAATTGTGTTGTGTACAAGTTATTTATTTATAGTTACTTAGTGGGCACAAACCTGTACAGCGTTGGCGTGATAAATCCGGTTTCATTGACGGCAAAGTAACATCATTCTGTAAAACTTCGGTTGTTAAGTACGCAATTCCCGTTAGGTCAGTAAAGCTAAAGATTCTTTGAATAAAGTTACTTCTTACTAGAAGAACATATTTTGACATTTAAAAATCATCACATGAACATAAGATAAGATTAAGATAAGATAAGAATATCTTCTCAATATGAATGAATGAATGATTTCTTGCCGGGATGGTGCGAGGTGGCTGGCTGGAGACAGAGAGACATGGAAAGCAGGAGGGGAGGCCTTTGCCCAGGAGAGACACAAAAAAAGAGACTAAAAAAAGAATATTCCTAAAAATATCATACAATAAACAAGACACATAAATAAAAGTTGCAATTAAAATAAGTAATTATCTACAACATCACATAACAATTAAGTTGAAGTCACATTCTTGAATAAAGCACATCACTGAGAGGATTATTAAAAGATACAACACTAGGTAATATTGTTTTTAAGGAAGCATCAAAAATACCTCAGGCAACAAAAGACTATAAAAGAAAAGACTCTTTTGACTCAATCACCAGACAACAAGAACCCTTTCACACTTCATCAACATTTCTTCAAAAAACAACCGACTTTATGAAAAACACCGCTTTAAAAACATCCGAAGACAAAAACTCACATCCGCAGTGTTCTAAAGATATTTTGATTGAAAAATAAGAAGCGTGGCGAATGGCGCATGATATGCGTCCAACAGATGAAGTAGAAGATCTAGACTACTATACATCGAAAGTAAACGCCGCACTTAATACTCGCATAGCTGAGTTAATGAGACATGACGATGGAGTTTTTCAACTCGTTTTCTGTGTTATTGGATTAGAATAAGACAGTAATTAGTCATTAATCGACCGTGTTTACTTCGTATCGAAGTGTAATAATTTACAAGATTATTTTCTTACTCCGAGCCTGATTGCTAGGTTTACTGCTTGGTTAGGTTTCCGGCTCTCCTTTGCGTGCTTTTGAGTAATTTTTACAGCTAGTCTGTTGGTTCTCATGCTATCGTTCATAATTGAGGGAATGATATAACTTTGAGACAAAAACTTACTGATGGACCTTTCGTTGATGATAAAGCATCATAATTATTCTAAAACATTTCTGTCCACTGTTGGAAATTGCGCTTTTCCTTGCTACATACCTAATAGCAAAAAATATCCCAGTTTGAGATTTGACAGTCCCATGTCAAATTGCAAACGACAGTTACGAGTAGACGATTGAAAGCGTTCAGAATTTGGTGCGTGTAATGGACAGTAATTTTGTTGTGTAGAAGTTATTATTATCTTTAGAAGTCCCTCGCCATTTGTATCCACTGACCCTTCATCTTCATCAGACGGTTGTTGGTCTCCCCACAAGCTGAAAATTGACCACTTATTGATAAATAATTTTAAAGCTCCTGTGTTCTGGTCACCAGAAGCATCACCTTTGTAAGCAGTCAAGGCACATCCCTCTATAGGGCATAGGCCTTTTTTAGAGAGAGAGAGAGATAGTAGGTTCAATACGCGTGGCCATCGCATGTCGCTAATCGGCTCACCATAAAAATGGTTTTTAGTTGTTCTTCTCAAGGTCGTAACGCAGCTGATTACACGTTCAGATATGTATCAAACACCTCAGACACTCACGACATGGTATTATGGTAAAAGGGCGTCACAAACATTTAAAAATACCCAAAGATTACTTTATTGAAGAAGATAAAGAAAAGATATCAACAACCCATTATAAGAAAGATGAAGAAACGGTAGAAACTTACCACACTACGGTTATGAAGCATGAAACGGATCATCCACCGTCCATTAAGCATCGGGCAGAGGAAACATCCAATATTTTCGAGTTACAAAAGTTGAATTCAATCGCACCACCTGAGCGCATAAAAAACCGCCTGACCACAATCCGCTGGTACAAAAAACCTCAGGTTAATCTCGCTGCTTTCGAACGATGCCACTGCAATTAGAGGTTGCTGCAATGTTTTGATGTGGAGATGGCATCTGATAGCACTCTTTATGTTTATTCCTTTTTTTCTCAATGGGAAAGAAATGACTGGTAGTAGATTGGATGACAGCTCTTTTTTTTTCAATTACCTATTGGTGGTACCTATTGGGTTACTGGTTACCGGGTAGATTTTGTGTTAAGTCAAACTTATCGTTTTTAATCTTAGCGTAATCGTTATAGATTAATTCTAAAAAGATATTTTGAATGATGATTTGTAAAAAAAATATATTAAAATACTCAATATTTGCATGCCTAGAATAGGTAAAATATGTTGGAAATATTATTTAAATATAACATCAGAAATACCATGTATTTTACACAAATAATTGTCTTGTATATTGTATCTTGTGGCGAAAAATGTAAAATTATGTTAATAGTTAATGACGATGAAAATTTTTGTTTCTATTATAAACTTTGTTTTGTTCGGTAGAAGGCTTGCCTCCTGTTCAGAAGATCCTGGTTTCGATTCCGGAACATATTCTTTTTCCGCCACATGTGAAAAACTCATCGTGAGGAAATCTGAGTGTTTGAGGTACATGCACACCGTAGTGCTTGAATAGTGGTGATAACAACACTATCTCTATGAGAAAGGCCTGTGCCTCGCAGTAGGACGTACACCTATAGGGTGCTTGCTTATTTGGTGTTATGTAAAGTTTGTTTATCAAACCTCAAAGTCGTAAGTAAATTTGTAAGTAGTTGTTGTAAGTAGTAGTTGTAAGTAAATTAAGAAGATAAAAACGTTGAAAGTACCCAAAATCGGCGTACGTGCATGCAAAAACTAATTAATATCGATGAAGAGAAAGTGAATTGTCAGGATCGTGGCAAGTGGCAGTCCCTGCTCTCTGCCCACCCCTCTGGGATACAGGCGTGAGCTTATGTATGTATGTATGAAAACGTTGAAACGTTGGAAATTAAGCAAATAACCAACGTATTTCGGTGAAGTTTCCTACCGCGTGTACTGGTAATACCTTGGTCAGTTGTTTCTGCTTCAGTAATTGAGCACTTTCTCACAAAAATCAATGGTTCACTCAAACGAGTCGGTTAGTTAATCTGTCGATGCGCATCAATTGCATCGGAAATTGCGGGTTTATTGAATTAGACTTTTTTTTTTAAAAGTCGCTGTGCTTGTAGGTTTTATTCGGATAATATTAACAGTCTTGTATATAAAAAGTTGGTTCAACTAAGACACTTTAAAGACTGAGTCAAAGACGGCTTATGGCAGGATTTACTTTTATAAAACCGCTTTAACTACATTTTAAACACACTTAAAAACTCTCTTTGTTGACAATCTTCCGAATGAAAGACTGAAAATCTTTTGAATCGGACTTCGGATTTCAACTTCAACGTAAGTATATCAAATTGTAAATTGAGAAATCTAAACGCAATAGATGCCATAATGCAAGCCACTATTTAGAAAAAGTAACATTTTCCTGTAACAAAATATTATCATGTACAGTCGAATGTAGATCGACCTTAACATTATTATTACAAAGTAGCCCGTGACATAACTGCGTAGAGTTCATTTATGTAAAGTTCAATGTGCTGGCGACTCTATCTTTAGTCTATCTCCTTCTTCATATGTCACTTCCTGTCGAAGGAGATTGGGAACTTATTTGGCTATTTTGTACCTACTGTTTTATTTTTTTAATTCTCTCAGCATAATCATACTACCCTTTTAAAGTCGCACCATAGACGAAGGTCTATAGTGCGACAAGAGAGATAGGTAAGGTAAGGTAAGCTCTCTCTCTCAAAAAGAGAGAGTACCTTATCACTAGATTTTGTACAGTACCTACTGCGGGAGGGTGATATCAAGCGCTAATATAATTACGTGAACACCTGACGGATTTGGGTTTTGTTACGATGTTTTCATTCAAATAAGTATCTTCAGAGAACCGGCGAGGTTGGCGTGACGGTGAAGAAGCTATATGCCCAACAGTGGGCGTCTTCCTTGGAATGTATAAATAGAGAGAATCGCTCGTAGCCTGGGCTGCCTCAGTGATCTTGAACGATCACTAAGGTTAAGCAACATACGGCGCGTCCAGTCTATGGATGGGTCACCGTCTATGACTAACGCTAGTGGCGTTTTTTCCGAGCGATTCCGTGCTTCGCAAGGTACGTTAAGCAGTTGGTGCCGGCTGCCGTCGATAGATGGCAGTCGTTAAGCCAAGTCAGAGGCCTTTAGGGGCGGCTTGAAAACTTCTGACAGTAAGACCAGCCACTAGTCTTACAAGCCTCCACCAATCCGGACTTGGCCCCCGTGGTGGAGTATGGCCTATACCTTCCTCAGGGAAGAGACCCGTGCCCCTCGGTGGGGACATAATGGGTTGATGATGATAGGATATCATCAAAATAATAATACTCGTATTATCTGACTCAACTTTTCAACGCCTTGAGGCATAGTACAAATGCAACCTAGATGAAATTATATTCATAGGGCGATGTCTGTTAAAGTAGAGGGCGCGACGAATCGCGATGACTCGGCATTCGGTAGCCTGATTGAGGTAGAATACTCTGTGTGGAGTTACAGGGCGTTCCTTGTTTGAGTTGGTGCGTTTGGAGGAATTTTTGTTTAAGTTATGACGTAATCGTCAAGTTGTAATGTTATGTTGTGGTGGTAAATGTCACAGATTACAAAAAAACGTACGCAAGTTACATTTTGATTGTCAATGTCAGCTGTTAAAGTCTGTAGGTATATTAATACCACCTTTGTGATTGTAAAATTCTACTGCAAATATTTAAAAGTACCTACCTAACCGAAAGTTGACAACTAAGAACGATGGCTGACATAATAGTAACTTCCACATAAACTCAAAACTCAAACTCAAAAGGTTTATTCAAAATTCAAACAAAATGTTATGAACGTCAAAGTTGTTAGTAACAACACAATCACCTCTCCTAGTCCTTAACTACAGAACCTAAAAAAACCGGCCAAGGTCGAGTCTGACTCGCGCACGAAGGGTTCCGTACCATTATAAAATTGTAAAAAAACACGTTTGTTGTATGGGAGCCCCCTTAAATACTTACTTTATTCGGTTTTTATGTTAGAGTATTGGCTATTGCGCTCACGAGATCGATTCATAGAAAAGGGTATAGTCTCAAATTATTTTGAAACTTATGACAAACTTAATTTGCTAAGTAAAATAATAACGGTATACGGTATAAAAAAAATTACACGAGAGAGATGAGCAACCAATGACGAGTTAAGTCAGTGTAACTCTGTTATGGAAAGCTTTCTGTTGTGTATTGGACTTGGGTAGTTTGTAATAATTAAATATGAGTGACAGCCAAGGGTAGTTGCAACTACCAGTCTGGTGACAACAAGCTCCAAGAGACATGCAATTCATCAAAACTGAGTCGATTTAGTGAGTATATAATAGTGGCGACGAGAGAAAACATTTGGATTGTGTAGTGAAGTGTTAGTGCAGTGTATAAAAACAAAATTTTGAACTAAAAACAAATAAAAATGAGTATAAAGTTTGGTGAGTTTGACATAGCACATGGTTGCTGGAAGAGCTACAAAGAGAGGTTTTCCTATGGCTTGGAGGCTAATGGAATTGCAGAAGATACATTAAAAAAAGCCGATACCAAATATAATATCACCAAGTATGCTAAGACAGGCATTGTTACTGAGTTCATATGATTATCAATTGGAATATGTAGAAGGCAAGAAACTAGGAAGCGCTGATGCGCTGAGCCGTTGGCCATCAACTGAACAATCGCAAGATGATGACTACATGGGAGTTTTACTGATCGAAGAAACCCCAGTAGAATTGGATTTCTCGGCTAAAGAAGTTGCTGAGTTAACAAAGAAAGATAATTTACTGAGTAAAGTCATGTATTGGATTCGCAATGGCTGGCCAGTCAAAGTGGCTGAGGAATATAAGCCGTTTTGGCAAAAACGAGACGAGTTATCGGTATACAAAAATTGCATCCTATGGGGCAGCAGAGTTGTGTTACCTCAAAAAATGATACCAGCCGTTTTGGAAGAATTACACAGAAACCATGACGGTATTGTGGTGACTAAAGCTTTGGCTCGAAGTTACTTCTGGTGGCCAGCAATTGATAGACAAATCGAAGAAATTATTAAGAAATGCCAGGTCTGCTCAGAAAATCAAAATATGCCAGCAAAAGTAACCCACCAATGGATAAGAACCGATAAGGCGTGGTCAAGAGTGCATATTGATTATGCGGGACCCTTTCAAGGCAAAGTATTTCTTATATTGATATACTCTTATTCAAAATGGTCTGAAGCTAAAATTATGGCAAATATGGGTAGTGATTTGTTGATCAAAACCCTAAGAGAAGTTTTTGCTGAACAAGGATTGCCTGATACAATTGTTAGTGACAATGGAAGGAGCTTTATTTCCGAAGAATTCAAACAATACTTGGCAGCGAATGGAATTAGGCAAATCTTGGTTCCACCATATCATCCAGCGTCCAATGGACAAGCCGAACGCACAGTGCAAACAGTGAAGTAGAAGTTAAAAAAACTGTCGTCAGAGCCATGGCATATCAGGCTACCGACGATTCTGTACAATTTGCGGACAACTCCTAGCAGTGTTACAGGTTCGACTCCAGCAGAACTTTTAAACAATAGACGATTTAGAACGAAATTCGACCATCTCAATCCTTTGTCATACAAAGATATCGAAACTGCAGAGACAGTTGAAAGAAACGAGAGAACAAGTGTACGAGAGTTTGAGATTGGACAAGTAGTATATGTAAGAAACTATTGTGGAAATCCACGATGGTTAAAAGGTGTCGTAGAAAAAAGAGCTGGAATAAGTAGATATTTAGTTAGATGGAATGGAAGACTACTAACTAGACATATCAATCAGATCCAAAGTGGTGGGGTGGAGGAAGAGATCCGAGCAAAATCTCAGAATAAGAGAGTTGAGCAAGGAGACGATGGAATCATGATACCACCACCTCATAAATGGGCAGAGATCATTGGAGTGTCAGGGCCTGAAGATCTGATAATTCATCAGAGTTCTTAAGAGGAATCATCAGATATCCGAAATAAAAGACAACGAGCCCCTTCCCCGACATCATCACCTCAACAAAATAAGAGAATAGCCTTGAGTGGACCAGATATATATGTACAGAACGATAACGGGGAGATGGAAGATATCTTGGAAAGCGGAATGGAAGAGGCATGGTAAACTATAAGAAGCATGTTAGATTAGGAATTTAGGATATAGTAATGAATGAACATGTAAGTAGTGAATAGTAATGAAGTGAAGTGAATAATAAAAGTGAACAGTGATGTGGACTTAAAACAATAGTGTGGACTATCCCGAGGGAAAGGCATGTTGTGTATTGGACTTGGGTAGTTTGTAATAATTAAATATGAGTGACAGCCAAGGGTAGTTGCAACTACAGTCTGGTGACATCAAGCTTCAAGAGACATGCAATTCATCAAAACTGAGTCGATTTAGTGAGTATATAATACTTTCCATAACCGAGTTACAGAGTATAAAAGAAATCCAGGTCTGGGATGTTTGCATGTTTGTGACGTCGCTGTTTCTGGTTCACACGACACAGGATATCCTAGTGTAGGGCCAGAAGCAATGTATGTGCCTGTATGTAAATGGTATGTTATGTTATGTCTTTATGAAGACGCTCGCCCGCAGTTACAGACGAGCAACCGACGACGCGAGCTCCGTCTCTGCTCACCATGATTAAGCTCTGCGAATCAAAGCGAAACCTGGTCGAACTCTTCCGACAAAAAATCAAGTAAATTTATCCGGAACAAAGTTAGCAATGTGTAGTGCTTACGAAAGTTTTAGCACAAAAAAGCATTAAACTTATTGAAACCTAAAAAAACAGAAGCATTTAGATGAATTAATTGATAAATAGACTTAATTACAGCGTTAGGTCGGTCGGCTGTTGGGTCGAGAGTAGAGTGGATAGAGTGTCAAAGTGAATAGAGGTGGTATATAACATAACATAAAATTTACATACAGGCACATACATTGCTTCTGGCCCCACCTAGGATACCCTGTGTCGTGGGAACCAGAAACAGCGACGTCACAAACATGTAAACATCCAAGACCTGGTTTTTTTTTTATGTCCCCAGCCGGGACTCGAACCCGGGACCTCGCGGATGGTAGTCAGATGCGCTAACCACTGCGCCACAGAGGTCGTCGGCCAACCGATATGATATGACCGAAAATATTGGTCTAAGATGGGGAGTTTCTTTGCCCTGCAAGAGACATCCATTGTTAGGAAAGCTGCATTAAAAAATAGGACTTAATCTACTTAGAATACCTACCGCAAAAGATATCGGTAATGTATTTTCTTAACTGAAAATTTCGTAAGCACTAGACATTATTAACTACTTTATTCTGCATACACTTACTTGACTTTTTTTCGGAAGAGTCCGACCAGGTTTCGCTCAGATTCGCAGAGCTTAATCACGGTGAGCAGAGATGGAGCTCGCGTCGTCGGTTGCTCGTCTGTAACTGCGGGCGAGCGTCTTCATAAAGACATAACATAACATACCATACCATTTACATACAGGCACATACATTGCTTCTGGCCCCACACAAGGATACCCTGTGTTGTGTGAACCAGAAACAGCGACGTCACAAGCATGCAAACATCCAAGACCTGGATTTCATTTATATTCTGTAACTCCGTTATGGAAAGCTTTCCATAACAGAATTACACTGCCTTAACTCCGATCAATCTTCGTATAGACGTTCGTGGATTAGCAACGGAACTAGTCTTCCGAAAATGATCCATTATTTCCCCCTTTACCTCATCAATGGACTTTTGTACTGACCCCTCGGCTTTGTTGTTTTAATTCTTTCTTATAGGGTTGATTTGAGATGCTATTGGGGGACGATAAGTTATGTATGAGTAGTGGTTACCAGTGGTACTACCTACTAGATGGAAGTACCCACCTAGCCGAAAAATATTGCCTTAAATTTTTTGATCGATCTTTTGTTCTTACATCTGTACAGTAAAAGTGTAGTTTGCAAGATTTTATTATGGTTTTAAATGACGTTATGATTGTATGTATCTTGGACAGCTGAAGCTAATGTTTGCCATCCATAAGCTTTACTTTATAGTCACTCCAGTGCTTTCAGTTAATTCATTAATTAATATCTTTTATAGTATTAATTTTTACTAATAATACTAAAACGCTACGTGCTTACTCTTACTTTACTTTTTTTTCATTTCTTTATGTACCAATCTTTTATGTATTTGCTTTTTTTTTCTGGTTAGCACGACACAGTGTATCCAAGTGTGGGGCCTAAAACAATCTATGTGCCTGTATGTAAATGTTTGTTTATTGTGTTCTTAAGTTATTTTACACAAGATAAGGCATTAACGTTAAAGGCACAATTTTGTCTCACTTATTTATTTTCACTACATAGGTATGTCTCCATTTTTTTAACTTTTAAAAACTTGGTACACAAAAAGAAGCTACCATGTTGTAATGTCTTAATTTATTCATGTGATAGGTAAGTATCTAATCTAACAAGCCTATAGCAGAGGTATGTAGAATATATTTAGCTTTAGTATAGCTAATTACAAGATAAGATATTATATAGGAATATTCTGTTGCACACAAAAAACAAGAGAAAAATAATAGTTACAATTCAATACAATACAAAAAATACGTAATAATATACTATACATGGCTAGGTAATTCTTCTAGAATATTATTAGCCAGCCTAACTTTTAAAACAAATTTAACAAATTTCTACAAGCTTTTGGCCTCTACCTAGATGCAATGTTTTTTGTTCAGTTGTGTTTATTTTTTAGTTTACCGATTGTTTCTTCCTCATAAAAAAACTGATTTGTCAATCAAACTCTCGTTATTATTAGTCG
Source organism: Yponomeuta plumbellus (assembly GCA_947310845.1). NCBI lineage: Eukaryota > Metazoa > Arthropoda > Insecta > Lepidoptera > Yponomeutidae > Yponomeuta > Yponomeuta plumbellus. Next base: position 5,172,422 of record OX371209.1, on the reverse strand, counting down.
CTGCAACCATTAGTCATATAAGAACGAAACGAGCCAATAAAAACCATTCCTAAAGCAGAAAAAGACTCGCCGGGTTGTCCCCTATCGGGTGCAATCAAGCGACCCTTCACTAGATTATTGCAAATAACTATTATTTTGCTCGATCTAAATGGGCCCAGCAGTCCAAAACTCGCTTTGTATTGCTAATTTTGTCTTACGACGGTAGACGGACGCATTTGAGGTGCTTCCTTTTTATTTCGCTTGGAATATACGAAGAATTGTTTAAGTAAATTCAGGGAACATTGTCTGCATTTGCACAGTGGTCGTGTCACCACAAAAAGGTACGGCTGGAAGACATTTCTGCTAAAGTTAAACATTCGTTAACATTACCATCCCCACATAGATTCTAAATAGTTAATATTGTTGTTAAATACCCAGGTTTCATTCCTGGAGCGGGAACGTACTATGACTTTTTTCAAAGCTACGTACTTACATTCGCGAATTTGTTGTAGCACCACAAGCTAACTGAGTCGGAAAACATCGTGAGGAAATCCGCGGTGCTCCGCAGATATCGACTTGTCTTTCCTGTGGGCTAGGCCGAATAAGCTGTCAGAATGGTACCTATGGTACCTAATGGTTCTGGGCAAGCCTCCATCTAAAACAATGTCACAGGCAGTGATGAAGTAGGTAGGTACATGTAGCGGACTATTATATTATTTCTCCGATTTAATACAGTAACGAAAAGACCGAGCAGAAAAAACAGAGCATCTAACCATAAAATAACCGCAAGCCATCCGAAACCCGTCGAATCCCAAACGGCCTCCCGCAACAAAATATCACTATTTTATTCATCAAGCGGCGATTCTTCCAAATCCGGCCGATTGCCTCCGCCGTGTTTGTGAATGAAACAATTTTCCACTCTCGCCCCGCGTTCGGACAACAATTTGCTAAACTGACTGCAGCCATTAGTCATCTCCGTATCGCCGCCGGCTCAAGATTGGGTCGTGTGTGCTTTTTTCACCAGATGCGCGTAAAAAAAACGGGATCATTGTCCACTTTTGGGGTGTGCTGCGATCGATTTGTGAATAATAGCTGCATGATAAGAAATGAAATGGAATCATCCGTAAACTGAATAGGTAAGATTGTGGCGAGCACCTGAAGAAAGATTTTCAGAGAATAAGATGCGTCTTTTTCTCTCGTCTTTTTATCTTTTTCTGGTTTCTTTGAAATGGCATCTGTTGAAAGAATTCAAAAATCGTGCGCATAATATTATTGCAAGAAAAAATTACACTTTTTGTAAAACACTCTTCAAAACCGATGTCACTGTGCTGACTTTACTTTTTGTGAAATGTTTTCTTTGTTTGTTAAACATTGGGATGTATATTAATAAATGTATATTAAAAAGCTATGAAGCAACTTTTATAATTAGTCAAACTGATGATGATCTTAACCCTTAATCAGAGACACAGGATCGCGCTGTGTTGACTTGCCTTCATAATCTATACTTCCAAAACTCAACAATTCTTCGAGAGACATCAATTAAACCAGTCTTCGCAACTACTAACTACATTTCCCCTGACGAAGGTCATTTCCCTTCGAATTAAACGCTGAATTCAATCAGCAAGGCGTCTGCTACTGCTTGATATTCCCACAGCGTTGTGCGAAGGAAAATTGGATATGACGTGATTATTAGAGTCCGTCTAAAGAGCTATTTGGCGAGCGCACAAATCGGTCGCCTCGTTGGGCTTTCGGGGCTGGCTCATTTATTTTTATTTATCTTTTTGGCTCCGGTTTCTACCTAGCTGGAAAATAAACATAATACGTATTTTGTGTATTTCCTTGTACTTGTATATCTAAAAAATATTTGTTTTTTTTTAATATTATAAATTTTTGAGTGGTATATCCATGGTTGTAATGTTCTTGCCTGGTTACCATAGCACCAGGTATCCTAATTTAGGACCAGGTCAAGTGATTGTGTCGCGTGGAAGTCAATATTTACTTAATTTATTTTAGATACCACTTTAATAGTATTATGTTAAAGAACGACAAACCTAAAACTACGATAAAAAACAAGATGTTTGTGATGTTCTTGCAGGGTGGTCATAACAAAGGGTATCCTAGTTTGGAACCAGGACAGCTCAATTGTGTTGCGTAGATGCCATTTATCTGTTTAAACTTTACTTCTAGATACTTCACGACACTGGGTGTAGGGCCTAGGGCCTAGTGTGGGGCCAGAATCAATGTATGCGCCTGCATGTAAATGTTATGTTATGTTAAAGACACAGAAGATAGTAAAATCGTAAAAAATCAGCACCTGGAGTGGAGAGCGCATCGACCCTCATACTCTGGTTGGCTGGACAAAATAAACAAGTGCGGAAAAAAAATGAAAAATAGAGACAAGAAAACGGTTGTACCTACTTCACCGATTACTAAGTACCCTGATAACCTGTTGTCTAAATTTACTCATGGAAAGTGAGAATATGTCGATGGATTCAAAGCGCGCGTTATACGTCTCGACGAGTCGACGCAGTGGCAATCGCTTGTCCGCGTTGGTCCTACATTTGCCTATAGCAAACAAGCGTCGTGCGCAAACCTGACGCCTATGTACGCTCCTGGGTACCACATAATAGAGGTTGTTCGTGAGTGTAGTACACTCGTAGGTATCTGTTGTTGCATATCTTGTATAGAGTCATTGCTTCAAGAAGTGTGCGTCTAGAATGTAGAGTAGGAATTTTATACAAATTAAGCAATTGGTCGTAAGAGAGGCGAGCACGATGACGATGAGCAAAATTTGCGAAATTTGCGTTGAACTTTTTCAATAATATCATTATACTTATTATAATAAGGATTCCCGACTGGTACAGTTTAATAGTTTATCCTAACGAACAGTGAAATCAGCTACGAAAACGGCAAAATTAAAACCCTAAAAACCTTACTACCCATAAACTCCCGGATTCAACAAAAACATTTTAGTAAATGAATGCCAGAATCATAATTCCTTTAACGGAAGCTACAGACCCATTTGCCCAAATAGTCCAATCACCGAAACGACCAATTCACGACTAAGGTGAGGAAAGCTATAATGAAAAGGACCCGTCTCACGGGACGGTCACTCAGCGCCCCCCTGCGTGCCCCCTGACTCACAGATGAGCATAATATGACTCTGCAATTCTAGGCTGCAGGGGCAACCACTCGCGCCTTCTCCCAACTTCAAACCATGTAATCATGTATAAACTATCTAAGGAATGAAAACGGTTTCAAAAATGTTTTGATCAGGAATAATCCGGTGGCAGCCCACTGTGCATCGTGAGGCGTTGATAAGTGTATCGGGTGCAAAAAACCGATCTAGAAACGAGTTTAAAGTTCACTTTTGGGAGCTTTTGAAGCGCATGTCGAAAGGGTTTGTGAGTGATTAAGGATTTTACCTCGGATTTTTTTATAGTTAACGGGAAAACGACTAGAAAATATGATACTACCTATGTAACACAAAAATATAGTTTATCTACTTTAAAATGTATGGGGTTTATCGGTTTTACCCTCTGATGTATCCGGCCCTGTTCATCTTGGGTATGGTCGGATATAACCAGTTGGAGGTAAGAAGGGAATTAGCCGTAGCTACCTACGTTTGGAAATTGTTGCGAGGAATGCAGTGCAACCCAGAGGTATTGCGGATAGTAAGCTTGTTTGTCCCAGACCGCTATGTGTGGCGCAGACGTCGCGTTGAGTTGTTGGTGGTGCCGGGCGCGCGCACCAACCTGCTGCGGGACGCTCCCCTCACGCGTGCCATCCGCACGTTAAACTGCATTTCGGAAACCATTGACCTTTTTAATGGTACTCTGAGTGAATTCACAAAAGCTGCACTCTTTGTTTTATGTTGCAATGCAAATCTTCGCAGATAATTATTTTATGATTGACATTTTTCTTTTTTTTATTATTAAATAGATATGAATTGAATGAATTAATAATATTTTTATGGTTTTAGGTATTTTTATTGACAATTGCGTGATTAATTTGTTTAAATTTGTATTTATATAATTTTATTGATTTTAATTTATAATGCAATTTGTAATTTTATGATTGACATTTTTTTTATGAAATCTATGAATTACTTTATGTTATACTCCTATTACCTTTATGGTTTTAGGTATTTTTATTGACATGTGTAATTAGATTATTTAAATTTATATTTGTATAATTCTATTTATTTTAATTTATAATGCAATTTATAATTTTGATAATTTATTCTTTAATACTTTGAATCAGAATCAGAATTTATTTCAACGTAAAGAATTTACATTCTGCTTGTTGAATGTCAGTGTACATACAGTTATGTATAATGTTAGCCGCTGCCTTGGGGCCGTCTGTAGTGGAGAAAAAGGCAGCGAAAAAAAAAAACTCCACTCTGACCATCTTTTCTCAAATCAACTTAAAGCTAATACAAATAAAACTTAAAAACAATATCTTGGATGTGTTGAACACTAGACACATTTATCCTCTGATTAAATTTAATATTAAACTACTATTAAGCCATACGTCCTTGTCTTCTAAATAATCGTTGATTTTATAATAAGCTTTTTTGCAAAGAGTGTGCTTAACACAATTCTTAAATCGCGTTGGAGGTAACTCTAACATATCTTGGGGTATCTTGTTGTAGAACCTTATACAGTGCCCCATAAAGGAAGTATTAACTTTTGCAAGTCTAAATCGTGGAAATGACAATTTATGTTTATTCCTAGTATTAACGTTATGATGGCTACCAAGTGTTTCGAAGTCTTTAATATTTTTCCTAACGTACATAATATTTTCATAAATGTATTGGCTTGCAACTGTTAGGATGTTGATTTCTGTGAAAAAATTTCTTAGTGTGTCCCTACTACCTAGCTTGTAAATAAATCGGATCGCTCTCTTCTGCAATATGAAGATAGTCTCAATGTCTGCTGCCCGGCCCCATAGTAGTATACCATAGGACATAATACTATGGAAGTAACTAAAATAAACAAGCCTAGCAGTTGCAACGTCAGTAAGTTCTCGAATTCTTTTCACGGCATATGCTGCGGAGCTAAGTCTATGTGCTAATTTTACAATATGTGGGCCCCATTGTAGTTTGGCATCGATTGTGATGCCCAGAAATACAGTATCTTCAACAAATTCTAGTTTTTCATTTCCAATCACAATGTTGTTTTCAACTAATTTTACATTAGGTAGGGTAAACTTCATACATTTTGTCTTTTTTGAATTTAACAACAGATTATTTATGCAATAGGTCACCCTGTAATGATAGTTGTAAGTGTTATGAAATAAATAAATAAAAAAATAACATTTAGTTATTAAGGGCTAAGGGCCAGTTTCTGAATTGTCAATTTTGATAAATATTTTAACTGTAGTGTATTTACTTAGGAAATTCTCAATTCAAGAACCGGCCCTAAATATCTATCTTTATTTGGCAAATAAAGTTCAAACATATTTTTGCACGTAATTTTTATCACAAACTTGTTATATAAGTTATATTACGTGTTGTTTTTGCGCAATGAGCCGTTTTCAGAAGAACTAAAAAAAGAAAATATTACGGCTGTCAAATGAATGCAATTTTGGACCTCAGCCCAATAGCCATGTGTGATACATCATAAAATAGGTCTCAGCGAGCTGAATAAAAGTTACTATGACGTCAACAGCCAAATGTTTTTCCTTTCGGAGTTGTATTGAGTTATATTTCGTATTGTATTGAAAAAAAAACTAACATTTTCAATAAAATATAACTCCGAAACGACAAATATTTGGCTGTTGGCGTCATAGTAACTTTAGTTCAGCTCCCTGAGACCTATTTTATGATGTATCACACATGGCTATTGGGCTGAGGTCCAAAATTGCATTCCTTTGACAGCCGTAATATATATATTTTTTTTAGTTCTTCTGAAAACGGCTCATAAAGAGTAACAACAACAACAACTTTGCACATACCTACAATTTTAGTTATATCATACATTACTTTAAATTTTCAGATATGTTATAAGACTACAAATATCTATCATTCTTCGAGTCTTTTTGTCTGACAAATTCATCAACATTTGGCGATTGGGGACCAGAACCAAACACTTTACATTAGTGGGATTTAGCAAACTCCTCCCTGTCAAAGAAACCAATATTTTCATAAGGTATTATTAAACCCTGTCCATACCATCTTCCACGCTAGTTCGCGAGATGAATACAGATAGCATCTAACAAGTCAACAGAATCAAATATGGCAAGATGTAATACAATGTAGTATAGCTCCAGTATACCAACCCCCGACAATAGTGAGAATCTAACCAAATGTGTATGTTTGAGGGTATAACAACTTATCAAGACATACCTACCACTTTTACTATGATGACAACACATCTTAGTACCTAACACACTAATTAGGAAAAAATGCCTTGTTTCTTACAATCACTATACATATACCTACCTACTTTTTTACGATTTTGGTTTTTTTCTTATAAAGATATTTGTTAGTTAAGCACGAGTTTAAAAAGGTGGTCATGTTAAATCATCTTTTTTGATTGAGTAGAGTAGAACTCATCGAAAAATTTTGTTAATGAATTTATTACACTCTTTATAGTATGCATAATAGATTTAAATGTATGGATGTGTTTAGCACACAAATCTGAATTTGGTAACTGGATATTGTTTCGTACAAATCTTAAAATTTTTCACACATCAGGATCTTGGTGAGACTATATTACCTAATGTAAAATTATATTATATACTAGCTTTCGCCAGCGACTCCGTCCGTGTGGACTTTAGTTTAAAATTTTGCAACCCCGTTCACTCCCTTAAGGGTTAAATTTAGAAAAACGGCGAAACACGTGTTCAATCAATTGTGTTGAAGAGTATTTATTTTAAGTTTCAAGAAAATTAGACAACATTTTTTATACCTCCCATACAAATTTTGGCAACCCTTTTCGCCCCCTTAGGGGTTGAATTAAAAAAAACCCGGTCTTATTCCTTGCCTACATTAAATATAGACCCTCTGTGCAAAATTTCAGCTTCCTAGGTCCAACGGCTTGGGCTGGGCGTTGATGAGTGAGTCGTCAGTCAGTCAGGACTTTGAATTTTATTTATATAGATAATACATAATAAAAGTAGATACATCGAACTCAAATATGAGTCAAGTGAGATAATGCAAATAAACTATCGAGCAGTTTTAAGCACTACACTTATTCAGTCACTTTATAAATGTTGTACCAATTACCTACCTAGATAATAAATGTAAACGTTTTACCTATAAACATCGTGTGTATATCACCTCTTGAATTCCACCGAGAATAAGTATTATACTTCGAAGAATAGAATACTTCGAGGAATTACATATTGGTGCTGAAGGACGTAACATGACTGTACCTTCTGCCTTAATAGCCGTAATATCAATAATCCCAACGCGTTAATAAGACGATGACAGTTTCATTTCCGACGCCAAATACCAGCTCTGTCTCCCCCTACGATAGGTTGTATTTATTTAATTCCCTTACTACTCAGATGTGTTGCTTGTAGGTTGGTAGAATCCCTTACTTTAGATTTGGCTTCAGATGATTCAGGAGATCAGTCTGGTAGGGTAGAGTATTGCTCTTGATAGAGCAATGTAATACATTCTGTAGTCTGCCCTTATATTACGTAACTTTCCACTCTATCGGGTTAAGCATTTAGACAACTCTAAAGAGTCAAAATAAGAATGCATATGACAGTTCGCAGCACTATGAGATACCTACTAAAAAAGTCCCAGAATGTAACAGTATGACAAAAGGTGGTGTGACATACCGGGTACAAAAGGGCCAAATCAGACAACTCCATACAATAGAGTCTTAAGTAAATGCACCCCTGTAAGGGTTACCAGGTTCCATTTTCAAAATTGCCCATTCTTGAAATACAAAATTCTTTTGCAATCGTGTTTTTTAATCATTTTTAAACTTTTTAATTCTCTGTTACTTACAGTAGGTACTTAGCGTTTTTTCGAGCAGTAACGTAAGTTTACTTCAAAGATGACACTAAACAAAGTGTCTCGCCGCTAAAACTTGGGCACAACAAGCTCAATTGACACCAGTCTTGTCCTTCGGGGACGAAGGGACGCAATGGTTGACTGAATTTCTCGGCAAAGAACAACTGCCACAGAAGGCTAGACAGCATTGCCTAGGCTATGGCATTAAACGTCTTTCCGTTCGATAGTAAGGTCACTTGCGTAAATCGCATGCATCGCTATTGCAAACTTCAAGATTCCGAGGATTAGATGAGCATAGAGTTCGAGTATTTTCCAGTCAGCATTGGTGTATCTAAGGTTATTTTCCAATCCTTACTGACCTTGAAAAGTAATCCTGTCTAACCGTAAGAATACAATGATCAGATATACTATACTCCCCCCACATAAGTGGGGTGAAACTTTTAGTTTGATGTATTTGATTTATGGTAAATAATTTAGTGCCCTGCTTCATTGGGACGCCATGGCGAATTGGCAACGTAGCCAGCTAGCTACGTATCCCAACAATTCAAATTAAAATGCGCCATTGCCAAACCGTCGCCAAGTAAGCTAGGTTGTACATTTTAATATTGCTGCTTGGATATGAAACCGGGGACGATGCCATGGCGTGTCAATGAGGCAGACGCCTTACAACTTGTCTTTTATAATTCTTCTACTATTATGATGGGAAAAATCGCTGGCAAGAGATGCGTAGACTGAAGGAAGAAACTCTGATTGAGAATTGCAAATGCTGCCCAGCTCTTCCAGTCAGAGAGAAATATCATCATCATCATCAACCCATCATGTCCCCACCGAGGGGCACGGGTCTCTTCCCTGAGGAAGGTATAGGCCATATAGGTAGAGAGAAATATGCCGACTGCCAATCTTCGCAAGTCTGAGAGGCACCATAAGAAGACGAAGATACCTACAAGTATCAAATGTGATGTGATGATAATGCTATTGATGGATGCTCAAGAAACTGTTTTAAGTTATGCGTCGTACATATAAGACCAAGATAGTTGTACGATCAGAGGACAGGTTGAGTAGCCCTCGCTCTGTCGCACAGCAGATGTTTGTTGGACGATGGTGGAAGAAGAAGACGTAGTTTAACTTTTCATGATTATTCAGGGCAGAGAATTACACGGTTTTAGTCAAATATAATGTGTGTATTTAGCGAGTGGCTCGAGCCGACTAGCGGGCACCGGGCAGTTGCGTTGTGCTGGACTAAAGTCAGCACACGCAGCGATGCACGGTGCTTAGCCCGTAACACAGTTTCAGATTCGTTACCGGAATCAAAAACGATCCAAGTCCGGATTGGTAGAGGCTTGTAAGATTAGGGGCTGGTCCTACTGTCAGAAGTTTTCAAGCCGCCCTAATGCTTCTGACTTGACTTAACGAGTGCCACCTATCGACGGCAGTGGGCACCAACTGCTTAACGTGTCTTGCGAAGCACGGACTCGCTCGGAAAAATGCCACTCGCCTTAGTCATAGAACGGTCACCCATCCATGCACTGAACGCGTTTTTTTATCGCAACGCCGGTGCGGCGAACTGTCCTTCTGTTCTATTAACTTCTTTTCAACGGCTTTGCTTTCACACGATACTTTTCACCAACCAGCCTCTCTGGCCACCCCTTAAGTGTGATGGGTGTGAAGTCTTTTAGTCACTTAAGGAAATAAGGGTTCAAAGGAAAAGTTTTCCTCGATTCTTTTTTGGATGCACTTTTTCTTTTGATACCTACATCCTTTCCTGTTCAGTTAAAACTTACAAGTCTTGGGTTTATGAATTTTCTGTGAAACCATTGGTTAATAAGTTTATTTTCTAAAGAATTCACTTAAATAAAAATATTTATCGATTTAATTTACTTAGTCATTCATTACCATAACGTCATAATCCATAGTGACGTAATAAATTATCCGTAAACGTTCGTAAAAATCCGTTTGTGAATATTTAATAATTAATAAAAATGTATGTAATATTTATCAATTAATTTACCATAAGTCTTGTCTCGTCAAGTCAAGAAGTTAAAAAAGTTTTTGCAAAAAAAAAAAACCATATCTACCGCCACTTATCCACTACTGGACAAAGAGGCTTTCTATATTATAATAATAATAATAATAAATTTATTCTTCTTTCTTCACTTTATTCTGTCCTCAGCCATCCTCATTACTCTATTTTAGTTCAATTATCATTAAAAAAATAATCGGTGTCAACCCAGTGGGTAGAACAATGGACTGGGGTTCAATTCCCAGTGCGAGCCTCTGACTTTGATTATTTTCAATGTGTATTGGTGAAGTTATAGTAGCAATACCACTGGCTAACTGTGAAGGAAAACACCAGTGAAGAAACCTGAGTATCTGAGGTGTTCACATACCTCAGCGCTTGAAATTGCCAATCCGCGGTGGGCACGCATGGCGATTAAGCCCATACCACAGAATACATAATACCTAGTACAGGTACAGAAGATTCACTCCGCAAAATCAATTAAAGAAAAAGGGACTCTAGCAGCGATACAATTAGGTGCAATTCAGATCGCACGGCGCTAAAAAAGCTACGTTATATTCACCTACACGTTGCCTCTCTTTCTACCGCGTAACTCCTACCTCTTCTGGCGCCTGAATTCCTTCCTATTTTCCCCGTCGACGCGGTCGCCGCATGTACTTACGCTTTCGATACCGCCACGCAAAGTGAAACAGCCCTGCCCATACTCTCTCTCTCTCTCTCTCTCTCTCTCTCTCTCTCTCTCTCTCTCTCTCTATCTTAGAGAAGGCCTTTGCTCTTCAGTGGCTATATAAAAAAAAGTTGGAACGGTTAAAGCTAACCCTTCAATTCACACACAGGTCGTAATGACCCAGGTGTGAATGAAATATTAAAGACGCAATATTATCCTCGAAATTCGAATCCAAATAAAGATGCACTGAAGTGCTAGCTCAATAAACACAATATGTCTCAATAGAAAACTTTAAGTGCCTACTTACGTTTTGTGGTGGCGACATAACCACTTCAGAGTAACAATGTTACTTGTCATATTTTTCTGCACCCCATGACGAGATCGCCCCTTCAAAATATTATTTGTCGCGGTGAAATATTTCTCCTTACTCCTTGTGAATTTACAAGGTTCAATTGAGCTGGCTTAGCTGTGTATTGTGTTGAAAGGCGGTAGTTTTTTTTTACTTTTAGCCAAAGTATAAATTATAGAAAATCTTTGTCTTAATTTTTATTATAAACTTTATTTTTTTAACTCAGTTCTCTCCTACAGACTGTTTGCAAATTACTTACATCCATTTTTAACCTCCACGAGTCCCAATTAGGTTGTTTTCTTTTTTTTTTTTGTTACTTCTCGTGCTTAAAAGAATTAATACCAAAAGCTACCACGATATTTATTAGGTGGGCACTAAATTCATTCAACCATAAGAATACTTAGAGATTCCCATGCCAATAACAATCGGTGTTTACCAACAAAACGACCCCGCTTTTTCGGGTTAATCCGAAAGATGTCATTCTTAACCCTTAGACGGCGGCTCCCTAACAAGGTGACAAATTTAACGAGGTGGCACTATAGACCGCGGTCTATTGATATGTTTTTTTTGCTATGAATTGTATTTGGTATTTAATCGGTGCTACCTCGCTCGGTGGATAATCTGTTCTATGAGTCTTTAAATTCCTTATCGAGATGTTTACAATGTAAAAGCCATCTGTCTTTCTTAACAAATGTTTGAAAAAGGTTCATTGTAGGTACTTTTTACATAGAGATGTCGTGTTCCAGATCTATAAGTTAATAAGTGTAAAAACTTTAGGTTTTGTACAACCTTTACATTTTTGTTGCAAAGTCAGGATTGTCATAACACAGAAGATTAAAAAGGTACCTACTTTGTTGTTAAATTTTTGTTTGTTTCTTAAACTGTTTAATATAGGCTAACTTTGTAAATTGTATTAAGTCTAAATTGAATTTTGCATTGAATTAGTGTAAGACTGTAATGCTGGACAATTTAATTTTAATCTAATCTAATCTAATCTATCTATCTAATCTAATCTTCTAATCTTCTTTCTTCTAATATATAAAATTCTCATGTCTCAATGTTAGGCAGCGGGCACGCGGCCATCGTTTAACTATTGTTATGCTAATTACCGCCAAATGAAGGGTTATGTGAAAAAAAATCGCGCTTCAACGTAAAATAATAAAATAAACTGATTCAAGGGCACATATGAAAATTTTGATGTTTTGTCAACTGTGCAGCATCTTGCAGAAAGGTCCGATGAAACTGAATGATAAGATAAGATTAGAATATTTGCGATTTCCGAGTTGGAAAATTGTTTGCGTTGGTGATTTAAAAATCCCTCAAAAAATCCTCTAAAAAGACAATAATAAATAGAAGAAGATTTGAAGATCATCCTTAGAAATACATCCAAAGATATTTTTTTGTTAATATTCTGTTCCAATCACCTATATGTATAGAGCGTCACAATACGTACTTTAAATCACGCCCGTGTCTCAAAGGGTAGGCGGACAGGCACTTGCCATGTTCCTGACAAACCTCTTTTGCCTGTGAAATACTTCACAACTTCATCCCCTCCTTCAGTTCCAAAGCAGACGCACTAGACGGTAATTGCCCAAAACGTAATCACAATTCTGCTAATATTACCATCTCCGTCATGCGTCTGGACTTCGGACTGTCGGCGACCGTCCCAGGAGAGGCCTAATTCACATCCCGGCAAACCCAATTTCTCCCGGACACATTAGTCCGGATCCCGTAACTACTGTCACACGACAGCCTTTTTACGACCGGGCCCCCGGTTCGATTCCGTACGTGGATTTTTTCGGCTATTTCAATTTGGTGAATATTCTTTTTGTTTCGTTCCCTTCAAGCAGTTTTGTCATTTCTGTTCGCGCTGTTTAGGTGGAAATTCCTGTGGCACGCTAAGGGAAATAAGTCCTTTTAGTTTTCCACTTGAGCAATCATCACTGACCAGTCCGTATACAATCTTTCAGGCAGAAAGAATCTCTATATTCTGTCAGTTGAAGTCGAATTTTCTTTGGGGTTTTTGTAGTGTGTTAAGGGCGGCACAGTGTTGTGGGTTCGATTCCCAGGTGAGCACAGTGTCGGGGCACGTTCCGTTACACTTAAAGGAGGCCACTTCCAAAGATGAAGGGAGGTTCGTCATAAAAATCGGACGGAACAGAAGTGATGGAGTGGACATTCGACTAATAAAACATGGTTTCGCAATAAGGGACAGGACTGGTCTTGTACTTTCGTTGGAGTTTTGGTTTTTGGAAAATGAACGACATTTTGCAGTCTTCTAGGATGTTCCTGACAGAAAATAATTTTGTTACTACCTGTACATACAGCTGATAGTCGAAACTCTAATAATAACGCTAATACGCTAGTAGGCAAAAATAAAACAATCGTAACAAATTTTTTTTAATTCACTTATTTGTGACATATTCGTAACGGTTTGGTGGATATAGCACAGTATGCAAAAGTCGTGGATTCTAATCCTGATTCACCTTGATTTTGTCCCACGTAAAACGTCGTAAGTAAATAATTTTCTAAAAAACTCCAAGGACGCTGAGTAGAATGCATTATCTATATAATTCCGCAAAGAAAAAATAATCCTGTAATTGAATGAATGAAAATTATTTATTGCACAAGAAAAGATCTGCACAAAGGCGAGCTTAATACTAACAAGTATTTTCTTCCAGCTAACCGTGGGTGATGTGGAAAGAATAAGGGGTAGTGCTAGAGAAGTCCAAGTAAAATAGAAAAGTTATATTACTTACATACAGATTACCATTGATGTTTATTTATTTATTTATTTATTTATTTAATATTTAGGAAAACTAGTGACTAAGCAAACATGATATTACAAAGCAGATATAAAAACAGACAGTCATTAAAAGTTTCCACAGATTAGCGTTGTATAATATCAATATAATACATAAACTTCTAATACATATAACAATACATCTACTATACATAATATCATCATCATCATCATCAACCCATTATGTCCCCACCGAGGGGCACGGGTCTCTTCCCTGAGGAAGGTATAGGCCATATTCCACCACGGGGGCCAAGTCCGGATTGGTGGAGGCTTGTAAGACTAGTGGCTGGTCTTACTGTCAGAAGTTTTCAAGCCGCCCCTAAAGGCCTCTGACTTGGCTTAACGACTGCCATCTATCGACGGCAGCCGGCACCAACTGCTTAACGTACCTTGCGAAGCACGGAATCGCTCGGAAAAAATGCCACTAGCGTTAGTCATAGACGGTGACCCATCCATGGACTGAACGCGCCGTATGTTGCTTAACCTTAGTGATCGTTTAAGATCACTCAGGCAGCCCAGGCTACGAGCGATTCATAATATACTACACACTAAGTATATTACGATATTCCATAAATTATGTGCCATTATATAAAATAAAATAAATAAATAAATAAATACTTTCATATACGTAATTGCTTTAAGAATCTAAACAGGCTTGACAAAAACCTAACTATACCTATAACTAAGCGTTTTTTATAGTTTGTGTTTTGATGTTCTAATTAACAAACAAAAGCCATTTCAGGTGTTTAACATCGCAACAATCATAAAACTAAAACTTAGAAACACTCTTAGGTACCTTACTGCTTCCAAAACCGTGAGTTAAGCAATCCGAACTCACTACCACTAGTGCATTAGGGGCTACTTATCCATTAGTTGTAAAACTCCAGACTGCATCATAAAAGCCGTTTCAGACGGAAGGAACCGGAATCTCGGTGCCATTTTCGAACGCAATTTTCTTTTTAAAACTGCGAGTACTGCTACTCACTTCCTTGCAGAATTGAGAATAAACTTTTTGGTGTGTAATTTCAGCCAAAGGATTAGTACATAGGTACCCGCTTGCATAGATGCTATTTACTTTAAAAAGTTACGATTTGACTTTGGAATATTTTTTTCTTTTTAATAACGGTTGACGATGTTATATTTTTTTTAGTTGTCATTTTATAAGAAACCAGCCAGCATATCTGCACATAAAGATTACGTAATTCTATATTACATACCTACTTTCAAACAAAATGTGGCAACATTAGGGTGACTGCGACAATAAAAATATTAGCCAACGCCTATAATAAAGTGACAAGGAACTAATCCACGCAACTATAGATCATGAGGTAATTTGACATCCCTCTTTCCTCACTAATAAATAAAAATGTTTCTCATTTTGTCGGTCTATTTAGGGGTTATCAACATTGTAACTCGCTGGCAACGTGTGGGCTGAACATTACAAACTAAAATATAACTTATACAGTGATATTTTTGATATCAATATCAAAATGAATTAACTGTATTACTGTATTAACAGATTTTTAAGGTTACTGATGTACTGTACGAAATTTATCGAAACACACTTTACTCCGTTACATGAAAGGCGACTTTTAAACGAAAATACAAAGGCTGATCAGCAACCGACTGCGCAAATTGTGAGCGAAGTCTCGGGCGAAAGCTGTAGTCACAAGAGAAATTGACAAAGTACAATATAGGTATTATCAGCGGTCCCTTCCTTGTGATGTTTCTCTTGGTTTTTTGCCCTTCAAACGAGCACTAAGGAGCAGCGGGTCACCAAAGAGGAAGAGTAAGACTGTAGTGCTATTAGGGCTGGATATTAGCGTGACACCTTTGAATCAGGGGTTGGCGTGAAAAGGGGATTAAATAGATAGATAGATCTTTCTATAGGTCGTATTAAGTGTACGAAGCAGTGGTGGTATGGTTTGAATCACTGGGCTCCATGAAATAGAGTTCATAGCTTACATTCGTAGTTAACCACAGCATTCATAGTTTACGATGAACATTCGATGGCCACTGAACAGCCATTTAACCCAAGTTAAACAAGTACTAATTGACTATTTGAACTAAACGACTTATTGCTAAATTGTTGGCATTCAATGTTTATGACTCTATTATTGTTAAGACAATAGCACAGGGACCTCTAGATATTACAAATTGTAAGTTAGGTGACACTTGCCAGCCTCTGTACTCAGAGGTTGTTAAAAGAACTAGTGCTAGGTTAAATTTGACCGCTGATTTAAACTGCCAGCGCAGACCAAAGAAAAGCCCCCTTTAAAAAACTTAATTTTAGTTAACCAGAACATACAGGGTGGTTTTTCTGGAAAGTTATTAGAATTAGAGTTATTTTTAGGACAATATAGAGTAGATGTACTTTGCGTCACAGAACACTGGCTACTAGAGACTCAAATGGTTTTTTCTGTAAATAACTATCACATAGCCAGTTGCTTCAAATAGAAAGTCTGCAAGGCACGGGGGATCCCTGATACTTACAAAAAATCATTTGAAATTTAAAGAACGGAAAGATATTTGCAGACTTTCTGTTAAAAAAATAATTGAAATATCATGTGTTGAACTGTCTAGACACATTGTGGTAGCCATATACAGACCACCTACCAGCGATTATAGTTTGTTTGAAACAGTATTGGAGGATGTTTTGAAGGTAGCCTCTAGCAGCAATAAAAAAGTCATAGTCTGTGGTGACTTCAACATCGACTTGATGGCAGACTCCGCTTTAAATACAAAATTGACAATTATCTTCAAATCGTTTAATATAGTAAATATTTTTTCGGAGCCTTCTAGGATAACTGAAACTACTGCCACCTGCCTAGATAATGTTTACTGCGACTGCGATTTTTCAGATTATTCTACAGTAAATTGTTTAAAGTCAGTCCACAGCGGTCAAGTTGTTAATTTTGAAATAGATGCGAAAAATGCAGAAACGGTTATCCTATGCCGGCCCGTAACAAGTAAAAAATTAATTTCGTTTAAATCAGACCTAGAGAGTAGCATAAAGACTCAAGAAAGTTATCAAAATGCTAATGCTCATTATATTGAGTTATTCGAAGTAGTCTCAGGTAGTTTTAAAAAAAACTTTAAATTGCGCCAGCTAAAAAGCAATGACAATAAAGTAGGATTTAGTGAATGGGCAACGACAGGTATCCGAAAGAGCAGAGACACACTCTATGAACTATATGACAAAAAAACGTATACCTACGACACCAAACTTCATACAATACGTCAAAAAATATTCCAAATTATTTAAGGCCGTCTGCCATAAAGCTAAATGTGATCATATAAAAAATAAAATCCTACAATCACCGAATAAAATTAAAACAATTTGGACAATAATAAATAGAGAAACGGGTAAAGCAAAATTAGGAGAACGAGATATTTCGCTTAAGATTGATGACAAAATAATAACAACAAATGAAGATATCGCTGCAGCTTTCGAACAGTTCTTCACTAATATACCAATTGCAACTACAGCTCTGTTGAACTCGTCACCTGATCGTGCAGCAACGTTATTACAAGATCATGTCCCCGCAAGCGAACACGATTTCACATTTAATTACATTAAGCCTCATAACATAGTTAAAATTTTTAAATTATTGAATCTCAAAAAAACTGAGGACTTATGGGGTATGTCAGTAAAAATTGTTAGTTCAGTGATTCTAGATTCTAGAATTCTAGCATCGCCGTTATCAGAGATATTCAATAAATGCGTAGATGAAGGAGTATTTCCAGACCTCATGAAATACAGTAGGCTAGTACCTTTATTTAAAAGCGGTGATAAACAAGATCCAACAAATTTTAGACCCGTATCAGTCTTACCAGTACTAAGTAAAATATTTGAGAGAATTATCTTGGATCAATTACTTTTGCATTTCAATAATTACAAACTCCTTCATAGTCGGCAGTTCGGTTTTACTAAAGGGCGGAATACAACAGACGCTCGAGTCATGTTACTTAAACATATTTTCAGTGCGTAGGAGGATCATAGGGATGCTGTAGGAATATTTTGTGATTTGTCAAAGGCATTCGATTGTGTAGAACACAAAACACTACTCTCAAAGTTAAAACATTACGGAATAAAAAATGCAGGATTAGATCCTTTAAAATCGTATTTAGAAGGAAGGGTTCAAAAAGCAGACATAAATCGTATTAAATCGTCGGGTTAACTTGTAAAAATGGGAGTCCCACAGGGATCTATCTTAGGGCCGTTCTTTTTCCTGGTCTATGTAAATGATTTACCGTTTATGGTACAAAAAATGTGCGAGATAGTGCTATTTGCTGATGACACGTCACTTATTTTTAAAATAAGGAGACAGGAAAATAATCTTGACGAAGCAAATAATGCTCTCTCGCACGTTCTAGATTGGTTTACTGCAAATAATCTATTGTTAAATTCAAAAAAGACAAAATGTATGAAGTTTACCCTACCTAACGTAAAATTAGTTGAAAATAACATTGTGATTAGAAATGAAAAACTAGAATTTGTTGAAGATACTGTATTTTTGGGCATCACAATCGATGCCAAACTACAATAGGGTCCACATATTGTAAAATTAGCACATAGACTTAGCTCCGCAGCATATGCTGTAAAAAGAATAAGAGCACTTACTGACGTTGCAACTGCTAGGCTTGTTTATTTTAGTTACTTCCATAGTATTATGTCCTATGGTATACTACTGTGGGGCCGGGCACCAGACATTGAGACTATCTTCATCTTCCAGAAGAGAGCGATCCGATTTATTTACAAGCTAGGTAGTAGCGACTCGCTAAGAGACTTTTTCAAAGAAACTAACATCCTAACAGTTGCAAGCCAATATATATATGAAAATATTATGTACGTTAGGAAAAATATTACAGACTTCGAAACACTTGGTAGCCATCATAACGTTAATACTAGGAATAAACATAAATTGTCATTTCCACGATTTAGACTTGCAAAAGTTAATACTTCCTTTATGGGGCACTGTATAAGGTTCTACAACAAGATACCCCAAGATATATTAGAGTTACCTCCAACGTGATTTAAGAATTGTGTTAAGCACACTCTTTGCAAAAAAGCTTATTATAAAATCAACGATTATTTAGAAGACAAGAACGTATGGCATTAAATAGTATTTTTAATATTAAATTTTATCAGAGGATAAATGTGTCTAGTGTTCAACACATCCAAGATATTATTTTGTAGGTTTGATTTGTATTAGCTTTAAGGTGATTTGAGAAAAGATGGTCAGAGTGGAGTTTTTTTTCGTTGCCTTTTTCTCCTCTACAGACGGCCCCAAGGCAGCGGCTAACATTATACATAACTGTATGTACATTGACATTCAACAAGCAGAATGTAAATTCTTTTCGTTGAAATAAATTTTTGAATTTGAATTTGAATTTGAAATCGGTTACGCTGTGTATACAGAATTGTCATTTTCTTATGCTTATTTATGAATTTTAATATATTTTTATTGGTTGATCTTATTTATGAATGACTGAGTTTTACCTCTTCATTTGAATCTTATCTCAACAATAATAATAACAACCACACAACTCACTTTACTTAATTTCTGGTCCCAAATTAGGATACTATGTGCCATGGTAAACACCATAGCATAGAGTATCTTAATTTAGGATGTTTAGGCAAGGACATGACAAACCTTGGAATTCAGCCAAACAATTAATTTAAAAGAATAGATTTTCATATTAAAGAAAAGCTTGTAAATTATACGACATCTCATTGTAGTTCAATTTTACCCTTTAACAACACTGTCCAAACTACAAACTCGGCTCGTACTCTTTTAATATGCATTAGGAGCTCTCCTGCGGAGTAACATTGTACTAAACAGCAATCCTTTCTCCGGCGTCCACGAAAGAGCCCGTAAATACCTAACGAACAAAGTTTATTAGAGACTGGGACCTTCAACTGAGCTATGACGCACAAGAGCTTTAGCGTAAAAATATCTGACACTGTAGAGTACTGCGCTCGTAGCAGGGAGTTGTAGTACTGCTACACTTGAGATCAGTCTAGGTGACGTATAGAAGTAGAAAAAACTCGCACCAACAGTAGTAGAAATATATTGGTAAATTTACAGATAAGTAGAATATTGACGGTTCGTATCTCTAGTACAGTATACGATAGACCAACTATACAAGATTACCTAATAATTTAAACTGCCTAACTTTCCTAAAGTCAATAATAATATATGTAAAAGTAGGTTAAACGCGTAAATAAAATGTGCGACGCTAGATCGTACAGCCTCTATATTATGCTCACCAAACCCTGAGGAATTCTAAACGCTTAGCAACTAAGAACTGCTTAATCATTAAAATCTTTATTCCGGATGTACTGATTAGATTTTTGTCTGAATAGTCTGAAAGGTTTCGCACTGAAATCAACAAATCAATCAGAAATCAAAAATTTTTTTAACGTAAACAATTTACGTTCTGTTTGTTTGATTAAGCTCTGTGAATCAGAGTGAAACCTGGTGGGGCTCTTCCGACAATGTGTATCCAGAATAAAGTTAGTAATGTGTAGTGCTTACAAAAGTTTTAGTTCAAAAACTACTTAATCTGTAGAATTTTTGGTGGTCCGATTAGCTCACCTTTACATTGATTTCTAATTACATCATTACACGTTTATCACAGAATTCGCAGGAGTCTCTAGTTTTTTCCAAATTAGTTTACTATGTCGCCCGTCCGCCTGTGCTAACCCGCCAGGGGTGCTAAACCAGTGGCGCGAGAGCGAAATGGCGCAGAGGCGCGCTGTAAGCGATTCTCTGATGGCACTGGTTTACGACTCCAGCAGATTACGCCCGTCCCGGTCCCACGGCGTCCATATTGGTTTATTGTCACCTGACTGCTTTTATTTGGTGACGTTTCGCTGATGTTTTGTCTTAGTTTTTTATTCGAGACTGGCCAAAACAAATGGTGCACCTAAGTATTTCTTTGAATCCAAGATACGTGCTTTCATATGTATGTTTGGTATCTCCTTAGATATATATTATACGTATGTAGAATAGGCTGGGCCGTCAAACATTTTTTTCCGAATTTGATTATGAAAGGGGTGTCAAAAGTTGCGTTTTAAGATGTACCGTAAAAAATATTAAAAAAATATTCCATACTACTTTTAGCCCTCTACCAGATACCAAACATTTCAAAATTACAGCGTTTTTATCAGTTTCTTCTTCTAATATTGAAATCGTTTCAATAATAATTTATAGTCTATAAGAGGTTTAAACTACCCTTCTTATATTCTTACACTCTCGTTTGATAATAGGAAAACTCTAACTCTGCAAATTCTATCATGTAAAATGGAACGCACTCTATAATAATACTTTGAGATTTGACCCCGAGCGTGACCTGACACTGTCAGTCGCATTTCAACTGTTATTATGATTTTTGTATCCGTTATAATTGTGAACTTGCCTTCTACCTATTGCGATGAAGTTTTCATTTATTAATTTAATGAAAAAACTACACATTTATACAAACTTTAAGCTCCGGTAGAGGGCCAAAAGTAGTTATGTATCTGTAAATAAAAAATGAGGTTATATTAGTTATAGTGCTACGCAACTTTTGAGACCCCTTTCACTAAGATATCTTGAAAAAAAAAATTTCCATACAACGACGGCCCAGCCTAATGTAGAATCATGGACCTACTTAGCTTTTAAGCACGATAGATTACATATACTCACGCTCGTATCCTGAGATGGTGGGCCAGGTTTACCACTTGCCACGATTTTCCACGTATTTTCTGAATCATTACTCATTATTACTCACTCATTAATCATTACCACTTCCTAAAACACTCAAGAGCTCACTCAACGTCAGTTCAATTAGACCATGGTAAAGAGAAAAACGTAGACAAATATTATTTAAAGTACTTCCAAAGTATGTTTTGGAGGAACCCCAAAGCATTGTCAATCTTATCAAAATCAAAACAGCAGCATTGAGACCAACAATTTCATGCGAAATAAAGGAAACTCTTTAAAGCGATAAGGCTTTAGACAATTTAACGTTTACTAGAGCTTGATTTAATACTTCCGGTGGGACTATTTGGTCAAGAATTTACTGTAAGCCTGGTCAGCGTGAGCTTTGCACAAAAACAGTCCTTAAGACTGTGGGCAGTGAATAAAATTTCGAAAGGTCACATGTGAGTTAAGAAGGGTTGTAGATTGTTTAAAATAACATCGAAAGTGACCTAGGGTTGCGCTCCCCTGATTTTAAATTGCATTGCTTACTCGGCAGATTCAATGACAGATTAGAAGCCACTTATGCATTTTTTTACAATACTTATGAATACACCGTTCCTTAAAATACTCATAAAATATGGTTGCTATGGTATTTAACTTTATAAATGGTTTTCCAAATGTTTTGTAAGAGAGTTTCACAGAAATCGTCATGTTATAACCACGTCTCTATAAAAGATTATATTAAATAATTTTACTCTGAACTTTATTCTGAAAAAAAAAAACTTAAAATACTGTGCACCAAATTGCATTCAATTTTATGCCGAGCATCCGAACGCTTTTAATTATTATTTTCATGTTCAGAATAAAGTTTATATTTTAAAGGTTAGTGATTTCAGGCCTTGTAGCGTCACAGCTTTTATCTTATGTTTCACATGACACATTGTTTAAGCACCTAAATCAATTCAAACGATCTCTGTGGCGCAGCGGTTGGCGCATCTGCCTACCACGCGAGAGGTCCCGGATTCGAATCCCGGCTGGGGACAAAAAAAAACCAGGTCTTGGATGTTTAGATATTTTTTGTGATGTCGCTGTTTCTGGTTCCCACAAGACAGGGTAACCTAATGTGGGGCCAGAAGCAATGTTTGTGCCTGTATGTCAATGTTTATGCTTATGTTATGTTACATACAACGCAAATTGACTCTCCGATCTCAGTAGGATGCAAATCGAGGCATACTCGTATGTGGAGACGGACTAATAAGCCTGCGAGCTCATTAGTAGAAACCACGCCCGTGGGAGGGGCGTAGGCGGGTGTACACCCACCTTTAGATTTGGGTTGGCAGTTGCCGTCACATGTTTTTTTGGTGAAAAAATATATTGCGTACAAAAGTCAAATATCGTTATTAACTTTATTCCGGATACACTTACCTGCTTGACTTTTTGCCGGAAGAGTCCGACCAGGTTTCGCTCTGGTTCACAAAGCTTAATCATGGTTAGCAGAGACGGAGCTCGCGTCGTCGTCGCTTGCTCGTGTCTGACTCAAGTAAGTGTATCTGAACTAAATATATTGTGTTTCTTTTTGTTTTTTCTAGTGTACAATAAAGAATATTCTATCTATCTATCTATCTAAAGTTAGTAATATCTAGTGCTTCCGAAAGGTTTAGTTCAAATAAATTTATCATTTGAAGAAGTCTCATAAAGAGTGGCTCAAGAATGCGCTCAAAATCCTGGTGGAATCGTGACGTTTTGGAATAGAAAGTAAGGATTTTGTACTAAACGATTGCAATCGCACGGGATTTGGTGAGCGTATTATATGGATAATGGCTATAAAAATATTAACAAGCATTTAGATGGTACAGATAGCTGGCTAGTTTAGCCGATTCACTTCCTATTCTAACATGTAAATCTATGTATATGTTACAGTCAAAACTCTTAAACGGTCAAAACTAGTTTTGACTGCTAAAATCAGTCAAAAGTACTTTTGTCCAAAGCTACTGGTCAGTAGTGGTTTTGACTGATATTTCAGTCAAAACTAGTTTTGAAGCTAGTCAAAACTACTTTTAACTGATTGCCTAGGTCAAAAGTAGTTTTGACTAGCTTTATTGGTCTAAACTAGTTTTGACTCATATTTCAGTCAAAATTCTTAAAAAGTTAATAAGGTCGAGTAAAATTTGAATTGTACAACTAAAAAACTTTACGCTCTTTTTGCTATATCTTGTTCTCTTTCTGTTATCTGACAGAATGTTCAAATCCATTCTCTTTTATAATCCTCGACCTATGACGACCTCTGTGGCGTAGTGGTTAGCGCATCTGCTTACCATGCGAGAGGTCCCGGGTTCGATCCCCGGCTGGGCAAAAAAAAAAACCAGGTCTTGGATGTTTACATGTTTGTGACGTCGCTGTTTCTGGTTCCCACGACACAGGGTATCCTAGTGTGGGGCCAGAAGCAATGTATGTGAATGTGTGTAAATGTTATTAAAAAAAAATAACACTTTACAAACAGCAAAATCCGTCTATTAAACCAAAGCAAAGCAAAGTTCTATTTTATCATGAAACGGATGGGTTGGGGTAAAAAGAAGAGCCCCGTAAATAGAGCCCACTGCTAGCCCTATGCCCAACTGATTGGAAAGCCCATCAAAACTAACCTCCACATTCTTCCACAGCATCCTCGAGCTTCGCAA
Organism: Yponomeuta plumbellus; assembly: GCA_947310845.1. Taxonomy (NCBI): domain Eukaryota; kingdom Metazoa; phylum Arthropoda; class Insecta; order Lepidoptera; family Yponomeutidae; genus Yponomeuta; species Yponomeuta plumbellus. Next base: position 5,148,266 of record OX371209.1, on the reverse strand, counting down.
AGAGAAGAGCCGAGACGCGGCACGCTCGCGCCGCGGGAAAGAGAACTACGAGTTCTACGAGCTGGCGAAGATGCTGCCGCTGCCGGCCGCCATCACCAGCCAGCTGGACAAGGCGTCCATCATCCGGCTGACCATCAGCTACCTGAAGTTACGGGACTTTTCCGGCCACGGCGACCCGCCGTGGAGCCGCGACCCGCCGCCCTCGAACAAGGCTTTGAAAGGTGAGTGGTTGAGGTAGTCCAAAATTTAAAATTGGTGATGGCTGCCACTGCCAGCCATAGCACGCCAGCTTGACAAGTCGTTCATCATTGGGCTGACCATCAGCTACCTGAAACTTTTCCAGTCACGGCGACCCTGTCTCTCGACAAGCCTTCGTAATTGCTTTGTAAATACATTGTAAATTTTTTTTCTACTGTTTGTTAGTTATTTATTTCAGTATTAATGAAATTAATGGAAAAGTTTGAGCATTTAGAAAAGTTTAAGATTACAAAGTCTTATGAGAACAAAGCGGCGGATCATTTAAGTTGGTACCTTATGATGTAGAAAAGTCTGGCCTACTACTACGTAGGCACTTATGAAATACCAATGTGTGAAAATGTAATCAAATGTGCATATATGCATACGGACGGACACATTAATAATGCAATTATACGCCTGTCATTGCTATCTCAGGAAGAACAGAGCTGTCAACTTAAATGGTCGCGCGTTGAATGCCATTTGCACTTCATTTTGTATTAAATGTTCAGGAATATGAGGAGGATCATAAGTCCTATTATAGAGGTGGATGTCATGGAGGCTATTCTTTTGACATTGTAATTTCTTTATTGCACCAAAAACAACGTCTTAAATCTAGACGAGTTAATGGTACTTATGATTAGTATCTTCCAGCTTGAATTTAAATCTAGTCTGGCGGTAAATAATTAAAACATAAACTCACACTTGAAACCCAGAGGGGTTAGCAGAGACCAGGGTCTGCCACTTGCCCTGGCAAGGATCCTGATCCTGGCGAACTAATTTTGCTTCAGTTTAAGGCACTTTTTATCTTGCTTTTCTATTTGCTCGACTCGTATGTCTGCTTATGACAAGGGAGTCTTACTTGCACTCATACGCACAATTTCTCGATACATTTATATGCTCAATATTTGTTCCTCTATTCTCTGAAACATATTAATAATGTGAATTATTGTGCAATCAAAATAATGCTCAACTGTTAGCTCAACAAGTTACAATAATACAGCACACAATAACGCGTCTTTTATGCCTATACCTATAGCTAAGTATGTGTGTGTGTAGATGCAAATAAATGTTGCTGTATATTTATCGATCTTTATGAGAACCACGGCCGCTCTCTGTCAAGAGTACAAACCCATAATTTAGAGAAACAGAAAGAAAAGACAAGAAACTTTACATTTCGTAGCGTTTTCTATAATTGAGGCGTGGAATTTACAAATGGGTTAGGTAGTGCCAAATCACAATTATTTTCAAGTGCAATAAAAATGGATTATTTTCTTAATCACCATTCATTAGGATGTTTTGTCACAAGCTTAAAAGCTTATTAATTTAAAAAGCTTAGTTTTTAGGCACTATGCACTTTTGAAATGAAATAGCCACCGAACTTAGCACCATTGACAGGCAAGTAGATTTGGATGTTTTTGGCACTTAGCCCTTTTGTAAATTCCACGCCTCAATTATTGACGACCTCTGTGGCGCAGCGGTTAACGCATCTGCCTACCATGCAAGAGGTCTCGGGTTCGAACCCCGGCTGGGAACAAAAAAAGTCCCCAGGTCTTGGACGTTTGACAAACACAAACCTGTAAACATCTGTTCCTACGACACAGGGTATCCTAGAGTGAGTTATGTTTTTTGGCTGAACTCTGAAACTCGAATAAACTCCAAAAGCTTCCTTGTACCGCAGCTGAACATTCCCTCGTCATTCTCACTCATTCCACTGTAGGTACAGTTTAAAATAACAGGGAGGGTTCCCAAATCAGATTTGCGTTCATCAAGTCATTGTAGAGCTAACTCTGTTAGGCGCCCTTGTACAATGTACCGTCGGCAGAGGGTCGGAGCTTGAGTTGGGTTTAGGTGCTGACGGTAGCGGAGAGGAAAATGCTTTGAAGTTGAGGGCAGTACCTAGTTCTGTATTTCAATCCAATCAGCTTCTCCTTAGATTTGAACGAACTGTTTTCTTTTTCTTAGTGTATTTATAGCCACTACACTAGTGAAAGCCTAAAAATTGTTGATTTAAAAAAAAATATTGGCCGATACCTAGGCTATTACCACAATTTTTTAAAACTAATTTGAATAAAATAACTTAATTTGACTACTTTTAAAGTAAGTATCTACCTAATTATTAATCATAGGTAATGTTTATTTATTAATCACGCCAGTCAGTCCCTCTCAAAGGTAGCATTCTATCTATACAGTGTGGCCCTGGATAAAGTGCAATCCCGAAAGGGGATGAAACTAGACCATGAATCATTGACTAGAAAAATATAAAAAAAAAATTAAAAAAAATATTGTAGGATTTATTGGTATTTTAAGATTTTCATGTTTCATTAAGGACTCTATGTACAAAAGTATTGATTTCTTCCAAAATAATGGGTCTATTTCTTTGAAATAAAAAAAAACAGTATGCCTAATACCTGGCGATGACCATGAAATAATAAATAGTCCGCAAAAAAGTAACTATCTTGGGTAAAAAAATGTATTTTTATGAAAAAAATGATTTTTTTAGACGTTTATTTTAAAAAACTTCAAATTACTAAAAAAATGTGCCCTATAACTATGTAATTTTATAGCTTACTTTTATTCTTTACCATTTTAGCTTCCAAATAAAAAAAAAACAATGTTCTAACTAAAAAAACACGCTATCTACGAACTTTTAAAGTGGAGCCTAATCGTGTTACCGTGCAGGTAGAGACCGTTTTTTCCATTGTTTCCGTCCTACTCTGTGCCCTTCGGCAGTCGCAGTCCTTTTGTTCTACACTCAGGTAGAGGGAAGGGGAGGCAGGGGGTTCGAAACAGGACTTACACAGTCGCTCCGATATTCTCGCCGCTGCTACTACTGTTCTCGTCCTTGCATTGTGTTCTCGTTGATTTGTTATTAAGTTTTTGTTACATTGTTGACTGTTACGTTTTCTACTGTTCGTTACGTTTGGACTGTTTCTGTTCTGCTGTTAAGTGTTGACGAAATGCCGCGATTGACAGAGTTCTCACCTCGAGAAATAGCCGACATGCATTATTATTATGGCATGTCACATGGTCGCACAACAGTCGCTCGGACTGCATACATAAATGCTTTCCCGGGCAGACTCATACCCTCAGCTCGAAATTTTCTAGAGATTCATAGGAGGCTCTCCAACATTGGACTTGGTTTGGCACGAGATCGCCGTGAGCAACCAGCTGTCGTTATTGACAATGCGATAGAAGAGGCCATTTTAAACGATCTGTTTGCTGACCCTACAACAAGCATAAGACGATTAGCGTTGCGTCATGGCATATCGAAGACGTCTGTCAGGCGAATTTTGAAAAAGGAGGGATTGCATCCTTTCCATTACCAACGAGTACAACATTTACACGAAAATGTAGATAATCGTCCAAGATGCGTAATGTCGACGTGGATTCTAAGAAAAATTAGAGCTGACCCAAATTTTCCCAAACGCATTTTTTGGATGGACGAAGCGACATTTACCCGAGACGGCATTACAAACTGCAGAAATTTGCACCAGTGGTCTCACGAAAATCCACGATTGAAGCGGGCATCTACTTTTCAAGTAAAATTTTCAATAAACGTATGGGCAGTCTTAATCGACGACATTTTAATTGGTCCAGTCATTTTACCCAGAACCCTAAATGCTGAACGTTTTTTAGAATTACTACAAAATTTACCCATGTTGATGGAAGATGTTCCCCTGGCTACGAGACGGCGTGGGCGTATGTATCTCCAAATGGATGGATGTCCTGCACATTATGGGCGGGAGGTGCGGCGATTTTTGAACGAAAATTACCCGAACCGGTGGATTGGCCGAGGAGGGCCAGTAGGCTGGCCAGCGCGTTCACCTGATCTGACACCCCTAGATTATTTTTTATGGGGTGTCATGAAGCAAAGAGTATACAGCACGCCAATAAATACCGAGGCACAGTTGCACGACCGAATAATTCAGTGCGCAAATGACATTAAAAATGATCCAGGAATGATTCGCAGAGCCACTAAGCAAATTAATATTCGTGCAGTAATGTGCTTGCAAAATCGAGGAGGCCATTTTGAACATTTAATGCATTAAATAAAAATGCAAAATTGTAAATTACGGATAATTTTATTAATAAAGTTATTGTGATTAAAGTCTGACTTTTATTACCTACTAAAATGTAAATAACTCCTACCTAGCCAATTTTTTAGTTAGAACATTGTTTTTTTTTTATTTGGAAGCTAAAAAGGTAAAGATAAAAAGTAAGCTATAAAATTACATAGTTATAGGGCACATTTTTTTAGTAATTTGAAGTTTTTTAAAATAAACGTCTAAAAAAATCATTTTTTTTCATAAAAATACATTTTTTTACCCAAGATAGTTACTTTTTTGCGGACTATTTATTATTTCATGGTCATCGCCAGGTATTAGGCATACTGTTTTTTTTTATTTCAAAGAAATAGACCCATTATTTTGGAAGAAATCAATACTTTTGTACATAGAGTCCTTAATGAAACATGAAAATCTTAAAATACCAATAAATCCTACAATAATTTTTTATAATTTTTTTTTATATTTTTCTAGTCAATGATTCATGGTCTAGTTTCATCCCCTTTCGGGATTGCACTTTATCCAGGGCCACACTGTATATAGGTTTCAAAATATAAAGCCCGAAAAATACCTTTACCGACTGTCTTTTGTTAAGCGGGATTAGAGACATATGTACAATTTCTTCGACATTTTAACAATACTATTCGTATTCATAATAATATTTTATTTGTCAGAATATTCGTAAAATTCAAGTAATTGGGTTAAATAACTTGAATTTTTCGTAAACTTATATTTTCGGGCATTATTATGTACCGTACATTTTTGTAAAAAATTACAAACTCTGAAAGAGAAACAAAGCAAAAAGAAACATTTTACTTCATACTATAGTAATATCTGATAGGTAATGAAATAGTAGTTTCCAATAATTGCAGTTGAATAATTGACTTACTCAATTGTACTTTAATACACTCTCTTATACATAACTGTATTAACATTATACATAACTGTATGTACATTGACATTCAACAAGCAGAATGTAAATTCTTTGCGTTGAAATAAATTTTTGATTTCTGATTTCTGATTTCTCTAACTTTGAAAAAATATACCGATAAAATTTCACCCAAGAAAAGAAATTTGCACATACACGATTGTTTGCACCGCACAGGATGCAGTCAGGCGTGCACGCAAATAAATGCGCCTTGGGGACACCGCAATATTTCACACAAATCTTGTTTGTATTGAGAAAAAAGCCAAACGTTTGTTATACTGGGTAAACAACACACATGCGTCCTGATTGCGGGGAGGAAGATTTAGAAACTGCTATGATTTATTTCGCTATTTGACTGAATTTTTGATCATATATTAAGGAGAGCCGGCGGATAGTTGAATCTAGTGAATTAGTTTATAAAAAAATATATCAAATGTTATCTGTCAAGAAAATACGCTATTTGATAGCTTTCTGAACACCATCTCAGTTCCTTTGTTTAGGGTTCATTGAGTGCTTGGAATTCTCTCGTGTATTTCTTCTAAAAAGCAAATAAAAATTCAGTTTTAAAATAAGCCGCCAAAACGCCATCTTGAGCAATATGGGGTCATTACGTCACAGGTCAGTAAACAAACCAATGAACGTAAGAACGACATGAATGACAGATGCCGTTTTTACTGAGCTGTGATGTCATCATAGATACGGCTAATCCAGGCCGTTTTCGATAAAATTGCTACAGATAGAAAATTATCAAATTTTATCTGGTTTTTGGACAAATGATCCATTTTTTTAAAGTTTAAATGCATAAAAGCTGTTTGAAGACTCATAATTTATACGAATATATGTAAATAATGCTTTTTTCTTCATACTGTCAAATAGCCTATGGTCAGCTATAAGCGATTTGACTATAGGCAGCAGGTATTTATTTATTACGGTGCTTTGATTTTAAAAAGACATTTATTACAACAAGAGTGAGTCGAATGTCGGGCGGACTCTTCCGACAAGTTAAAAATTAAATGTAAGTTTGTCTTTTAACCTCACTATATAAATAATTTAAGTTTGGTTCTTTGACAGGTTTATTGAATAGCCATCTTTCAAGAAGAAATAAACCTTTCAGATTCTTAAGGTTTGGTACAACAGAGTTTGGGAACAAGAAAAAATCCGTGAAGGGGTAATAAATAAATTTAAAATCGGAAAAGAAACAGCTTACTCAAAGAGATGATCCACTTACAATATCAGATTCCTTCGCCCTACATAGACTGAAATAATCAAATTAAAACAAATAATGCAATCTCATCAAGGGTCATTTTGGCTTTCATACGCGGTATAGTAAGCCATAACAAGTGCACCAATAAAACGCCCCACAGCAAATCCAATTTTGACCCTAATGCGTTTAGCGGAACTGCGGGGCGAATCACTACGCATGCCACTGTCATTTTAACTCAATTTTCGAACAGGATTTTCCGAACTGCTTGTATTATTCGGGTATTTGAATAAAAATATTCGTTGAGGCAGTAAAATTTCGGGCTTGCTCCCAAAGAATGCAAAATACTATGCTTTTTCGGAGCTTTCTACAGCTCAAATATCCTTTTAATACTTACATCCAAATACGCAATGTGCAACGTCATAAGCAAATAGTATTTTTTTATGCATATAGCAGATAAGTGCTCTACTATGTGTACAGCGAGATAGATTTTTAAATTATGTTAAATCCACTAAAAGAGTAGTGAAAGAAGAGTGGTAGTTGGCTCATATTATTACCTATTTACTATATAGAAGAATACAAAGAAGAAAAACATGTATTATGCCAATAAAGTACATCACAGAAACAAAATAAACAGACAAGTAATAATATACATGTTATATTATGTTACTTGACTGTTAATTTTTAGTGCAACTGAAAACAAAAACAAATAAATTAAAATAAAACCGAATAGATTGTGGTATTACTTTCGTAAAAACACAGACATCATTAACTTTATTCCGGATACACTTACAAATACAAAATATCCAGACAGGCATTCTGAACTAACTATGAAACATAGCCATCGGCTTGAACGGGAAGCCCCCTACAAACCCACCTCTAGGCATTCAAATAAAACACTTATTTTACACAATAAAGCAGACGCACTCGGGACGGGGAGTAATCCCGCCGAAATTGTCTCCGGGAAATATTTTAGGGACTAAATTGTCGCATATAAAACACACGTGGTTACGTGTTTTGTATGACAATAAACGAATTTTAAAATAAAGGGAGTCTTCAAAGGTAATATCGCGGACAGACGGCAGTTGCACACTGTTGTATTTTGCTTGTTTTGTATTCTAAAGGCTCATCTTCAGCTTTACTATGTAAGGGAAAAATTAAGCAGCAATTGTTTCCGGTGTTTCAGAATATACATATTTTTGCAAAAAAAATCCAAATATACCGACATAGATGGTCTGAGTATAAAAAACTAATAAAAACTTATTGAAGACCGATTGAAATATGAATATTTTAGAATTACCAAGTGTTGCGGGTAATCACTTAGAATTCTTCGCAAAAAAATGAAATTCTTCATCACAACCCATTATACGGGTCTCTTCCCTGAGGAAGGTATAGGCCATACTCTACCACGGAGGCCAAGTCCGGATTGGTGGAGGCTTGTAAGACTAGTGGCTGGTCTTACTGCCAAAACTTTTCAAGCCTCCCTAAGGCCTCTGACTTGGCTTTACGACTGCCACCTATGAAATATTCTATCTATCTATGTTTCCAACACCATAGCAAACTTATTTCCAGTTCAAAATAAGAAAAAAAACCCACAAAACTAACCTAATTAGCCACGCCCATCCAACCTGTCACCGTTCTGTCACCGCATTCATTTGTAAGCAACACTGCCTTACTTAATTAATACATCACGGACCCCTGTAACCATGAGCCGATGGTCGGAATTTGTGCGAATTTTTAATCTAATCAATTAGCAATCAGTGCAAGCGATACACCGCTTGTTAGCACTGCTTATTTGCGGAACGTGACTCGGTTGGGTTATTCAAATTAAAAGGGGCTCGTGGCGCGGGTTTTGACTTGACAAAACTGCGTCCGAAACACTGTGCGTGTGGCGAACTTTGCAGTTTCTTATTGAAAACTATTCCTTGTATATTAATTACTTAAACAACAAAAGCAGCACTGTAACAACTCGGTTTTCAAGGTCCTGTCTGTAGGAATGCATGACAATCCTCCATTCATCTCTGGTGGGTACGAAGATGTTATGTTTCGTCCTTGACTTTCGGCCGAGTGTTAGCTAGTTCTGACTATATTTTGAGAAATAGCGTTAACCGCTTTTAATTGTAAGATAATTATATTGATGCATCATTGTGACATGTAACGGACAAACGAGTAAAGGTTTTCGAGAAATTGATGTTTGATCAAACTGCATTAGGTTTCAATTAGGAAACCCTAATCAAACATACGTTCAGCATAGCTGTTGGATAGATCTAGGTATCCTAAAACAGAGGTAATAACTAAAAATTAATTCGCATTTATCCAAACTCGTGGTTGCGTTACAAACATCAGTACGTCCAAACTTTTGATTATTAGCGGGAAATTGAATATAGTTACGAAAACGTAAGTTTAGAAAGAAAATCTAACAAGCTACATACATAACTCACTTGTTGATCGTGACGAAAAAAGCCGTATAAAGTACCTGTCTAATTGGACATAAGTGTGATAATTGAACAAATTGACCGGACTGACTTGTCAGCACGCGGTAGCCGATCGCTGATGCTTATCATTCAATCGAGCGCTGATAGGTCGGCGAGTGTGTTATGCGAGAGGTAGCCAGGCCGCATTTCTGGCCGGGATTTCATCCATACCTCGTAAGGCCCAATATACAAAAAAAAAGTATGAAAACAATTGTTATTTTCAAGGTCGGGCCTTACAAGGTTAAATAATTTGATAAAAAGAAGTTAAGTCGTATGCCGTCTATAGCAGCTAACCAATATTTTAAATTTACATTAGATTAATATTTATATTATTCGGTTTAATATGGTATTAATTTTACTCAACATTATTGGATTAAAAATATATTTTTAGCATCATTGGTATCGTTGCAATTTTATTGTTGTTTATTTTATTTACCCTTCTTTTTTAAATTAATTTTTATTATTATTATACCTACTTTATTGCACACAAAACTATTAACAAAACAATACATAAAAATAGCACGTAAAAAAGCGAGCTTATATTATATTATCATACCTATCTTAATTTTTTTCAAGAACTTATTGAAGTACAAAATGATAACAGATAAATAAACAGATCGCAGTACCCGAGATTAGCAGGCGTCTAAAAAAATATTAAAAGAAAGAACTAGATTTATAACAATACTAATAATATTAATACGTCATTACACACGAAATATTGAACAGATATAAAACATAAATTAGATTAGATTTATGAGTCGAATTAAAGAAATCGATACCTTATCGGCTTATTGGCTCCATTTCACTTAACACCGTCTTTTCTTATCGCAACAAGATCTTAAGATTTTATCAACAGGGCGCCTGTTTTCTGAATCGCAGATGTATTTAGCATAATATACGGCCCTATAATTATTATGTAAATTGACAAGATACAGTACAGTGCACGGTAAATCAAACTTTACATTGCAGTTTGTAACGTAACTGCGTAGAGTGCATGTGGGTAAAGATTAATGTGCTGTGGATATTACTTAACTATACAGTAGTATCCGGAGAATTATTTACTTAGCGCAAGGTTACGCCATAGGTTAATTGTAATGGAATAATAATATGCCTCAGCAAGATTATGTCATTTACTAGTTACAAAATAGGAACTAACCTACTCAATGCAAATCAATTTGACGTAAAAGATAAATAGATCGTGTACTTAACGCCACTCATGGATGTATAAAAACCTCGTACTTTTCCGAAGATATAGGGTTGGTCGTATATCATCATCATCAACCCATTATGTCTCCACCGAGGGGCACCGGTCTCTTCCCTGAGGAAGGTTTAGGCTATACTCCACCACGGGGGCCTAGTCCGGATTGGTAGAGGCTTGTAAAGACTAGTGGCTGGTCTTACTGTCAGAAGTTTTCAAGCCGCCCTAAGGCGGCAATAAAAAACAATAAGACAATAAAAAAAATCAAAGAATCAAGACATGATACAAGCACAAATAGAGAATTTAATGTTATTAATAAAATTGCGCAATTCAAGTAAGAAATCAGAAATTTATTTCAACGTAAAGAATTTACATTCTGCTTGTTGAATGTCAATGTACATAAAATTATAATGTTAGCCGCTGCCTTAGGGCCGAATGTAGTGGAGAAAAAGGCAGCAAAAAAAACTCCACTCTGACCATCTTTTCTCAAAACATCTTAAATCTAATACAAAGTTTGGTAGGTACGAATTTCCATCTACCTAAGAAAGTCAAAATTCAAGACCCATGAGTGCAATCAATACTTGCAATGTCAGGCGTAAGTATATACCTAAATCCGGGACTAAGAGTATAACTAGTGCTTGCAAAAGTTTTGGTATGTTAAGCTTTAACAATATACCAAAAAATCTATTTTTTATAATAACAAATATATATGTCTTTGCTCTGAGTTGTATGGTAGAGTTTTTATTTCCACTCCTAACTTTGGCTTGTAATTAATATTTCTTTGGATCTCTATTGGCACTATTATCCTTCTATTTAATGGTCCTGTTCTTAGTAGGTAAACTCTTTTGCAAAAAAAACGGGCACTTTAGATTTTTTTCTCTACTTCAATGAAGAAGAACAAGAAATAGGTTTTGTTAATTTGACGATGTATTGGCATTTTTTTTGAAGCATCCTGGCATGATTCTTTACGTTCCAAATTTAAAATTTGAAATTATTAAAAGAAACATAATGATTATTGTGGATTATTCTAAAATTGCTTTACTAATGGCGCGAATTGCTGAAACGATTTTTAACTGATTACGATATTTTAAAACTTTTTGGATATTTTCTGCAAATTAAACAATTTAATCTTTCTTTTTACATTAAATACCACTTTTTGATATGAGTGATAAAGCGATAAGGGCCGGTAAAATTATAGCCCTACGTGCAGAAGGTTGTTCGCAAACTTACGTGTCTCAGCGGCTAAATGTGAGTCGTTCAACTGTCCAGATGACTTGGCAACGGTATCAAGAGACTGGTTCGGTCAAAAGAAGACCCGGTTCGGGAAGAAAACGATGCACAGAACCAAGAGATGACCGCTTTTTAGTGAGTCAGGCGTTGCGTAATCGTAAGGCGTCAAGTGTGGACCTGAAGAAGAGCGTTGAAGAAGTAAGAGGAGTAGAAGTTAGCTTGTGGACGGTCAGGAGGAGGCTTTTGGCTGCCAATATCAAGAGTTACCGCCCAGCTCGGGGCCCTAAATTACTCCGTGAGCACCGTGTTGCTCGACTTCAGTTTGCTCGGAACTGTGCTTCATGGACTCTGGAGGACTGGAATAAAGTATTGTTTTCTGATGAAGCTAGAATCTCTTTGTGTGGAGAGGACGGACGCCGGCGAGTGCTGCGAAGACCACGGGAACGCTATGCGGAAGTGTGTTTCGAAGAAATCACTCCTTATGGCGGGGGCTCCGTTATGTTTTGGGCAACAATTAATTCGGCGGAGCGCACGGAGTTAGTTTTCATAGAAAATGGAACATAAAATGCACACCGGTACATAATGGAAGTCCTAATTCCATATGCACAACCCACATTGACTGCACTTGGGGAAGATTCCATTTTTATGGACGATAATGCTCGCCCGCACCGTTCTGGCGACGTGGAAGCGTACATGCAAGAAATTGGGATCCGTCGTTTAGATTGGCCAGCTCGAATCCTGACCTCAATCCAATTGAGCATGTGTGGGATGTTCTAAAGAGACGGGTAAGTTCAGTGCAACCTGCTCCATAAAACATCAGGGAGCTAAAAAGAGTCATTGCAGAAGAGTGGGAACGTATTCCTCAAAACGTTATTAAAAACATCGTGGAAAGCATGCCCAGAAGGATTCAAGCAAGGGAGGTCACATTTTGGCAAGAGGAGGTCACATTCGTTATTAGGTTTTTACATTTGTAACTTTATTTAATTAAAAAAAAGTAAAAAAAAACTTGTCTTTATTGCCGACCACTTGTTATTGTTTGGGCGTGTACATCGATTTTAAAGAATCCATAGTTTTTTTTCTTTTAATTGCTCGAATTCACTTCACGCGCATTAATTTACACGATTATAAGTATACAGACTACGTCAAAGAAATAAATTTCATTTAATTAACTAAAATCGACCTTAGAACGTAAATTTCCTTAGGTGCCCGTTTTTTTTGCAAAAGAGTGTATTTATTAACACCAATTTTTGGGTGAGTCTGCTCACCCAAAAATTTCTCTTTTATCTATTTTTGATCACTGAACTCGTAACTCGTTACTCGTAACGTGTAACTTGGCCCTGTAAAACATAAAACTTTTTTTTTTAAAACACCTAATAAATCTTGTAGAAAATGCTGCCGCTGCGAGACGCGGAGACGAAGTAACGTCGTCACACCACATTTGTCAAAACTTATAAAATTGATGTAAAATCACCAAACATTTTAAGGTGCTTTTAAACTGCGCGCAAACACGCGGCTACACCCCGTCTAAACAGCCTCGGCTCGGCTCTGCAAAGTATGGGTATGTGCTTATAGGTATAGGTAGAGTCTGAAAAAGCTAACTTTGCAACGGCATAAAAATGGTAAGAAAAAAAGGGTATGGTATCCCTATGTTTATAACTCAAATTATATTATTGATACTTGATCGGGCTTAGATAAGAATTTATACTCAAATTCAAAGTATCAAAACTGTTTAAGCAAGCATAACAATAAAAATAACAGAAACTAGTGTTGCTACAGTAGTCTTTCTTTGGGGTTGCCACTTAATTCCTTCGCACAGTTAGCTTTTCCAGACTTCCAGCCATGTTTACGAGTAGGCTTGTGTTCGACTCTATAATCTATTTATCTATACTTGGCATTTTTTTCAGACTTTAAACGACACTAAATCAAAAACCTTTAGCGGTAGAAAACTCGAAATAGTTTACAAATTTAAGTACTAAATTTGCAAACGGTATCGAATTTGCTACCGCTAAAGGTTTTTAATTCACTGTCGTTCAAAGTCCAAAAAAATGCCAAGTATAGATAAATGGATTATACAGGGTGGAATTTTGTTAGATGCGGCTGGCCACCACGCGCCGTTTGATCACACCTTGATGGAGGTGCGAGTAAACGGGGCGTAGACCCGCACCGTTTAAGCAGCCTACGCTCTGCCATCATCGTCTAACACCATCTTCTTTGTCTTTCTCTTTTATTTAAATCATCATCATCAACCCATTATGTCACCACCGAGGGGTATAGGCCATACTCCACCACGGAGGCCAAGTCCGGAATGGTGGAGGCTTGTAAGACTAGTGGCTGGTCTTACTGTCAGAAGTTTTCAAGCCGCCCTAAGACCTCTGACTTGGCTTAACTACTGCCATCTATCGACGGCAGCCGGTAGATGGCAGTGCTTAACTGCTTAACATGCCATGTGGAGCACGGAACCGCTCGGAAAAATGCCCCTAGCGTTAGTCATAGAACGTTGACCCATCCATGGACTGAACGCGCCGTATGTTGCTCAACCTTAGTGATCGTTTAAGACCACTCAGGCAGCCCAGGCTACGAGCGGTTTATTTAAATAGTCACCACTGATTAGTCACCCTAGTGTGGGGCCAGAAGCAATGTACGTGTCTGTATGTAAATGTTTATGTTCATGATCTAAATATCAGTTGATGCTGCTGCAGAAAGATGTTTTCGCTTATCCATATTTTAGTAGAACAGCTCGCGTTGTAGTGGCCTACGTGACACACGGCTTGCGTTCAGATTTAGCCGAGCAGCGTCTGCACGGATGGGGCGGTATTGTGCTACCCCGTGCCGTATAATAATACCTTTAGATTTCGCGACCCAGATAGCATGCCAGTCAACAGCAACAGCCAACTAGACAGCCAACAGACTTAAAAAATTGCCAATCAAAACCCGAAAATGGATCCCCTTCCTCCTCCGAGCCCATAACTCTCCATACACCATACGCCGCGCGACGCGGACAAATGTAACAAATTAACTTCCCGTAAACACATGTCCGCCTGCGATATTGCTGCGCGGTTGACAACGGTGATTTATTGGGAAGGGCCCATGCGCCGACGTACGCTTTAACCCGTTTTTGGTTGCGGAAATTTTGCGGAATTTTCTTGTGTCATCTGTGAATAGACGCACGACCGTCTAACATAATATCAAACAGTGATGATTTAAGAAATAAAATAAAAAGTTTTTTTTAAATAACATTACTCCGTACTGCATTCACTGATTGCCTAGGATAAACTACACAGTATACTTTTTGTTTTGGTACAGTCCACCGCTAATTAATCTTTACACCCGTGTATGTAGGTACAGTCAAGAGCAATAATATATATACACTGTCACGTTTTCTAACAATATTACTTAAAACAATCTAGAAAGAAGTGTACGACATTTGTCCTAAATTATGTAATCAATGGTTAGATAATTAAGGAAAAATTGTCGTACACATGTGCAGTACAAAAGAAAATGTGTACATCGTACAACATGTGACAGTGTATACATATTATTGCTCGTGACTGTACACTACCCAGTTGCCTCCAGGTGACTTTGCGACTTAAATGATGATGTTGATGATGAAGGCTTAATAATAATTTATAACCAATGTATTTTGAATCTCGAACCTCAAACGTAAACACATCCAATATCTGATTTGTCCTTATTTTCCTGGACGCACATTATGTTTTAAATTGTATTTTTTTCGTATTGCCTTGTAAGAGCTGGCCCTTATGATACATATTATTCTACTGATTCCTAAGATCTGGAAACTATGTAGTTTGGTAAAACTGTGATCATATCATATTTTGGAAAAGCAAGCCCATACAAACTGCTATGCCCCTAGTTATAACTTACGTCCGTCCTTAATACAGGGTCGGCGTAAATCATAGCACGGCACATCTGCCAGCGTCCAAATAGAAAAATAACAATAAATAAAGGGAAACACGCCTAGCCGGCTTCCCGCGACAAGATTTCCTCCGAGATATTTTCCGTTGTTTTCCGTGGTGGTATAGAGTTTTCTAAAACGTAAGTATGTTGTCCATACATACATGCGTATAAACTCACGCCTGTATGCCAGAGGGGTCAGCAGAGACTAGGGACTGTCATTTTTCACGATCCTGGCAGATCACTTTCGCCTCATCGACATTCATTAGTCGTTGCAAGTACGTACCGGCGCCGGTTTTGGATACTTTTTATATTGCTTAACCTATTTTTATCGAAGTGTGTCCGCCTGCAGTATAGGATAGTGTCTGCTCTAAATAGTACATCGTCATTGACGACGTCTGTGGCACAGCGGTTAGCGCCTCTGCCTACCATGCGAGAGGTCCCGGGTTCGCATCCCGGCTGGGGACAAAAACCCCAGGTCTTGGATGTTTAAACATGTTTGTGACGTCGCTGTTTCCGGTTCCCACGACACAGGGTATACTAGTGTGGGGCCAGAAGCTGTATGTGCCTGTATGTAAATTTTATGTTATATAGATTAGCAGACTCCTCGGGTACACAATCACGTTGCGTATTTTATAGAATATATAATATTTTATAGACTATATACTCCAAGAATCATGCATAAGCCTTCCGGGTTTTTGTGATTTTAGCTTTTGTTAATGTGGCTGTCTTTTGTGTGCATTCATCATCAACCCATAATGTCCCTACCGAGAGACCTACGTCTCTTCCCTGAGGAAGGTTTAGGCCATACTCCACCACGGGGGCCTAGTCCAGATTGGTGGAGGTGGTGTGTGAAAATAATTGATGTACCTACCTTGAAGGAGGTCTGTGTCGAGCAGTACGGGTTAACATTTTTTTCTTCCATTGTTGTTTGACCTGAATTGCGTCTATTAATCAGTTATAACCTACCAGATCTATAAACGGTAACAAAATCATCTCTATCCCGAACAGTCACTTTCCACCATTGCTTGCATACATACATCAAGTTTCTTTTCTCACTTTCCCTTATAACCCTTCCATCCAACACCGGAATTCCTGCAGCTCACAGACTAACCCTTCCGCTAATCCGGCCTATAATGAGACGGGGCACCCTAGACCCAGAGTAGAAACGAGTAAAACGGCCACAGAATACTTTAAGTACCACAGGGCTCTTTTGCCCTCAAGTCTTTTGATAATATGACAAACGGGAATGGAACCCGAGGACAAATACAATAACGAAAATTTGGGTTTTGTAACAGATGATATCTGGAAGTATTTCCACGTATTTTTAATTTTGAAAATATTGAAATAATGTTGTTTACATTATTTTATTAAGTTTATCTTTTACTCCGTAGAAAGCCGTAAAATATGTTTAAAAAAAATTAAAAAACGTCAAAAGTAGTATGAATAAAGTTTATTTCATAATTTGCATCAGCAATTAAAAAAAGTTACAAAGGTTACAACACAAAAATTATATTAAAATTAATTTAATACTGATAATTTTTTCTGATAAATTAGTGTGTTTTAGGAGTTGCATATTATTGTGGTTACCCTGTTGTCTGTGACGTACTACTTTTGTCATTGAGGTAAATAGTGCAAAAACCACTCAAGCTCGTAGTTTATTTGAAGCTTATGTACTAAAAATATTTTTCAGTTTTACTAGAATTGTTTTTTAAAGACGATTTTTCTAATTACCTGTACAACATTTGAACATTGCTGTCCTACTAACTTTTATTCTTTATCGGACACCATGTAAGCCAAAAATCCGTTTATTGGATATTAACTAATTCGAGCTTGGCCTTCTGTGAATGTCACCAGTGGCCCCGCACATTATTAAACGAGCGAGGTATTTGCAACCTGCGTTTAAGGGTTGAAGTTAATTGTGGTTCGTTTGTTGATTATTTCGTTAGTTAGGGGTGTTACTGGTGTTAGTGACTTGTATGAAAACAATCCCGATAATGCCTTGTTTAGTGAAAAGAGGAATAATGAAGCAAGGTCTGTATCCGATGAGTGAAGGCTCAATTTGTAGAGTTATAATAGAAAACTAGAGGCAAGAATTGTATTTTCCGGCCACATGTAACATGTACCTACGTGCAATAATTTTTGTTCCATGTACACAGTGTTTTTTTTTTTTTTATTCATTTATTTCATAACACTTACAACTATCATCACAGGCTGACCTATTGCGATAGTAAAGTTCAAATTATTAAATTATAAATTATTAAAATTACAAATTGCATTATAAATTAAAATCAATAAAATTATATTAAATTAAATATAAATAAAATTAATAAACTCACGCCCGATATCCCCGAAGGGGTAGGCAGAGGCACCAGTCACTGGAACTGGGCCCACGTTTTGCCGAGTTTATTAGGTCCCAAACGTGACAAGTGGCAAGCCTGTCGCCGTTATCCGGGCACAATTTATCAGCGAATGGTGTTGCTTTACAAACAAATGTACGTAACTAAAAGTCATTGGTACGTTGGTAAAATTATATTAATACTAATTTAAAATAATCTAATCACACATGTCAATAAAAAAACCTACAACCATAAAAATATTATTAATTCATAGACTTAATAAAAAAATGTTAATCATAAAATTACAAATTGCATTATAAATTAAAAACAATAAAAATATACAAATACTAAATAATCAAATCACACAATGTCAATATAAATAAAAAAACCATAAAAATATTACACTACATAAAAAAAATGACAATCATAAAAAATTTACTCTACGTATATTTGCATTGTAACATAAAAGAAAAAGTGCCGTTTTTGGTCCTATATCACTGGTTGTATTTAATTTGGACACTTTGAGCGTGGCTTTCTTACCTTCTAAAATACAAATCTCAAACTCACAAGGCTCCAAACTACTTTAATCGCACGCTGATTATATCTAGACTTTAAACAAGAAAGACTCATAACCTAACGGTAGGTGATTGGATTTCTATTGACACCATAACGCAGACATTTAGGCAGCCCAAAGTACGTACCTACTTTCAATCAATAGTTGCAAAAATGCCATTTAACCCTCCGCCGGCCGGTGCATTCACAATCATCGCCCGCGCCATTCTCTATTGACCATACGTGAGCGGAATTGCCGAGCGGACTTTCCGGGATTTCGTCCGGTATTTTTATCCTGCGAATCGATTTTTCGGCCCGGGGTCCGACGGACCCGGATGTGAATACAAAAGAGGCACGGCGCTGAACTTGAATTTCGAATTTTTTGGAAGACTTTCTCTCAGTTGTGTACTTCGGAATAATTGTCGCAACGATGTCATTATACTTTGCTATACTTTTTAGATATAGTGCTGAAACAATATTCATAAAACTGCAGCGAGGAACTAAAGGTTCATCAAATAATAGAATAAAGGTTGCAAATTTCGTCTTTACCTACTTTTATATGCACGACACAGTGGCACCGTCTGTCGAATACAAATTTTCGAGAAAAATAATTGAAAAAAATACATTTTTTTTTAAAGAACACTCTTATCTCATCATTTTTTTGTGTGTTTTGTTTCTGTGATGTGTCTTGTTGGTACAATAAACTTTATTTCTTTCTTTCTTTCATCTCATATATTATTAGTTAGTACTTTAATACTGTTCTAGTTTATAGGTTTTCTGCTAAATTTTATTCATTTGAGAAGCGAGTGCCCCATTTTATTTATAATATCATAAATAGTGAAGATATCAAATTTGGTGTGAGTGATTTAAAACAGAATAGATGATATTAAATTTTCCAAATGTTTCATATTGGTGCCAAAGCGCGCCCTTTGGTCGTTTTAACTATCTCCACCGTGATTGTGTTGAAGTGATTACCTCCGACGTAGCCAATGCACAAAGACTATTTTTTTATACTTATGTCGGATCAAGTAAAAATCCATAAATCCATACCTCTGATCTATCTGATCTATGATTGAAGGGTTGTCCGACCGAATAATTGGTCAGTTACAATTCATTTGGTGATTCTATGATTTCAGTGAATGTTGTGTTTTTGCTTTTTTTTATTTTTATTACAAGACGCGACGCTCACCCTTTTTACCTGAAATAAATATATTCAGATAATCTTAAAGATCTTTATTTCTATTTACAAAATATAAGTAGTCAGTTAAGTTCAAAGATGGTGATCGTCATATTTTCTATAACTACAATTCATAGTTTACTGGAACAATGTTATGTATACTATTTTCTTCCGTCCATCTCGAAGTCAATAAGGCTACGTAATGTAGGTATATCGAAAGGTCTTATTAAATCGTAAATTATTGTAGTTTTATGAAACATATTAGACTACAAATAGGTAAAAAATAAATCAAAATTATACTAACTATTTACGTATACTAAAAAAAATAGTCAAAGTGCATTTTAAAATGCCTCTCAAGCAACCCTGCCAATGCACGGGCAATCAATACAGACCCGCCCCGGTTGTAAGTGAAGAGGCTCGCGGCACAAAAGGCGGTAATTCTTCATTAGACGCCGCCGGTTCCGGTCAAGTTGCTCAAGTCCCCCGGGGTTCGCAATCAACACCGCTTTCCATAGTTCGGCTGTTATTTTTTAGGGTGGCCGCAGGAGGGTTGGCGTGAAAAGTTTTGTAAGACAGTAAGACGGACGGTCCACAAGGTGGAATCTAAAAAAAGAATAAGAGAAGAATAAAACAGACTAGCCCCGAGTTGTAATTTGATATAACTATATAAATAACTATCTAAATTATAATCAGGGACTTTATTTTGTTATGTGTGTATTAGAGCGAGATTTGAGTCCACGTCATAAACCCTTGCGAATCCCTCGAATGAATGAACCTTCCATTGGTATGTTGAGCCAATTTTGATTTAGTAACACCCTAAATCATACAACAGATTTTTCTTTTGACATGATTTTTCTACATCCAGTGGAAATAGCAAAAGAAATAAAAAAGTTCAAGAGAAACGCCCACATTCCCCGCGAGCAAACCCCAACCGAAATTAGCGCCTTCACTTTTCTTTGGCAAACTTTTATCTGCGAACCCTCCCCTATTAGTGGTGAGTTTTATTTAATTTCGCCTTGTGAAAATACCGGTCGGGGCGGGGGTCAGTGTTAGCTTTGCCCGCCACATGTCGAATAGTGGACAAATGTGCCCGAATTATTGCTTTTTCTGGCCGTCGAGGCGTCTGCAGTTTAGGGTTGACGCGAGTATTAAGTCATACGCCGATAGATAGATGGACATTATTAGGTAACTTCAAAATAGGCCGGTCTTAAAACATCATAAAGTATTTTTTTATTGGAAAATGTATGTTTTTCCATGTTTGTATTGTCTTCCCCTAGTTACCACAGCACAGGGTATCCTAGTATGGGACCAGGTCAAATTATTGTGTTGTGTGGAAGTAATTACGAATTATCATTATTTTAATAGAACGTTGCGTTGTCTAGTTAATATGACATTAAAAAAAATATAGCGTTTAAGCTCGATTTTTTTATCATCATCATCATCAGGCTATATTAATCCACTGCTGGACATAGCGCTCCCCTCCTGCACTGCAACTGCAGGCAGATGCTGGATGCGCTAAGCTGAAGACAGGGCGTTATGGCGCTCATTACGGGTTTTTTTATAAATAAAGAAAAATCAAAAGGCCCACTAAGATTAAATAGAGTTTTACCTAAACGGATTCTATTTGGGATATGGGATTCTAAGATATTACTTGACCTAAAAATAAGACCGTAAAAGTAAAGTAATCGACTTAAGTCTAGGTAGGTAGTTATTATTTTGTTTAGGCCACATTGTATTACATAAGTCTTCATGTGTAATTAAATTATTTCGTTTTCTGGAATAGAAATTAATTTTGTAGTAAGTATTCAGCAAAGAATTATTAAATTGTAACCGGAGGCAGATAAAAAAATGCCACCTAAGAAGATAAGTGTTGTAACATGTTGGCTGTCTTAGAAGTCAGACTGGTTAGCTATAATACTCTCGCTACAGAAAGAAAACAATGTTGATTTTTTTAAGCAGCCAGTATTTTGAGTTCAAGAAAAAATAAATCCTAAATACAACTCACAGTAAGACCAGCCACTAGTCTTACAAGCCTCCTCCAATCCGGACTTGGCCCCCGTGGCGGAGTATGGCCTATACCTTCCACAGGGAAGAGACCCGTGCCCCTCGGTGGGGACATATTGGGTTGATGATGACCACTTAGTAGTAATATACAAATTAAGAATTAGACTTTAGCGTCAGAGCACAAAAGAAAAACTGCAGAAAGCAAATCCAATTATGTGTTTTCATCACAACCAGGGATATTTGGTAGGAATTTTTCTAAGCACCCCTAATGTCGCCGCTAAGTCTCCGCATAATTTTCTCGTTACGGTCTCTCCTATGTTCTCGGAGCTAAGACTTTCATCAGTCGAGCTATATTGCAGTCATTAATGTTGAGGCGAAGCATTAGTGCAGTTTATAAGCAACAATAAAGGTTTAGTCGCAAATTGTGAGGCATGGGAAAAATATAATTATTAGGAAGAAAAAGAAAAGCAATTATTTATTAACACCACAAAGACAATACTATATTAGAACATGTGATTTAAAATAAACAAAACAATTAGTTAGTTAGGAATGTTGCGTTGGTTTGGACATGTGGAGAAGATGAAGGAAGAAAGTCTGACGAAGGAAATATATGAAGCGAATGTGTATCAGTGGAAGGGCCGGTAAGGGACACCCCAGCCGGACATGGGGGGACACAAATAGGGGATGTGTTCGCAAAGGGCAAGATGAAAAGTACCCGAAACCTACCTGCTATCGATTCTGTTAGTGCATTATAGTTCGATGACAGATAACGGTCGGGTCACGTGACCTATTTTTTCATACCATTGACGCCATTGAGTCATAAAAATCTTCACAAACTTTCACATTTATAATATAAGTAGGATTTATTGTAAAGTTGTAGTTGTATAATAAAGCCGGATTATTGTTTATTATATTATATCTATTTACCTATCTACGATTTATTGTATAGTCGTTGTATTTTTTCATTGAATTTCGTTACCGTGCCAATTATTTCCACGACACTTTAATTTTAGTATTTAAGCACTGTATTACCATTATTATCTGGCGTTGTGTATTAACCTTTCCGTAAATAAAATATAATTTGATTTTTCATTATGAGTACTATGAAAAAAAAAACTGTTTAAAAAAAGTCACGTTTCCCACTTATGCATACTGGCCAGAAACAAAGTTTTTATTAAAAAGTTCACACGGCAAAAATGCAGCTCCAGATTTAGGACGCCGCTGCCGCCATATTTAACCTGTAAAGATTGAAGATAGTAGTATCCAGTGATAGTGCGGGCGTGTGCTTTATTACGATTTAATTCAGCAAACGGAGAAGCGGAGTCTTTGATGTGCCGCCTTGGGTCACCAGGTGACCACTGTTTATGGTATGTCACGGGACTAAGTTTGACGTTTATGAATTCATTTTATCTGAAAGTACTGTGGCATCTACATCTGCTTCGACAATTTCTTCCACCGTGATCCACCGAGTAAAACTAGGCCCATCGCCACTTTGGAAAAATAAAACCATAATAACAGATCGAATTTGCAAAAGGCGTCTGTACAATATCGCTAAAAAATTAATAAATAAATAAACTCACGCCCGTTATCCCCGAGGGGGTAGGCAGAGGCACCAATAACTACAACTGGGCCACGTTTTGCCGAGCTTATTAGGTCCAATATCGCAATCATGTTAAAAGTTATTTTTAGAACGCGTGGCCTCGAACCTAAGAAATAGAGTAAACTCATCAATCCACGAGTATTTCACCATTTCTTAATGCAAGCTCAGAATCCTGAACCTGATTTGAGACTATTTTACGGAGATTTTGATTTACACTAAACATAAACATTTACACACAGACGTTGCTCTGGCCCCCACACTAGGATACCCCGTGTCGTGGGAACCAGAAGCAGCGACATCACAAACATGTATCCATCCAATCCAAGCCTTGGGGATTTTTCTGTCTCTCACATGGTAGGCAGATGCGCTAACCACCGCCCCACAGCACATCATCCTATACACCCATGCACTCTACTCCGTTGCACGACGGGCGACTTTGCAACTAAAATGTGTAGGTTGACGTGCTGTCCACTGTCCTATATAATTTGAAGTTACCTGCCCATTGTGGGCACGAGTGGCAATAGAGCCCAAATTGTCTCTCTAAGAGAATGCCTGCTCTGCATCGAGACGTACTTACTTATATAGACTACATCATCATCATCATCATCATCAACCCATCATGTCCCCACCGAGGGGCACGGGTCTTTTCCCTGAGGAAGGTAAGAGACCCGTGCCCCTGGGAAATATAGACTACATAAAACAAACAAAAAAGACAATTATATTTTCCTCCAACCTACCCCTGTGCGTTATGCGCAACACAGACCACTCTGTGCTGTCGTAATCTGTGACGATCGCCATGACATGAACTGCAAGGACACGCGTCCAATGTCGTGACATGATCGTGACGGCGACTCGTGACGTCGGCGATCCTTCACGACCTGGTACCATCGGGGAGAAAAGTGACTAGAACAGGTGCGTTTTTTTTTTAAATAAAAAAATAACAAAGTCCGATTTTTAGTCTAGCTGCAACTTCTTAAACAAACAAATCCGTTGAGTAACAAACCACAGCAGGTGAGAACATTTGTACAATTTCATCCCCTATTTGGCTCGTCTGATGGCATTTGAGAATTACTCGATTGGAATCACATCTGATTTGGTGTGCAATGCCTTAGGCCACTGATAGGTAAATAATTTTGGTGTAGCATATGCCCCCTAATTGCAATATAGCTAAATGCAAAAGTTGACCCATTTCCTTCCTTTCCGTTTGCACTCGGGTATTAGCCTGATGATATTTTAGTTACTTCCGATCCCATTCATACTAAACGCCAATTCACTAACCCTGTTATGAATATTTTTTATTTATCTGAATCGCCTCGAGGTTCTATTTCATTAACATTAACGTTTACTAAACAACATCCTCAACCCATTATGTCCCCACCAAGGGGCACGGGTCTCTTCCCTGAGGAAGGTATAGGCCATACTCCACCACGGGGGCCAAGTCCGGATTGGTGGAGGTTTGTAAGACTAGTGGCTGGTCTTACTGTCAGAAGTTTTCAAACCGCCCTGAGGCCTCTGACTTGGCTTAACGACTGCCATCTATCGACGGCAGCCGGCACCAACTGCTTAACGTGCCTTGCGAAGCATGGAACCGCTCGGAAAAATGCCACTAGCGTTAGTCATAGACGGTGACCCATCCATGGACTGAACGCGCCGTATGTTGCTTAACCTTAGTGATCGTTTAAGATCACTCAGGCAGCCCAGGTTACGAGCGATTCGTAAACATCTTAAAACATTTTTTTTAACTTTTATAGAAGTCATTGTAACAAAGTTACATTTAAAAAATATTTGTTATACCGAAATGTCTATTTTAATATTAACTCATGGAGGGACAAGGGCATTTTATTTACGTCTGTAATCTTAAAAGGATGGTTTCCAACTGTGTTCTGAATTTCCCATTAAAAAAATACAAATAAAAAAATGCCTAATTTTGCTTTCTATCATGGGTCATCTGGAAGCAATTGCTTCTAGCAATAAGGCCGCCAATCGTACTGCCTATTTTTTAATTTTTTGTCAAGTGTTAGTGTACAAAAAAAAATTCTCATCATAACTTTCAGCTCAACTTTCCTACTCAATCCACCTTGATTCTTGCTGGCTGGTAACTGCTCGCTGTTATCTCTGCCTAACGCTTTGAGAAGGTGACTGTACCAATGAGTTTTCCAAAATCACGTCGTGTCGGGTGACAATGTAGAGTTGTGTAATAAAATTGCGCCTAAAAATGCGTATTACCTGAGTATTCTCAGCGATGGACTTATACTTCGCAAGTGAATTACTTAAAAAATAGCACTAACTGCATAGTGCGAAATTCTTAATTCAGAAAGTGGCCATTTATGCCTTGCTAGTAGAAAAAAGAAAGAGTCACCTTATCGCAGGACAGCAAACCATAAGGCTCCACCAACGAGGCAATAAAGTAAAACAAACCCCAACACGAGACAAGAAGAAAATAGAGTCATCTACCGACGATGAACGGATGCTACCGTGCCGTCCGCCATTTTGAATCATCTGTCATCTCACGAGATGTTATCAGGCGGTGTATGGTTGCCCCGGCGCATGGCAAGTTTATGAGATGTTTCTCTTTGGTTTTAGGATTCTCTGGGAATCAGTAGGGACCCTATAATTTTAAGCCGTAATATATAAATCATATTGTGAAGTCTGTATTTAAAAAGTATTTAAGTAAATATAATTCTTACAATGGTACTGAATTTTATCGTCAACAAAGTTGAATTCTACACTATAATATCATTGGTTCTAAAGTGTAGCGTGTCAATCACATACCAGTAGGTATAGTGTAGAATTCTACTGTGTTTTGAGTAGAGTAGAGTCTACACACAAACATCATTATGCATTCTAGTTGTCTTACGGGTAAATTTGCAACGAAAATTATTTTGTTTTCTCCTGTAGACAATTAGGTATATCGACATTTCAAATTTTACGCACGTAAACCTCTACTTACACAATTATAACTATACAGGGCGTCCCACGGCTATGCCACATGTGGCAATTTAGCAAAAAATAATCCTTATGATGAAGCCTTCCTATCGGTGTGATAAAGCTACAGGGTTATTTGTTACTCGTGTAGCGGGTTCGATTCCCGGTTCAACTGTGTAATTATTTAAAAATCTATGAATGCCGTTTAGATTGTTTTTGAAATTAAAATAATGTCTTCTTTCAGTAAAATGTTCCATCTACAATATTAAAGGTCCTAAGCCCTCCTTGTAGCATAGCCGTGGGACGCCCTGTATATACTTACTTTTTCTTTACCACATACCTACTACTTAAGCTGCATTTTAGAACTGTTTCAAGGAATCGAGTTTTTGTAAATAAGACTGTTAGTCTTAAGAATCGATCGCAAGGACCCATCTCTACGAGAGTCCAACTCGCTCTTGGACCTTTATTATTTTATTTTTGACAGCACGCGGTGTCTCTTTGAGGAGGCTTTGCTGGGAGACGATATAGGTCACAGGTATAAGTTACAGGAGTAAAAGAAGATTGTTTACACTAAATAATGTATCAGGTACTGTACCAGTGGCTTCTTTTGTAGTGACCTGACACCTGACTTAACCTTATATTATCTCGGGACAGGCAGCGATGCTTTTATTTTATTCTTGTCTAGGTTCGGAAACTTAGTTTCGGCTTCAGATTCGCGGCGCCTAAATGCTGGAATGACATACCTCCTCGCCTCAAGCTCCTTACTAGAAGACCTTTAAGGTAAAACTTCGTGGCTATCTTCTAAATTCCCAAAACTGAAACTGACCAAAGCCCCTTCTATTGTAGCATTAGATACTATAGCTCATTATTATTCCGTTCCTTTTCACTTTAGGACTTTTTACATTATAAAATAATAAAAAATAAAAATATCCCCCTCGGGGATAACGGGCGTGAGTTTATTTTTTTTCAATAAAAACAAAACAAAAACAACGTGTTTTAAAAATACACTTATTGAATTTTTGTCGGAAGAGTCCGCCAGCTCCGTGTCTATTCACTATGATTAAGCTCTGCGAATCAGAGCGAAGCCTGGTCTGGTCGGACTCTTCCGATAAAAAAATCATGTACCTAAGTGTACATATCCGGAAAACAGCATACAGTGTCTAGACATTAGACTTACTAAAGTTTTAGTTAAAAAATAATGTCATATCATAAGCCCTGTCAATCGAATAAACCGTCCAGAGACAAGATAAGATAAGATAAGAATATTCAGAGACCATGGATGTAATAATCAAAGAGGATTGAGTACTCCGACAAAAAAATGTCCTGACAAGGAGGCTCGAACTAGTGAATCTCATCTCTTTCTAAGTAGGGTGACCTTGATGTCAATGAAAACCGGACGAAACATAAGGGAAGCCAGCCGGAAGGAACAAGCGAAGTTCTCTCTTTAGGAGTAACTTGGGCATTTACTTCCATAATCGGCGACACCGTACTTAGTGGTAGGTATATTAATTGACTGAAGGACTTTAATTATACTTATATTTACATTTAACGAAGTTTTAACATTATAAAATGAAAGCCAAAATCAAGTCGTAAAATTAGCTTTAATCCAAAAATAAACACAAAGAAATAACTCATTTAAATGTATAGAATTTACAACTTGCTTATTGAGTGTTAATGTACAGTACTTTACATACTGCCCTCAAATAAGGTTTGTAGTGGAATAGAAGAGTAGAGAGAAGAGTAAAGATAAAACTCAACTTCGACCATGTTAAAATACGTTTTTAAAACCTCGAGTGGTATTGCTACAAAAATTACTTAGCATACATTCATGGCTCGATTCGAGTCTGGGCCTTTAATTTGAGAATAAGTAAAGTTCACTATCTTGCATGGATACATAGATACATGCAAGATAGTGAACTTTACTTATATTCACAGTTATTAATAGTGAACTTTTCTTACATTTCTTATCATCAGTTACAGTAGGCTACTTTTTGTCGCGGAAATCGCACTCATTCTGCGGAATTAACTTAATCATATTTTGATCTACATAAGTTTACAATTTGTTTTCAGTGAACCAATTTAGAACTTTATATCATTATGGTACTCTTGGTCTCGACAAGGGTTAAATTAAAAATTAAAAATGTTGTTGCAAACAAATTTTAGTGTACAAATTGTAAATTTAGATAATAAAATCTAACTTGCCAATACGAATAAAACTCATGTAGCTAGCTAGATTGATGACAAACATTTGAATGTTTTTTTTTACATTTAAAATATGCATAAAAGCTAATATACATTACAAAATAGAATAGAATTATTAAGTATAAAATTAAATATTCTATTATACCTTCCGTCAATTTTTCTATTCAAACATAATATTCAAAGCTTCTTCTTTTGGGGAATGCATTCAGTCAGTTTGGGCACCTGCATCGAGCTGTAGTTGCTTCGTTGATAGTTCTTCCAGTTCAACATTTTCTTCCGTCGCTTAGTACCATTACTTTTTTCGCCACAGGCTGTAAATATTTATTTATTACTTACTTTCTAATAAACTTCTTAGCAAACAAAACACAAAGGTAACAGAAAAGTCCTGTGCAACGTACCTAAAGGGGTTGGTAAGCACGTCAATAAAAAGTAAACTAAGTGATACTTTCTGAGTTATTCCCGTTTGAAAATATAAAATATAAAAAAAACGATTTAATTCATTCAATTGTCCATTATCATCATTTTAAAGTATTTTGCGTTACAACTAGTAATAAATTGGGGACATTTTGTCAAAGAGTATTTGTTGTTTGTGATAATTATTTTTTCTATCGATTGGCATAATGTACACCAAACGGCAACTTTTCATGCACAAACGTACAAACTTTAGGTAGGTATGCTACAGAGGTTTGAAGCCTTTTACTCACCACTACAAATGGTACAGGATCTTCCTTCAACCTAGGTAAGACCGTAGGTTTAAAATCTTATTTTCTAAAATACCGGCTTTTGCAGGCTTCACAAAATGCAGGATTTTGTGATCTCGAACCAGAGCCTCATATAGCAACCATCCATTTTAAACGTAAGCTTTCGTTTTAGTAAAACTGAAAAGAGACCATTGGGTAATCAAACACATGGCCTACATTTTACAACATCATGGTCATAGTATTCCACATAAAATGAGTAAGAGTAAGACACACTCCTTCAGTTTGTGGCTCTCGCTCTGGACACTTTACTCTAGTTGCTTACTTATACGATTTTATGTTTTATTTGACAAGACAAAGAGTTTAGTTTTCTATGGAAGGTTTTTCCTAGTGCTCTATCCTCTTTGATTGTAACATCCTTGCCAGAGACACATCCGAAACCAAGGTACCCATGACACTGGCAGCATTACCGCGCTGCACAGCGAGGGATATCCTTTACATCAGACAGGCCCAAACAAAAAAGAATAAAAAAAAAATTACCAATTGTGTAACAGCCAGTGTTAATAAAGAGGTTAAGTTTTATTGTGTTTTGTTTCAGGTGCTCAAAACAGGCGGACGTCATTGGGTCTCGCCCTGGAACTCTTTGAGCAGCATCAAGGCACACACATATTACAGGTATTGCAATTGATTTTTTTCTATCACGCTCTTATATTTAAGTACATAAGACCCAAATTAAAAGCTGGGCTAACGCTTTTCTCTCGGTGAAAGATAATCACCAATCAATCAAAGATAAGACTTAATCACCACGCATGCTCACTACAAACATTTAAAGTGATTTCAAACGCTGTGGTGTACGAGTACCTCAGACATGGGCTAGTTGCCTTAAAAAATGTACTCGTAATTAGTCCGTCTTTTAGATTATTCAAAAATAAGGGACACGTATTTTTTTATTTGTAAATTAGACCAAAAATTACAAAGATATAGCCTATTAAAGTTACGTGTGACGTCACTCCGTGCTGCATTTTTTAGCACGGAGTGACGTCACACGTAACTTGGGCTATATCTTTGTTATTTTTTGTTTAATCGAAAAAAGAAAAAAATACGTGTCCAATATTTTTTAATAATCTAAAATACGGACTAAATAGAATTTAATTATTTTGACCCTGGAAACTACCCTATTTACTTTCCTCACGAGGTTTTTCTTCACAGTTTCGAGTGTTATTGCTAAAACTAACTTATAAGTAGTTACCTTAGAAAACAAGGTCATTGTTATAACAACACTTCATTAAAGACTTACGGATATTTCCTTCTCGCTCTTACGATAAGACCGTCCACGTCCATATTGTATTTCAGAGAGTTGCCTCTCATAGTTGATCCATATCGATATCAATAATTATCTAATAGTTAAACTAATAAATAATCGCGATTAGAGCATGTAAATGTGTAAGTAAATAGTTATTCAGTCGATTTTTTACGCTGTCAGGCCGGTACCGGACCCAGAACTTTCGATTGTGAGCCTAGACCTAAGAGATGCCACTGTTAAAAAAACCTATCCTGATTTCGTACACAAAAAAATCCCAGTACAGTAACTTTGGATCATGCTGGTGATTATTATCTACAGCCGGTTTTTTTTTTTTTTTTTTTTTTTTTAAGGGATACTGCCACTATTGATTTTGTGGCAACCTTTATGTCATTTATTTTAAAATATCTTTGATTTATTCAATAACGTCTTGTGCAATTATGATTATAGTAGGCTTATTCTAATGGGTTTTACATGTTGTGGGGTATATTTCTGTTGCTTTCTTTTTTTTTCTTTATTATTAGTATTATTATTATTATTATTATTATTATTATTTTTTTTTTTTTTTTTCGTTACTCCTTTTCTCCCCTGTTTTACTTTTTTTTTTTTTTTTTTTTTTTTCTTTCTTTTCTAAACCCATTCACATAAAAGCAAAGATAAGATTAGGTTACGGTCAAAATTTTAAATTCAGTGATTTAACTTACATAATATAACATTCCTAAAATTAGAAATTAAATTAATTTGAATTATAATAAAATATCATAAGTTTAAAATAGAATGTCATTAGGTTAAAATTAAGGTTATTCCCCGGCGCCTTATCTCTGTCTACTCAATCGAGTAGTCACAAGCAAGGCGCCGGGGTTTTACAAATATGAGATGTCAATAATATTAAAATTAAATTTACTTAAATTAGAATTAAATGTCAAATGAAATAAAATTAACTGCCTAAATTATCACATAAATAAATTTTTGGTGTGTTCCCCGGCGCCTTATCTCTGTCTACTCCATCGAGTAGTCACAAGCAAGGCGCCGGGGTCCTATAATAGTCGGCAACTTAAAATCTATACCTCTCGCTCGGCCTGAACAAATTAAATTTGTGAACGTTGTAAAAAAGAAAGTCGGTATTCGGGTCGCCCAGGTTAAACCCGGCTCCCGTTTGCCTTTGAGGCCGCGCGCGTCACGCCCAGGGCGAAGGCGAGGAAGGCGTCTCGACTCTTGGAGTCGGCCATAAAGGCGGCGAATGCCTCGCACCTCACCGCCTCTCCCAGGAGTATCTCGCAATCAGCCCTTGCAGCTCCGAAACGGGGGCACTCCTCCAACAGGTGCTCCAGCGTTTCGGGAGTCTCGTCATCACAGATGCAGGACGGACTCCCCGCGAGCTTGAACCTGTGGAGGTACGCTCGAAAGCCGCCGTGCCCCGTCAGGAGCTGCGCCTTGGCATTGCACATGGTGAATTTGCCAAGGACTTTGTGGGCCGATGCCACGTCCGGGAAGAACAGTGAGGTGACGCGGCCTGTGGCAGACTCACTGTATCTGGTCTGCCACTTTGCCACCGTCTCCCGTCTCACCTGCAGTTTTGCGTGTGAGACGGGATACAGGTCGTAGGCTGCCGCGTCTTTGCGGGACAACGCCGCCCTCTTGGCCAACTCGTCCGCTCGTTCGTTGCCGGGGATCCCGACGTGGGCCTTGATCCAGTAGAACCGGATCAGGCCCCCGTTTTGCTCTATGTCCGCCAGCTGGCCGTGGATCTTCACGGCCAGCGGGTGTGTGGGCGAGGTGCTCCTGAGCAACTCCAGAGCAGATCTGGAGTCGCTCAGGATACTCGCCCTGATGGGAACGGGTCCCCCGGCAACGAGGTCGAGAGCCTTGGAAATCGCCACCATCTCCGCTTGGAAGACGGAGGCGAATCCCTCGAGCCTGAACCCCCTGGTGCGGACTTCAGCGCCGCCTCTCCACAGAGTGACCGCTCCCCCCACCTTACCCTCGATCTTGCTGCCGTCCGTGTAGGCCCGGGGCCAGTCGTCGGGCACCTTGCTGAGATCCTCCACGCTGGCCACCTCCTCGAATTCGACCGGAGTCCTGCGAGCGGGGTGTGCCAGCGTGAACGGGCTGCAGCGGCTCTCGACGTCCCGGCCCGGGAGCGAGGCGAGGGGCCTCCCCC
Organism: Yponomeuta plumbellus; assembly: GCA_947310845.1. Taxonomy (NCBI): domain Eukaryota; kingdom Metazoa; phylum Arthropoda; class Insecta; order Lepidoptera; family Yponomeutidae; genus Yponomeuta; species Yponomeuta plumbellus. Next base: position 5,116,064 of record OX371209.1, on the reverse strand, counting down.
TTTTCAACTCGTAGAGTTGAAGGGCCTCCTCGGCCCTTAAGTCGAGGGGAAGGATCCTCGCCAGTAGGACGGCTGCTGTGAGGGAGGTGGTGCGATGGGCCTTCGCAATGCGGATCGCAAAGGCCCTGGTCACTCTGTCGAGTACGGCCCTGACGCCCGCGCGCTGCGCGACAGGTGCCCAGACGTTGGCCGCATAGAGGATGGTCGGCTCTATGACGGTAGTGTAGAGCAGCCGGACGATATCGGCATTTAAGCCCCAAGTCGCCCTGGCCGCTCTAGACACCATCTGGAACCTAGCCATGGCTTTGCCGCAGACCCTGTTGAGGTGGCTATGAAAATTGAGGTTCTTGTCGATCGTTAGACCCAGTACGGTGATCTCGTCCGAGAACGCGATGTCCTCCCCTCCAAGACTCAGTTTGGGTGGGATTACATCGCGCTTCCTGGTGACCACCATAGCTTGGGTCTTCCGAGCGGCGAACCTCATCTTAGCCGCCTCTCCCCACTCTGACACGGCTACCAGCGCGGTGTTCAGGATCCTTCCAAGCTCACCCGCAGTCTGCGCCGCGGCGATAATTAAAATATCGTCCGCGAACGCCTGCAGGTGAGCTTCGAGGTCCCCACCTCGCCGGAGCAAAGGGTCGAGTAACAGGTTCCACAGCAGGGGACCGCACGTCGAGCCTTGGATGCAACCTTTAGAAGTAGGTCTGTCTACTTGTGCTCCAGCGTACCTGACTGTGACCTTTCTTTCGCTCAGGTAGCTGCACAGAAGTCGGTAGACAGACTGGTCGCATCCTGTGGCCAGGATCTGGTGTTTTATTCCCGGCCACCACGCATTGTCGAAGGCCCCCTCGATATCGAGGGAGACTACTCCGACAATGCGTTTTTGCCCGACGTGATCTCTGATGAGCTGTACAGCGTCATACAAGGCATCCTCCGTGCTGCGTTGCGGTATGAAGCCATATTGGCGCGGGCTCAGTCCTCCGCCCACCCCGAGCTGCCAGAGCAGCCTCCCGGCCATCATCTTCTCCAGGATCTTCCCCAGGACGGACAGGAGCCCAATTGGCCTGTATGACTTAGGCCGCGTGTAGTCATCTCTGTTGGGCTTAGGCAGGATTTTGACTACAGCGGCCTTCCAATCCTTGGGGAAGTATCCTAGAGAGAGGCAGGCGTTCATCAGGGCAACAAATACATCATTTTTTGCCCGGATGGCCGCACTGCAGATGTCGGCCGTGAGGCCGTCCCCCCCGGGCGCCTTTTTGGGGTGAATGCCCTTCAAGACGCCCGAGAGCTCGTGTTGGGAGAAGGGAATAAACTCCCGCGGCTTGGTACTGGCTTCATCCTCCATGCGGGCAACTGTCTGTCTGACACGGGCATGGGTGTCGGACTCACTTTGAAGATCGTCAGCCGGGTAGAATGTGTCCGCTATGAGAGCTGTGGAACCTTCGGCGTCCAGGGTGCGTCCATCCGCGCCGCTGAGGAGGGTGTCCTCCTTCCGACGAGCGGCGCATCTTAGCACCCTGTATATGCCGTCCCACACGCTCTCATGCTCCTGCTTTGTGCAGAATTCTACCCAGCTGGCGGTCTTGGCCGCCTCAATGGCGGCCTTGTAGTCATCCTTGGCCACCAGATACTCCGCAACCGCCATATCCTTCCTGCGGCGATTTGCGTGCCGGATTCGACCCCTCAGCGTTATGAGCTTCCGCTTTTTAGCCTGAAGCTCAGGGCTCCACCAAATCACCCGTTTAGGTGCCTTTGGTGGAGCCAGCAGAGGGATCGAATCCTCGCACGCCCCATGGATCGCCGCAGTGTACTTTCCAATGGCCTCCTCAAGACCGCTAGGCGTCTCGCCTGATTTCGTACACAAAAAAATCCCAGTACAGTAACTTTGGATCATGCTGGTGATTATTATCTACAGCCGGTTGGACAGATAGAAATAAAAACTATTTTATAATTTTACGCTTAGTGCGCAAGCGCCTGCTGCCAGACGGATAATAATGTAAGGTTAGCATAAAAACCCGAGATTCGAATTCAAATTTCTTTATTCACGAAAACAATTTACAGGTGTGATATACTACACTTACTTTACTCTTGGTTGGAAGAGACAATCCACCGACGACACGAGAGCTCCGTCTCTGTCACCATGATTAAGCTCTGCAAATCAGAGCGGAACTTGGTCGGACTCTTCCGATAAAAAGTCAAGTAAGCGTATCCGGAATAACGTTAGTAAAGTCTTATTTAAATCTATCTAAAAAAATATATCTTTAAATGTATCTGTAAATGTTATTTATGAGTACAAAGAATATTCTATCTATCTATTTATGACGAACCCACCGAAACACAAAACGAAGTCTAGGCTGGCTTATCCCAGGAATACATGCTAGCTACTAAACCCACCTCAGCTCAGCGGAATCGACTACTCAGAAACAACACAAGGTAATATTTTTAAGGTCTGTTTTAATATTAAATTTGAAGTAAACCAGTAATCCGAAGCAGGGCTAGGAGCAGGGCCCCGTTTCATAGTTCTGCAAATATGTAAATACAATGACAATTCAATGTTGGTACATTTCATAGTCGAGATTAACAAGTGGAAGGATTGATTGATTAATATTGTTTTCTTGTAAGCACCATATTTTTTTTTATGTTTTACGTCTTTGGAATTAACTTGTGCCTACATTCTTATTTAAAAGTTGATGGTATCATCTTCTGGAGTCTGAAAATGACAATTGTAAAGAGATGCTTAGGTAATCATTTATTTATTTAAACAGGTAATCGTTAATATTTCTCCAATTAGGTATATTTTATCAGAGTGATAAGCATACCTTCAAACAATTCGCAACACGCAGTTGAATCAGGATTCGGTCCTTGACCAATGAGTCAAACATTAAGTTATTTAAGCCATTCATCGCCAAACACAATGCATATAACCACAATGTTGGGTTACTAGAACCCAAAACAAACCGCAAGATTTGAATTCAATTAAAAACTGAATATATGACGAAGCTCGTTTGACATCGATTTGGCAAGAAGAAGATGAAATGAAACAAACCGGTCAAGGATCAGTAGGCCTTGTACCCCTGTTATTACAAAAGCCAGTCAATTTGTGCCGGATGCACTCTAATCAGTTCTACTTTAAGGTCGACTTTACAACAAAAATATATACCTAGGTTGTTCTGCTTTTGCCTATACATACTTGACGGTTCTGCTCTGGACTTTAGAGAAGGTATGATAATCACTAATCACTTTTAATTTGGTTCACGCATTAAGAATGTATGCCAGAATAAAGACACGGATAAACGTACATAGATAGATAGAGAACACTTTATTGTACATAAAAAAGGAGATTACACAGGTATTTCTTAATCTAAGAGTACAGACGGTGGCCATCTCTAAAAGTGATCTCCGTACATGAACCTTGAAAACATTACAAACTTTTATTTACCTAAGGATAAGCCTTTGAATCTAGAGTATCAAACTTTTTTGCTGACCATACATTTGAATGTAAAACAGTACTCCATCCATACACAAAACGGTCTCATTCCGCATCCATTTCGAACTACTAGGAAGAAAAAACCATAAGTAAACATTGATGACTTTGATGATTTAGTAAAAAGACCACGAGCCAAACTCCAGCTGTACCCTAGGGTACAGGAAAATGTACTCTTCCCTTTCAGTGGGTACAAGTGTCATCTAATAGCACACTCCTTACCCTTTTATATCGGAGATATAAATTACTCAGGATCTTCTAAAATTAAGTATCTATACATAGTTACTTAAAAACAAATAATCCAAAAACAATAGCGAAAAAAAATCTGGTCCTAGTACAGGAGAAAATCATACTGTTGAAAGTCAAAGTCAAATATTTTATTCATAGTACAAACAAAATGTTTACTTTATGAAAAAGTTGACATCTAGATGTCTTACATAAGTGAAGTGTTAATTAATTTATGTTTGTCAGGAGGATTGATGGCGTGGAACCGTTCTCTCTTCAAAAATGCTACAAAAGGAAGTGCTTTTGAAAACTGAAAATATTGTGATGTAACTGGTACATCAGAAAAAATATAATCGAATATCGATGACGCGGAGGCTTGCCTTCCTTCAGTGGATTTCTTGCGAAAAACTCCCAACACAGAATCGAAATATCAACAAACATTAAGCTCTTGTTAGTTTAATTGACCCACTAATACCACCCAAAATCGAAAGTGCTATTAAAATTATCTGTCGTAGATTCATAGTCTCAAATTACAAAATCCTAACAAATATGTAAAAAATTAAAATTTCACAAGTCACAGTTTCAAGTTGGAAAGTACAAATTCTGTCTCTGACGCGACAAACTATCTCTACTTAAATAAGTTGTCACTAGTCTGAAGAGAAATCATTGTCGTGCTACACCTCTGCTATCACCAATATTTTAACGAGAAGCACGGTTGACAAAACGACTATCAATATCGAAAATTAATGAGGTTTTTATACGAAATCTGCATTTTGTAGAGCTTTACAAAAAGAGCTGGATTATAATTCCAACTTAGCAAAAAGTAAGTCATTGCCTCACATTGTTAACGTTTGATTAGTTGTCAGCAGCTACTTTTGACCTATTTTTGGCTATTGGGATTAAATGTTTAGATTATTGACCGAAAAGCAAAATCTATTTGCATAACCTGTCCGCCCATTTGATCTAGAAGTTATTTTGTCCAAGTAAACTTAGCCGCGGTGGTGGCACGGTCGGTAAAACGCTTGCCTCACATTCAGGGGGTCGTAGATTCGAACCCCGGATATGTATGTACCAATGATTTAACTACATAGGGTACATTTGTGAATCAGTAGTAGTATTCGTAAAGGAAAACGTGGTGTGGAAACCTGATTGTCTGTTTTTATAGACCTGAGCACTTGAAACAGCACCAATTCGCCGTGGGCACCCGTTGTAATACAGCCCATACTCTCTCTCTGAGAGAAGGCATGCGCCCTACAGTGGGACGTACATATATAGACTCCATTATTACAGTTAGTAGTAATATTTTTAACTTGTTAGTCATAGGATTTCCTATCTAGTAGTATTAAACTTACTGTAATTTTAAACTTTTAGAGCTCTCTGAAGGCATCCTCATCATCAACCCATTATGTCCCCACCGAGGGGCACGGGTCTCTTCCCTGAGGAAGGTATAGGCCATACTCCACCACGGGGGCCAAGTCCGGATTGGTGGAGGCTTGTAACACTAGTGGCTGGTCTTACTGTCAGGTTTTCAAACCGCCCTAAGGCCTCTGACTTGGCTTAACGACTGCCATCTATCGACGGCAGCCGGCACCAACTGCTTAACGTGCCTTGCGAAGCACGGAACCGCTCGGGAAAATGCCACTAGCGTTAGTCATCGACGGTCACCCATTCATGCATTGAACGCGCCCTATAAAGCTTAGCCTTCGTAATCGTTTTAAGATCACTAGGCAGCCGGAGCTACGAGCGATTTTGAAGGCATATTTAGGCTGTATCTTGGTAAATATTTTGTCTGTATTTTTTCCTGCTACAATAAAAAATATTCTTATCTTATCTAAATAGAAACTCTGAACCATAACGCAAGTGACGCAGCTTTATTGGCGGCGAATGCAGACTGGCTTACCTAATGATATTTAAATTAAGTCTCTACACTTGAAGGCCCGGTGATGCAAGACAATAATCTATTGACAACTCGACTGGTCACACAATGCATTTAAAGCACACAAAACGGTATTTGCCTGCGAAATTGTTGCTTTTCATACTAAAAAAATACGCCTTCCAAGGAATCACGTACGCTTGGCTCTACAAGAGTTTGCGGTGCCAACCGCAACACCCAGGGCATAATGACACAGAATAGATTGCACAAATCGATAATTTACGTGATCGAATACTTACTCGACATTTTAAATCGACATTTTCATAACAAAAACCCTTCGGAGTGGCCCAGAAAAGCGCCGCAGCTATACGTGTGTATTCAACGTTTAGTTGCGAAATATGCTACCTTTTCAGTGAAATCGGGTGAAATATTAAATTGGTCGTTTCGTAAGGTTAGACGTATGCTTGTAACGCTATTGTGTGGGTGTCTTTGATAGAAGATTGGTTGTTAAAAAGCGTGAAGTTAGTAGACGGTGTTAGGCAACAGTCAACAGTGTGGAGTGTGGACTGGTCAAGTATCGTAGGTTAGTTGCTCTACATTATTTTTTGTTAACTTTGTTGGGACACCTTTTGCTTTCTACAATGAATTCGAATGGGATTTAATTGTTGGTTGATTGTGTTGGCAGGTTATCTGATCATTAGCTCTTGTCCTTGATTGTGGCTAGTAGGTTATTGATTGCATGACATCACTAAAGTTATGGGGTTCCGTACTTGACAGAGTAGGAATCGCTTGTAGCCCCGCCCGCCTGAGTGACCTAAAACGATCACGAAGGTTAAACAACATAGGCCGCGTCCAGTGCATGGATGGGTGACCATTCTATGACTAACGCTAGTGGCATTTTTCCGAGCGGTTCCGTGCTTCGCAAGGCACGTTAAGCAGTTGGTGCCATCTGCCGTCGATAGATGGCAGTCGTTAAGCCAAGTCAGAGGCCTTAGGGCGGCTTGAAAACTTCTGACAGTAAGACCAGCTGATAGCGAGTGGTTGAGTGGACTGTAAGAATGTGATGGTTTGCTGAGGGAAACACGTAGGAAATAAATATTATGTTATTTATTATAATTAGGACGTACAAGGCGTATGATAGTGGCAAGACAACAGACAATGACAATGAAAATGGAAATAGAACATGACGTTTTATAACAAAATAGATCGCACCACAGCCAGTCGCCAACACCAGCCACTAGTCTTATAAGCCTCCACCAATCGGGACTTGGCCCCCGTGGTGGAGTATGGCCTATACCTTCCTTAGGGAAGAGACCCGTGCCCCTCGGTGGGGAAGTGTCAACGTGCGGAACACATAGCTTGGAGAACTGATGGCCGTTGGAGTGAAAAAGTTGTGACTTGGGTCTCGATTCTATTAGTGCATTGCAGTACGATGAGATATACACGGTCGGGTCACGTGACGTGATTTTTCATACCATTGACGCCTAGATAGTTTGATATGCATGCGCGTGTAAACCTGAAGCGGCAATGAAACTAAATCCATCCAGTTGTCATTGTACTACAATGCATTAACAGAATCTAGGCCTTGGTGACCGGACGACGTTCATTGCCGCTTTTAATCTACGCGCGCACACGTACCAATCCTTCTAGGCATCAATGATATATAAAATCAAGTCACGTGACACGACCGCGTATCTGTCATTGAACTATAATGCACTAGCAGAATGAAGCGGCACTACACCGGGAAGCTAGGAAAACCACGAGGGAGGCATGTCCTGCAGCGGGAGTGAAATGTCTGACGATGATGATGATTAATATAAACGTAATTCGTTTGTCCCCAGTCCCTGGACGGGTTCGCGCTGTCAGTGGCGAGCGACGGGAGGTTCCTGTACATATCTGAGACCGTCTCAATATACCTAGGATTATCACAAGTAAGTACCAGTAACCTTTAAACATAAACATTAACATACAGGCACGTTCATTGCTTCTGGCTCACACTAGGATACCCTGTGTTGTGGGAATCAGAAACAGCGACATCACAAACATGTGAACATCCAAGACCTGGGGTTTTTTTCGCCAGCCGGGATTCGAACCCGGGACTTAAGTTATTTTTTCTGTATTATTTCTTTTGTGCAATAAAGCGTAACAAACAAACAAACAAACAAACAAAACTTCTCGCATGGTAGTAGATGCGCTAACCACTGAGCTACAGAGCTCGTCGTATAGTTGCATTGGTAAGGTTGTATCGCTCGCATATTCCGATAACTTTAGTTTTTGTAAAACATTAAATAAAATTTTGAAATGCGGTCTGAGGCTTTTTTAGACGACTTCAAAAAAGGGTGCTTGTCAAATCCTCGGGATCTTTTTAAAAAAATTATGTAGCTGATTACTCCAAGACCCGTGGACCGACTTGGAAAATCCTTGTTTCTTTTGAAGGGCATACTTCACAGGTCCTATAGTCACCAAGTCCAGCAAAAAGCCTGACAGAAAGTCTGAGGCGGGGCACAGGAGAGTAATTATATGTTTTGATCGTATGTAAGTATAAGCCCAATTCTATGTGCTCTCATCAGTCCATAACCAAGGAACTGATTTTGACAGTCAAGATATCAATCGCCCTCGCCTGAGTGTCATATTATTATGGTTTATAAAATCAACAAAAATAAACACTTCAGAGACAAATAAAAAACTGTAATTAGAAAACGCTCAAGGTCACGCAACGAGCTATGGAAAGGGATAGCCCTTTCCATAGCTCGCAATTTCTCTACGAGACCGAATCCGGAATGATGAGATCCGTAGACAAACGAAAGTCGTCGACATAGCTCTCCGGATGAGCAAGTTGAAGTGGCAGTGGGCGGGGCAAATAGCACGCAGAACTGATGGCCGATGGGGCCGAAAAGTGCTCGAATGGACCACACATCGGCAAGCGCAGCGTAGGACGACCAGCCACAAGATGGACAGACGATCTTATCCAAGTGGCAGGAAGACGCTGGATGCAAGCCGCTTCCAACCGGTCTTTTTGGAAATCCGTGGAGGAGGCCTACCTATGTCCAGCAGTGGACTTCGTGGACTTCTTGTGGCTGAATGATGATGATGAAATGATGAATTAAAAAAAACAACCAACAATCCACATACTGGTTTTAACGACAAACCAGGCGAGACCCAAATTCACGAATGTAACTCCTTAGGTTGGTCCCGCTTGCTCAGTAGTTCAACGGGTTAGGTATTCATTCTTTTCCTGTTTTTTATTTCGTAAATCCAACGTCTCACCATAAAGTAAACACTCTTCCTCCCAACAAAGCGTCCAGGCCAACCCGCGGGCAAAGCGTCAAGATACGCATCTGTCGCTCATTCACATGCAGCCTTCATCCTCCATAGCGGCGTCTTGCGATTGCATCTGGGAAATTTCGGCGGCAAGACGCTTGGAACCATCTTGGTAGTTGGTACCATGTCTCAATAGGCACATATGGTTGCAAACATCTTAGGCAATCCGTAGTAGTCGATTTAGGATTTCGCTGAAAATCTGCGCTGTAGGATGCCCAGCATCTATCAGCACATCAGCACAGTCCTATTGCCGAACCATTCCACTTTTTGATTAAAATAGATCTGGTTAAAATACTCTGTTATTAATTCTCCAATAAGTTATTATAAGGGTCTGTTTCACAATCTGCAGATAAAGTTCCGGATAAGCTATCCGCAACCAGGGCTGCCGTTTGTTCTAAATTGAAGCCATAAACGAACACACGCAATATAGGTTTTTTTTTAATTTAGAACAAACGGTAGCCCTGGTTGCGGATACCTTATCTGCAACTTTATTTGAACATTGTGAAACAGAGGCTACGTATGAAACGTATCTGTTCTTGGCAATAAATGGTTATTCATTCATTTAATGGTTATTCATATTCGTTCATTCATTAATTTATCGCACTTTTTATCGTAGTAAGCATCCCATATACGTCACATTTTAGGACACAGACCTTCTCTCAGAGAGTTTACGGGCTTAATCACCACGCGTGCCCACAGTGGATTGGCGATTTCAAGCCCTGACATCGACTCCGACCCGTTCGATTCCGATCAAAATGACTTTATGTATCGATTCCTCTTTATAGTAACTGGCCGGCACAGCCGCCTATGATGATTTTAAGTAGTTGAAAGGGAATCGCTACGTTTTTGTTTGGATGTCAGTCGATCCCTAGCTTGGCTAGGCGATACCGACGAAAAAGAGAAAAATAAATAATATAAATAAATAAATAAATAATAAACTCACGCCCGTTATCCCCGAAGGGGTAGGCAGAGGCACCAGTCTCTAGAACTGGACCCACGTTTTGCCGAGTTTATTAGGTCCCAAACGTAACAAGTGGCAAGCCTGTCGCCGTTATCCGGGCACAATTTATCAGCGAATGGTGTTGCTGTACAAACAAATGTACGTAACTAAAAGTCATTGGTACATGCGTGGTTTGAACCCAGACCCTCATGATCGAGAAGCAAGGGTCAACCCCACTACGCCACCACCGCTACGCTAATATATTTGCTAAAAAGTATATTTTTAATAAAGAGGGCTACATTTATATATTGTCTGAGCTCGTCGAGCTATTTTTAACCATCTGAGAAACATTATATCTTATGCTTTTCCTGGGATAATTCTGGTGCATAATGTCGCATGTAGACTTATACTGACTTGTAGGCACGCTCTCCTATAAAAAGGGTGATTCTCAATACTGCATAATTTCTTTGGCCTATTTTCTTTTCAAATTAAACTCAAGAAAAAGTAACGTATATTGTTATAGATGCCACCAAAACCTACAAATACGTTACAATACAATCTTCAGGGCCAGTAAGCCTACAATATATGTTAGTTTTTATTGAGTTAATTATATGAAAAAACAGGCGCTAAAGAAATTATGCAATTTGAGCCATTTTCTGAGAATCACCCAAAAATGACAAATCCGACCAAATGCTTCTGACTTCCAGATATTATGTGAATAGCTGAGACAATCAGGTTTCCTAACCATGTTTTCCTTCACTGTTCGCGAGTGGTATTGCTATGGGACAGTTAGTGGACTGAAACTCTTCTTCTTTCTTCTTGATAGCGTATGCAGCTTTAAAAAAGAAACCAAAACCTACTTTTTTTTTAACTATCATTTCTGTGTCACACTGCCGGGCAAAGGCCTCCCCTTTAGATATCCAGTCATCCCTGTTCCCATCCAACTCTTCAGCCAAAACCTGTCTGGCCTCGCCTCTAAGCAGCGATGCGTATAATGCGCCACCTAAACAGTACACGTCTGTGCAAATTTTGGTTACCTACGTATTATACGCCACAGTACATCGCAGCACTTATTCTAGTCTGAACACAACGTTGTTTTTATTGAGGTACTTAATTTTCCGCTAGATTAAACTTTTTCTATTACCTAAACGTAACATTGAGTCAGATTGTCCAAGTGACAACAGCTGACACAATGTTGCGTTTTGTGTGCTGTCACCGAAGAGATATTGTTTTCACAACACGTCGTGTCGGAATAGACGACCGTGTTCGCCTGTACCGCAGTCGGCGGCGCCAGAAAGAGCGCATCCGGTCGTTACAGGCTAGATCACAGATTAGTTCGTCTTTCACACGTGATCTCTGTGTGTCAGCCAGCTCGCGTACGTGGTCTGTGAACTTTAGTTGCGTTTCGAAGTAAAAAAGGTTGTAGACTAGGGTTTAAGGCGTGGACGCAATACCCCCCCTTAAAAATACAACTGAACGGAAAAGAAGTGAGGCGAGGACGCCTAAGATGCGATGCTTTGTATAGGCTTACAGACACAGGCCTTGCCCTGTGGTCTGTGACTCTAAACAGCGCCTCGTGTCTTTTACGCGACCCACATCCTTTCTGAGTAGCCAACGCCTTATAAGTCGAGTATTGGACGAACTTAATCTAGCTGCTACACCGTCAGTCATCGCCATAAGTGCCCTGCCTCACTAGGACGCCATGGCGACATCGCCAGCTAAAGTAAAGCCAATTTAATAGGCCACATTTGACATGTGTCAGTCTTAGCTTCATAGTGAGGTGACCTGCTAAAAAACATCGATTACATCGAATGAATCGATACGGACTTCAAGCATTTGTGAATCGAATGCAGTTATTATGAAAGAGTACGTATAGGTACTGTAATTTTAATTGAGTTCCATTGAAAATCAAATCAAATAAAGAATTATTAATCAAAACCCTGTCCCATTATTGTCTAACCTAAATTTATAAAACAAAATAAGACACGTAGGTATATAATTTAACCAAAAAAAATGCATTTATTAACTATGACTAATATAATTATAACGAGTGTTGTCATCGTCATCACTGCTGTCCGCTCTCAGAGATATAATTAATTCTCCTTCGATAATGTTATATATTCTCACATCTCGTTCAAAATTAAAACAAAAATTTTCTTTGTCTTCTCGACGACTTTGCCAAGAATATCCTACGAGTTTTTTTTTTTTTGGCTAAAAGTGTAATAATATAATAAAATGGGCCTCGGCCTTAACAAGAAAAATACATCTAAATTTTTTTTACAAAGATTTGGCCTCGCCTTTTACACGAAATACATATTTATAAAACACAACAAAGATTTGGCTTTGGCCTTCTACAAAGGATTACCTGTATTAACAAGTTGTCTTCGGATACAGAAAAAGGAAAAACGTTAGACCTGGCTGCACGGACGAAAGCCCTTTGCCTATTCTGCTATTAGCAGAAAAACAAGATAAAAAAAATAAAATATAATGAAACGGATTTTGTTTCTATTTAATTATATTTGTATTTTTTAGATTATTAAAAGAATAATATAATAATGTGTTTCACTTCTCATGCTATAAAAGTTCGTCTTTATGTGATGCGTACCTACTAGTTGTACAATCTAGTAAATAAAATAATCACAATGTGGAATCATGTATGGCTATACATTCCTTCACAGGTAATCACTACATTCAATTCAACTTTTTGACTGATGATTCCTCTGATTTTTACGGTAACATCCCTAGTTTTTAAAAATAAAAAGGGTTGACCGACATAACCTTGTGATGAAGTTCAGTTTTTTAGGACAAACATTGTTTATTAAGTTTAGAATGGTTTTTTAGTCAAAGTAAATTGTATTAATGCCTTCTTTTGACATTATTACAATAAATGAGTATTATTAACTGAAAAAAGTGAAGCAATTGTGCAGTTCAAACTTTGAAAATATAAATAATATTGTGTGCCCTGCGTTACAAGGTTACGTTGATGAATTTTGATGAAGTGTCAAATGGGACCTATTAAATTGGCTTTACATTACGTATCCAAGCAGTTTGTATTGAATGGGCGACGTTGCCAGACCGCCGCCAAGTGAGTTAATGGCGACGTTGCCCGACCGTCGCCAAGTGAGTCAGGCACCATACGTTTCAATATTAACTGCTATTATATATATACTGCTATATTAACACCATTCGCTGATAAATTGTGCCCGGGTAACGGCGACAGGCTTGCCACTTGTCACGTTTGGGACCTAATAAACTCGGCAAAACGTGGGCCCAGTTCTAGTGATTGGTACCTCTGCCTACACCCGCGGGGATAACGGGCATGAGTTTATTATTTATTTATTTATTATAACTGCTTGGATACGGTCGCTGGCGACCTCGCCATGAGGCAGGGCACTAAATGCTTGAAAAGATTTTTTGTTTAGTAAGTGGCAACAGTTTGATAGTGGATAGAATATAGCTATAAGTGGCAAGTGGATACAAGTGTGAGTTTATGTATGTATAGCAACAAGGCCCAACTCGTGAAATTAAAATAAAGCGTTTCTACAGTTCGTGGAAATGGTGTCTAAGTCAGCCTCCGTATCGCAAAAGCAAATAACCTTCATGCCTACCAAATTAATTGGATTCTGACCGACTACGACTTGCACTATTTTTAGCGCCATTTTAAGGTAAAAATGCACTTTACAGCTGGAACTCCGTAAATAACACAAAGAAGGAATGCAAGAATTTAATTTAAAAAAGAACCGAGAAATTTCTACTCCGACCAATAGAGAGCGTCCACATTTGCATGCAGATTAAAATTCCTAGACAAACGAGATTCCATATCAAAAACCTCATTCCGCAACTCGAGATTATGTATAGCGACTATTATGATGCCTTTACGCCTATATCCCTGAAATGGCCGAGGCATGAAATATTTTTGAACTTAAACTTTCGTAAGCACTACAATTGTTAACTTTATTCCGCATATCCGTCATTGATTCATCATCATCATCAACCCATTATGTCCCCACCGAGGGACACGGGTCTCTTTCCTGAGGAAGGTATAGGCTATACTCCACCACGGGGGCCTTGGTGGAGGCTTGTAAGACTCTAGTGGCTCGTCTTACTGTCAGAAGTTTTCAAGCCACCCTAGGTCTGTCTTGGCTTAACGACTGCTATCTATGGACGGCAGCCGGCACCAACTGCAAAAAAAGGCACGTGCCTTGCGAAGCACGGAACCGCTCGGAAAAATGCCACTAGCCTTAGTCATAGGTTACCCATCCATGCACTGAACGCGCCCTATGTTGCTTAACCTTCGTGATCGTTTAAGACCACTCAGGCAGCCGGAGCTACGAGCGATTTTGAAGGCATATTTAGGCTGTATCTTGGTAAATATTTTGTCTGTATTTTTTCCTGCTACAATGGGGCTATGAGCGAGTCATGCTCGCTCGTTCGCTATGATTAAGCTCAGCAAACCCTGGGCCTCGATTCTGTTAGTGCATTATAGTTAAATTACAGTTACACTTGGGTCGCGTGACACGCTTTTTAATTCCATTGACCCCTGGGTTTACGCAGTCATGCAACTGTGTAATGCATTTGTAGAGTCTGGGCCCTGGTCGGACACTTCCGATCAAGATTTAAGTAAGTGTATCCGGAATAAAGTGAATATAGCAAGAAATATTTATTAATGACTCGCGATGCTCACACATACCTTAATTTTACCTGATAAATTAATCGCAATTAGGCACTTTCAATATACCTATGACTATTTAGGGTCATAGGTACAACTTTAACGCTCCTTAGTTTTCTGTTTCAATGCCTGTCTGATGCAAAATAAATTAATATACCTGAAAGCACTTAAAATATTTTTTTTAACAATGTTGTTATTCAAAGATTTCTCAGTTAAAAAAATTGCAAATAACTCCCAGAACGCACCGTCGAAAGTGACAAGAAAACCGACAAAAACGCGAAACAACAAAATTAAAAGCTCCACTGAAATATCCCGAAAACTGGGAAAATTTCGCTTCCAATATGGCGGCGCTACCCCCTGAGTGGGAGCGGGACGGGGCTATGACAGCCGAGGGAGATGGAAAGAGACCGATGGGGTATGCCAGTCACGTCCTCAGAAGCCTGCGTGATACACATTCTAATGCCCGGCTGCCAACCTTGTTTCACTACTAGACTGAGTTGGATTCACCCTTACCAGCGTGTTTTCTCCTTCTAGTACGGCAGTACAGGGTTAGGCTTTTGTTATACTGAAGACTTTCAGTCATGAGCTCGCTGTGACGTCAAATGCAGTTTAGATTTTGGCTACGAGATTTGACACTTCATTAGAACTAAAAATACCTATTACGAGGTAGTGGTTTACGCTTCCTTTATCGTCAAATGAAGCTTAGATTTGGCACACAGTTTCCCTCATGATATTTTCCTTCGCTTGATATTTATTTTCCCATTGAATCGCCATTGGCTCATGCTGAAAATCAGGGCCGACTGGTGTAGCTCATTGTTACTAATTATGTACATTCGTGACTTAGAAAATAATAAATATAAGAAAATAAACGTAACTTGGAAAATAACGTCTTAGGACCCCGGGGTTGGAATCGACGATCTCTTGCTATGCAAGGCAAGCGTCATATAACGACCGCACAGAATAATTTATTATGTGTGTGAATAGAAATAAATAAAAACGGTGATAAGTAAAGTTTTACATCTAAAAGTTCTAATTTCAAAACATGTAGAGCAGATACAAATCGTACTGGCTCTCAACAAAGTAAAACCTGCATCAATTTGAATTGAGCTACGAAGCCTGCCACATTCACATAAACATACTAAGAGACGGCAAATTTGCACTCCTAGTTTTCCGACGTCAGGTTTTAGGTGTCTGAAACTATATAAGTGATACTTAACTTGTCTCATTCATGTTTAGCCCAGTGGTGTATTTACACCCTTATGCCACAACGCAACACATCTTCAAAGACCATACATCTACGTCTCACTTCAACTTCTGTGTACGTCAGACACAAAAATACATAAACTTCCTTGTAAGTAAGTCTCGAGTATAGCCAGCTTTGTCTGAAAGTCGACAGCACATCACTTCGACGACACTACTTAGGTCGTTACCGTCGAGTTTGCAACAAAAATTTACGTTTGATCTGTGGCCGACTGTACCTGCAGTTCAAAGTAGGTACTTGGACTGAAATTAGAATTGAAAAAATACTCCAAGTCGTCAGTCTTCCACTGTTTGACATTTGATAGTCTTCTGTCACGCTTATTTGTTGCATGTAAGATCTACATAGGGACTTCACACACGACTGCTATAATATACATTACATCCCGGGAGGTATAGCTTTACATTATATTAAAGTATCACACAAGGAACAGGTAACGTAATGTATATTTTGCTTCATTTCGTTGACATACGTCTCGACCGACACACGTTCCGGCTGCTAAGGCGTTATACAGGGTGTTATGGATCTGTCGACTTACTACTAAGGTGTAGCCGTCCTTAAAAGGCATAACAGGTAAACAAACATGGCGCACCAATAAAATGTGACATTTCATAGTGTTGGTTATTACTGAATGAATGATAGACGAATGAAGAATTTCATTATTGTATGAACGAAATTTAAAATTATGTTTTGACGACCTCTGTGGCGTAGCGGTTAACGCATCTGCTTACCAAGCGAGAGGTCCCGGGTTCCATCCCCGGCTGGAGAGAAAAAAAAACTCCAGATCTTGGATGTTTACATGTTTCTGGTTCCCACGATACAGGGTATCCTAGTGTGGGGCCGGAGGCAATGTATGTGCCTGTGTGTAAATGTTTATGTTTATGTTTCATGTTATGTTTGATTGGGTGATTCAGTTTTATATGTACTTAATTTAATTTTACAGGCTCTCTGACTAATGGCGTCAAACATGTTTTTGATAAGTTTCAAATAAAAAATAAACAAGAAAACGAGACAAGAAACGATAAGTAAAAACCCAAGGCCATAGGTTGTAATGCTGGAGGACCCAAAAAACAATAAAAACCTGGCAAGGGACACCCCGTACAAGGTTTTTAAAATGGTTTTTCGCCTTGCTAGGTTTTTGAAATTGTCAAAGACGGTTGGATTTCACACGCCATCGAGCAACGTCAGTAAGAACGTTAGTTAGAAACCTTGCTAGGTTTTTAAAGTTGTCAATCAGACAGTTATAAAAACGTTTACAAAATACATTCAGTTATAAAAACGTTACAATAAGGGCCTGCGCAGACGAAGGACCTTTATTCGCGGACTCTTTTATCCGCTAAAGTAGATCGCTTACAACACCTGCATCGAGTAACGCAAACGAGGGATTAAAATTACTACGTACAAAAAGTCCGCGGATCCACAGTCCGCGGAGAAAAGTCCGTCGTCTGCGCAGGCCATAATAATAATAAGGGCCATAAAACATGATCTATTATTATATTAAATTCTGTGTAATGGCTCTCGAAGTGATCAACTCGTTTTTTGGCTCTCATGTGAAATTTGTCTCAAGACACTTACTAGGTTTTGATATTGTCCAGCCGACATAACTGGTTAGTATTGCCATGTATTGTAAAAAAACATAGCAAAAAGTTTCAATAACGTGCGAGGTTATACCATTATGTATTCTGTGGTTATACTAAAAATAAAATCAATCAAACTTTAACTTTTTTTTAAATACAATATTAAATATAATATAACAAAAAAATGGGGGTTAAATTAAGTTAAATTTAATACCAACCGCCATTTATTTTGTTACTTTGGTTTCTGGTGCTATACAGGGCGTCCCAAAGTTATGGGACATGAAGGGAAAGTACCGTAAATATCGTAGATAGGGTATTTTGCTGAAAGAAGACTTTATGTTATTTTTAAAAGTTAGTAATTTAGCATTCAAACATTTTATAAGAATTACTTGTCTCATCTTGGAATCGAACCGACTTAAATATAATTAAAAACCCCTACTTTTAAGATGCCAATCGAAAGAATAGCCAAAAAATAATAACTCTTCTTTTAAAAGAAAGAAACAGAGTGAAATTAATCATTTTAATCAAATTAAAAACATACATAAAATGACGTAGTCAATTAAGTTTAAAATTAAAAATTAACTACGAACTACAACTATGAACTACAAATGATCTACGATATTTAAGGTACTTTCCCTTCATGTCCCATAACTTTACGACGCCTTGTATACCCTAACTTCCAACTTTAAAATAACATCGCAATAATTTCATTCATTCGTTCTTTCATTCACTTCATCCCACCACAACAAAAAAATTACAAACTAATCTGTGTAGTTTGGCTAACGTGTAATCAGAAATTCGATGAATTTAGTATTTCGCCAAAAACAATAATTCTAAGCAGAATTTAGGCCAGTTTTCGTTGAAATGTAATGCCCCTGTGTCTTAACTAGTGTCTTCAATTAAATTTGGTAACCTACATCGAGTGATGCTTGTGGAATGCCGTGTTTTGTGGTCGAGTGAGGTTTGTTTACCTGTTATGCCTTTTAAGGACGAATACAATATAGATTTAATAGATAGGTACAATCTCAAATCTCAATCATCAGAAGATGATTGAGATTTTGATGCGCGTATGCGTTGGCACATGTGCCAAAAATAGAACGATGTGCATTGAACATCATATAAAGTAAGGAAAATTCCGAAGAGTTTAAATTATATGCGGAATTATCAGACATCGCCAGCAAGTGGACAGGCATGATATTATTACAAAATTGATGACCACTGTGTTGCTACACTTTTTTTTCTTTTCTTGAGGTAGATTGATTTTTGTTACTATCCTTCATGTTAAAGGCAACTTTAATGTTATATTCCATCACTATATACAAGTTGTAACTTCCTATGTTATATCAATAAAATCATAGGTCATCAATTATTATTATTAATACGTTTATTGCACATAAGTAAAAATTACAATGGCAACGCGGCGGACTTAATGCTACAAGCATTTTCTACCAGTCAACCGCAGGAGGTGTATCAATAGACTGAATCGAAGAATTGCTCGCAGCCCTGGCCGCCTGAGTGATCTTAAACGATCACGAACGTTAAGCAACATAGGGCGCGTTCAGTGCGCGGATGGGTGACCGTTTATGTTTAACGCTAATGGCATTTTTCCGAGCGGTTCCATGCTTCGCAAGGCATGTTAAGCAGTTGGTGCTGGCTGCCGTCGATAGATGGCAGTCGTTAAGCCAAGTCAGAGGCCATAGAGCAGGACCAGCCACTAGTCTTACAAGCCTCCATCAATCCGGACTTGGGCCCCCGTGGCGGAGTTTGGCCTATACCTTCCTCAGGCTTACGGCCGATTTCTGAATTGAGAATTTCGCTAAGTAACTACTTAACTCTAGTGCTGTCTCGTCAAGTTTCTCAGAAAAGAGCGTGACAGAACGTTATTTAAATATTTAAGTGAAATTCTTAATTCAGAAACCGGCCTTTAGCGCGACTGTTTATATGGAGCAAATTTATGTGGATCAAATGATTTTTTTAGTATTTAGTATGTCGTTTAGCGACATAAGACTCCTAGTGGAGTTTTTTGAATCACCAAGAAACTTTTTGAACACCCTTTACGAAGGAAGATATATCGTAATATACGGAAAGGTATTGGGAGGTATTGAAAGGTATCGAAAGGTAAATATACATCTTCGTATCGCTCAGTACTTATAAGGTACGAAAATGTAAGGATGTATATTATAGCTGTCGTGTGTGGTCTCCTGACGATTTCTATGGAAAGATGTAATGAGATATATCGTGCTATAATATACATCCTTACCTTATAGCCGTCGTGTGTGGAGTCCCTAAGGTATAACTTGTATATTATTTCTTTGCGACGTTGATAGTACGAAACGAGATACAAAACTCTGGTGACCTCCACTAATACCCTAATTTAGTTACGGGAACTTTTCATCGTTTAGTAAGCGTATTGTTGAAGGCAGTTAAAATCAATGTCATTGTGTTCAGAAGAAATATCCGTATGTAATGTACCTAGGTATATTAATTCTAGAGGTAGTCGATAAGTAGGGCTATTTAAGTCTGTTCAAACTTAGGAATCCAGGAACTGTTTTAGGTTTATACCAGTTACATAACTGCCAGTTTTGAGAAAGATCAATGCTTACAACGCAACAAGTAGGTTGATATAAAATATCTGCAGCTATACTAGAATCATATTTTTCTCAAAGTTTCCCATGTGGAGTTTACATTTATTTCTGGTTTGATTTTTAATGTTACGACTGACAGACTTACCGACGTTTGTGATATGGATTTGACAGATAGACGATTGGACTCATTCAGGATTTGGCGCGCATCATTTAGGGGCAGAAGTCTGAATACGCGCGGCCATCTTGGAAAACGCATTTTTGGTCCTTCGAGCCGGAGTCGGAAAACTTTCACGCGGACCACAGAAGGCCGTGCCTACCCGCCGTATGCAAATGATCTTTAAATAAATTTATCAAATACATAATTGTGTGGGACTCTACTTGGGATTCAGGCAACGCGTATCCGTGGTCGACTGACGCATGTGAAATGCGAGAGACAATGGTGACATTACGGTGGTCGGTTCTGGGAAAGCGGCCGGCGGAATATTATATGCCTTTTTTATGTAGGTGGGTGAGTATTTGTTTTATTCGGAGTTTATTTTTATAACGCCAATGTGACTCGTAAACATTCTATGGCGTCAGCGTGCCATTGGTAGATAGGTTATTTTATTTTATTCGGCTCGAAGAACCAAAATAAATTATATTAAATTCAAAATAAATTCCAAACATTCAATATAGAGTTTCTATCAGCTCCTACATTCTGTTAATGTATTGTAGAACAATGAAGACTGCATGAACGTGGCAATTTAGTTTCATTGCCGCTTCCAGTCTATGCGCGCACACATATCAAACTTTTAAGACGTCAATGGTATGGAACAACACGTCACGTGACCCGACCGTGGGTCTATCATCACACTGTAATGGACTAAAAGAATCGAGGCCTAGGTATGAGTCGATTTAGATTAGGAATAATGTTTTGTAATCACCCGAAATCACACAAATCGCAAGAATCTACAGCCTGTTACCTAAAAGACATGGTGATGTTTTTTCTAAGGCCTTCTCAAATTAAGGTCAAGTGAGGTGCCAGTGGCCCGGCCGCCGCCGGCGCGTCTGAATGGAGGTAGTTGTCACGTACGTTGTCAGCGGGTTATGAATGAACGGAAGGCTTTATCAGGGATCTCTTGGCAGGTGGTGGGTTCCTAGAAGAGGCCTAACGAAGCCCAGGGTCGAGTTTCATAAAACTATAATTCGTAGTTTATTGTGACGTTGAGTGGTCGAGGCTTCCTACGTGTAAATCTGTGGGTTAATCGACTAAGTAACATCGTAAATGTACGTTGAATTGGTATGAACAGCATGAAATCTAGGGTTGGCATCATAAACGAGTAAGACTATCCACGTCATAGGTCCGGAGGTGTACAACAAACTTTCGGAGGGTACGAGTGCCAGTTGTGAAGTCGCGTTTGAAATTAAATAAAAAAAAATGGCATATCACACTTCTCAGTGTTTCTATACTTACGGCGAATTCCTCGCTAATAAATTTCACGACGTAGCGTAAGGTGCATATTTTGAAATCCTTAATAGAACGTTAATAATATATTTTCAATATTTTATACTATTTTACCTATACTAACCAATTATAGTTGATTGACATTTTGTTTACATGTTATTTTTGACATTTGTTTATTACATTTTTATTTATTAAATATTATTTTTAATGATGTCTATATCTATGTACAAAGCACATAAGCAACATAAAAAAATTAGCCTATGAAAAAAATATATTAAAAATTATTCTATCACATTTTCATTATCTTTGCTGCTATGAAAACATTTTTTTACAAAACATCCTGCCATCGTACTAGGGCCGACATTGTCGTATGTTGTATAGGATGATAATTTAACGGCAAATTGCCCTATGTTCTTTACTCTGCCGACCCTAGAATTTTAAGTTTTGTGAAAAAGGCGTTTTTTTTAGTTAGTTTTACTAGGCGTAGTTTTTCTGGCGGCCAGGTGCGTTCGGTGCTTAGGAGCTTTCCCAGAAAGTAGCATCTTAAGTCAAACTTCTAAGTCAAGCATCTTAAGTTCAGTTACTGAACTTTGAAAATGCAAATTTAGATTGGACTAAAACGTTTACCGAATCCAGGTTTAAGTATGAAATGTTACCTAAGTACAAATAAATGATTTATCTATTTTTCATAAATAAATATTTAAAACCCGAAATCGAAGTCAAGTAATAGAATAAGTGAAAATACCGTCCGCTCAACTTTAAGCCCTAAGCATAAAAATGGCCGAATGCGAGTCGGACTCTCATACTAAGGGTTCACAGCAGCTACAATTTTTGAATTATTTTGTGTCATTTATTTGATTTAGGACTCTAAATGGGATTCCAACTCAAGGTTTACTATGTTTTTATTATTAACCAAATAAAACAATTAAAAAAAACAACGACTGCATACGAGTATACACTCAACTCCCTATGTACCTACCAATTCTTTCTTTCCATCAATGTTCTAACTTTCTTTTTTCCTTCACGTAGGTAGAGATGACTGGGAGCTCTGTGTTCGACTACATCCACCAAGCGGATCACGCCGAGGTGGCTGAGCAGTTGGGTCTGTCGCTCGCGGGCCGGGGTGGGACCGGGTTGAACAGCCCTGCGTCTGGAAGCGAAGAGGGCAGCCAACACGGGACGAACAATCCTGATGGTGAGTTTCATTCTCTGCTCGCTTTATTGGGCTTCTCGCTCGCGATCCCCGGTGGGGTCGTATCAAACAGCCCTCGTCTGGTAGCAAAATAGAATGAACAATCATGATGATGAGTACAATACGGCAAAGATTTATCGAAGAATGAAGATACCTGTCTCCTTCTAGGTTGGATGACGTGGATTGTAAGAGCTCTCAAATATTGTGACTCTTCAGAAAGTAAGATACAATAATCGAATACAATAGAGACTTACATAATAGAGGCGACGGTTTGGGTTTTGAGGCTTTAAAAAAAAACTTCCACCCAACACAATGTGAAAAATGCCACAATGTGTGACTTGAACTGGTCACAAACTTGGATAACCTGTGCTATGGCGACCAAGCAAAGAAGTTAGAAACATGGAAATAGACGCAGACTGAGTCTTTTTGTATAAATGCCTGTATAAGTGTACCGGGGAAATTTAAAACGTAGTTAACCTTGTTATGGGTGTTTTTTGTCTCTTGATTCTTATACGTGTACCTAGACAATCATGTCCGTGAAGTTAGTGAGCGTTCGTCACTTTGCGAAAAATACAGGTGACGAGCGTCTAGCTGGGCTAACAGGTGACGACAAAAAAATCTTCGATGACGTATTTTTACCAGCCGCCATTGTTATCCAGCTACCACCAGCAATCGGCCGAAAGTTGAAGACGAAGAAATCAAAATAAAACGATGACAATAAATGAGACAACAAAGTAAAGCGAAATACCGCTATCCGCCAGCCGTCTTTAGGTGTTTTCCGGCAATATTCACATCGATAAAAACTCGGCAATTACTGAAACGTCTCGTCCGATTTAATACAAAAAAGGAAGAATGAAAAAGAAGTGTTACAGAATTCAATTACATTTACCATCTTCCTGAGGACGTTGCACCTACTTCGATCAGCGACAGGACCGGAGTTTTCTCCCGCTATGTCGAATCGCTCAACGCTTACAATAATAAGTTTAAGCCCAAACTGAAATTAGATTATTGTAGCTTCGCCACAAAATAGCGACGCTCCGAAGACCAAAATTCAAAATTTGAATATTCGCAATACAAACAAAATGTTTACTTTATGAACGTCGAAGTTGTTAGTTTAACAATTAATAGATTACGTGGTGAAACAAAGAAACTCCCACATTTAACCATTTTTTTCAAAACAGTCTTAATATAATTAACAAACTTTTAGCTTAAAAATATTACACATGGATGTGTTGAACACTAGACACATTTCTCCTCTGAATACATTTAATATTAATCTAGAAGTACCGTTTAGCACCAGATCTTTGTCTTCCTAATAATCGTTGATTTTACATGAGCTTTTTTGCACAGAGTGTGCTTAAGACATTTCTAAAACCGCGTCGGAAGTAACTCTAATATATCTTGGGGAGTCTTGTTGTTGAACCTTATACAATGCCCCATAAAGGAAGTATGCATTAACTTTTGCAAGTCTAGATCGTAGAAATGACAATTTATGTTTATTTCTAGTATTATCGTTATGATGGCTACTAAAAGTTTCGAAGTCTTTGTTATTTTTTCGAACATACCTACATAAATGTATTGGCTTGTAACTCTTTCAAACTCGAAGAAAACCCAAGGCAGGTAAAACTGTGGCACTAGAAAAGAATAACGGTGTTATTTATAAGCACAAGATAACTTCAAACACTCAAATAGTCAAAGTCAAATAGTCTAGTTCAAACAGTCTGTGGTGGTGATTCCTGATTAAAACATAACGTAAACGTAATGGGAATAAAGATGAAAAAAAATTATGGTTTTGAGGAATTGTGTTTTTATAAATAAGGCCATAAATGTGTAGTTTCTTTGTTAGGTTCTTCTCCACATAATCTATTAATTGTGAAATTACTTGGCAATTATTTGATTATTTCTCACTTGTGAGATAAGTGACGATGGTACTCCTTGAAAGCACAAGCGGATAGCGACATTGGGATCCAGTGATTCAGAAATGTAACCCTACACTAGTGCGACGTTCTGTATGCTCCACTTTTGCAGCTTCACGGCGCATTGTGAACCTTATGAAACCGTCAATGGGGTGTCAGTACTATCTCTTTATGCTCTTGATTAATATTTCATTTCAACGCCCTGAATCTATTAGCTGTTGGTCTTGCTACGCATTTGCCTGTTTGGGTGACCAATGCGTAACTTAATTTTAGATTTACATTCAAAAAACTGTGGTGCTTAGCTTAGAGCACCTACTGGAGATCTCCAAAGATCTGATAGATTACGTCATCATTTATTCTAAGTGATATGATGATATAGGAAAAAATACGACTTTTCTTATGTCATCACAACCATCCCGTCAATCAAAGTTCATTAAAATTCCACCCAAATAGAATTACCTTTTTTCAACAACCACCTTCATTATGTTACCGACTTCTAATTTACTAACATGTTTCCAAGGGCAAGCCACGGATCAATTTCAATTTACTCCCTCGCGATGTATCGAAAAACGATTACGGTTTTAGGAAAAAAAATCAATCAATCCCAGGCTGATGCGACAGTCAGGTTATTGTCGGATGACGGCCGTGGTAAAGAAACATTGGACTCTGGTGCAGTGGAAAAAGTGGTCACATTGTCACCTGACAGGCGTGTAGACGTTGTCGAAAATCCATCTGGGTCTGTCAACGGAGATGGATCAGAGATTTCTAAACTTTAGTAGTCATTTTCTAACACACAGAAGTTGCGTTGACGTCTCTGAATTCATGATTTTCATCACATAATAGATATCTTTAAACTCATGTTTAGTAAACAATTTAAGTATTGTGGAAGTATCATAACGAAAACATAGTAACAGAACAAATCTTTCACGAAGCTGGGTCTAGTTTCAAATTCGTCAATGTCACAAAGAACGTAACTTCGTAATGAGTCATCCTAGCTTCATCTTAAGAATGATTCGACATTCAATACTCGTATGCAATTCGGTGTATAGTAAAAAGGTTATGGCAGGCATTGCAATAAAGATTCAAATCAGAATAAGACAGGATCTTTAAAATCGATAGTAATATATCGATGTCAATCTTTGCACATTTTATTGCACTTGACGACGGCGCATGAAGTTGATATGCCAAGCACCTGCGTTTTAAAACCAAAATATTTAGTTAAACCTAATTCGATAAACTTGAAGAGAAAACCAAAGTTTGAGAACGTCAGATTCCCAAACTGAAGGAGTCAACATAAAATCAATTAGAGCATGGTGCAAACGGTTTGACGGATCCCATAGCCGTGCCTGAAGAGAAATATTTTAATTAAGCACAAGTTGATTGACCACAAATTATACGATTAGCGGGGGCGAAGTGGAAAATGAATTGATAGTAAGCTCTAGATAGATACAGTAGATAAGTAGTCAATACGAAAAATCACCAATAAAAAGAAAACTTAAAGTTTTGTCTGGTATTATTATTATTATTTACCGTTAAAGTTCTTGAAAAGATTTTTAAAATAAACAGAATAAAGGGTTTTCGGATTAAATTATTTTGTCAGGTACTTACTATCTCTTTTTCTGTCGAGGTCAACACCCCGCAAGCATTGTTTTGCCTTATTTATAGTATATAATAGCCTATGACTACCAAATTATTGTTACAAAAAAAACACAAAAATCAGCGTGTACCCATTTCGGAGAAGATCAATAACAAACACTGTGGCGCAATTTTTTATATTATGCTAGCTTTCGCCCGCGACTCCGTCCGCGTGGACTTTAGTTCAAAATTTTACAACCCCGTTCACTTCCTTAAGGGTTAAATTTAGAAAAAACGACGAAACACGTGTTCAATTAATTGTGTTGAAGAGTATTTATTTCAAATTTCAAGAAAATCAGACAACATTTTTTATACCTCCCATACAAATTTTGGCAACCCTTTTCGCCCCCTTAGGGGTTGAATTTCAAAAAATCCGTTCTTATTCCTTGCCTACATTATATATAGATCCTCTGTGCCAAATTTCAGCTTCTTAGGTCAATATATATATATATAATAAGATTAGTTTAATTGTATGTCAGTACATTTTGAAGTTTGCTTTATAATCTTAATCGTAATGGGTGAATAAGTTGTGAAATCAGATTTTATGACTGTTTTTTTGCCCTTTTTTCCTCCAATTTTATTTAGATCTTGCTATATTATGGGGTAGTTTCTGCGCTGCTTTCAAATAACACATTTCGACTTTGCATTCTATGCAGTGTTTATTATGTTCACAGTATCGTCAATAATGAGCTTAGCGGCAAGCGGGAGCCTCTACCGGGGGATGGACCGTGCGTTTTGCGTGCGGATGAAGAGTACGCTGACGAAACGGGGGTGCCATTTCAAGTCTTCCGGTTACAGGGTAAGTGTCGACTCGGTTTTGTGGTAACTGAAGTTCTGGCTGGCCGGATCTGGATCAGTAATTCGTGATCTTAGGTAGACTTAGCGTTTTACAAAAACCTCAGAATGCTGACCGAACTCAGTGAATCGGACGTACAATCAGTTATTTCTTTACTTTCAAACCTCATACATAACATAAGTGGTGAATCACGGGCAAGCTAAAAGAACTTTAGTTGCATAAGTAATATCCTTGACAGAACTAAGTAACAAACTAAATCACACTGCCAATGCAAAAAGGGCATTAGCAGCAAAATTCATAATGCGAAAGGAAGCGAAAGCAACACCTTTATCTAACACGACAACAACGTAATTTATACACTCAACAGTCATTAATAACCTCGAGAACGACTGTGAAAATTTGTGGACATTATTCTTTTTTATCTCTAAAAAATTAAGGAAGAAATGGACGCTTAATTTTCATTTTCGATCTAGGTCGGAAGAGGCAACGAGGGTGGCGAGACCTGTCACGGAGGTAACTGGCGGGTGGGTATCTCCTGAAACCGGTGATAGTCTAGTGTCATACCCACGCTTTATAGTTCAACGATGTGACCATTTGGAAAAAAACGAAAGACTGCATCGCCTGAGAAACTATAAATTGAGTGGGATACGCACCACCTATGTTTAGTAGCCATAGTTGTCGAAAATAAGAAAAAACAAAGCAAAAAGTTAACCTTCTCAAAACTGAAAAAAAAACCGCAAGTGAAATCCAGAAGACAAATATGGGACATTTGTCTTCTGGGTTTCACTCTCTTTGGATGATATTTAACGCTTCCTTATAACATTATAAATGAATTCATAAAGTTATCTCTATCCCGTCGGAGAACACAAATATTATTGGATAGAATTATTGTCCTGCGTGGGGTGCCGCAAGGCTCTATTTTAGGCCCATAATTTTTGCCCCCGACGCGGTGTTAGAACATAAACTCCGATTATATCTCAAGCGACTTGCGAATTTTCTTGGAGTTCGTAAAACGCTGTAATAGATTGTTTTTCTTGGGGTCTCGAATGAAGTGTTTATAATAAAAAGTATTTATAGCCGGTTAAGTGTTTTGGGTATTCTTGGGATTTATTAGGTTTTAGGTTAGACAGTTGATGACTGACTTTTAGTAAAGATATGTAACAAGTTAATAAAGCACATGGGTCACGTTTTACATTACTACAATTAATTGTTAATAATGACAATTCGTCGCGTATTGCGTAGCTGATTAGTATCATTGGTTTTCCTATTTATTTAATTCAATTAATTTATTTTAAACATAAAAATCCATTTAATCAAATCTGATGTCGTATCTTAATTATTTATTAATCAGTGGTTATGCATTCGATGCATCGAATTTTTACAGTAAACCATCAACTGTTGTTTTATGAACTGGCGCCTCTGATACGCTCCTCACATCAAATTTAATGACAGTCAACCTATGTTAATGAAATTCATTACATCAAATCCACATCGAGATTGCAGCGAGAACGTAAAAACGGCGAAGTGGAGAAAAAGTTTATAAAAGTTCCAAGAAGTATCATCATATGAAGGCCCTAAAGCCTTTGACCTGAAGCACGTTGCAACAAAGGAAATCCAACTAAGAGCAATAATTCCAACTTGTCTTTATCTAAATGGCCGACGTGAAGCTGGAATATCGGCGAAGCAATTAGTACACGGCCATTTGTCATTACTCTAGCACTAAATAAGGGTATTTCGCCCCGGGACGCGCGTTTATTGGTTTAATTTTACAATTGGTTTGTGGAAGTTTGGGTTTAGGGCTTGATTTTCGATGCTGATTACTGTAATGGGTTAATGCACTTCTCTTCGCTAATTTGGGAAAGAAATATGTAGAAAATTACAACGGGCTTAAAACAGGCTTCCTCTTAACTATGGGGCCTCCCGAGCAACAATATAAAAAAATATCGATTCCTATGGATCTATATAAAATTTACGGTAAAAAATGCTAAGGTCCAGTAAACCCAAAACAAAAAAGGATTGGTTAGATTTTCAATTACAAATGGATTATTCTTTTATCGAAAGCACCTTAAGTTTTTGCTAATACGCAAAGAGTTTTCCGCATTTTCAGTCGTCTCCTAAACCTACCTTATCTTATTTTCAGGTGGTCCTTATGCTGTGCCGTCTCCGACCGCAGTACACATTCTCCCATAGCCGAAAGTCGCCGCCGTCTTTGCTAGGCATGGTGGCGCTGGCCATAGCGCTGCCACCGCCCTCTGTCCACGAGATCCGATTGGAGTCCGATATGTTCGTCACGAGGATCAACTTCGACTTTAGGATAGCACACTGCGAGCCCAGGTATTTGGATGTGTTTTCTTGCCCATTTGAACCATCTTCTGGTTATTCTGATAGGTTCCGATTTGGAGTCTGAAGTCATTAACTTGGAACATGATTTTTCAGACCCTAAACCTCAGAAGAAACGACAAATTTAACCTCACGCAAAATGTCATACCGCATTAGCCTCCCTATTTAATTGTCTACCGAAATTAATAGTCTTTCTTTAGACGTTTACGCCCAAACTATGAGCTTCCATCCTCCTTACAAAAATTGGTCGTTAGCAAATGTACTCTGAATACACAGAACCTGAAATACTTTCAGCAATATTTTTTACCGGTCCTTGATACATCTTTCTCTCCTCTCAGCAGGGTATCAGAGCTGCTTGGCTACACGGCGGAAGAACTGACGGGGAAGAACCTATACGCTCTCTGCCATGGCGAAGACGCCAACAAACTTAGAAAATGTCACGTAGATTGTGAGTAACTATTTTGTTCTTATTATACCTACATTATATGTAGTTCCCTTATGTCTTGGGCAACGGGTTTTATTGGGATTACTTGGCATTCGTGATGAGTGAGGTGGAAAATCCTGCAGCTCTAGGCATAATTTCCAGTTATGGTGAATCCGCTGCTGATGGTAGCGTCGCGGTGCGACATTGCTTAGAGCATATCAACTCTTACCGACCGACATACGCGACCGACCATAGCGTACCGAGGAGGAAATTAAAGCTTAGACGCCTCGGAAGATTAAAAAAAAAAACAATCACTAAAATACAGACTACTTTAACTACGAGTAAATGGATATGAAGCTACAACCATTCATTATATTAATATTATTCTCCAATTCACAATAACATTCAGCGGGTTCCACCGATTTTAACCAACTAGCAGGCTAGTGGAATGGCGTTCAAAGCTGGAAGAAACCAAACGCCCAAACTTTCAAAACATATTCCATGATTTTCATCGCTGATATGTGTAACGTTACCAAAGTCATCAGCCGTGTCTTCAATTGCAAACAGTCCTTCGTGAGTACGTTATCGAATGATTCCAATTCCATTGTCGATGACCCAATCGTGGTGAAATCCTCGCAGTATAGTGGCGTAACTCGTCACTTTGTATTCAGCGTTGGCCCTTTAGAAATTCATGTCAAGAAGACGGCAGGCCAGGCGCAAGGGTGTTAGGAGGAAAATTTATCGCTGCCACCAGTTGGTTTCTAAGAAAGATTGTTTTGTTGTGTAGAGCGCTTCAGTTTGAAAGTTTTATTGTAGAACTCTAAAGTTTTATGAGCAGGTTTAGAAAGTGTTACGTCAACTCTTACGTTGTTGACGGCTTGTCACTTGTCCCAAAATACAGTAAAAATGTGCCATCAAAACATGAATATTCTATAATCTCCATAGACTAAGGTCGTTCGTATGAATCAAATCTATTTTTTTATTTGTTATGGTGATGCATTAAATATTTCATGCAGCATGTGTAAACAGTGCTAGACGTTAGCCCAGCTTCGTTCAAATTCAACATAATCCATGGAATCTCAACCTGGTGATTAATCCCTTCTCTCTCTGAGAGAAGGCCTGCGTCCAACAGTGGGACGAATATAGACTGTATTGTTATACATCCCCAATCACTTTAAGCGATAAGATCGCCAATTGTATGTAAGTTACCATTAGGTACTTAATTAAAAGAAACCCTGTATATTTTTTTTATTCTCCCTGGTTGTGCAATAAAAACTTCTTTAACTATCTATCTATCTCTACATATTTATCTGTACGTTCTAGGAACCGTATAGCCTACATAGAAAATATGCCTATCTATGTTCTGAAAAACATGGCGGAATTCTTATTCACGTGGTGTAATCTTTATTATATTACAATTTTATAGGCATTCGTCAGAGGAATACAATTTTAATCCCGGCCGACGCGTCGCCGGCCCGTCTTCGTGGATTGTGATATGAATAATAATGTTTATAGGTACATCATTTCGGTTTCCTTTCCAAGGGAATAGACGTGGGAAATGACATGCCTTAATATACTTCGAGATATGTATGTATAAAAGCTCATTCGTCCTTTATTACTGTGCGCCTCTGAGGTTTCCGCTTCTTTGGGGTCTTCTTTCCTTGCTATAATATCTTCGTGTATTTCATAACTTTTGACGTCTACTGTATCTGTATCAAATTTTTGATCACGTATCGGATTAATTTTGACTTTGCTTTTGTCTGTCTTCCTGTGCGGAAGTCTAAATTCTGTACGTTTCCTTTCTCATACGAGCGACAATTTATTTTCTTCGCGCCTTATTTGAGGGCTCACGTATGAATGGGTTACCCATGACGTAATTAGCATCCTGTACTCCTTCACCTGACACTCGAAAACAAAATGGCCGCCGCTTTAAATGCCAATCACGAGGCGCGACAGCGAGCGAGTGATTTTTATAGGATCTTCTCTACGCCTTCGAGCGCTGCGATAGCTTTACTGGTCCATCAATTTGAATTTAAAATGTCGGTGTTTCACTGGATGCCGGTCAAATGTGGACAAATCCGGGTGCGGAATAACAATTGTTGGTATTTAATTGACAAAGACCACAGTGCAGCTACGTACAATATTAATCCTTATTGTGGTCGAAGAAGACCTACACTCAAAATAACACCGAAATCATTTGTATAGTTGTAACTAAGGCCGGGTGTTTGTAATAGAAAGCGGGTGAAGTGATGGCGACTAGGTAGTCATTGGGAATTCTAATGGTCAAATTATTTCAGTAGCAGTTTGTTTTGTAAATTTGTAATGTAAAGTTTGTATTAGGTACTAGAGTTGTATTTGGACGTGTTCGTTTTAAACAAATTATTTCCTTCTTTATTTCGCCGAAGCTGTCAACTGCGGTGGCAAGAATAAGTATATAGTTAGTCACATTTTAAAATATTTATTGCACAACCAGAAAAAGGTAATTATAACTAGGATTTCTGTATTAATCATTTTGGCAAAATTTGCTGTGTTTTAATTTGCCGCGTTCATAATTTCTGCATATTCGAGCAGGCTTTGAAAATAGGTTTTTAAATGAGACACGAGCCGTTAGACGTGTACTACATCTAACTGCTCCTTGGACTAAGATTGATTTAAAGCACATTTAGTGGCAATTAGTAAAAAATGTGTGACAAATGTATAGTACCTAAATAAATATAACCAAAATCCGAAATATTAAATTCAACAATCAACATCAAGTTTTGAGGTGCCAGACAACAAATGACTACTTTAAAACAGTTTCACTTGCTGGCTTTGGGCCAACGTATTGCTAATTAGTCACTGACGAAGGGGGCAACAATGCACAATGTCACAACAGTACCAAAAGGTTCTACAATCCTAATGATTCACGTAGCACAATACACGTGTTCCGTAGCTGCCTTATTGTTTACGAAATCGCGCATAAGTATAATGGATGCAACTGCTTAAAGATTGTTTAATAGCATAATAGCCAGCGTCATCAAATTAATATTGATGCCAAAGAACATATCAATATGGATCGGGTGTCGCTAATTTGGCTGGTTCAAGGTCGTTTTAGCAAACGGTAACACAAAGGAATACTGCCCCAAATTGCGTGACTTCTAAACGACCTCCACCCAAAAGCATAAATACTAGGCGAAGTTTCAAAGCTTAAACAATGACGATACCTAATAAATAAGACTAGTTCTGACGGATGTAAGTGCCATGGAGGGCCATGAAAAACTAAAATCGAGAGTAATTTCTCAGGTGAATAACTCGTAGGTAGTTTCAGTTCAAGTGTCTTCAAAATGTGAATTGATAATTCCAGTGGAGCCTCCAGTCTATCCCCCAATACTTAATTGCACTATGAATCTCTTTTGTTAAATTAAAATTTAAGCATTAATCGCCACCAAAACATTAGTTGATACAATCTTCTTAGTTTTAGTTTTTCTACGCCAAACCTCTTAGATTCACTCAGTAAACAGTCTCATGAATAATATGTTTTTTGTTCCAGTAATAAATAAAGGTCAAGTCCTGACGCACTACTACAGGATAATGAACAAAAACGGAGGCTACACGTGGATGCAGACTTGCGCGACAGTCGTGTGCTCTTCGAAGAACGCGGAGGAGCAAAACATTATCTGTGTTAATTACGTTATTAGGTGAGTTTTCAGACGGAGCTAACTAAAATAATTAAGAGGTAAACGAGTCGTTGCGATGAAGTACCAGAATCACCTGTAACAGAAAACGATTTCGTAAAATCTTAACAGTTTGAAACTATGTTACCTAAATAGACACAGAAAACGTTGGTTCGTTTAAAATTCTATTAATAGAGAATTTAAACCTGTGAACAAAAGTATACACGACCGTACATTAACCAATTCTATTCTCTTTCTAGTGGTAGAGAATTCCCGAATACCGTGATGGACTGCTGCCAATTAGAAGAGAGCGTCCAGGGAGTCAAACGGGAGGAGGCAGTCGGTGACCCCGAGAATGGACCTCCGGACTCTGACACTCCTGGGGCCCCCCCGGCTCCACCCAGACATCCAACCGAGAGAACTGAAGCACAAAACAATAGCGACTCTGCGTCAAGCGCCCCTGTATCCAGTTCAGACGTCACACATCTAACCAGACTTAGCGATAGCCAACCAATACCTCTACAACACAACAGCACAGAACGAACTTCCCCAATTCCAGCTAGAAGACTAAAGAAAAGAAAGCACACGACCGATTGCGATGAAGAAAACACGGAGCGAGAGGAGGAGACGAGAAGAAAATCGACTTCCAATCCCGGAGCCGCCATTTCACCCGTAGAAAAAGTAGCAAAGACGCTTAGTATGCCTGAAGGGAGTTCGGACGCGACGTCTGTAAGAGACTTAGAAAACGCCATGTCGAAGCATCTACCCTCAGTCGCGTTAGACGGAAAGGAAATCTCGCACAGGCCAACAGACTTCTCTACTGACGCTTTGTTGAAACAACAGCAGCAGAAGTCGACGATACAATGGATAGGGACGCAAAACCATCACATTAACCACCTCAACAGACAACTGCCTGGTAATCACACGACGCCGGCATCGGCGTTGCTTAGACAACTCTACGCGAACAGAGAAAGCGTAATCAGAAGTAATTTCTTAGGGGACGGAAGAACGGGAGGATACTATTCAGGGGACGGCCAGTCAGGGCCGCTGCCAACGCCGCCTGGCAGCGAAGGCTCCGGTTACGGAGATCAGTTAGGCCACAAAGGCACAGAATTAGGAACATTAGCTTACGGTGGGTATGCGGACTACCATTCTGCCATGACTCCACCCGGATCCGTTTCTCCTAGGGATAAGCAATACGGGATCTCGTACGATAACTCTGCGTATTCCGAGGCGCTTAGGCATTCGTATTTAGGTGAGGCGCCGTTGCCTTTGAAACCCCAAGCGTACTCAGCGGTGCCAGGAGCGTTGGATTATGCAACATCGCTGGACCAGACACAGTACTTTCACCCGCCATCGTTTCACCTTTACCATCCCCAAGCACATCCTGCGCATGCGTCTCATCCAGCGCATCAGGGAGGAGACAAAACCGGACCACCAAATACGAATTGGTATGCGCCAAGTTCATAGCCAGATTTTTATAGGTAACTCCGGATGTTTCGACAAGGGGATGTGTCTTTTCAGTTTCGCGTTAATTTTGAAATTCTAATCGTTTCTATCAAGTAAATTTTCCTTACTTTATTGGAAGTTTTGAAGATAAGTACGTAAATTTGATACATAGACAGTGCAATGGAAGGAGAATTAACGACATATTTATTACATTCCATGACAAAATTTGCTTTCTTCATTGTGTTGTTTTGTTTCAATAGCATTGTAACGTATACGGATTATTAAGACTTTTTAATCTAAAAAGCAAAGGAATGAATGTAATCTCACTCAAGGTCCGTCAAAATAAAATAGAAGGGGACGTCGATTGAATGTATAGTTGTTCAACGGCATGATATTAATGTTTTGTTGACATTGTAAGAACTATCAACCAATTATTTTTGAACTAAAACTTTCGTAAGCACCACACATTATTTACTTTATTCCGGATACACTTACTTGATTTTTCGTCCGAAGAGTCTGATCAGGTTTCGCTCTGATTCGTCAGACACGATCAACTAACGCCACGAGCTCCGTCTCGACTCACCATGATTAAGCTCTGCGAATCAGAGCGAAACCTGGTCGGACTCTTCGGACGAAAAATCAAGTAAGTTTATCCGGACTAAAATTAGCAATGCAGCTTACCTAAATCGGTACTTTGCATGATGCGATTTCCTTTGTACGAGTTGCCTATTTATTTCGCTCGGGTTTGAATGACATTGCAATCCGATTTTTAGCCTCTAATGTCGTGAACAACAATACATTTAGTAGATTTTATGTCCTGACCTTAATACTCGTTTCCTCAACTAACACTTTTGAAATATGTAACGAGAAAAATATAGGTGATGTAAAAAGCATTATAGCATTGAGAATATATTTTTTAAGGCAGAGCAGAATGACATAATGTTGTTGCTCTTAGCGCAATTAATGATTAAATAATTCCTTTACATGGAACTGTGCCAAAAACTGGTGCTAGAAGATGCACTGAACTCAAGTAAAGTTGTATTTGCTCGGAACGGTGGAGATTTTCCTACCAATTTCCGTTTAAAGGTCTATCTACATTACAACGGACCGGAGACGGGACTGAGCACGATTTCAATGAAAGATAAACCTAAGCTGAACAAATTACGAGGTCAGAGACTACAATACTATTTTCAAACTAAAATGTTATTCAGGATACACTTAACTACTTGACTTTTTGTCGCAAGAGTTCTACCAGGACCTAGATTCTGCTAATGCATTGTAGTACAACGACAACTGCATATGGCGATTTAGTTTCATTGCCGCTTCACGTCAAGGCGAGCACACAAATCAAACCTTCTAGGCGTTAATGGTATGTAAAAACACGTCACGTGATCTGGCCATGCATCTGTCTTTGTACTATAATGCATAGCACAATCGGGGCCCAGGTTTCGCTCTGACACTTCCGACAAAAAGTCAAGTAAGTTAATCCGGAAAAAGTTGATAATGGGCTAGTTGCCCTAAAAAATGTAATTAGTCCGTCTTTTAGATTATTCAAAAATTAGGGACCCGTATTTTTTTATTTGTAAATTAGACCAAAAATGACAAAGATATAGCCCATTCAAGTTACGTGTGACGTCACGCCGTGCTGCATTTTTTAGCACGGAGTGACGTCACATGTAACTTTAATGGGCTATATCTTTGTTATTTTTTGTTTAATCGAAAAAAGAAAAATATGTGTCCAATATTTTTTTATAATCTAAAATACGGACCAAATAGAATTTAATTATTTTGACCCTGGAAACTACCCTATTCCAATCCTAGTGCTAATAAATGAGTTTCCGTGGTCATAGACATAGAATCCTAATAGATCTGTGGTACCGTTGGCCGCCCTATGGATGAAAGTGGGCGGTTTTTATTGCGGTAGTATTACATTACATTACATTTACATACAGGCACATACATTGCTTCTGGCCCCACACTAGGATACCCTGTGTCGTGGGAACCAGAAACAGCGATAGCGATTATAGTCTCTGTCCTTACAAGTAGGTATTTAAGGTTTATTTTACTTTGTATCATTGTGGGAGCACGCCGCCCCAGGGCGCTTCTTCGTAAGTCCTTTACTGTGTGGAGTTATCAGATGAAAGTTGCCCCGAGCTGTCAAATATTTACATACCTACATATTTTGACACTTGGGAATCGTCAAAATGTAATACCGAATAGAAATGACAGTTATTACATAGAAGGGGTCCGTTGTAATAGGGAGTCGTTTAAATATGCTGTCTCGCTCGCGCAGTAAAACGTTTTTAATTATTGAAAAAAAAAAAATTGTGAACTTTTGATGGATGTCGTTATGTGGGTTAGATGCGTAGTTAAATTACGGACAGTTCACATATTTTTCTTGTCCGAAATTGTTAAATTATTTATTTATTTATTTCAACATAAGTGTTTACATTCTGCTGAATGTCAATGTACCTACTATGGCAGTCGCTATATTAGTAGGTATACTATTTTGATAGTTAGTATACTAGTTGTATACCATCATACCTTATTCTGTTCTTACATTACAATGTTATACTTATACTTCAATCAATCAATTTACTTAATCAATCGTTATTCAATCTTACCATATTATGTATAGTAGGTATATTTTTGATTGCGTTTCCCCCCTCTTTTTTATTTAATTTCTTTACACGCCTATTCACTTTGCCCTCCTTTGCCCTCGGTTGACTGGCAGAAAATGCTTATGAAATTAAGTCCGCCGTATTGTACATTATTTTAAGAGCAATAAAAGTATTCATAAGAAAAAAATGACTATGCACTGTTTATATTCCTCAATAAATATATAATATAATTAATAATGATATACTGCCAACTGACATACCTTGAGCCTGTGAGATTAATAATAATTCAAAATGTCAAATGGTGCGAGCGAGACAGCAAGCTTTTCGTAACAGGAGCCCTAAGCGTCCAATACACTACTCGCGAAGTTGATCAAACTTGTACGAGACCAATGTTCTGTATGACGGTTTTGGTGATACATAAATTGCCGTTTTCGAAACCCGTGTTTTGCCAAAGTTTGATCGACTTCGCGAGCAGTGTAGAAGCCGCTTTACATTTTAATGTGGCCTCCACACTGCTCGCGAAGTTGACCGAGGTTAGGCGAATACGGTAGTGTGGAGAGGCACTTCGTCTTACTTCGTCCAACCTCGAGTGTGTAGCTACGTAAAGTCTGTGCGTTATCATAGTGTCACTTTGATATTTATCGCCTCGGCACGTGGCGGCTTTTCACAAAAGAAATTAAAGGAAGCCGACGCGGCGCAAACACGCTAGTGAATTTGGCTCGCTGCTCGTCTCATTCTACTATTATGTAGATCACGCAATTAAAGAAGTAAATCAATCAGTATTTTAGAATGGATTTATAACGAAACGATCCTGCATCACTTAGGTAGGTACCAATTCTAAATACCGGTGGAGATGAATATTCTGAGGACACTTCGAGTGATGAAGGGTAGTGTTTTAATTTGTGCTTCATTAGGTATATTGTGTACCATATTTTTTTTCTATTTAAAGTACCTATTTTTGCCGTCTAAGTTTTATTATTGAAATAAATGTTTTTTTACTAAAACCAAGATTGCCTTCGTGTGTACCGACACTATCTAAGCGAACGGACTTTACTTCGGTGAACTTTCCCGAGTAGGTACCTACTTTGTCGAGGAACTTCGCGAGTAGTCTGGAGGAGGCATATTTCTATAATATGGTGTTCAGATAGTTCAAGTTGTACATTTTTACAATGACATTTACATCTACTAGGTACCCTTCCAGTAAAATTTAAACCTTGTTTTACTATAAAAGTTAGGCTAACGCTTGTGGCATATCATTTTAAACTCTATTACGTGTAGGTAAGACTTAGCGAAAAAATAATCTGTACATTTTTGTAAAATATCTACGTTTAAATTATGGTTTTAACAAACTTTGACTGTATTTAGTCTGTAAACTGAACTACTCAGCTGTTGTATGTACATTCCGTTAGATTAACTAAAGATTCTCTTATTGTAAGTAATGATTACTGATATCTACCGACATTACAGACTAAGAATTCAGTGTACATAAAATAATGATAAAACAACTCATTACTACCAATAAGGTATTTATAATAACGATAACGGTTTCGTTCAAAATAAACTTTTTGCTCATTATATTAAGTTTCAAAGTGGGTTGTGTCATCCTGATTCATTAATGCTCAAATAGTTATACCCAGTAATAAAACGACAAGAAAAATCAGCCCAGTTATTAAATACTCAAAAAAATATATAATAGTTCAAGCATTTCGCTCCTAGATTTATTTTATCGGACGTTTTAAATTTATTTTTCTACAAATTGAAATTTAATTAAGCTAGTAGGTGTTATGCAGTAATTAATTGTACTTAATAATTGTAATATTTATGCTATAACTGTGCAATATGATGAGTAAAAAAGGACGTTGTTCATTTTTGTTTTAAAGCTTTGTTGAGTAAAAATCTTATTAAAAAATAAATGACTACGAATTGTAAGTACTTAAAGCCTAGGCTAAATCGCGAATTTCTGTTATGTTTATATTATTATGTTACTTCTTATGAGCGCATTTTTGTAACATTTTAAGTAATTGTACATTTTTATTTTTTATTGTAATTGATTACGGATGATGCGAGGAAAAGAGAAAACTTTTATTTGTCCAAATAAACAGTTAAGAATTTTGATTATATTTTGTTTTATTGGAAACATTTCGAAATTTGATTGAAAGCGTCAATTTGTACAAAAAAGGATTGAGAATCATAATTATGATTGAAGTTGCGTCAATAGTGATTATGTGAATGTTGCCATTTTTTACTTAGGTACAACCACATACATTGCTTCTGGCCCCACACTAGGATAGCCTGTGTCGTGGGAACCAGAAACGACGACATCACAAACATATAAACATCCAAGACCTGGGTTTTTTTGTACCCAGCCGAATCCCTCTATTCCCACCTGTTCTGCTTAGTAGTTCTGTCGGCAGAACTACTGGGATTTTTTTTACCATTAGTTCTATTCACAGAACAAATGCGAACCTCTATTCCCACCTGTTCTGTCGAGTAGTTGCGAATATCTGAGAAAGAAGGGTGTAAAGCATAGTCTTATAAATCACAGGACTAATGGTAAAAAAAAATCCCAGTAGTTCTGCCGACAGAACTACTCAACAGAACAGGTGGGAATAAAAGCATTAAAGTACGTTAGTAAGTTAGTACAAAAAAGGATTGAAAATCATATTATGATTGACATTGCGTCAACAGTGATTATGTGAATGTTGCCCAAAGCCAAAATTGACACACCCTGGTCTCTGCGTACCTACCCCTCTGGGATACAGGCGAGAGATTATTTTGCACAAAATAGGCGGTCAAAGATATTGCCATCAAACATATCAAGCATTTGATATCAACTGGCACCAGCTACGGGTATCTAGCGGAGCCACCAAACTTCATCATCATCAACCCATTATGTCCCCACCGAGGGGCACGAGTATCTTCCCTGAGGAAGATATAGGCCATACTCCACCACGGGGGCCGAGTCCCGATTGGTGGAGGCTTGTATGACTAGTGGTTGGTCTTACTGTCTGAGTAGTTCCTTAATTTCGACGAACGACAAGATGACATGAACATGTGTTAACTTATTGTGTGAACGTAATATTAGCCGAGCGGTGAAACCTGTCACCGATAAGTACTTAGCTCATGGGTAGTAAGAACCATGTAAGAACTAATCGACGTGATAGGTATACCTAACTTTGTAACGTGGGTTTACCATAGTTTCGTGACTAGTAACGCCATCAGTTGGGAATTTAGTGGACTATCTAGCGCCACCAATGAAAAAAAAAAACTTTTTACAGACCGTATTTGTAAAAAGTGTCTGTACAGTCGACAGCACGTCAACCTTCACATTTTAGTTGCAAAGTCGCCTGTAACGCAACGGAATAGAGTGCATGGGTGTAGTATGATGTGCTGTCGACTGTATAATTTCTTAAGCTAGGGAGACACGACGACAGCGACTCTAGACACAAATGTCGACCCTTGTTTCAGTAGCGTCCACATGGTAAGCAATTTTTTGTGCCGACATTGGTGTAAACATCCAATATCCCGATTCAAGTGCATTGGCTGTCCACACGGCTGCGACAGACACTGAGCGACATCGCCACTATATCTGCAACTAAGTGTCGCGGCAGTGGCCACACATAGACAATCGATGTATATGTTACCGGCCAAACCAGATATCAGGACAAACTAGTTTGGCCTAGGCTGAACTAGTTTTCCCTATACGCGATAGGATTAACTAGTATAGCTGTCCAACTAATTTGTCCTAAGCCCGATAGGATAAAGCAGTTTAGGCTAGGCCAAATTAGTTGATCCTGATATAAATGGGGTGCTGCGTCACGTGTACCCCTCCGCTTCCGTTCCCTCTGATACTCTGAACGAGATGGAAGGGCAAGTGGCGGGGTCGGTGCACTCTAAGCGTTAGTCAGTAACTTCTCTTTGTGGGATCTTGCTGGCTAACTGCAAATAATCTGGCAGTAGGAGTGCGTGGGCTCTGTTTCACACTGTGAAACGGGACCCAGGCGACCAACTGGAGGAGGTCCGGCGCCTCATACTAGTCGGATCAGAGTGGCCGCGGGCGGACGGTCGGGGGACCTGCCGCCGTCCACGATCGCGGCGAGCCGGAAGGCACCCTCGAGTGTTCCGAGGGTGCCTTTTTGCACAAAGAGAGGTTCCGCGAGCTCGATCTCTACCTTCTCTGCTTTCAGAGAAGCGCTGGAGAGCGAGCGACGAGTGACGCAGCGTCGTCCCCTTTTATGGGTGACGGGGAGGGGGAGAGCGGCGCGAAGGAGCGTATGTGGGCCGATATGCCCCCCCACGAGGAGAGGCTGTGTTTCCTTGCCCTGTTGTATGAGCGATGGGGCGGAGGCGCCGCTGGGGAGCCACTCTGGCTCTCTACCAGTAAAGTCCCTTCGAGGACGAACTCTTGCCGCCGGGTCGCAGTGAGTTAACCTCTGGCCTATCCTGTGGCCCGGTAGAGTAGTAGGAGGAACACCGCGGGGTTTAGTGGGTAGTCCGGCATCAAGCATGATGCTCGATGGGAGTCCCACACGAAGCCGTAAATGCACTTTTCATAAAAATATTATTTTTCCAATTACGGAGTACCTACTTTATTCAAACTTTCTAGATATCTACTACAATGCTTAGACTAGGTCATACCAGTTTATCCTAGAGATTGCGTACCTCGTATATCCGGATCAACTAGTTTGGCCTAGCCTAAACTGGTTTATCCTATCGGGTTTAGGACAAATTCGTTTGTACTAGGCTATACTAGTTAATCCTATCGCGTATAGGAAGAACTAGTTTGGCCTAGGCCAAACTAGTTTGTCCTGAAATCGGGTTTGGCCGGTAACATATACACTGAGTCTCTATTGTCAGGTATCATCGTATTTACACCTTAAATTATGTTTATAGTGATTTTTAGAACCCACGACAAAATTAAATAACCTAGAATCACAACGCCTGCACTAGATAGCATTTAGAGCCATCGCAAACAGGGCGACTTGTCGCCGCGTCAGAGGCGATGTTGTCATTTGCTTCTGGCGTCTTGTCGTCGACTCTGACGCCAAGTGTGCGGAGATTCGAACAAAATATATGAAAATTTATGGCCGTAGCCTGTCGTCGCGTCTAGTCACCGAGCTGTTGCCTGTCGCGTGTCGCTAGTGTGCGCCTAGGCTTATGCCGAAATCGGCGTTTTTGACGTAAATTATATCTAGTCTTCGGTGTTTTGCCTTAGTTTCAAGGCTATGGGTCCTAAAAATCGCTGTTAACTTGAGAGAGTTTGTACAAACATTTTTTGTAAAACCATCTGTAAAAACCTATACGGTTTTTTCCCTGGTAGCGCCAAGGAGTATTTAATACTCCTTGGTAGCGCTAATGAACCGTATGGAGGCCATTAATTTTATTTGAATCCAAACAGCGCACACAACATTTTTCAGTTTACGATAGCCCGTACTAGATGGCGCTGTTTTGAATATTAAAAAAATCGTTTAGAAAAGTCCATTGTGATTTTATTGACATTATAAAAACAATAATTGTTTTCTTACAATAATTGCTTAGTTTAAACAAGTATGTATAACATTTTAAATTATTTAAAATAAACTCTGGCAGAGATTCATACAATGAAGACCCACTTTATTTTTCCTTTTTCTTGGACGGATAGTGAAATACACCGATAGTGTTTTCTTAATAATTTATGCTTAGTGTCAATGAGCATAATATTTTTTAATATTAAAAAATAAACTCACTGACGGAGATTCACACAGTGAAGATTCACATTATTTTTCCTTTTTCTTGGACGGATAAGAAGTCAGACTATGATTTGTGCTTACACCTAAGTAGATGGGAAAATATGTGTTACTACATATAACTTATGGTCGTGACTTAAATAAATCAGGCACTTTAAATAACCTGTAACATTATAAAT
Source organism: Yponomeuta plumbellus (assembly GCA_947310845.1). Lineage (NCBI taxonomy): Eukaryota > Metazoa > Arthropoda > Insecta > Lepidoptera > Yponomeutidae > Yponomeuta > Yponomeuta plumbellus. Next base: position 5,072,757 of record OX371209.1, on the reverse strand, counting down.
TATTTACAGAGTGACAAAACAAATTTTTTTCAGTCACTTTGTAGTGTTGCTTATAAAAAGAAGAAACACACAATTCCTAAATCTAAAAGTTGTAAATTGTTTACATAGAGGTCATTTTTTGTGCTCTTTTCTACTTCAGAGTTGACCTCATATTTTTCATGAAATGTATAAATAAATTCTACTTTGACATTGTGGACGAACCTTCGTTAATTTGCTGTAGGGCCAGAATTAAGTTAAAAGCATACAATTTTACTCATCCAATGTTTCATGCTACGATTAATTACATAATATAATTTTACATATCCTTTGTTTCTAGCACGAAATAAAATATATATAACCCTTTTACATGAATCAATATTTATACAAAATAATCCGTGCTCAAGGCGTAAAGCATTATTTTAATGTTGCTTTCGAAAGTTACATTAAAATATTTAAGCGGAAAGTTTACAATAATGTTAACAAAGTAGTGTTTCTTTTACAATTACAGCTAACATGAATGGGTAGTACTAATAATAGTAATGTCACAGTTAGTCATCATAATACTATGCATGATTATTTCCAAAACGGGCTATTCCCGAAAATCCATAATTAGGTTTTGTTTACAGACATCTAGTTTTGCGCATGGAATTCGGATAAACACTATTTTACCATAAGGGTTGGTCTATAATATTACAACAATGTAACCTAATTTCAGTCAAATACAATTGATTCATTCATGGCCTCATATACATATTTGATAGCAGGTGGCGCGCCTCTAGGTCTACTAAAGTAACTAAGTATAATTCGGCTATGATATGACTATGGATTTATACACACATAAAGTTTGTCTATATAACACTTCTCATCAGAAAAATCGAAACACCTCTGAAAGTCGGGTTTCAATGAGATTTATGATTTTTTAAATATAATAAAAAAAAAAAAAAATAATGCCAGTTAATTGCGAATATTATAAGGTATCGTCAAACGAATATTATTGCTTTAAACTATAGATATCGTTCAACAGGTATACTTTTAGGTTTTAAGATTTTTTTTAAATAAAGACGTAAACAAAAAATAAAGAAGACGTAATCGTTTTTACTAATTAATAATTGCAGCACTATATTCTCTGACCTTATGCTCCTAACGTGAAGTATCATTTGTAACTATTGACATTTCTTAGAATGCCTATTCCTGTCCTCTTCTTCTTTCTAGGACAGACTGAAGTCTGAACCTTTTTAGTTATTTATCTTTTATTTTCTAAGCACAATCAAACCTTTATTTGTGCCCTGTTAAAATATTGGTAAAATTTCATCGCGATGTCGTTGGAAGTAAAAAGCAAACTATGCTTGTTTTGAACCTGCTTTGATAGGCCCCCACTTAAATTTAAGCATGTGTTGTTCTAAAACAAATAATTATTACGAATGCTGCACATTTATTAAATTTATTCTAGAGGCCAAAATAATTATTTGCTGATAAAATACTATTTTGTTGATTATTTAGCTACCTGTTTCCCGTTTAATTCATCTTATAAAAAGATTTTAAAAAATCATAATAGTACCTTAAAAAAAATTAAGATTATGTAAGTAGTTTGTGGTAGCGACACTTACCTATATTTAGTAGTCAATTAGTATTTCAATATTTGGTGACTGCATTTCGTAGATGATTTGGTACTGCGAGTAGACACATAACCAACAGTAGATCTGAAAATAAAAGTAAAAACAATGACGTCACACTAATAACACGAGGCAAGTTGACAGCCTCACAGGGCCTAGATTCTGCTAATGCATTGTAGTACAATGACAACTGTTTGATCATGGCGATTCCGTTTCATTGCCGCTTCAAGTCGACCCGAACACGTGCATCAATAATTCTAGGCGTCAATGGAATTAAAAAAGCATGTCACGTGACCCCACCAACTGTCATTGAACTTTAATGCACTATGGGCTAGTTGCCCTAAAAAATGTAATTAGTCCGTCTTTTAGATTATTCAAAAATAAGGGACACGTATTTTTATATTTGTAAATTAGACCAATAACGACAAAGATAAAGCCCATTAAAGTTACGTGTGACGTCACGCCGTGCTGCATTTTTTAGCACGGAGTGACGTCACACGTAACTTTAATGGGCTATATCTTTGTTATTTTTTGTTTAATCGAAAAAAGAAAAAAATACGTGTCCAAAAATTTTTCTATAATCTAAAATACGGACTAAATAGAATTTAATTATTTTGACCCTGGAAACTACCCTATTGAGGCCCAGGTTTGCTTAAACAGTTGCGTTATAAACTTGAAAAGAACAATTTTAGAAGCATTGTTATGTGAGCCCATCGGGCCACCAAAAATTTTACAGGTTTAAATGTTTTTCCTCACAGTTAGGAAGATTACAGACAGAACATAACAGGCAGCCTGGTGTGCCAGGGCCTAGATTCTGCTAATGCATTGTAGTAAGATGGCAACTGCATGAACATGGCGATCTAGTTTCATTGCCGCTTCAAGGCAACGCGTATCAATAACTAGCTGTGCCCCGCGGTGTTACCAGCGGTTCATCGATTTTCCCGTAGGAATAAGATATTTCCCCGCGGTAAAACGTAGCCTATGTTTTAATCCAGGGTATCGGCTAACTCCATACCAAATTTTATTAAAATCCGTCCAGCCGTTTCAGCGCTAAAGACTGACAAACATATAAACACACACACAAACTTTCACGTTTATAATATTAGTGTGATTATATGCGTAAATGGTATGAAAAAACACGTCACGTCACCCGACCGTGTATCTGACATCGTACTATCATCATCATCATCATTATGTCCCCAACGAGGGGCATGGGTACCTATGGGCATTTATCTTTCCCTGAGGAAGGTATAGGCCATAATCCACCACGAGGGGCCAAGTCCGAATTGGTCTCTGACTTGGCTTAACGACTGCCGTCTATCGACGGCAGCCGGCACCAACTGGTTGACGTGCCTTGAAAAGCACGGAACCGCTCGGAAATATGTCACTAGCGTCAGTCATAGACGGTGACTCCATGCACTGAACGCGTCCTATGTTGCTTGACCTTCGTGATCGTTTAAGATCACTCAGGGCGGCCGGGGCTACGAGCGATTCGTACTATAATGCATCGAGGCCCAGGTTTTGCTCGGTAAAGCTTACTAAAGCCTAAAGCTTGCGAGAAGGCGAGATATGGTGCAAATTGACCAAAAAAATTGCAAACAAGAAGGTAATTAGTACATTTAAGTTTTTATTGTTAAGGCTGATGTGAATACCTTTTTTTGTATGAAAATTGTGGTCTTATGAATATATTTGTTTTGTACATCATCTTTTTATAATTATGAAATAAAGTGTTTCCTATCGTCATCTTTGAAGGAAACATTTTGATAACTTACGTTGTACGCCATCCACAGAAAATCTACCAGAGCTGCAAAAGTTGCATCAAGCTGAAATAGAGGAAAGGAGAGTGTATTGTAATTTTTATATGGATATATTACGAAAAAATAATAATAATTGTAAAATAATTTTGATACCTCAATAATTACATACAATTTCTAACAGATACGATTTTATTCTATTTTCTACATACATAAGATCAAGCCTGTATCCCAGAGGGGTTTCTTAGACATAAATTAATCGTTACATGCATGCACATCGGCTTCGGGTACATTTTATCTATTTATATTTTTATTCTATCATCACTTCAAATTCACACAACCACATTCGTACAAACGGGTTGTTAAAAAAAAACTAACGCCCAATCTGTACACTACCCGTAGATACTAAAACAATACACTTTTAAAGTATTTTGATGGAACATAAAAAAAATATGAAAATTTTCAATTTAGCTTTCTAAACTTTTGAGGTAGATCCGAATGGAATCTGCCGCACCAATTGAGAAATTCTAGAAACACCAAAAGTGTTACTTTCTATAGCATTTCACAAATACATTTATAGATGAACAGACACCATCCTTTGGTAGTTTTGCAATAACTAAGCAACTCACATAAATATAATAGCCTCCAAGTAGCCACAAGCCAAATATGAGCTGGAAGAGTATGATGACCGCCATCGTGATGAGCCACGGCAAGACGAAGCCTCGCATCCAGATGTTTATGCCGACCACCTGCAATTTTTACAACAGCACCTTTATTACCAAAACTATCATAAGCCTAGACATTATCCATTTTCCTTCGTCTGACCAGGGTTCACTCGGTCAAATAAGAGTGTATCTGGAGGAAAATGGAAAACCTTTATTACCAAACAATTTGGCTTGCAAAAGCGGCGTGCATGCGAATCGCTCGTAGCTTGGGCTGCCTGAGTGATCTTAAAAGATCACTAATGTTAAGCAACATACGGCGCGTTCAGTCCATGGATGGGTTACCGTCTATGACTAACGCTAGTGGCATTTTTCCGAGCGATTCCGTGCTTCGCAAGGCACGTTAAGTAGTTGGTGCTGGCTGCCGTCGATAGATGGCAGTCGTTAAGCCAAGTCAGAGGCCTTAGGGCGACTTGAAAACTTCTGACAGTAAGACCAGCCTCCTTACAAGCGTCCACCCATCCGGATTTGGGCCCCGTGGTGGAGTATGGCCTATATCTTCCTCAGGGAAGATACCCGTGCCCCTCGATGGGGACATGATGGGTTGATGATGATAATGATGGCTTGCAAAAGGGACACCCTAATTACACATGCATGAATTGATAGAAAAAATACAACTAACATTTAGAATTTAGATAAATTTTTCATTTTCATTTTCATTTTCATTTTCATTTTCATTTTCAACTTTCTTCATTATTAGATAGATAGATAAACAACAAGTGGCATTTTTTCCGAGCGATTCCGTGCTTCGCAAAGTACGTTCGATGGCAGCCGTTAAGCCAAGTCAGAGGCCTTTAGGGGCGGCTTGAAAACTTCTGACAGTAAGACCAGCCACTAGTCTTACAAGCCTCCACCAATCCGGACTTGGCCCCCGTGGTGGAGTATGGCCTATACCTTCCTCAGGGAAGAGGCCCGTGCCCCTCAGTGGGGACATAATGGGTTGATGATGATTGCCCCCAATAGGCCTAAGTATGCCTCATATCATATCTGCCTCATTGGTCTAGCCGTTAAGGCGCTTACGTAACAAGGCACAGCATGTGGGTTTGATTTCCACTAGCAGCCACCATGCATTTGTGCAAAGGTGCTCAGTCTGGGTGTTTTTCCATGTTTCTAATGTCCTTGTCTGGTTACCATAGCACAGGGCATCCTAGTTTGGGACCAGGTCGAGTGCTATGTTATTTTTCAAAGAGTTTGATTCTAGATCTTACACCCGAGGCTTTAGTCCTTATCAGTATGTATTAGCACAAGTTTATTATATTTTTGCTTGCTAATAGATTGCAAACGGCTTTCCTCATTTCTGAAACTGATGCCTACTATCTATACCGCTTTCTTCAAGAATCTCTCCTTCTCATTTTACTCTCATTGTTTATTTTATGTTATGATAATTATCTGAATTATGGTCAGATCTCTCGTAAGTAGTAATTTGTTTAACTAACACTTACCATTAGGGCAGAAAATATAATAAACAGAAGAAGTATGAAGATGAAGATTCCACCAAAAACTTGGAGAGCTGAAAATATAAATAAGACCTAGATTAATATACTTACTCTGCATTTATATACAAAGTTTTAATGTAAGTGCTCTGATATAACAAAAATAGAAAGTTATTTCTAAAGTTAATTCTTTTGTTAGAAGTTAAGTGGATTCTGCTAAGTTCGTCTTAGTATAGAATCTCTATTTTATACCTATTATACTACTTACTAACAAGGCAAACGTTTTTTCGCCATTTTAATTAGCCTACAACCAATAGGTTCGCGTGTGTATTTGGTAGGTTTGAGAATACTCAAACATACCAAATACACATGCGAAGTTTCATAAAAATCGGTGAAACCATTTTGGAGGTCATTTCGTAACAAATACTGTGACACGAGATTTTTATATGTGTATAAGACAGTTCTTATAATCTTTCTTATTTATTCTTATCAAATTCTTTCTCTTACAATTAAGAGGTGTTTTTTGTGTCTGCTGTCTTCACAAACATCAGTCGTTGAAATGACCCACTAAAAATCAGTGGGCATGCATAGTGATTAAGCCCACTTTACACTTTCTATTTCTATATATCTGTAATAAATTAATAAATAAAATAAGGCCTATGCTCCATTGCTGCATATATCGCCTGTTATGTGTCTTTAAAATGATCAGAACTGGAGATACAATAATAACATCACATTTCTTCACAAAGTTTCAGGAAAAATCTAGCAGAATAATATTTTATAAGATTGATTGATTGTTTGCTTGGATCATATGGACCTCATTCAATACAGGCTTATACATATATTTCAGACCCTAGCGAATCCATAGCTAAGAAAACTGTCTATTCATTACAAAAATAATTATAGGTAACTTACAGCCTCTAACATCAGCTTCAAACAGTGGGTTCCACAATTGCGTTGAGTCTCCGCCAGCCATTTGATATGCTATGAAGGTTATAAGGACCAGGCTCATGGCAGCAGTGTATACTGCCACTGCCCGACTCCCAGACTTTACTGTGGCGGCCCATATACATGGTGACCAACAAGATTCCAAAACGGGCATTTTCTAGCGTGATTCCTTGGATTTTTTCACGAAATTCTGCAGCAGAGAGACCAGTGATGGTAATAAAGTCTTTCTGTAAAGCGAAAAGATGGTATTTGTTAGTCATTTCGAAGGAAAAGTTGAATTTAAGCATGGGCCACACCTTGAAAAGGGGGTTAGGGAAACCCGAGTTTTCTATATGAAATAATATGTTTTCTGACTGGAAAATAGTATGAAACACTTACTTAGAAATATAGTGACACACAAATATGATTTCAAAATGAGGACAACGCGAAAAATTCAGTAAATATAAGTTTGTTGACACAAACACCGAACGAAATTATTCGAAAATGTCAAAGTGACAACCACCATTCCAGACAGCCAACGAACGCCAACCTAATGATTGCGTTCCGAAACTAATAGTGTATTTAATTTTGAATGATTTATTTGAAGATTTTATATATTTCGGAAGGAGAGCGGTAGCAAGCATTGTAACACGAGATTTTTATGATGTTTTATTTTATTTGAAAAACTTGGAAGTCTTGGAAAGCACCATCTAGTGTAAAAAAGTCAAACTATTTTAACATCATTGTATGACTGCTATCTATTGTTAGGAAGTTGAACTTTAATAAAAAAATTCACTCTATATGTAATCTCTATACTTACTCTGATTTTTAATTCGTGTACCAAACTGACAGCTGCAAGTGCTCTTTCTTTTTTAAAATGTTGCTAGCTCAAGGAGTCGCGACCGAGTTCTCGGTCTCGGTCTCGATCTCGACATTGTCAGCTAAAATTTTACTTTTTATTTGCTTATTGATAACTAGGTACTGCGTTGCAAACTTATCGTAATGAAAACAATTGTATCGTATCAACTGAGTGATCAAGTAGTTTCTTTTTTAAATTTACTAAAATAAGTTATTTTAGAATCTTAATTTACGTTGATCAGTAATAATAGTAGCGTTGTTTTCTATCTACAGTGACATTTTCAAAAAGGTTAAATTAGTTTAAGGAAGAAAATCATAAATGTAACATGCAACTTTTTTTTCAAATCACCAAACCCAATACTAGTTTGGCTTTCGAATCATATCTCGTTTCAATATCTCAATAGTCTTCGAGTACATTTTTGTACAACAAAATCCAAGTCAGATTAGTACACGAAATTAAAAATCGGAGTATAGCTGACTTTCAAAGGTAATGTTAATGTTAAAATAGTACTTCCGCAACTCAATAATAGATGACGCTACGAAACCAAAGATTGTAAATTAGTAAAAATTAAAGGCGTGTGAATTAATAACTACGATTAAAGGTTTCCTATTTTTTTTTTATGGTTAAACTTCAAAACAACCATTTTCTTCTCCACCTGTGTCTGCCACTTGCCACGATCCTGATAAATCACTTTCGCTTCATCGACATTCATGAAGTAGGTACCTAGTCGTTGATGCACGGACGTCGGTTTCGGGTACTTTTTATCTTGCCCTTTGCTATACATCCCCTATTCATATTTTTTAATAGTATTATTTTTATTTATATACCTATATTTTAAATTGAAATTTCAAATCACTATAATCATAATAAATATTCATTCACTTTAATTTTAATTGATAATAAATCAATCTGTACGTCTTGTATTATGAAACTAATAATCTCGGTCTACAAATTCGTCTCTAGTACCTACTATAGAGCGGATTATTCCATGCATAGGTAGGTACTATTGATTGTAAAAATATCAATAAACAATATTTATTTCCATCAAAATAATACTTCATTATTATTTTACCTACCTACGTAGACCAAGCTTTTTATTTCAGATTTTTTAATTTCTCCCGGATGGTCTTAAATCAAACAATATACAATAAGTGACAAGAAAGTTTCCGATCCAACCTAATGAGGGTGCAATGTGATTATCATTAGCCATTTCTCATGGGATAATAGGCTATTATTATTTGCATTGAATGCACGATCGTGATCGAGTTTTCAATGAACAGCTAGAAAGTTAATGGGGCTCAGGACCTGCGATGCCTTTTCTATTGCTGCTGTGGCCATTGATAAATTAATGTACAGTCGACAGCACGTCAACCTTCACATTTTATTTGCAAAGTCACCCGTAATGCAACGGAGTAGAGTGCAAGGGCGTATAGGATGACGTGCTGTCGACTGTACGGTCGTCAGCAGAGCAGGGCAGTGTCGTCATAATATTAATGGAAATCAGAAATTTTTCAACGTAAAGAATTTAGATTCTGTTGGTTGAATGCCAATGTACTTATAATGTTATGGTAGCCGCTGCCTTGGAGCCGAATGTAGTAGAATGTAGTAGGTAGGTACTTACCTATGTAGAATGTAAAAACGCAGCGAAAAAAACTCCACTCTGACCATCTTTTCTTACATCAGCTTAGCTCAAGACTTATGAGTGCAATCAATACTTTCAATGTAAAACATTATTTAATATTCTTATAAAAGTAATAAAGCACCAATGCTGCGGCCAGACACACGGACGGCACCCGTTCACGAGCATAAAGCCTGAATTACACCGGGGCAACACTGTGCGGCATTGCGGTATGCCACAAGGCCGCATGCTACAACGTCGCACATTGTGGCAAGAACCGTGTGGCATGACAACACCTTGCGTCATGTGGCAAACTGTCGCAGCTTCTTCTTCTTCTTTTGCCGCACCTTTGTAGCATTAGGCCTTGTGGCATTCCGCAATGCCGCACAGTGTTGCCCCGGTGTAATACAGGCTTAACGCAGGGGTCATCGTCAGTCTCATCCATATTATTATAGAGAGTTAGGGCCGATTTCTGAATTGAGAATTTCGCTGAGAAACCGGAGATGAAACTCGGCCCTGATCAGTCCCTCTACTCTCGAAGCTAATTTAACCAACTTGCGTTACAATTGGGTATTTGACAGGATGTCAAATGAGTTACTTTTAAAACGGAATTTTTCAGAGCACTCTTTTTATGTTTCATCTATTCTAAAATTGTAATAACTAGTAAATCATTAAAAGAAATACATTTTCCGAATCATTTTGTAATTTTTGTTTTAATCGATCTCAAATAATTTATTGTTGATAGTGTCAAATACCCTATTGAATACCGTACATTTTATTTAATAGTTTAGCCAAAAACTGAAGTTCCAATATAAAGAAGGAAAAACAAAAGGAAGAAGGATTGACGAGACAAACAACATCGTACGAATGTGAGTGGAACGGTCAAAAACGAATTAACGAACTTTTCCTTCTCTTCTATTATATAAAATTCTCATGTCTCAATGTTAGTGCGCATACTCCTCGGCGCTAACAAAACGCTCGGCGAAAACGGCTTCACCGATTTTCATGAAACTTTACATGTATATTCGGTAGGTTTGAGAATAGGTTGTTATCTATTTTTCATAGCCTTAAGTAAAAAAAATATGGCGAAAAAACGTTTGCCGGGGCAGCTAGTATTTGTATAGAAGTATAGATATTAATCAATAGATTATTATTATGTATAATATGTAGATAGTACCTAAGTATGTATTTATTTATTACTTTGTTTCATTGTGGCATATGCACTGTATAATAAGTAGGTAGATATGTGTTTTTCTTGACGAACCTCTGTCCATCAACAAAGATAACTTTTATTTGACATGGCTTAAATTCAACTTATTTATTTATTTCAAACTAGCTGTCCCGGTATCCATTTTCGTAATTTTTCCATATTTTCTCACCATTTAAACCGTCCCTGGAATTCTAGAAATATAAAAAAACCATAAATCAGCCAAGCCGTTCTTGAGTTTTAGTGAGACTAACGAACAGCAATCCTTTTTTATATATAAGAAGAAGACTAAACTAAAATAAAAATAAAAGAAGATATAAAAATAATAATACAGTTTTTAAGATCTTAATCTAGCATTTACAGCGCTTTACCATTTTTCCACTTGAAGAATGGTTTATGTAGGGTAGGCATAATATATTAGAATAGAATATTGTTTTATAGGGCAAAAACATTTGTAGAGCTTACTACCGAAAAAAAAACTTTTAAACTAAAAAAAATCTTATTTATTATTAGCTGCCCCGGCAAACGTCGTTTCGCCATTTTTTTTCACTTAGGGCGATGAAAAATAGATAACAACCTATTCTCAGACCTACCGATTGTATATACAAAATTTCATCGAAATCGGCCAAGCTGTTTCGGAGGAGTATGCGCACTAACATTGAGACACGAGAATTTTATATATTAGAGACAGAGATAAGATATAAATATAAACTATAACTAATTAATTAATAATTCACGCCTGTATCCCAGAGGGGTAGGCAGAGACCAGGGTCTGCCACCTGCCACGATCCTGACAAATCGCTTTCGCTTCATCGACATTCATTAGTCGTTGCATACACGCACGTCGGTTTATTTACCTATAAACATTTAAAAAACAAAAGCGTGATTAAAAACACATAGAACGAAAGTAGTATCAAAATGCGCCACTACTGGTGATCGAATAATACAGAAATGGCGCATTTTGGAAATAGCCCTGTTTGTTAATTTACGCAACAGCACACTTCAAACGAGTTCTAAATTCAAAAGGACATGCGTAACCAATTTGTCAATCGACTTTATTTACCTTTGGGCGTATTCGGGTCACACACACCCGAATATTATTGGCCCGGCTGTTGGGCTAAAGGAAATCATAATTTTGCCAAAATATTCTTAGTGATTGCTGAACGCTTCTGCGAATAGTTGACCACTTCTCCTAAAGTCTGTGAAATTACCCTAAATAAGAATCTACATTCGATTCTATAGTCTATACTTCATAGGTTTAGGTACTGCACTAAATGTCTTATTTAAATCTCTTTAAATCTTTTTAATCTTTAAATCTCTATACGCCTTTTTATTGAAATTACCTATTTATAGAAAAATCTTCCCTTGAGAGTCATGTCTCCCCTGGTGTCTCCCCTAAGGGAGCCATCAGGATTTTCTTAGACCTCGTGTCTACCACACGTAGGGGAACATTTTAGGTATTCGTGTGTCCCCTGTCAAGCACCACGCATTATTGACACCATTATCAAGAGCTGATTTATGTTTGCGATCTGAGTGTCTTTAAACATCGTGAGGAGATCTGAGTGTCTGAGGCTGTGGTCTGACGTGTTAACTACCTAAGCGCTTGAAAGCGTCCATCCGCGGCGCGCGTGACGATTAAGCTCTCTCACACTCTCTGTCACATAATCTCTCTCTTTGAGAGAGAATACCCTGCAGTAGGACTCAAAGTATGTATAGTATAATCCATTTATCTATACTAGGAATTTTTTTCAGACTTTAAACGACACTAAATCAAAAACAATTAGCGGTAGAAAACTCGAAACAGTTTACAAATTTAGTGCTAGCTAGTACATTCAGTGTCGTTTAAAGTCCAAAAAAAATGCCTAGATGGATCATAGGTACAAATATTATATATAAATATAAATGGAAATAGGTTTATGTATGTATATTAGTATTAAGTATAAGTATTTATTCTATGTTCTTATTTGCACCAACTACCCGTCTCTCTCTTTTCCGTCAGCAACTTTCCATCGTCGGTTGCCTGGAAGAAATTGCTTTAAGCAATAAGGCCGCCTCTTGTACTGCATCTTATTGTTAATGTTCTGTATTAATGTTTTTCCTGGTACAATAAAGAATATTCTTATCTTATCTTATCTTAAATATTCTAAATGCTGAGAGGTTTGCTGAGAGATCAGTGCCTAGATTCTGTTAATGCATTGTAGTACAATGACAACTGTATGAACATGGCGATTTAGTTTCATTGCTGCTTCAAGTCTACGCGCGCACTCATATCAAGTAACCTAGGCGTCAATGGTATAAGGAAAAACACGTCACGTGACCCGACCGCGTATCTGTCATCGAACTACAATGCACTAACAGAATCGAGGCCCCGGTAGAACTAAATAAGGCTCAGCATTCAGTCGAAAGCATATCAACCTTTCTCTGAAGGTGCACCCTATTCAGTTACGTTACGAGCGACTTTCCAACTACAATGTTTTGTGGTTGATGGCAAAAGGTTGATGTGCTGTCAAACGTACGTATTTTGTAGGTTTTTCACTTTTTAAAATGATACGCCCATTTGCGAAGCTCCTAATGAACGGTTTTCAGAAGAACTAAAAAAAAAATCTAATGGCTTTCAAAGGAATGCAATTTTGGACCTCAGCCCAATAGCCATGTGTGATACATCATCGAATAGGTCTCAGCGAGCTGAACAAAAGTTATTATGACGCCAACAGCCAAATGATTGTCCTTTCGGATACATTGTATGGAAAAAAAAAACTAACATTTTCAATAAAATATAACTCCGAAAGGATCTATATAGAGGACCTATTTTATGATGTATCACACATGGCTATTGGGCTGAGGTCCAAAATTGCATTCCTTTGACAGCCGTTAGATATTTTTTTTTTAGTTCTTCTGAAAACGGCTCATTGTCAATCAATCTTTGAATAAATCCAGAACCCTTCTATGATTTCAAACTGTCCTCTACCGCTTCAAACGCAATTTCTTTTACAGACCCCGCTACCAACGGTAAGTAGGTTCTATCAATCTTCATAACGATAAAAGTAATCGCGATCATCACATCAGTCGAGCTGTAGCCGGTTCTAAAAACAATGACTCTACAGTTACAAAACATTCTGCTCTCGCTAGGCAAGGCTTGTTCGGAGAATCGGTCTCCTTGACTCACGATAATGTACACTGTATTGTATAGGCTACAAATATCTTATATCTTTGATAATTTTTAGGGTTCCGTACCGGATCACGTTGTTGGCCGTCCGTCCATCCGCGTGTCCGTCTATCAAGATAGTCATCATCATCATCATCAACCCATTATGTCCCCACCGAGGAGCACGGGTCTCTTCCCTGAGGAAGGTACAGGCCATACTCCACCACGGGGGCCAAGTCCGGATTGGTGGAGGCTTGTAAGACTAGTGGCTGGTCTTACTGTTAGAAGTTTTCAAGCCGCCCTAAGGCCTCTGACTTGGCTTAACGACTGCCATCTATCGACGGCGGTCAAGATAGTAAGACCCTTTATTTCGGGAACGCGTGGAGTTATGGAGTTGAAATTAAAACCAAATATGTACTGAAACTATATTTTATATTTTGACACTCAAGGGAATGAAAATTTATAGGGTACTTCCCGTTGATCTAGAACCAGCTCGAAGTGTGTTCCGCGGAACCCTAGGGTTCCGCGATACCCCTCCCCTGTAGGGGTTCCGCAAGAATTTAGAAAAAAAACACCTCTCTCTGGTCGAACGTAATACAGTTATTAATAAAGTAAGGAATAGTTTTTTAAAAATAATTATTTTATTGTAGGGTTCCGTCAAGTATTTCGCTTTCCAAAAGCGTTTTGTCACCAAAAATGTTTGAGAACCGCTGATCTAGAACGATGAAATTTAGCGAGTAAAATTGTCTTGTACTACAAATGCAGGGATAAATCTGAAACTATACATTTGTGATTTGTGGCCTTAGGGCGGTTTGAAAACTTCTGACAGTAAGACCAGCCACTAGTCTTACAAGCCTCCACCAATCCAGAATTGGCCCCCGTGGTGGAGTATGGCCTATACCTTCCTCAGGGAAGAGACCCGTGCCCCTCTGTGGGGACATAATGGGTTGATGAGATGATGAATGTTTTATACTACCTACAAATGCAGAGAAAAATCTGAAGATTGTACATTTGTAATTAAATCTCGTGATCAGTCAATCAGTCCAACCATCCATTTGCTTTGACTTTGACAAACAGCTGCGTTACCTTCCAAACGAGTCTTCCTAGGCATGCTAAACGACCGATAGCCGCTATCTGGCAGTAGGCTATCTTATCGAGCGCATGACTTATCAGTCCATACGCTGATATTGCCTGCAACAAATGAGTTTACATTACAATTATTATGATTGTGTTGGATGTATTTTGAGCGTTTGTTTTAGTACTGGGAGGCGGGAGCTACGTGTGTAGACGATTGTTTATGTTTCCATTTGTAAAGTTAGCCAAACAGGAATTTTGATAAAGTAGGATGTTTCTAAAGTTGTAAGAGTTGATTCTTGATTTTGTAACTTATTGCTGCAAGCCTAGTCCTAGATTCAGTTAATTGTTGCAGTACAATAACAACTGCAGAACGAGTCGATCCCATTTCATTGCCGCTTTTAATTGACGCGTGCGCAAGTGCCAAGCCTTCTAGGCGTCAATGGTATAAGAACGCATGTCACGTGATCCGACCGAGTGTCTGTCATTGGACAATAATGCACTAGCAGAATCGAAGCCCTGAAAGACTACTAGTTGTTGCTACAAAGATGAACATTGTCTGAGTGATACAGTGTACTCGTCGGGAAGCGGGATAAATCTAGAACTAAATAAGGCGATAGTTCGTAGTTGTAATATACTACAAAGAATTAGGCTATAGCTACCTTAGCTGAAGTGAATCGATTTCAAATTCAATAGTCAATACGCTACTTGACTCGTATCAAATTGGACGCGATAAATGGATATTTCCTGTAGTATCTAACGTAAGAAACCGAAATATATTGACTTTGCTAAGTAAATATGCAGGATGGCTGCAAAATTTGCAAATAAAAAAAATATTTTTCGCTTTTAAATCGGAACGGTGAAAACACTATCCGCCATCTTGAAAGCACCTTTGGTTGTTAACAAACATCTGTCAGTCGTGCGTGCGTAGGTTCTATTGTGACTCATACTTCTTTCGTGGCACGAACTCTACCTATGTTGTATGTCAAACTTTGTTTACAAACGTAGAGTACTTCAAACCATAGACAAAAATGGCGGACCGCGTTTTTGGCTGTTTAGCAAAGCAACGTTTTAAAATAATGTTTTTGTTGCTTTCAGGTCCTCAAAAAATATACTAAAATATTTTTTGGTCTAATGGAAGAGATATTTAGCATTTAAGACATACTTGAAAAAAGAGTCAAGTAGCGGATTTGGTGCAGTTTGTAGAGTTCAATCTATCAATCAAGTAATCGGCCCGTTCTTTTCGACTGTTGGACATAGGTAGGTATGTAGAGTTTGTCATTTGAAATTGTATCCTAGGGTGGGGCCAGAAGCAATGTATGTACCTGTATGTAAATGTTTATGTTTATGTTATGTTTATGTACTTTTCTTTAATTCAGTTTAGTGTTAGAGCGTCTTTTTAGAAAAAGACCTAAGCAAGAGTGATGTGTGGCTAAATTAGTGTGTGAGAGCTAAATCACAGGTCTTTTGAGCCTGGGCACATCGTATGAAATTCCCACAGACTTAAGTTTAAAAAAGATAAATTTAGCCTGTGATGTGTCGCAACAAAGGGCAGTTGACTTAACATTCTGCTGAGCGAGTGAGCGCTGATTTTCAGCCAGTGCCTACGGTTAGGCAAATTGTAAATCTTAGCGAAAGCCTGTCCCAAAACAGAAGCGATCACAATTATTTCCATCTCCACAACAGCACGACCTGACACCGTGAAGTGAGCCGCGTGCAGCATCTCGCTTCATCGGAGCTGGTCACGACCCGGCCAACTTCACGGCAGTCGGTTCAGTTTTAGATCGGCCTGCGTCCGCGCAGCGCACCGCCCGCCGCTTGCCGGCGAAACGCCGCGTCCGTACCGACTTTTTCTTCCTCTTTTATGAGACAAAAAAGTCCTGCGCTCCTGATTCGACACGACGACCACGCTTTTTGAGTGGATTCGATTTTTGAAATTACGACTGGCGAAGCCCGAAAGACTGGCTGGCTGACGTGTGTTAAAAAGAAAAGTTTTTTTCTTTTTTCTGCCTCGACCTTTTGCAACTTTTGCATATCCCAGCTTCACTTTTGTACTGAAGAGTGAAACTGGTGTTGAAGCCTCAGGGACAGGGCACTGGATGCTTCAAAAAGCTTGCTAAGCGAATAACAGTGTTGGTGAAATCGTGTCATCGTGTGTACCAGTGCATTGGTGATCTGGACCTATCTGTTGGTACTTTCATTGTGGGAATTTATCTGATTGAAAGAAACTGGTAAGTTGAAACTGTGGCAGAGCGCAGGCTGTGTTCTCTTTTGTATTCCATTGAACTTACGATGTCTTTAGGAGAGCATTGTGAATTGGAATCGCCTTCATAAAATATGTAGCGTACTTAGTAAGTTACAATGTTTTCAGAGATGATGGTAGAGTCGATGCCGTAACTAATAAGTCGATATCGATCGGGTTTGTATACAGTGTTTTTCCGTCCAAAGATGCTTAGGTAGGTACTTAAAGTACAAGATAAACAGGCATTATCTTTTTCTACGACTTCATAACATTTTTATTTATTATTTAATAACTCTATATAAGACTTATAAAAACTTACAAGATACCTAGGTATATCGCGATTTTCCTTTAAGTCACAACTGCATATCATGGCTTACTATGACAATACACTGGACATTGCAATGACGATTAACCCATAGAGTAACAAGTAGGAAGCCAAATTGTACTAATCAAGTACATCGGATTGTCACCTAATACACCTTGAATCGCTCGTAGCCTGGGCTGCCTGAGCGATCTTGAACGATCACTAAGGTTAAGCAACATACGGCGCGTTCAGTCCATGGATGGGTCACCGTCTATGACTAACGCTAGTGGCATTTTTTCCGAGCGATTCCGTGCTTCGCAAGGCACGTTAAGCAGTTGGTGCCTGCTGCCGTCGATAGATGGCAGTCGTTAAGCCAAGTCAGAGGCCTTAGGGCGGCTTGAAAACTTCTGACAGTAAGACCAGCCACTAGTCTTACAAGCCTCCACCAATCCGGACTTGGCCCCCGTGGTGGAGTATGGCCTGTACCTTCCTCAGGGAAGAGACCCGTGCCCCTCGGTGGGGACATAATGGGTTGATGATGATGACACCTTGAATAAGTAATTTATTTAGTTCCTTCTCACAGAGGTATAAAATTACTACAAATAATCCTTTGTGAGAGGCTGGAGTCCAAACTAGGAAGGATCCTGTGTGACAGATCTCCAGGCCCTCACTAAACTTACACGGCCTTACTAATAATAAGTTATACACTCTGAATAACTTATTTTAAAGGGAGTAAAATTAAAATTTATAATAAAAATTAAAATAATAATTTAAATTATAATTTAACCTTGAATTGTATCTTGCCATGAATTCGCTATGCGCGAAGCTATAGTTTTCTTCTTAAGATACCTAATGAATATGAAACTTTTTCTGACTGTAAATAAGTGCATAGAAATATTAGATTATAAAAGTATTTACCTAACATAATCGCATTTCCATAGGTAATTCATAATAGTTTCTGGCATAATTCATTATGTATCTTCACTTCAGGTATCCGATTCACATAGGTACCTATCCTGTTGTGAATGTACTACAGACTGTATAGGTACTTCTGCTACAGATCTAATAATCTTATTAGAATCTTGGTAGAGATTCGGCTTAGCCAAGTTCTTGAAGGAATTTGTGATTGCAAGTTACCATAGTTAGGTATTTTTAATAAACGTACTACCACAGTAGTGTGGTCGAAAAATGTGTACGATCAGCGACTAATAGATGTTAAAGATGCAAATTAAGTTTGCCAGGATTGTATCAAGCATTTCTGCTTTGTTTTTGCCTGATTCTTCAGGATACAGGAGTTGGGGACGTCCGATACAAGCTAGAATAATAAAATACATAAAATAATTATCGTGGCGGTGGCGCGGCGTAGTGAGGTTGACCCTTGCTTCTCGATCATGAGGGTCTGGGTTCGAACCACGCATGTACCAACGACTTTTAGTTACGTACATTTCTTTGTTTGGACAGCAACACGATTCGCTTATAAATAGTGCCCGGATGACGGCGACAGGCTTGCCACTTGTCACGTTTGGGACCTAATTTAATAAACTCGGCAAAATGTGGGCCCCGTTCTAGTGATTGGTGTCTCTGCCTACCCCCTCGGGGATAACGGGCGTGAGTTTATTATTTTTATGTTTACATATAATATCATAATATTAATTGAGACTTATTCTGCGGCAGACATCCGTGGTCTCAAGACCAGTCCAAATCATGACTCCTCGTGGCTTTCGTTTTGTTTCTTACTTAGCAAAAAACCTTGCATACGAAGGACATTGCCAGGTTCCAATCGTAACTGAATGGCCGTTAGTGAACGTTGGTATGAATATTAGACCAATGACGGCGTGCAGTTACGGATATCATTCAACGTGAAACAGCCAAAGCATCTGGGTAAAATCCCGAAAATGCCTAATTCCTAAATAGGCTATTTGACAGATTTCTGAAAGACATCTCATATTGTTTGTTGGTGTTCATGGAGTCCTCAGAAAGTGGTCATTTTAAATTCTTTCGTGTATTTCTTCTATAAAGGCAAACGAAGATTTACTTTTGAAATAAGCCGCCAAAACGCTATCTTACGCAATATGGCGTCGCACAGGAATTATGACGTCACATGCTAGTAAACCAACCAATGAACGTAAGAAAAAATGAATGACAGACGCCATTTTACTGGCATGTGACGTCATCATAGAATCGGCCAATCTAGGCCGTTTTCGATACAATGGCTGCAGATACAATAATTTATCAAATTTTATCTTGTGTTTTTGTACAAAACATAATTGTTTTTTCAGTTAAAATGCCTTAAAGCGGTTTCAAGACACATAATTTATACCAAATACTGTTTTTTTCACACTGTCAAATAGCCTATTTCTAAATTCAATACAAGCATGCTTGATATAGAATATATTACATACTAGCTGTGCCCCGCGGTGTTACCTGCGGTTCATCGATTTTCCCGTAGGAATAAGATATTTCACCGCGGTAAAACGTAGCCTATGTTTTAATCCAGGGTATCGGCTAACTCCATACCAAATTTTATTAAAATCCGTCCAGCCGTTTCAGCGCTAAAGACTGACAAACATATAAACACACACACAAACTTTCACGTTTATAATATTAGTGTGATTCACGCCTGTACACCTTAGTGATGCCCACAGTACAATATTTTGATACATTGAAAAAAAAAAATTTATTAGTGTTTTGAACTAAAACTTTCGTAAGCACTAGGTATACATTCTAAATTTTGGGTTCGGATCAACTTACTTGGCTCTTTATCGGACGAGTCCGACCAGGTTTCGCTCTGATTCCGATTTTCTTACACCAAAACCAACAATTAGCCACGCTACTTATTTTTGCCATATCATCATCATCATCATCATCATCATCATCATCATCATCATCAGCCCACCTTTGCCCGCTTTTGGGTATAGGCCGCGAGATCTGGCGTGATGGGGAAAAGTCCCCATCACATCAGATCTCGCTGTCGCTCGCCATTCGCATCCGCCAGCCTAGCCACATCGTCTGACCAAGGCCCGCTTCTCGGCCGTAATTGACAATTTTAAGATATTATTGACCATTTTAAGATTTCGGCATTGTTGAGTTTTATTCATTGTCTCTTTTTAATATTTTTATAAAATTTTGGTTTTTGTGACGTCCTCAGAGCATGATTAAAGAGATAGTCTCAGCCTACATACAAAAATAGTGGATTTTTGAAAAATGTAAGTAAAGTCAAGGAGAATTCTCCTTGGTAAAGTGTAAGTAAGAAAAAGGGTTCATATTCATACTTTGTTTGCTAACGTTAGACAAGTCATATAAGATTTTAATTGAATATCGTATAAAATATAGACTTATTTCAAATCTGATATGTAGAAATTGTACTTTTCTGTTCATGTTCTAAAATGTAGCATGGCCAATCTATATCTATATTAATCTTCTTCTTCTTCTATATTATAAAGAGGAAAGATTTGTATTTTTGTGTGTATGTTTGTAATGAATAGGCATAGAAACTACTGGGCCGATTTTATAAATTCTTTCACCATTACAAAGCTACATTCTTCGTGAGTAACATAGGCTATAATTTTTCAAAACGTTACGGTTCCGTACAAAATCTCGAATAATGTAACCCAAGGTGTAAAAAAATTACTACTCCGGGAATTTTCCGCGAACTAATATAGGGCGGTGGTGGCGTAGTGGGGTTGACCTTTGCTTCTCGATCATGAGGGTCTGGGTTCGAACCACGCATGTACCAATGACTTTTAGTTACGTACATTTGTTTGCACAGCAACACCATTCGCTGATAAATTGTGCCCGGATAACGGCGACAGGCTTGCCACTTGTCACGTTTGGGACCTAATAAACTCGGCAAAACGTGGGTCCAGTTCTAGAGACTGGTGCCTCTGCCTACCCCTTCGGGGATAACGGGCGTGAGTTTATTATTATTAATATAGTTATTTCCACGGAAACATTTTTGCCACCCGGGCGGGTCGCTAGTTCTATTATAGAAAAATAGTTTAGTCGTCAATTTATCAAGTAATTGCCAAGTCTCGTGTGAGCCCAGCCAATTTCACGGGTCGACACCAAAATTCGCGGGCCCACCGGCCAGGTGAAGCGTCTCGGCCTGTCAAAATAATCACAGTCAATAACATGGTACCGACACAGCCCGATTTGAATAAGCTACACACGTCTGTGCCAGAGACTTAGATAAAGGCTAGATAGAGCCTTTGACAGGGTTTAGAGTTTTCATATCCTCGTGAGGCCCAATGTCTTCAAGTGATCACAAAATCAATTGTTCTTTTCAAGGTCGGGCCTTACGAGGTTAAAGAAGGTCTAACAACCTAAAGGGCGAGTGTTAAATGCATAGGTGTTCAATAGAAAAATATTAGTACAGTAGTCTTATATCTATCCAATACGGTATTTGACACTATCAATAATAAATTTTTTGGAAAGCTCGATTAAAACAAAAATTACAAAATGTTTCGGAAAATGTATTCTTTTAATCACTTACTAGTTATTACAATTTTTAAATAGATGAAAGAGTTCTCTGAAATGTGACGTCACAAGCAAGTATTTTCATACAAAATTCCGTTTTAAAAGTAACTCATTTGACATTTTGTCAAATACGCTATTGTACGAGTATGTCAATGGTATAAACCCATGCTGTAACTTAACATGGCGCCTCGAGCGATGCGATCTTTTTTGAGAGAGACGCCTATTGGATTTGTCTGGTTTATAATATTGTACTGCTTTTGCTGAGTATAGATAGAGCTTACAATAAGCCAAATTATACCTATTGTCATCCTAATATAGTTTTTTAAATGACTGTCTGTGTATTAGACTCTTAATGCCATATACGTTTTTGTTAATAAATCACAACAATCTTTACACATGTGCATTTTACTCGTAACATTAAGGTTGATCTGCTGGTATTTGTTGTAACGTATCTCTTATGAGAATCTAAAAAAGTGAAGAAAGGATTATTATGCGTCGATTTGAAAATTTGTAGACAAAATAAATATTTCGAATGAATATAGGCAAAACGGCCGGTTAGGAACGCTAGCCGGTTTTGGGCACTTTAAATCTTGCCCTTACTTTTGTGGTTGAGGTATGTCTACCTGGAATGTCCTTTACCAGACATTCCACTCACAAAAAGTTAAGTGAAACAAAATCTTGAAAGTCGCACTTAGACATCTCAAAACACATCTCAAAACAGTTTTTATGCGGTATTAGCACTAACCTCGTACACAATATGATCCACCATATAGCAGCTAATGCTGCCGTTGACGATACAATAGTTATTCGTGGACTTACGTTGACAGTGACACCATTCCTGGGAGGGATACTGACAGAATCGAGTATTTTTACATAACGCGCTGTCTAGCGTAGTTTTCACGCTGTAATTTGTTTTTACGCGTCGAATTTTAGGGATCGTACCTCGAAATGAAATGATAATGGAAAACAACTAAACTTGTCGCCACATAATATGTTGTAATATCGAAAGAGCAGGACTTTTCATGATACAGGTTTATACCCAATACGGGGTCGTCACTCTTTTATAAATTGCGAAATTTTGTAATAAATAATATTATATTTATTTATAACTTTCACACAACACAATCATTTGTCTTGGTACCAAGTTTGCATTTAAGTTGCAAAGTCGCCCGTTATGCAATGAGTGTAGGGGTGTATAGGATGATGTGCTGTCCACTGTACGAAACAAAATAGCCCGTGAGTCTTTATTATTGATTTTTTATTCTCATATTGTGTTCTGATTTTATATTATTTTTGTTCCTTGTGTCTTGTGCAATGTCTATTCAGTCTGATATCCATGTTTGGGATGTCCTTTGCCTAGTTAGATAGATAGCAGATAGCACGAGGTACCCTTTTGGACTAGAGATTGTGTTGTATGGAGACCATTATTATTAATCAACAAGAATAAAAATTAAGTTTGTCAGTGACTCAATGAAAAAGGACGGTTGAACCCCAGTGGGTTGAACAATGGACTCGCAAGCGGGAGACATAGGTTCGATTCCCAGTGCGGACACATATTATTATCTATGACTTCTCTAAGTTAGTTTTCAAAGTTACGTACATTTGTGGAGTTTTCTTTCTTTTCAAAAGCGGGGGAGTGTTTTCTTTGAGTGGAATTTTCTATCTACGGTATTGGGAGTGCTTCCCCTTCAGGTGGCATTGCAGGATTCCACCCTGTATTAGTTAAGTGTATGAAGAATGTTGGTAGGTATACATAGGGTTCTTAGATAGGAAAATATGTCATGAAATCAATCGTATAGTTATAGTAGCTATAGCACTCGCTGACTATGAAGAAAAACAGCATGGGGAAACCTGAGTGTCTTAGGTAATCACATACCTCATCGCTAGAAATCGCCAATCCTATGATGGGACGTATCATCATCATCAACATAATGGGTTGATCCCCACCGCGAGGGGCACGGGTCTCTTCCCTGAGGTAGATACAGGCCATACTCCACCACGGGGCCAAGTCCTGATTGGTAGGTATGGTGGGACGTATGCTTATAATAAAAAAGAGGTATTGTTAATTTGAAACTTAAAATAATAAAGTGCAGTGCAGTTGGTGACCTCATTCATCATCATCATCAACAACCCATTATGTCCCCACGATGTAGCCTCATTAGAAAGAAAAAAATCTCCTTGTAACAATTTTTATGAATACACTGATGCTATTACTTACATATTTAAGCAATCCCAAATTATCTTAATTAGATAGGCTTTTTATTTTATTAAGCGTCCTTTCTTGCTGAGGTACGATTATATGCGACTTGGTCAGGTCAGTCACCTTTATTCATTGCTCTGGATTGACAATAGCTACTCTACTATTTGTTTGTGGTCATTCCTAGTAAGTGGTTTTTGTATTTTGATTTAAGTTGTGTTATCTATATATTTGACCATACCAATATAAAAGCGAAAGATATAAAATTTAAATAAACGTCATAGAGCTAGTCATCTTTTTAAATAGGAATTTACTACCTAACATCGTAAAAAGGGCCAAGTTGGATATAATATATCGAAATATATGTTTATGTTTTCGTGGAAAACGCTCTCATTTGGAATACTCAATCGGATTAAACAATAAATAAGACTGTAAACTTTTTGTCCGGATTTACTTACGGGTGTTGTTATATCGGAAGTTATTATCGGATATGGTCGGACTCTTCCGATATAACAACACCCGTAAGTAAATCCGGACAAAAAGTTTACAATGTGTTGTGCTTACGAAAGTTTTAGTTCAAAAATAAATAAGACGTCGACATTATCATTCGAATCGCTCTGTAGCCCCGGCCGCCTGAGTGATCTTAAACGATCACGAAGGTTAAGCAAAATAGAGAGCGTTCAGTGCATGGATGGGTAACCGTTCCATGACTAATGCTAGTGGCATCTTTCCGAGCGGTTCCATGCTTTGCAAGGCCCGTTGAGCAGTTGGTGCCGGTTGCCGTCTATAGATGGCAGTCGTTAAGCCAAGTCAGAGGCCTTAGGGTCGCTTGAAAACTTCTGAAAGTAAGACCAGCCACTAGTCTTACAAGCCTCCACCAATCCGGGCTTGGCCCCCGTGGTGGAGTACGGCTTATACTTTCCCCAGGGAAGAAACCCGTGCCCCTGGGGACATAAACGGTTGATGATGATGATTGAAAGTTACCAATAACAAAGACCTGCTGAATTTATAATAAAGTAAAACAACTGGGAATAGATTGATACGTAAATTTAATATAACATATTAAGTGTATGTGTAATAAATAACAAAAGAAACCTTCATCAAAATGAGTTCGAGATTAAAAAAACCTTAAACGTTTTCATATCTTATCACCTTTTCAATGTTGACTCTCTACAAATACAAGGTTTACATTGTATTGCATGTTAGATTATTGCATTTTTCTAAATGACAACTGTATTTTTTCAAATAGTTTTTATTAGTCGTTTTCCTTATCCTGAAACTTTCGCAGGAGTCTATCTAAACTCTTCGAAGCTCTATGGCCAAAATGTGGGCCCGTAAAATTCTAGTTACACTGAACATAGCACGATCATGTATTTTCTATCTACTGGCACGTTACTTACGCCGACTTACGCTATCATTGTCTATGTAGATCAACGCAAAGACAAGTATCGGATGACATGAAAAAATCGCTCATTAGACAACCTGTAAAGTGGCGAACAAAAGTGTACCATGTTTTACTAGAGTCATAAGAATTTTGTGAGTTTTTTGTCGAAAATTTTAATTTTTCAATGCTTTGCTACTGTGCGAGGTACAAAACATGTACTGGGGTTATCAATCCGGTTTATGAGTGAAGAAAAAAGTGGTATCGTTATGTGATCAGATACCTACGAATTGGTCCGATCACAGGTATGCCCAACGATCGGGCTGGGGCGGCGTGGGGACCCAATGATGCAAACTAAAATAAACGCAACTATTGAAAATAAAATTCAAATTAAAATAATTTATTCACTGCCGTCGATAGATGGCAGAAGTTGTTAGCTTCACAATTAATAGATTACGTGGAGAAGAAACTAACACAGAAACACCACATTTATTCTTTTAAAATCAGTTTTAACTTAAAAATCACTAGCCACAATATCTCCTCTGATTACATTTAATATTAATCTACCGTTTATTTAACACCAGATATCTTTGTCTTTGAAGTAATCGTAATCTTATAGACTTAAGGTCTTATTTATAAAAAAAAACTTTCTTTCTTTGAATGTCTTTAAGTAAAACTCTATTCAGTGGACGTTTTAAATTTTCTTGATTTAGAAAAAGTTTGTGTAATACTTTGCTTGTGCGATGCAGAAATGTTGGATTTTATAGTTCGCGCGCAGAGTTGACATGTGCTCGCCACAAGCTATAACACTGTTACAGCGCCACCAAGTTATATGTTCAGGTGGGCAAAATCGTAACTAAATAATTGTAAATCCGGTTCCCCATTTTTTGTTTTATTTATTCACTTACTAAGATTTATAGATATAATTTTCATTAAAATTGAAAGACGGGTTAAAATTTTCTCATTTTTCTAGGTAAACTTAAATGTTACGTTATTACTAAATTCTCCACTAGCGCCGCTATCAACTGAACAGATAATATGGTGGCACTATATTTTTTTGTACATGTCATACTAAAGTCTGATTTTTATTCCGTAGAATTCTGACATTTCATAAGTGTTGCTACTGAAAAAGTTCTTCACCGAAAAAGGGACAAATTTGACCCATTTGAGGGCAATAAAAACGAACTGCTACGTATTTTTTATGTTTTACCTACAAAAAGGTAAATCTAAGTATTTACTTACTCAACTTCTCCTTTAGAACACAAAACAAGGTACAGACACATTATCACAACTTTACATAGATCCCTCTGCATTCTTTATTTTCATAAACGTAAGCACTACACAGAGAATAGAACGTATTGTGTTACCTATGGAAAATTAAAACTATACTAAAATTAAAACTATACTAAAATTAAAACTATATTAAAATTAAAAACTATATAAAAGGGAATTTATTATTTGTGAATAGATAGCTATTCACAAATAATAAATCCCCTCGAGTTCGCCTACTCCCCGCATGGTGCACCGCATGCACGCAGCGTTGCCCCGTTGTACTGCGAGGCTGACCCTTTGGGCAAAGTATTCGCCCGCCCTGGAGTCGCCGGAGGCCAGGACCAATTTTTTTGAAACCTCTTTCATGAAAGCCTTCATGTCAGAGGACCATGGGCCTAGCGTTTCCATAGCAAGTGCCGCAAATTCGTGGTCAACAGTAACGAAGGCGTATTTGCGGCACTTTTCCAGCTGGGCCCGGTCAACTGCAGTCCCAGCCTTTCTTGCCGAGCTTCTGACGTGGGATGGCGCCAAGGTGTCCACGATGGTGGCATCCCACGCCAAAGGCCGCCTAGGCGCCAGGGCATTAGCGTCACCCCATCGGGTCTTTTGCCGTCTGGTGCAGACATTCCGCGGGGTTCCAGCGTGCTGCTGATGTTAGCAGAAGACAAAGCCCGCTGGAATGTGTCATTAATGACAGCATGGCGGCTCATGCGGCAGGTGGCTGACGCACCTGACAGGCAGCTGAGACCGTGGCGGCCAAGAGCGTCCACAACCTGACCACACATGCAGCCATGAGGCTCACAGACTTTGGCCCCAACCCGAAGGCAAACTGCTGACCTTAGGGTATGGGGGTCCAGCATCGTGCCCAGGTTACGGGATGGCAGTGCTCGTAGCCAGTGCCCTGACTCCTTCTCTGAGACCGCCAGCAATCTAGCCCGCTCGGAGATCTCCGAGCATTGCTCGAGAAGCGCTGCATGGGCGGATCTTACTGCAACGATGTCCCATTCGTGTTGGCGGCGCTTTTCAGTAGGTACGTCAGCGTCCACATTACTGGCGCGCCAAGCAAACTCCGCCTCCTCTAGGCACGCCACACGAACATCGGCAGGGTTTGGGGAATTAAGTATCCCGCCAATGAGGGTGTGAGTGCTGTGAATGGAAGCTAAGAAGGCTGGGAGCGCCAGACTATTAGTAGTGCGGATTCCAAGGCCACCGTACTTAACAGGCAAAACTGCTTGTCTCCACGCTTGGGAACAAAAAGTGATGTTCAAAATTTTGCTAACAGTTTTTTGTAAAGTTTCGTCTATGGCTGAGGTTGTGTCTGGAAATTTGAAAGATGGGCAGCAGCGGAGAAGATACATGAATTTTGGAGCGAAAAGACATAGACGTAATACAAAAATGGCTGCGTGAGGATTTATTTTGAAAAGGAGATCGGAAGTCTTGTGAAAGTTGTCTATTTTAGAATTTAGGAAAGTTGGAATAGCTTCTTCGAATATAGGAGCACCAAGGAGAGTCAAATTGTTTTTCGATAAGATTGAAATGTTCGGAGTGAGACTATTGAATTTGTTTGAAATATCTATACATATATATAAAAGGAGAAGCTGACTGACTGACTGACTGACTGACATATCAACGCAGGGCCTAAACTATAAGAGTTAGAAACTTGAAATTTTGCACAGGGGTTCTTTTTGTAACGTAGGGGAGCACTAAAAAAGGATTTTTGAAAATTCATCCCCTAAGGGGGTAAAATCGGGGTTCAAAGTTAGTATGAAACTTTGCCGTTTTTGAAGCTATTCGAATAAAATTTGGTACAAAGATTTTTCATTTAAAATTATGAAATACGTGTGAAATGGTTTTCCGAAAATAATCCCTTAAGGGGGAAAAAGGGGGGTGCAAACTTAGTATGAAACATTGCCGTTTTTTAAGTTATTCGAATGAGATTCAATATGAAGGTCCTTTATTAAAAGTTATGAAAAACATGTAAAATAGTTTTTCGAAAATCATCCCTTAAAAGGGTAAAAAGGGGGGGTGCAAAGTTAGTATGAAACTTTGCCGTTTTTGAAGCTATTCAAATGAAATTTTTTACGAAGGTTTTTCATTTAAAATTATGAAACACATGTAAAATGGTTTTCCAAAAATTATCCCTTAAGGGGGAAAAATGGGGGTGCAAACTTAGTATGAAACTTTGCCGTTATTTAAGTTATTCGAATGAGATTCAATATTCATTCCAGAAGGTCCTTCATTAAAAGTTCTGAAAAACATGTAAAGTACCTTCGAAAATCATCCCTTAAGGGGGTAAAAAGGGGTGCAAAGTTAGTATAAAACTTTGCCGTTTGTGAAGTTATTCGAATAAAATTCGGTATGAATGTTCCTCATTGAAAGTCATGAAACACGTGTAAAATATTTTTCCGAAAATCATACCTTAAGGGGGCAAAAGGGGGGTGCAAAGTTAGAATGAAAGTTCCGTGATTTTCAAAGTTATCTCAATAAAAAGTGGTATTTGGGTTATAAGTTTCTAATAATGATTATTCGTCCCCGTAGAGTG
This sequence comes from Yponomeuta plumbellus, assembly GCA_947310845.1. NCBI lineage: Eukaryota > Metazoa > Arthropoda > Insecta > Lepidoptera > Yponomeutidae > Yponomeuta > Yponomeuta plumbellus. The sequence continues at coordinate 5,044,012 of OX371209.1, read as the reverse complement.
GAAACTCACCAAGTCGAGTTAGTGAGCAAATGAGTTTTTAATACCATAAGAATCACAATTTTTTTCTTTATATTTCTGTCTAACCGGTTTTTTCATAGGTGCCATAGTTTCAAATTTAGAAACTGCAGAAAGTAACTAATTACGGCGTTGTACAGCCACGTCGAAAGGAACAATTAATCAAGTGTATTTAATTAATTTATGCATATCCAAAGTGCAGTCTAGTCATCACCTAACCCAAGTTAGTTAATTAAGGCATAGACACAGCCAACATTTTTACAATAAAACAATGAATTCGTAGACTAACCAACACTAAATAGTTATTTGTGGCCCAGCCACTTTTTCATATACCTGATACAGAGGCCTGAATTATACCTCGATGTGCTGGAACAAAGGTATCTGGAGAGTAGTCACACCCTCATGGAAGTAGACACAATTCACAGCGCCATAGAACGGGAGCAAAGACACCAGTTTACTCCATGAACGATTGGAAGTTTGTTGAGCTCGATCGAAAAGACATCGGGCAACAGCGCCTCCATATTAAAGAGTTAACATACGATGACATGATTGATGTGTGTGCTTTGACTGAAAAGTTTGTGAGCAAGACCAGCAAAGATGAAGAGAGAAAGAAAGTTATGTGGCTGAAAATTAAGTGTCTCCGTTTTGAAAACCAAAGTTTGGGAGTTGTCAAATTCCATGAATGCCGAATTAGACGTATTTCAGAGACAAGAAACTGCTGCTCCTCAAACACGAAAGAGGAGCAGGCTCCAGGTGGAGCATAGTTTAGAGATAAGTGACACAGAATTTGATAAAGAAAAATTTCTGTGTCTATTGCTTCTAAGCTAAAAGTCTATTCTATACGAAGAGCCATTTCAGCACCCATACCTATCAGAGGCAAAGAAAAAAGATCTTGTTGGTCTTTGCGTTAAAGGAATCAAACCACATTAGCTTCATACGTGGTTTGCTTCTCTTCCCACTGATAAATTCACCAGTGATAGGCTCGCCGAGCCCGATGTTAATGATGACGATGACAAAGATTTTTAGCCATTGTTCTTTTTTATGCTCATTTTGCGACACTCTCGTTCTTTTTTATTTTTAAATAAAGTTTTGAACGTTTTTAGGCTTCCGTACCCAAAGGGTGAAGGAGAGCCTATTACTGAGACTCCGTTGTCTATCCATCCGTCAGTCCGTTCGTCCGTCACCAGGCTGTATCTCACGAACCGTGGTCGTTAGACAGTTAAATTTTTTTACAGATGCTGTATTTCTGTGGCCGCTATAACAACAAATACTAAAAAACTGAATACAATAAATAACTAATGGGGCTTCCATACAACGAACGTGATTTTTTGCTTGATATTGATAACGGCAACAGGTAGAAGTTTGAAATATTCACAGAATTTGAATAATATTATTCACTTTGAAAATAAATAATTAAATTAAAATATTTTTTTAAGGGGGGCTCCCATACAACACATGATTTTTATATCGTTTTTATAGATAATGGTACGAAACCCTTCTAGCGCGAGTCCGACGGCCGGTTTTTAGTTTTAATGTTTTCCTATTTTATTCGCAAGAAAACAAAGTTAGTTATTTATTTCTGAGACTGTTCTGCATTTCCAGAGACTAGTTGTATTTTCACTAAAACAAGTTATTTCTGCTAATAATAGTCAAATCTGGGTAGAAATTAACTAACTCTGGGCAGAAAATCACTAAATCGGTATCAAGATCAAAATATTAAAGGGAAAAACTGTTTATCGATCTTAACTCTTAAATTTACGTAAATTTATACCTTTAAGTGAACTCAGACGATGCCTTGTTGTAGCGAAAATGTATTAAGACCATAAAATTTAAAATATCTCCTGTATAACAGACGCTAGAATTTTTTTTCGTTTTCAAAACTTTGAACGTCGATATCTCGAAACGGTATTTTTCGAGTTAGCGAGTGTCCACTCTACGGGGACGTATTTCTGATTTCCCTTATTGTGCAAATTTAGGGAGAAGCCAACTAACTTAATTACGCAAATAGCAGCGCAGGGTCTAAGCTATAAGGGTTAGAAACTTGAAATTTTGCACAGGGGTTCCTTTTATAACGTAAGGGGGCACTAAGAAAAGATTTTTGCAAATTCACCCCCTATGGGGGTAGGACGGGGGTGCAACGTTAGTATGAATGTTTGCCGTTATTGAAGTTATTCGAATGAAATCCAGTATGAAGGTCACTTAATGAAAGTCACGAAACTCAAGTTTTTATTTTTATTTTCATCCCCTAAGGGGATAAAAGGGGGTGCAACGTAAATATGTAAGTTCTCTGAATTTCTAAATTATTTCAATAAAATGTAAATTACTAAAATTTAATGTATGTAATAAATATGAATGTTAATGTTTACACAATTTTTTTGTTTTATTTATTTCACATGCGCTAAAAGTATACGTGACTTATTTGCAAATACTTTTTCCAACTAAAGCCCACGCGGACGAAGTCGCGGGCAATTGCTAGTCTAATACAAAAATAACGAAAATTTCAATATCACGAACAATATATCGAATTAACTTTAATACTTTATTTTATTCTTTAGCTGGCATCACTGCCTACTAATTCAAGGTTTCGTAAACCTTTTTAGAAAAGTGAAGTAAGCCGCTGTTAGCTCTCTTAATAAGTCATGTCAGCGATGATGATGATGATGATAAAGATAGTGATATTCGTATTAATGATGACTAGATATTTTAATAAAAATAGGTTTTCTTTACTTGTACTTTTTTACTGTTTGTGTGATGAAAAGGGACACAATTGTCACTCGCCCTAAATTCTCTTTTAATTATCAGCTCCATACTTTATAAAATGGATACGTTCACTAACAAATTAAATGTGTAGACTCAAATGTTCACACTCGTATTGAAATTGAAAAATGTGCCCGGCCAAAAAAGGTTTCTAATCTCCGACATGTCAAAAAATGATAACTGTCAGAATAACGGAATTAAAAATCAGACTATACATATTGTTCATTTGTAGTCTGTGGTTGTGTCAGAAACGGTGGATTTGATTCTCGACTCAAAATTCTGTGACCGAGCCTCGTTCGCTTGTGATTGGCTATAAGCTTGGCTATTGCCTTGTCTAACATGGGGACATTGTGTACTGGACAATCAGTGCACTGAGTCCATAAAAAACAGAATTGAATTGATTTGATTCAAAACACGATGAAAAATCTTCCGTTCCGGAGACTTGCAGGTGGGCCTATTTCTTTCTAAAACAATCCTTAAATACTTACAAAGTTAGAAACTACAATACAAGTGCAAAAAGCCCGTTCCCGGGCTGTGCTCGTTGACCGCCCCTCGGCTAAAGGTTTTTGCACTAGTATTGTAGTCATAATATCGTTCCGCCCTCAAGTCCCTGTCCCGTTGCGACGTGGATAGTACTTAGAACTTGAAGCCCAGCGGCAAATGCTCGTCACGTCAGATGTGACATTTACATTTTAGTAGCAAAGTCACTCGTATCGTAACGGATTAGAGTGCAAGAATTTGCCCGTTGCCAGCTCAGTCATTATCTAAAAACATTAAAAAACATCATACTACGATAATTGCTACGATAATTCAATGTACTTGTGTTGCGAAGCTAATTAACCCACATTAATAAGTAGAAATACTCGGATAAGAAATGTACACCTAATTGTTAAAATGTACCTACTAGAATGTAGCTTTATAAAACGTGGTCGAGAAACTCTTCCGAGATTGAAAGTGCCACGTTCGTGCCTCGTTTGCCAAAACTCATTCCTGCCATGCCTCTTGTGGATAAGGATCCCCCCATTCTATAATGTAGATAGATCTCAAATAAGTGACAAGTATTATTGCGAATCACTGGATATTTCCAGTGATAATGTGACATTGTGTTTCATTATAAGTGATTTCATTAAACATTTAGTTCGGATGAAAGTATTCTGAGTTCAAAGTGTGGTTTATCTGTGTGGCAAATCTTATTTAGCCGTTATTATATGACAAACATCTCAACATTCTAACTTTCACATTAATAACGTTAAGATTAAAAGCAGAGACACTTTTCACTCCGACAGTCCTCTCAGAGGAAACTTGAGCGCTTTTTTTATTAAGTTTACAGAATAAATTATAGGCTATTACAAGGTATTTAAGATAACCATCTTGCATATTGATAAGGCGCGTTGGAATAGGCGATCATCGACTAGTTGTCTAACTGTACGCGTCTATTTGAGTCGCGAGGCTCGAAGATTTTTGAACTAGTGGCGAGAAACAGTTGGGTACACCATTAGTCAGGATCAGGACCAAAAATCTTGGTGCAGATAGACTCTTCGTAGAGTCTGTCGATAAAGTCGGACAATCCATTGGCCAGGAACAAATATCTTAGAACCAATGGACTCTTAGTAAAGTCTGTTGGTTAAGTGGGATAAACCATTAAACAAGAGCAGAAATCTTGGAGTCAATGGACTCTTGGTAGAGTCTGGCGGTTAAGTAGGATAAACAATTAGACAAGACCAAAACTTTTGGTGCCAATGGATTCATGGTAGAGACTGTCGATAAAGTGGAATAACCTATTGGCCAGGACCAAAAATCTTAGAACCAATGGACTTTTAGTAAAGTCTGTCGGTTAAGTGGGATAAACCACTAAACAAGATAAAAAATATTGGAGTCCATGGGCTGTTGGTAGTCTGTTGGTTAAGTGGGATAAACCAATGGACAAGACCAAAAATCTTGGAGCCAATTTAATCTTTTTAAAGTATGTTGGATAAGTGGGATGAACCATTGGACAAAACAAAAACCATTAAGCCAATGTAATCTTGGTAGAGTCTATTGGTTAAGTGGGATGAACCATTGGACAAAACAAAAACCATTTAGCCAATGTAATCTTCTTGGTAGAGTCTGTTGCTTAAGTGGGATGAAGCATTGGACAAAACAAAAACCATTTAGCCAATGTAATCTTGGTAGAGTCTGTTGGTTAAGTGGGATGAACCATTGGACAAAACAAAAACCATTTAGCCAATGTAATTTTGGTAGAGTCTGTTACTTAAGTGGGATGAACCATTGGACAAAACAAAAACCATTTAGCCAATGTAATCTTGGTAGAGTCTGTCAGTAAAGTGGGATAAATCTTTCGCCAGAACCAACAATCTTGGATCCTATAGACTCGTGGTAGAGTCTGTCAGTAAAGTGGGATAAACCTTTCGCCAGAACCAATAATCTAGGAGCCAATTTAATCTTGGTAGAGTCTGTCAGTAAAGTGGGATTTAATAAACCTTTCGCCAGAACCAAACATCTTGGAGCCAATCGATTCTTGGTAGAGTCTATAAAAAAAATTGGGTCAAGTTGATGGACTAAGGTGGTCGAAGAGCAGGGGCGTTTAAAGTTTGAAGCCGATGGGTCTTGCCAGAGTCTATCGATGTCTGCCGATTGGTCAGTAGGACTGATAATAATAACATCACATTTGAAAATAAACAAAGTCACGAAAATAAACATTCTCGCTTTGGGAATCGAACCAGGGTCTTTCGCTCCGAGTCCATAGTTCTACTACCACCGCGATGGCTTGGCATTTATGAACACAAGTTCAATAAAATGACCGAACCAAATTTAAAAAAAATAACGAACTGAGAAAGAACTAAAAGAAGAAATGTTGTTTGAAAACAAAAAACCTAATTTTCGTATTTCATGAGTATAAAAATAACTCTGTACGCATTGCTCAGACACTATCTTCGGTTTCGTGTTTCTCCGATTTACGAAGCATTTTTTTATCGAACTGCTGTGTCCACACAAATCTCTGGCGCCCACGTTCTGTATGCCGAGCAAATAAAGAAAAACAAATACACACCCAATTTCGTTGTCCCGACAAATGTTGACATTTGTTTTTCACGCTTTGACAGTTAGTACGGCCATAATCGAAGATCTATTTATAGCTATTGAAGTGGGAAGTGACTAGGGATTGCAATCTCGTTCTGCGAGATCTCTGTTTCGCCAGATCTCGGTCATATTTTGCGAGATTGATCTCGCATGTAAATCAAACGAGATCTCGTGAGATAAACGAGATCGTCCTCAGCTACTATGGCGTCTGCAGATAAAGCGTTGAAAAAGAAAATGAAGACCACCTACTGCTAAGAATACACAGTCTACATAAAAAAACAAAAGACAGATTACATGTTCAAATATTTTAAAATACATATAAAAAAAACAATAATTATTTTGGCAATAAACTTAAGATTTAGGGTCTCTTTCACAATCTGCTGATAAAGTTCCGGATAAGCTAACGCAACCAGGGCTGCCTTTTGTTCTAAAATTGAAGCCATAAACGAACACACGCAATATAGGAAAATTTATTTAAATTTAGAACAAACGGCAGTCCTGGTTGCGGAGCTCATTTGGAAGTTTATTTGAAAATTGTGAAACAGGGCCCAAGTATTGTTAAAAGATGTACAAAACAGCATAAAGACACAGCTTTACAGTCAAATTGTGATAGGGTATTTATCAAACTATAACGCTCACAAGCGACAAGCTTTGAAGCATAGTTGCTTACAAAGTAACTGATATGTGAGTGGTTGACCAAAAAGGGACCTGGAGGGATTGGAAACCGTTATTTTTTTATTTGATTTTTTTCCCTTCGGGGATAACGGGCGTGAGTTTATTTATTTTATTTTTATTTTTTTAGTCTGTGGAATTTTAGCTTTGTTTTGGTATAACCAGAATATTTTTAGGTGCCGTTGTTATTTTTTTATGTTTTTTTTTTGTGAGCCGAGCCGAGTCGAAACTTGTCTATACACGAAACTTCAAACGCGATTTTCTCGAAATCAATTATTTTCCCTTGAGGTCCCTTTTTGGTCAACCACTCACATATACATTATTAACTTTATTCCGGATACACTTATTTGACTTTTTGCCGGAAGAGTCCGACCAGGTTTCGCTCCGATTCGCAAAGCTCACTCATGGTGAGCAGAGACGGAGTTCATCACAACCCAATATGTCCCCACCGAGGGGCACGGGTCTCTCTCCTGAGGAAGGTAAAGGCCATACTCCACCACGGAAGCCAAGTCCGGATTGGTGGAGGCTTGTAAGACTAGTGGCTGGTCTTACTGTCAGAATAATAATTTGGTCACTTCGCTTTTGATTGAAGATTGATTCAGTAGTCTGCCAGCGGGGACAGAAGCAATGTATGTGCCTGTATCTAAATGTTATGTTATGTTACAGCCCTACCAAACTATTCGTAGTTTTTTTTATTTCAATACACCTTCGTGTCAAAATAAGTTAGAATTGCTTTGGCATATTTACCTGTTATACGATGTTTATACGAGTTTGCTCAGTGAATTCACGGTATTTCACACTTCTGTTCAAACTTTGCTATGGGATTTTGAAATGAGAAAAATTAGGACCCGATAATTAGTAATTTTCTTGCAATGATGGTGTTTACACCATATAATAATAATAATAATAATTCTGAGCACACCGAAAAATTGCTTTCTGAACACACCGAAAAAATTGCTCAGTAGAAATACAATCCCAATGGCGAGTATGCAGTGTAGTTACTGTGCCCTTAGTACTCTCGGTAACGGGCGTTATACCGACGTCCTTACACGTGAATCTTTAAGAACTACACATCCACCCGTCAACAAAATATTCAGCTACAGAAAGCTGTAATTTCGAACGAGGCTGAGTAGTACGCAAGATTTTAGAGAAAGATTAAAAAAATAGACTTTTTTTCCGTCCAACAATCCGTGCCCATACATATATGTATGTTGAGGTATACCTCATTTCATCATCATCAACCCATTATGTCCCCACCGTGGGGCACGGGTCTGTTCCCTGAGGAAGGTATGCCATACTCCACCACGGCGGCCAAGTCCGGATTGGTGGAGGCTTGTAAGACTAGTGGCTGGTCTAACTGTCAGAAGTTTTGAAGCCGCTCTATGGCCTCTGACTTGGCCTAACGACTTTTTTTGCGATCGAGTCCGTTTTTTGTGCGCCGGACTTTCAAGATTTGCAATAAATATGTTTATTCATATATTGAGTTGATTATTTTAGGTTTTAAATATGTAAGATAAACTAAAAAAAATTAACTATGAATGTTCCCTATTGCATAGGTTCTGTTTTCACGGACTAAAACGTGCGTCACGGATAGTCTGTCGTCTACGCTGCACCTTATACGTTAGTACATATTTTATCTATATATATAAAAGGAGAAGCTGACTGACTGATTGACTGACTGACTGACTGACATATCAACGCAGGGCCTAAACTATAAGGGTTAGAAACTTGAAATTTTGCACAGGAGTTCCTTTTGTTACGTAGGGGAGCACTAAGAAAGAATTTTTGAAAATTCATCCCCTAAGGGGGTAAAATGGGGGTTCGAAGTTAGTATGAAACTTTGCCGTTTTTGAAGTTATTCAAATGAAATTTGGTACGAAGGTTCTTCAATTAAAAATTATAAAACACATGTAAAATAGTTTCTCAAAAATCATCCCTTAAGGGTAAAGAGGGGGGTGCAAAGTTAGTATGAAACTTTGCCGTTTTTGAAGTTATTCGAATGAAATTGAATATGAGGTTCCTTCATTAAATTTATGAAATACATGTAAAATAGTTTTTTTGAAAATCATCTCTTAAGGGGGTAAAAGGGGGGGGGGGGGGTGCAAAGTTAGTATGAAACTTAGCCATTTTTGAAGTTATTCGAATGAAATTCAGCATGAAGTTTCTTCATTGAAAGTCATGAAACACATGGAAAATAGTTTTTAGAAAATCATCCCTTAAGGGGGTAAGAGGGGGGGTGCAAAGTTAGAATGAAACTTTGCCGTTTTTGAAGTTATTCGAATGAAATTAAATATGAGGTTCCTTCATTAAATTTATGAAATACATGTAAAATAGTTTTTTGAAAATCATCCCTTAAGGAGGTAAAAGGAGGGGTGCAAAGTTAGTATGAAACTTGGCCATTTTTGAAGTTATTCGATTGAAATTTAGCATGAAGGTCCTTCATTGAAAGTCATGAAACACATGGAAAATAGTTTTTAGAAAATCATCCCTTAAGGGGGTAAAAGGAGGGTGCAAATTTAGTATGAAAGCTCTTTCGCATGCGCTAAAAGTATCCCTATCTTATTTGCAAACACTTTGTACGTGAGCCGAGTCAAAACCTGTCTTCACACGAAACTTCAAACGCGATTATTTTCCCTTGAGGTCCCTTTTTGGACAACCACTCACATATTTGTTTATTTTTGGCGTATATATAAGCCGATACAAAAAATGCATTTACTTGCTAAAAAAGTACCCGAAACCGGTGTCAAAGTTTCTCACATTTGTTATGAATTTATGAATTACGTACCTTATCGTAACATCAAGGCATCTTTGCAGAATTCCTCGCCTAGGAATGCGACTAAGCAAAGACTACTAAGACTTTGTTTAGTATTAAAACTATTCAGAACAATGGCTGGGGAGATCTTGATATGACATAGTATGTGTACTTTTGAGATACCTGAAGAGATAAGGTGAATATTGATATTAGGTCTTCGGCTTGGTTAAGAATGTACCGCGTGGCTGATAAACTGTTTTTCTTCAGACAACGCGATAACGGCTGGCTGGAAAAAAAAAAAACCTTTTGAAATAAGTCCGCCTTTGTACATCGACACATACCTGTTATATAAGATTTTATGAGTTTTTTATTTCTTTTGTGCAATTAAACGTAATAAACAACCAAACAAACAATAACTTGCCCTGGTCAAACTAAGATACCCTGTGGAATGGTAACCAGACAATCTTATGGCAAACATGGGATAATTAATAGAAATCTAAGCACAGCGCTCGTAGCCCAGCTGCCTGAGTGATCTTAAACGAACACGAAGGATAAGCAACATAGGGCGGGTTCAGAGCATGGGTGGGTGACCGTTCTATGACTAACGCTAGTGGCATATTTCCGAGCGGTTCCGTGCTTCGCAAGGCACGCTAAGCAGTTGGTGCCGGCTGCCGTCGATAGATGGCAGTCGTTGAGCCAAGTCAGAGGCCTTAACGGGCGGCTTGAAAACTTCTGACAGTAAGACCAGCCACTAGTCTTACAAGCCTCCACCAATCCGGACTCACCCCCGCGGTGGAGTATGGCCTATTCCTTCCCCAGGGAAGAGATCCGTGCCCCTTGTTGGAACTATACGGCCATGTTCATGAACTTTTCATTGTACTACAGTGCATTAACAGAATCGAGGTCCTGGTCCCAAACTACGATACTCTGTGGAATTGTGACCAGACAATCTCATGGCAAACATGTGATAATTATGTAATAGCTCACCCGGTACTTTAATTTCTACAGAAACATTCGTAAGCAACCCGACCCTGTATACGTCCCACTACAGGGCACAGGCCTTCTCACAGAGAGAGAGAGAGAGAGAGAGAGAGAAAGAGAGAGAGAGTATGGGCTTATGCCCGGTTCCTATAATATACGCCTACCGGCTACGATCCGTTTTCCATACAATTTATTGACGGTTCGAGGAATTTCGTAGGAATTGTAACCGATCGTAAGCAAAAACGAAGCGTTTTGTGGATATTGGAACCGGGCATTAATCACCACGCGTGCTCACCGCGGATTGGCGATTTCAAGCGTTGACGTATGCGAGTAACTCAGACACTCAGCAAAGGTAGTATGAGGACGCGAGTCGCGCGCGACAACGTCAAAAGTCGCGAGAATTTGACAGATAATGTACGGGAAAGTCGCGACTTTTGACGTTGTCGCGCGCGACTCGCGTCCTCATACTACCTTTGCAGGTTCCCTCACAATGTTTTTCTTCACAGTTAGCGAGTGGTATTGCTACTATAACTCCACAAATGTAGGTACATAACCTAGAAAGTCATATGGACATGCCTCACTGGGAAAGGATATAGATTTTGTTAATGTATTGTAGTTCAATGACAACTGCATGAACATGGCGATTTAGTTTCATTGCCGCTTGAAGACTACGCGCGCACGCATATCAAACAATCTACGCCTCAATGGTATGAAAAAACACGTCACGTGACCCGACCGTGTATCTGTCATCGTACTATGTACTAATGCAGTAACAGAATCGAGCCCCAGTCCTTCTGTTATACAGTGAGACATTAAGAAGCCGCATTTATTCCTTCCCATTTCATCATTCCATTCCCGAATCTACGTTCAGTCCTTCTGTGTTTATCCAATGAGTAGCAGATGACATTACGAGCCCTCAAATCAGCCGATTTCATCATTCCGTGGCCGCCAGTTCATCAGCCGAAAATTGCATTCCTCGTTTGGATTAATTTCACGCCACTTGATTGGAATTTTACAAGCTCAATCAGAGGGCCTGTTTTGGCGCGCACGGATTGATAATCCACGGTCTATCTGTCATCGAAATGTAATGCACTAACAGAATCAAAGCTCTAATCGGACTCTTCCGACAAAATTGAAGTAAGTGAATCCGTAAATCCATCTATAGTTTGTAATGTCCTTGCCTGGTTACCATATCATAGAGTCTCCTAGTTTGGGACCAGTTCAAGTACTGTTGTATAGAATTTACTAGCTGTGCCCCGCGGTGTTACCCGCGGTTCATCGATTTTCCCGTAGGAATAAGATATTTCACCGCGGTAAAACGTAGCCTATGTTTTAATCCAGGGTATCGGCTAACTCCATACCAAATTTTATTAAAATCCGTCCAGCCGTTTCAGCGCTAAAGACGGACAAACATATAAACACACACACAAACTTTCACGTTTATAATATTAGTGTGATTAGTATTACTTATGTGACATTTAAAGAGTGGTGCTTGACATGCACGCCTTAGTGTACAGTCGACAGCACGTCAACCTTCACATTTTAGTTGCAAAGTCGCCCGTAATGCAACGGAGTAGAGTGCACGGGTGTGTACGACTGTACAAGAAACCAAGAGTTGATTGTTGATTAATTACGTTTTTAAATGTTATCTTACCTTAGGCGATAATTTAGACCCACGAACGAGTTTGTTTTTAATTACGATTCATTAATAAACTACACAATACAAACATTTTTGAATAATAACTGTTGATTTATGTCATTGTTGTTATTGGGCCTGCCTACATCGTAGTTCTGGCTGTTTGTACGCCTAAGGCTGTGTAGGTATGTGGGTATGTATTTACATAAGCAAATAGGTTTTTTTGGCTGGAAAGTTTTTCTTAATAAAAATATGGTAATACGCACGTTTGTGAATGGGCGCAGCTTATGAGATACCCAAAAAGATACGAGAAAATTACTGTTTGAATTCGTCGTCAAAAGTCAAAGGATAAATTATGTTAGTAGATTACAAGATTCACCATGATATTATTATTATGACATGCAATGTTACCTATCTGTTGTGTAATGCAATAAATAAAATAAATTACCAGGGGCTTGTTTTATAAAACCATAATCCGTAGTGTTCGGGAATGGACTGTATGTGTATATTTAAATATACAATATATTATTATGGAAACGGGCAAAATTAATTACTTACTTTATTTTATTTTTTTCTTTTCTTTTTTTCTTTGTAGAGAAAAAAACCCGCATAAAATATGGTTCCAAGGAGTCTTCAACACAAAGTCCATTTTTTAATTCGATGCAAAAAATTACCGCTTTAAAATATATTTACCGTGAATAGAAGACACGTGTCTTAATCCTTATTGTGTTATATTATAAACAGCAATGTACATCACCTGTGATCAAAGTTCTATGATAATGTAATATGGACCTTGAAATTCACTAGCAGGTAACATGGTTGAGATATTGTGAAGACACTGTCTTCAAATTAAATCTGTAAAAAGACATATGTTTTTTTTTCCTGATTTGGTGACAATGAGCCCTATTCAGAGCGACTGAAAAACACGTCCTGTGATCGATAGATGGCGCTGACGCAACCCCAATCTGAATGAAGGAAGGCGAGCCAACCAGACACTAAAGAAACCTGTCTGCATAGCAAATAGTATGCAGCGAAGTGTCTGTGGTTCTTTGGAATTCCGTGGAGCCCACGACAAAACCCTTATGTTTTGAGGTTTGAACTAATCGTATTTAGTTACCGTCGTGAAATTTGCTGTAATCAGTTTTGTTATGACCTTCAAAAGAGCAATTAAAAATAATTGTTATCCTAAAACTTTCGTAAGCACAACACATTGTAAACTTTTAGTCCGGACAGTGGCGGAGTTACCCTAAGGCCCAGTAGACCCGAGCCTAGAGCGGCAGATATTAGGGGCGGTAAATCGTGACAAAAAGATCACTGATGATAGCAAGAAATAGCTCAAATGCAAAGTACCTAAATATTTAAAAGGCTGTGAATAATTATGGCGGGCCGCACTGCACTGCAACGAACACTAAATTCATTATGTACCTAGTCTAGCGTAAATTCATGATGTACCTAGTTTATATGATAGGTGCTGCGTGCTGTGCTGAGAAAGGGGCGGCACATGGCCTGGGGTCTAGAGCGGCCAAGACTGCAAATCCGCCACTGAGTCCGGATCAACTTACGGGTGTTGTTTTATCTGACGAGTCCGATCAGGTTTCGGTCCGATTCGCAGAGCTTAATCATGGTGAGCAGAGACGAAGCTCGCGTCGTCGGTTGCTCGTCTCACACTGCTCCGCTCGGACACCCGTAAGGCATCCTCCTCAGTCCTGAAAACAGCAATAATGGTTTTCTCTTGTTATTTTCAAGGTCAGGACTGAAGAGGTTATAGTAAGCTGACAGGTTGTCAAGCACAAGTCGTAGGCACTCAAACTTTACCCACTTCTCGGCATTTATGCGGTGTGAAAGTTATTACTTATCTATTAGTTTCGCGTTTAATTGAGTCGGGAGTATCATTAAAATAATCTAACTGTATCCGCCTACGGATATCGGCACTCACCGTCTCTACGCCTGGAAGGAAGTGCGTGACTGGTTTACCGCGGCGATATAAGCAAATTATTGTACAGGTTTCTTTTTTCATACGAGCAATTCCTGCGACACTCCCAAGTTTGTGCTTGACAACAACTTTTGCTGTAGGATTTTTTTCTTAGGGGTTTAATACAATACAATACATACAATACAATTAAACTTTATTTCTAACCACAAATTAGGCACAATAGGTGTGATACAATATGGCACGATAGAAGTAATTTGTGCAAAGACTGGGTCCTAAGCTAGTTCAAAGATATGTATCTTAGGATGCCAGGTCTCTCAAAAACTAGGGCAACAAAATATGGAACATACTGTAGACACTAATCAAGACCAACAGAGAAATTACTGAAACAAAGGAAATTATATAAAACTAGCTTTCGCCCGCGACTCCGTCCGCGTGGACTTTAGTTCAAAATTTTGCAACCCTATTCACTCCCTTAAGGGTTAAATTTAGAAAAAACGGCGAAACACTTCAACAAACAATCAATTGTGTTGAAAAGTATTTATTTTAAGTTTCAAGAAAATTTGACTACATTTTTATACCTCCCATAAATTTTGGCAACCCTTTTCGCCCCCTTCGGGGTTCAATTTAAAAAAATCACGTCTTATTCCTTGCCTACATTAGACCCTCTGTGCAAAATTTCAGCTTCCTAGGTCCAACGGCTTGGGCTGGGCGTTGATGAGTGAATGAATCAGTCAGTCAGGACTTTGAATTTTATTTATATAGGTTAGAGACACAAAAATCAAATCAAATAAATGGGCACTCGCACACATAAACTCATAGGTTTAGTTTTAGGGTTCCGTAAGTTAAGATAAGAACATAGAACAATTCTTTAATGCACACCGGAAAAAAAAAAACAAAACACACACCAAAACCACAGAGTAACGGACTTTATTACCAGCCTCCGTCTGTCCGTCCGTTCGTCTGTCTGTTCGTCCGGCCATCTATATGTCCACCCGTCCGTGTATCTGTCTGTTTGTCACCAGGCTGTATCTCGTGAACCGTGATAGTTAGACAGTTGAAATTTTCACAGATAATGTAGTGCTGTTGCTGCCAAAAAAGGAAGGGTCGTCCCATACAACAAATGTGATTTTTTAGTAGTTTCTTGCTAGATATTAATAACGGCAACAAGTAGACGATTGAAATATTCAAATGTTGCATAGGTAATAATACGGAACCCTTCGCGCCCGAGTCCAACAGGCACTTGGCAGCATTTAGAATAATATATTATTATTAGCCTTTATTAAACCATGAATTTATATATTTACTTCATTTTAAGAAATTTTGAAAATGTGAAATGAAAAATGAAAACTGTTAGAATTCATGGCCCCTTTCGGCATAGGCCTCCTCGAAATGCCTTCATTTATTTTTATCATTTGCCTTGCAAATCCAGTCCCTTCCCGCTGTCTTCTCTAGGTCGGCTTCTGTTTCTCATTTCGCACACTTGCAAGTACAACGTGTTATTTCGGAAACCTTACGTTACATGAGAGCTTTTTTTAAGGTTTCAAAGTAATAGCCGAAAGAGATAGCGCTATAAAGTGATGCAGTGTCTCTTTTCCTCATTATTCCGGCTTTTTCGGAGTAAATAAAATAGCGTTAAAAAAATATATTTCTATGAATAAAAAATGTGTCTCTTCGAAATATCACGTTGTTCTTGCAAGGGTGGTATTTGTTGATTTTGTTTGTTGATTTAAAAAATAATTATATTTAATTTTAAAAGTCGCCTGCACTTGAAAGAGAGAGGGAGAAAAAAAGAGAAAATTCTAATTACATTACATGTATCGACATCAGCACAAATATTTATTTACTCGTACTACACGTGGTTGAGACAAATAAAGCATACTAAGCAAGCATTGTCTATAAAAGTAACAGAGTGGGATACCCATCGCATTATCCCCTTCTGACCTACAGTCGACGGCACTTGTAAAATACTGTCTCTTTCAACACTAGATCTTATGTCGCAAGCCGTAAGAACTACGGGGTAGCCCAACCTTGTACTGACTATTACCAACGAAGATTTACTTTCTAGTTCCATTTGCTGTAGGCGTACCTTACAATACTGTTTACAATACAATAACTACGCCCTATACAAATAAACGATTAAAGTAATGCGCATCGGAAATACTCTATTCATATTGGACTCCAAACAGCTGGGCCGGGTTTTATAAAACAAAAGAAAAGATTAAAAATCTATTAAAGAAACTCTACCTGAACAAGGTTCCTATGCACCTGTTAATATGGAAATATCACCTACTCGTAAGTGAGCATAAGTTGTTTTTTTAATGTTAAATAAGAGAGCAATTTACCAATTTACGGTAAATTGTCGTTCTGCGCCGTCTTGCATTACGCAGTGAAAAGAAGAAAGATGGCTCTAGTCGATAGAAAGACCACATATTCGATTGCTGTGTATACAATATTAGTATATAAATGCAATGTAAATAAAATACTTTTAAACAAAAATAAAAGTTTGATAAATACATGATAAAAGTTGCATTTAGTATAGCAAGAAAAAATTGTCATTAGTTATTTTTTTTAAGTTATTAGTGGTGTTAACACATTGTAAGGCTATTTTTAACGCCTTAATAGGGTTCTCGCTTGATACTTTTAAAGTGAATTATAGCATTGAGTTTAGAAGGAAATTTAATGTTTATAATGACATTTCATAAAAAAACACAATAAATTTTGTCTTATCTTATCTTAAGTCGCACGCTAGAAAGAGACAAAGAATCGTTTCATCTCAAGCTTATAACAAGCTGCTGAAAGCGGGAAGTTTTTTGCGCGCATAGTGCTCATGCAACCGGAACACGCTCATGATTTTCATCGCTTTCCTGTACAACCCGGTAACAACGCCTTATACTCGGATTGTTTGCTGAATTGACAAATGTATCGTAGGTTGGACTTTGTATTGACGACACAGTGGCGTGGAGCCCAGACGCTACGTATGCGTTCTAGCCTTGATATTGGCACCAAATCTTGTATTGATATACTGTGCAACTTTTCATTGTTAAACTTCTGAAGTAAACTGCTTTGGGTTGCATACTATATTCTCTTTCTATTCTTACTAGATGACATGTCATAGACATTCTAATCCAATATCATCAGTTCCATATCGAAGAATTGAAGTGATGGATGAAACTCACTGATTCCACGACTGAGCAACCTCTATAATAAATTCAGTAGCATTTTAGACATGCACTCCTACTCTCAATATTGTTACCGGAAAAAGATTGCTGTGCATCTTATGTTAAACAATGTGTAATTGGCACTATAGTAACTTAATAGCCGATAGAGTGTCGCTTGTAGCCCCGGCTGCCTGAGTGATCTTAAACGATCACGAAGGATAAGCAACATAGGGGGCGTTCAGTGCATGGATGGGTGAAATGTGACTAACGCTAGTGGCATTTTTCCGAGCGGTTCCGTGCTTCGCAAGGCATGTTAAGCACTTGGTGCCGGCTGCCGTCGATAGATGGCAGTCGTTAAGCCAAGTCAGAGGCTTTAGGGCGGCTTGAAAACTTCTGGCAGTAAGACCAGCCACTAGTCTTACAAGCCTCCACCAATCCGGACTAGGCCCCCGTGGTGGAGTATGGCCTATACCTTCCTCAGGGAAGAGACCCGTGCCCCTCGGTGGGGATATAATGGGCTTATGATGATCCCAGGTAACCTCTTTCAATGTTAGGTAAGAGTTTTTACATAGGGGGTTACTATTTTACTGGTTAAATTAGCCCACAAACGTTAAAGGGAAAATGTGTTTGTGCACTGTCTGGAGCAATATAATAACTATAATTGAGAAGTGTCATGTCAAAGGGACTTATTTCCACTTTTGAAAATAAATTAACTAATGATGGTAATCGATTTTTAGCATACGATTACCACACCACTATACCAAATTGTGTATTACAGAAACGCTTAATTCCTCTCTAAATTTGACTTTCAATTCACGTATCAAAAACAATTTCGCTTATTTTCACGTCATTTTCTAACAGTATTCAAGACACAAAATATGTTCTTTTACAAACCGAATGTGCTAGTGTCAGAATCACTTAAATGTGATCTTCTTTCATGGTGACATGAAAAAAAATGTATATAACACAATTAACAACGTAGAGGTTTTTGGCATTTATTTAAAAAGACGCTCCTCAATTATGTAATTATGTATTCTATATGACTGCCTTGTTGGTCTAACGGAATCAGGTCTAAATACAATGCCGGGTAGGTACAATTCAGTCGGGGTAAATAAACATAAACATACTGGCACATACATTGCTTCTGGCCCCACACTAGGGTACCTTGTGTCGTGGGAACCAGAAACAGCGATATCACAAACATGTAAACATCCAAGACCTGGGTTTTGTTTTTGGCCCCAGCCGGGATTCAAACCCGGGACCCCTCTCATAATTCTGGCAAATATTCACAATCTGGGGGTATCTCCATGTTTGTGATGTCCTGGTCTAGTTACCATAGCACATGGAATCCTAGCTTGAGACCCTGTGTGAGACCCGAACAAGTGATTGTATTGTGTGGTTATTTTTGTTATGTACAAGATAACAAGTCACCGGTCACCTTGCTTTTGGAATGTCGTAAACTAATCCAAAGGTCACCACAGTGTCAAGACACCTCAAAGTTTGGCAAACATACCGTAGTCACGAAACGAAGTCAGCCAATGTCAATGAACTCATCGTAGGTACCTACATATGTATATCTACGTAATCTGCAAATCCATGCATCTTAGAAGAATCGCCACTCATATCTTCGCGTGTCTGTTTTTCTAAAATCCACTTAGGAAATGACTAATTGATATAAAACCGAACAAAAAAGCTCTGTCAAAATATTTTACGACATTTTTTGCGCCCCGACGACGAAAGTTACTCCGAAAATGGTACGGCAAGAATCGTCAGTCAAAATGTCACTACATTACCGTCACAAAGAAGAACACTCTACTAGCTCTTCCCACGCTGGACGTAAGGGCGATTTTCGAGCGAAATTATTTTGTGTAGTCGGGAAGTTGATTGTTAACTAGGGGTCACCAAAGATACGAATCTACTCTAGTAGTGTAGATCTTTTGCAGGCAAATTAGCTTTGCGTTCGCGTAAGCTTCTTCGTTGTTGCAAAGCAAGAAACTTGAAATTATGCATACATTGATGCGGCGAGATAATGTTGTTTATTGGAATAAAAAATTACCACAAAAAGATCCACAAATATTCTCAAAATCTACAGTTCGAGTACCATTAGTCTAAGCTGTTGCTTTTCTCCGCAACATAAAAAGCGGGCTTCCTGACAAAAAACATAAGTCCCCTAGACTAGCGATCGATCATCGACTAAAATGGAACCGATTGTTTTAAATATTTTTTTCCGATGTCGTATTCGAAATGATTCTGATTAGTTTGATTCTATTTCGGTTAACTTAAAATGGTAACGTCGCTAACCGAGTATCTGAATTTTTGGAGCATTACATTAAAACTCCATGTCAATATATTCTGTGGCGATGAAATATATATTTATGTATTTTATGAGGCTCTAAATCAATAAAACGCTAAATCATGTTCCCGCTACGAAAATCCCAACTAGTTCGATTCAATTAGAAAACGCATAAAAAATGTCAGCTTGGTTTTTAATAGTGTCGCAAAAACATTAATTAATAATAGGGTTGTTGAGGAACTTATTATGAGGAAGAGGATGAGGAAGAGGAATTTTTTAAAGTCGATTTTGAGGAAGAGGATGAGGATGAGGAATCTGGCAGACTAAGAGGAAGAGGATGAGAATGAGGAAGAGGATGCTAAAGACGAAGAACAAAATAACATTACGTAGATTACGCTAGTATTGAACTTCTACCTACATGTTTCCATCTCTGTCTTCCTTTAACTTTTTAATACGCCGAGACTTCTCTCTCTTTCTCTCAAAGACATTTCGTTTCAACAAAAATTATACCTCTCCTTCCTCTTAAATTCCTCACGAGGAAGAGGAAGAGGATTTTTTTTAAATCAATTTTGAGGAAGAGGAAGAGCCTCATCCTCTTCCTCTTCCTCAAAATTGATTTAAAAAACCTCAAAAATATGAGGAAATTCCTCATTTTGAGGAAGAGGAAGAGGAATCCTCATCAACCCTAATTAATAACGTCAATCGACGTCAAAACGTAAATTGGTGCGCCTCAAACATAAATTATTTATTTCTACACTGCGTTTCAGGTACACATCACCTTCATGTAAACACAGATTTTTTCATAATAACAAAAACGTTCGCACAACACAATCACATGACCTGGTCCCAAACTAGGATACCCTGTGCTCAAGAACATCACAAATATGGGTACACACTGAGACTGAGGCAATGGTACAAATGTACGGCGGCCTCCAGTGGGAATAGAATCCACAACCTCCGGCATCGTAATCTGGTGTGCTAACGGTAGAGCAAAGATTTTTGTTCGACATCTGAAATTCCGTATTTTTGAATCACTCGACTCCAGCGAAATTAAATTTTCGCAAAAATTCTAGGGCTATCACGAAACCACTTAAGATTTCTCTATGTGACTGAAAAAAGATAGTGCTGAAATCTTGAAAATTCCCGGGAATTGGAATTTTCCACGAAACTAATATACCTAGCTATTTCTACGGAAACGTTTTTGCCACCCGTGCGAAGCCGGGGCGGGTCGCTAGTCATTAATAACTGTAGAAAGATAGATAGATAGATAACACTTTATTGTACATAAAAAAGGAAATTACGCAGGTATTTCTACGTATTAAATTGCCATTTTGAAACGTTCTCGTCCCGAGTACTTATAAATAAGCCAAGTCTCAAAACTTTTATCTGTAAAATATATCCCAGCTAACATATTTTATGCCAACTTCCGAAACATACAAGAAATAGTGTAACATCCTTTGAGAAAACTCCATGAATCCAATTAAGATTGTGTTAGTACTTAAGTTGAAGGAAATTACATAAAATAATGAAAAGTAGGTTTGACCAAAAATGGGAATAAGTGATTATGATGTTTAAAGCCAAACATGCCATTATCGATATTTATTACCTAAACACCTGTGGTTATAGTCAAAGAATAACATTAAATCACTATGGTTCCGTAAGTCCAATTATTGGAGCATAATCCCACATCAGCTACTTCATTACAAGTATTAAAAATACATTTATGTATGTATACATAATTATAGAATCGCTCGTAGCCCCGGTCGCCTGAGTGATATTAAACGAAGGTTAAGGAACATAGGGCACGTTCAGTGCAAGGGTGGGTGACCATTCTAGACATAGACATAGACATAGACATACTTTATTCGTAATATTCATTACAAGTCACATTAAATTTCATTTTCATTAAAATCACATTAAAATTACATTTACATTAAAATTAAAATCACATTAAAATTTCATTTACATTAAAATTAAAATCACATTTAAAATTCAAATTACATTTACCTACATTATTTATTAAAATTTTACAAACAAAGATAAAATCAGATTCATATTAGGTCAAAAAAACTAAATGTCAAAAATATAAAATTTATTAATTAATTAAACTAACACGGCTGCGCAATGACATTATTAATATAGGAATTCGCCGTAGGTATAGAAACACCTCTCAATAAGCCATTTTTTTTATTTAATTTTAAAAGCAGACTCACTGCTTGCACTCGTAATATCCTCCGGAAGTTTATTGTAAACTTCCGGTCCCATGACGTGGATAGACTTAGCCGTTTTGGTCAAGTTGCGGGCGACCGTAGCCAGTTTTTGCGCGCCCCGCGTGGCGTAAGCGTGCCGGTCCCCGCGGCGGGGATACTGCTGCAGGCGCTCGCGCGCGTACAGCGCCACCTGCATCACCAGCATCCCGGGCAGCGTGATGATGCGCTGCTTCACAAAGTGCGGCCGCGCCTGCGTCCTGCGATACTCGCGCTATGATGCGCACGGCTCGCTTCTGCATTCGGAACACGCGCTCCCAGTCGGCGGCGCGAGCCCACAGGTCCACGCCGTACTGCAGCAGCGAGTGCACGGTGGCGAAGTAGCACGTGCGCGAAGCATGCCTTGCCCAGACGAGCGCACAAACTGTCGATGTGTACCCCCCACGTCAACGCCCTATCCAGGTGGAACCCGAGAAACGGTGCTGAGTCAACCTGCCTAATTTGGACTCCTTCAACATCGACTGCTAACAAAGGCTTGCTGCGTGCTGAAAAGTCAAACTCGATATATTGAGTTTTAGTCAGATTGAGCATCAGACCGTTCCCGCGAAACCATGCCCAAAGGCGACCCACAACCGCGTTTAACCGCTTCTCTAAGGCTGCTGCATTAGAGGCAGTCACAACGGCTGCGACATCGTCTGCGAACATAAATATTTCGCCGTCTGGCACCGCGTTCGGTAGGTCGTTTAAAAGCAACATGAAAGCTATGTTTGAGAGCGACGAACCTTGCGGCACACCCATGTGCGTCGTCAAGCCGTCTGATCGTAGGCCTCCTCCGTCGCCCACCACAAAATGAGTCCTTCCGCGCATAAACTCGGTCAACAGGTTCAAAGGAGGACCATCGATACCATAATGCCGCAGCTTAGTGTGTAAAACACTATGGTTTGCGACATCAAATGATTCTATGACTAACACTAGTTGCATTTTTCCGAGCGGTTCCGTGCTTCGCAAGACACGTTAAACAGTTGCTGCCGGCTGCCGTCGATAGATGGCAGCCGTTAAGCCAAGTCAGAGGCCTTAGGGCGGCTTGAAAACTTGAAGACAGTAAGACTAGCCATAGTCTTACAAGCCTCCACTAATCCGGACTTTGCCCCCGTGGTGGAGTATGGCCTATACCGTCCGCAGGGAAGAGACCCGTAATGAGTTGATGATACAAATTTTACATAAACGTATGCTAGAAGTTATAACAGAATACGCCTCAGTGTGGGTGTTTTTCGATGTTTGTTATGTCCTTGCTTGGTTACCACACACTGTATCCTAGTTTGGAACCATGTCAAGTGATTGAGTTGTGTGAGAGTTATTATTATTAAGTAAGTTCCAGCAGAAATGGAGTGGTGCTGTTCTTAATCCGGCACCACACGGTTATATTGTATGCGGACCCCTAAAACTCTTAGATGTTTTTCGCACAGACCAGCCCAAATTGTAATGGTGCTAAGGCGCAAGCCAATTTGAACCAAAACGTATTAATCAGGAAACGAGGAGATTTATCATAACGCCGTAACCTGATCCACCGGTTCCATTCGGAAGACTTCAACATTAAAGCTTAATGTCTGGCTTTTAGCACTTTGAATGGAATAGATTGATTTTGCGTATTAAGGTGGGGAAGGATACGTCGGGATGATAGGAAAATACGAGTATGTCATTAGCCCTCGGTTTCTCGTACTCTGTTGATCTACTGTTAACTCTACGTTTATTAATTTACAAAATGCTAGAAAGTAAAGTAAAGTTAATAATTATATTTGAGTAAAACACCTTATGTAGGTACTTATAATATTTAGATATGTTAGTTAGTTTCCGGGAAGACGCTGGATGCAAGCCGTTTCCGACCGGTCTTTTTGGAAATCCATGGAGGAGGCCAGGTCCATCAGTGGACTTCTTGTGGCTGAATGATGATGAAGATGTTAGTTTAGGAAAACATGTTTTCTCTTTCTCTTCTAAGTTATTATTCTCATTATTATTAAATTCTTTATTGTACCAGTAAAAAAAAATTGTTCAATTGGCGGGCTTAATACTAAATAGTATTTTATTCTAGCCAACCAACAGGTGACGTGGAGAAGGTGGGGGGGGGGGGGGGTAGTGCCAAACAGTGGAGTGATATTTTAATGTTTTATTAAATACGATATATAATTATCGTAATGATACATAATACATATATAAATATATACCTACAACGATAAATAGTACACACATACATACATGTAGGTAGAAATAGATATAATTATAATATACTTATATACCTACGTACCTACGGATAGGATTACAAATTATTGTGCCTGTGTGTAAATGTTTGTTTGTTTGTTTGTTCTGAAGATGGAGATAGTGTGCCTGATCTCTACTCGTTATCGTTATTTTGATAGTTATCGTTGATTTTATAATAAGATTTTTTGCACAGAGTGTGCTTAACACATTTCTTAATACGCACCACACACCAGAACACGATACAAATTGTATCGACAAATCCGGCAAGAACAGATACTTTGTATTCGATTTATCATTCGCTGCCTTTTGATTGAATCGATCCAAACCAGTTCGATACGCCTTTGTGGTACCGACGTTACGATCCTTTTTTTTCTCTTGGCTTAATAAAGAAATTATCAAAACCAGCCTTTTGGTCTAAGAAATAAAAAAAAAGAATTTACGATGGCACTAATGGATTTACTATCACATTGATTTGAATATTATCAGCGTTTCTCACTAATGTGTTCTTTTGACACATAAAAAGCTAAACGTTTTGTGCCAACGTTAAATAACGTTGAGTTTAAATATTAGCTACAAAATTGGCACTGTCAGTTGAGGTTACCATTTTTTTTTTAATCTTATTTATTTTATATGACCTCTGTGCGACCGCGGTTTGTGCATCTGCTTACCATGCGAGAGATCCCGGGCTCGAATCCCGGCTGGGGGGATAAAAAGAAACCCAGGTCTTGGATGTTTACAATGTTTGTGACGTTGCTGTATCTGGTTCCTACGAAACAGGGTATCCTGGTGTGAGGCCAGAAGCAATGTATGTAAATGTGCCTGTGTGTAAATTTTATGTTATGTTAATGTGATACATTAGCCATACATCAAATTATTAAGTCGGCTTAAATTTTTTTGTTAAGTGCAGTTGTTAAACATAATATTTTTGTTTAACAAAAGACGTGGTATATAGGTGCATAATACACGGTTTAAGGGTAGTCCACAAACTAGGCGAGGCCTTATCTTGCGGACTTTATTAGTGTTTAAATTATTAAAATGTATTTTGTAAGATTTTTTGTGGACTGCGAATCTATGATATTGAAGCTCTCAATATTCCAAGCCATCAGTCTCAGAATGACAAGTTCGAGTCCGTACGCCACTTGAGGTAGAGGTCAAAATCAAACCGAAAAATTAGTCCCACTGTATTTGCAAAATAAGCACCAATAAGTAAGTGCCAAACACTTTGTAGTTCCGAAACCAGAGGTCAAGATGATGGTTCATTTAACTCTTTACATTGAACCCGCGAAAATATATACCAGAAGATCTACTTAGATACTTCTAGAAATATTGCTTTGGGTTGGACTAAATAAGTTACTTGATTTCATATTCTGTGCTGTTTTACTTTTAATTTTGTTCTTAAGATAAGCCTTCTAAAATCATGGATTGTTTTGTAAAAATAATTTTAAGGTTTTGTTTGATAAGAAACTAAATCCACATCAACAAATTAGCTCTAAGAAAAAACTATGTAGTATTAAGCTCGCCTGTGTACAAAATTGAGTTAAAAAGAAGAAGAACTAAATTTATTATACCAACAACAGATATCATGGAAACAAAATATACAGACAAGTAGGTAGGTACTATGTATATAATTATGCAAAACAAAACAGACAAAACAATTGAGACAAAACATTATGTGCATTAAGGATGTTTCAATTTAATTCTATTCTATATTTTATAAATATCTATACGTCACGGACTGGCGATTTCAATTCATGAGGTTTCTGAATTAAATGCGAATTATACTCTGCATCTTTAAATTTCAGAAATGAATAGGATTTAAACGTGAGCATTGCATTTAGAATTACCTATCTTATTAAATGCAATATGTTTGCTTCTACATTATTATGTATCTCTCTTTTACCAGAAGGGAGAGCGTGAACTGACCATTCATGTTTTTGGTTGAGTGGATCTTCTGTGGTTTACAATTACAGCTTAAAGCGGTACGTTCGCACTTTCTTACTTGCTGTAGTTCATTCGCATTTTATTTTACGTCTTCCTGGTATTAAAATAAGACTTTATTTTATCTAAAATATTAGAGTTCACAGAGACTCCGCTTTGGCTTGAATATTGATCAGGTTTTAGACAACAATGGCTACTAAAGTCAACGCCTTAGAGGAGGTTGTCGCGTGAACGATGACAGCAGGTTTAGAATAAATATTCGCGCTACTGGGTGAGAAGGTTTTTGTTGCTTTTCTTTGTATTAGTTTTATAAATAGGCGCTTGATAGGAAATCAACTTTTCTTGTTAAGTTTGAACAACGCCACGAGTGTTTTCACAACACATTCATCATCATCACTCATTTATCATTCATCCTTTTAGTTCATTAACTGTTTCTTTTAATTATTTACTCGTATTCGAGACAATTTCACAAAATGCATATTTAGATATAAAAATAGTCGCTAACCTGTAAACTTTTATCTGTGAGGTGACTTACCCATTTTTAGAATTAACTTAGGAATTATTGTCTTAGAATATTTCAGCAGCTGTTAATAAGCCATAATAGCTACTAACCCCCTTATTCATAATGGTCCGCTAACTTAAAACAGCTGCTACAGAGCGTTATTTTTCATTCTGACTTAGGTAAATAGAAGAAGACAGAGTGAGAATTAGCAATGCTTTAAGTTAGCAGACTATTATGAATAAGGGGGTTAATGATTATTAATTACTCAAAGTAATTACTCAAAATTTCTCCTTAATTCAAGCGATAACCAAATATAACAGAAAGTTTCGTTAAGAGCTTTAGGGAGGTTTTCTATAAGCAATAAATACAAACTATTTTTAACAACGGACCAACTCTGAAATCCCAAAAACAACATCTGTTTCACACTTTCGCTAGAGCAAGTATTAAAAGAATCGCTCGTAGCCTGGGCTGCCTGAATGATCTTAAAAGATCACTAAGGTTAAGCAACATACGGCGAGTTCAGTCCATGGATGGGTCACCGTCTATGACTAACGCTAGTGGCATTTTTCCGAGCGGTTCCGTGCTTCGCAAGGCACGTTAAGCAGTTGGTGCCGGCTGCCGTCGATAGATGGCAGTCGTTAAGCCAAGTCAGAGGCCTTAAAGCGGCTAGAAAACTTCTGACAGTAAGACCAGCTACTAGTCTTACAAGCCTCCACCAATCCGGACTTGGCCCCCGTGGTGGAGTATGGCCTATACCTTCCTCAGGGAAGAGACCCGTGCCTCTCGGTGGGGACATGATGGGTAGATGATGATGATAAAGTATTTTTTTTAAAGTAAGGAACAGCTGAGCCATCGCGATATCATAGTTCGTCCAAGTACGAAAGTTGTTCAAAATGTTCAAGTCTCGAAGAGTACAATGACCTCTTTAAATTCAGCCGGAACTTCCTGCACTGCAACACCCGTGTAGGTAATTAATACGGGACATCATGTATGTACGTGTGTGCCGAATTTCGTTCAAAATATCCTAATGCAATCTTTCACATTTTTAGAGTTCCGTACCCAAAGGGTAAGGGACCCTATTACCTGTAAGGTAGTACCCAGTAAGGGACGCCTGTATTACACCGGGGCAACACTGTGCGGCATTGCGGCATGCCACAAGGCCGCATGCCACAAAGATGCGGCAGAAGAAGAAGAAGTTTGCCACATGACGCAAGGTGTTGCCATGCCACACGGTTCTTGCCACAATCTGCGACGTTGTAGCATGCGGCCTTGTGGCATACCGCAATGCCGCACAGTGTTGCCCCGGTGTAATATGGCCTTTAGACTCTACTGTTCATGTGTCCGTCCATCCGTCCATCCGTCACATTTGTCACCATGCTGTATGTCGTGAACTGTGATAGCTAGACAGATAAAATTTTCACAAATGATGCAAAATAGTAAAAACAGAATAAAATAAATATTTAACTGAGGCTCCCATACAAAAAACGTATTTTTTTGCCGTTTTTGCTTGATATTAATAACGGCAAAACTAATACGCTTTAAATATTTGCGGAATATTTACTGTTGAAAGTAAATAATTAAACTAGAATAAAATAAATATAAAAGGGGAGCTCCATATAATAAACGTGATTTTTTGCCGTATTGACCCCGATATTAATTATGGCACCGGGTAGACGGTTGAAATATTCAAATGTTGTATACATAATGGTACGGAACCCTTTGTGCGTGAGTCCGACTCGCACTCGGCTAGGTTTATATTATCACTAGTATAAAATTAGTTAAAAACGTTGTTAAAACATTGCATAATTCAAACACAAAATATTCCATAGGGCTATCATCATTAGAGAGTTCTCAGTTGACAGAATAACAGTTCTGGGAATTGCAACATGTCCTGAATATCACCTAACCATGGTCACCTGGTGATCCATGGTCTTGAGCCAACTGGTTCGGCGGGTAGACCTTGCTGACTGGTTGTAGAGACTATAGTTAGTGAAAGCGAATGAGATCGGCGCGTTAGAATTCTCAGAATGATGAGAATGGGCAAGAAAAACTGAGTAGCCGATGAAAAGTATTAGTTTAAATTAAATTAACTGAAAGATGATGAGGAATCGTTTTACGGCGTGTACCTATCAACTCTATATTTTTTTAAATATACAGTGTGGCCCTGGATAAAGTGCAATCCCGAAAGGGGATGAAACTAGACCATGAATCATTGACTAGAAAAATATAAAAAAAAATTATAAAAAAATATTGTAGGATTTATTGGTATTTGAAGATTTTCATGTTTCATTAAGGACTCTATGTACAAAAGTATTGATTTCTTCCAAAATAATGGGTCTATTTCTTAGAAATAAAAAAAACCAGTATGCCTAATACCTGGCGATGACCATGAAATAATAAATAGTCCGCAAAAAAGTAACTATCTTGGGTAAAAAAATGTATTTTTATGAAAAAAATTATTTTTTTAGACGTTTATTTTAAAAAACTTCAAATTACTAAAAAAATGTGCCCTATAACTATGTAATTTTATAGCTTACTTTTATTCTTTACCATTTTAGCTTCCAAATAAAAAAAAAACAATGTTCTAACTAAAAAATTGGCTAGGTAGGAGTTATTTACATTTTAGTAGGTAATAAAAGTCAGACTTTAATCACAATAACTTTATTAATAAAATTATCCGTAATTTACAATTTTGCATTTTTATTTAATGCATTAAATGTTCAAAATGGCCTCCTCGATTTTGCAGGCACATTACTGCACGAATATTAATTTGGTTAGTGGCTCTGCGAATCATTCCTGGATCATTTTTAATGTCATTTGCGCACTGAATTATTCGGTCGTGCAACTGTGCCTCGGTATTTATTGGCGTGCTGTATACTCTTTGCTTCATGACACCCCATAAAAAATAATCTAGGGGTGTCAGATCAGGTGAACGCGCTGGCCAGCCTACTGGCCCTCCTCGGCCAATCCACCGGTTCGGGTAATTTTCGTTCAAAAATCGCCGCACCTCCCGCCCATAATGTGCAGGACATCCATCCATTTGGAGATACATACGCCCACGCCGTCTCGTAGCCAGGGGAACATCTTCCATCAACATGGGTAAATTTTGTAGTAATTCTAAAAAACGTTCAGCATTTAGGGTTCTGGGTAAAATGACTGGACCAATTAAAATGTCGTCGATTAAGACTGCCCATACGTTTATTGAAAATTTTACTTGAAAAGTAGATGCCCGCTTCAATCGTGGATTTTCGTGAGACCACTGGTGCAAATTTCTGCAGTTTGTAATGCTGTCTCGGGTAAATGTCGCTTCGTCCATCCAAAAAATGCGTTTGGGAAAATTTGGGTCAGCTCTAATTTTTCTTAGAATCCACGTCGACATTACGCATCTTGGACGATTATCTACATTTTCGTGTAAATGTTGTACTCGTTGGTAATGGAAAGGATGCAATCCCTCCTTTTTCAAAATTCGCCAGACAGACGTCTTCTATATGCCATGACGCAACGCTAATCGTCTTATGCTTGTTGTAGGGTCAGCAAACAGATCGTTTAAAATGGCCTCTTCTATCGCATTGTCAATAACGACAGCTGGTTGCTCACGGCGATCTCGTGCCAAACCAAGTCCAATGTTGGAGAGCCTCCTATGAATCTCTTGAAAATTTCGAGCTGAGGGTATGAGTCTGCCCGGGAAAGCATTTATGTATGCAGGCCGAGCGACTGTTGTGCGACCATGTGACATGCCATAATAATAATACATGTCGGCTATTTCTCGAGGTGAGAACTCTGTCAATCGCGGCATTTCGTCAACACTTAACAGTAGAACAGGAACAGTCCAAACGTAACGAACAGTAGAAAACGTAACAGTCAACAATGTAACAAAAACTTAATAACAAATCAACGAGAACACAATGCGAGAACGAGAACAGTAGTAGCAGCGGCGAGAATATCGGAGCGACTGTGTAAGTCCTGTTTCGAACCCCCTGCCTCCCCTCCCCTCGCCTTCCCTCTACCTGAGTGTAGAACAAAAGGACTGCGACTGCCGAAGGGCACAGAGTAGGACGGAAACAATGGAAAAAACGGTCTCTACCTGCACGGTAACACGATTAGGCTCCACTTTAAAAGTTCGTAGATAGCGTGTTTTTTTAGTTAGAACATTGTTTTTTTTTATTTGGAAGCTAAAATGGTAAAGAATAAAAGTAAGCTATAAAATTACATAGTTATAGGGCACATTTTTTTAGTAATTTGAAGTTTTTTAAAATAAACGTCTAAAAAAATCATTTTTTTCATAAAAATGCATTTTTTTACCCAAGATAGTTACTTTTTTGCGGACTATTTATTATTTCATGGTCATCGCCAGGTATTAGGCATACTGTTTTTTTTTATTTCAAAGAAATAGACCCATTATTTTGGAAGAAATCAATACTTTTGTACGTAGAGTCCTTAATGAAACATGAAAATCTTAAAATACCAATAAATCCTACAATAATTTTTTATATTTTTTTTTTATATTTTTCTAGTCAATGATTCATGGTCTAGTTTCATTCCCTTTCGGGATTGCACTTTATCCAGGGACACACTGTATAAAATTCTCAAGTCACCGTGTTAGTGCGCGTACTCTGCGAAACGGCTTGGCCGATTTTGATGAAATTTTATATACCCATTTAATCGGCAGGTCTGATAATAGGTGTTGTTATCTATTTTTCATACCCCTATCTGGCAAAAGAACGTTTGCTGCAACAATATCCCTGTGTTGTAAAATGTGCTTGCTTGCGTTAGAAAAACACAAAATGGATTGTTCTTGTTCATAGACTTGACACCCGATCTGAAAGATACGCTTAGAAACTATACTTGAGCCATTACAAACGTGCGAACTGAGTCATAAACATTTTTATCAGACCTCTCTCTCACACATAATAATATAGGAGGCATATCAGGCATATCGAAACTCTCGCTCGCACTTTTATGACTCGGTTCGCACGTTTGTAATGGCTCAAGTATAATTAAGTCATGCGACTTCGCTGGAAAAAAATTTGAATTATTAAAAAAAAACATTGAATTAAAAAGACGTTTGACAATGAGATACTATGCTAACATTATACATAACTGTATGTACATTGAATTCAACAAGCAGAATGTAAATTCTTTACGTTGAAATAAACATTTTTGAATTTTGAATTTTTTTGAATTTTGATACATCCAAAAGTACAGATTGTTGATGTAAAAAGTACGGAAGACTATATTGTATATTACTCGTATTTTGCGTAAAATTGTATTATTATTGATTAAAATCGCCAATCCGCGGTGGGTACGCCTAGAAATTCAGCCCTGTCTCTCTGAGAGAAGTCCTACGGTGGAATATATTATAGGCTGGTTACAAGATACAATGTAGCTTCGTGTTTTTGCAAAGAGTGAGTGTTTATTTTATTTTAAAAAAAAAGAAAACACTTTTTATCAGGAACGTATGATCCATTTGTCTATACTTGACATTTTTCTCAGACTTTAAACGACAATAAATCAAAAACCTTTAGCGTCAGAAAACTCGATACCGTTTGCAAATTTAGTACTAGCTTGCACTAAATTTCCAAACTGTTTCGAGCTCTCTACCGCTAAAGGTTTTTGATTTATTGTCGTTTAAAGTCTGAGAAAAATGTCAAGTATAGACAAATGGATCATAGTACTGAACACGTTAGAATGTAATTATTATTTAATAGTTCAAGAAAAAAAAGGGTCAGACTGAGTGTATCATTACGATGAATCTATACTGCATGTTTGCTGCGTTGTTATTCAGTGTATGCATGACCCAACCTTTATACCCACAAAGAGAAACGAAAGCTAATTACAACCAACATTGTGGCTACGCCCTTAATTTCAAATTGTTTCGATTCGAAAGTCATGCTCGATTATTCACTCGATTATAATAAATCGAATAAAAAATGCGCGAGTCATCGTCAAGGGCGCTTGTCATTTTTAAGCGTTAAATATATACAACAGAAGAACTCTCTTCTTGTCTCTCGCCGTGCATGTGTGTATGTGCGCGAGTGTGTGTCTGTGTGTCTCTTTGTTCGTGCTATGCTCCAATATTCACATGAACTTGACTTTATTATATTTTAACAAATTAGGATTATTTCGAAGGATTAGTTCGAGGGTTTTCTTCCAATTTTAAAGAGGGACTCATTTTGTTAAAACCGTTTTAAATCACTGAACTACCTATGCAGCCTATACATCATACGTATATCTACTAATGTAGGGCATGGGCTGAGAATAGAAAAGATGGGCTTAATCGTTACGCGTGTCTACCGCGAATTGGCATATTCAAGCGCATAAGTGGCATAGTGAACACTTGAAGCAGTCAAGTTCCCTCACGATGATTCCCTTTACAGTTACCGAGTATAACTAGGTACTATAAACGTCATCATCATCAACCCATTATGTCCCCACCGAGGGCACGGGTCTCTTCCGTGAAGACGGTATAGGCCATACTCCACCACGGGGGCCAAGTCCGGATTGGTGGAGACTGCCTGATTGATCTTAACCGATTACGAAGGTTAAGCAACATAGGGCGCGTTCAGTCCATGGACGGGTGATCGTCTGTGACTAACGCTAGGGCATTTTTCCGAGCGGTTCCGTGCTTCGGAAGCCACGTCAAGCAGTTGGTGCCGGCTGCCGTCGATATATGGCAGTCGTTAAGCCAAGTCAGAGGCCGTAGGACAGCTTGAAAACTTCTGACAGTAAGACCAGCCACTAGTCTTACTATAACATGAACATTTACATACAGGTACATACATTGCTTCTGGCCCCAAACCAGGATACCCCGTCGTAGGAACCAGAAACCGCGACATCACAAACACGTTCGAATATCCAAGACCTGGGGGATTTTTTTGTCCCGAGCCGGGACTTAAATTCACTTATGTCCCTAGGATACACGTAATAAGACCGTCAAATGAGCGATAAAGAAATTCAAACCAAAAACCGGTCTTCTGTCATGCATCGACCTTTTCACTCACTTCTGGCTAAAAGTCTCGATGATAAATAATCGAGTGAACTTTATCGAGCGCCGATTCTCGATCGAATGCTAAATGAATGACACAACTGCAGTGAACTTTCGACTCACTGTCTCGTATGTTATTTCTGCAATGCGTACTGCACCTCAATGTCGTGTCTCTCAAGGTTATTACATGCCTCACTCAATGGATAATACGACAAAAAATATGTTGCTGAAGTAAAAAATACCGTTTCTAGATTAACCTCTATAGAGTACAGGAAAAATTCTATGTAAATTTTACTTCAATAAGGAGAAAAAAAAAAATTCAAAAACCTATGTGTGACGTCACGGCTCGTCCACAGTAAGCAAGTTTCCCTAGCTCGCCGGGTCGTCGCCGCCATGTCAGTGTCTGTTTGACAGATGACCAGTCACGTAGTTTTTTTTTAACTTGGCAAAGTGAGCCATTGACACAATATTTGTAAAGGTCTCAGAGCTACGTCACTTCCGGTTAAATAATTTATTAATTTTTTCTAAAATCTTCATCTTAGTAATATTAAATATGTGTCCAGGAAGAAATCGAAAAGATACGGGTCTTTTCTTTTTTCCCCTCTACTCAAAAATAATTTAAAAAGTGCAAGAATTTTTTTTTGTCGCGTTGTCCATTGTAGCTAATTATTGACGTTAATAATTATTCTTTCTTCCTCTTGGTGCTTCTCCACTATTGGATGTTGATCTTTGTATTTAAATATTCCTCTACGTTACGTATTAACTTTATTCCGGATACACTTATACTTGGTTTTTCGTCCGAAGAGTCTTAGGGGCGGTTTCTGAGTTAAGAATTTTCACTTAGTAAATAGGTACTTAACTGTAGTGCTGTCTCGTCAAATTTCTCAGAAAAGAGCGTGACAGAACGTTACTTAAGTATTTATTTAGTGAAATTCTCAATTCAGAAATAGGCCCTTAATCACAGAAAGTGACAAAAAATCAAGTAGGTCAGATGGTATCCGGAATAATGTTACTAACGAGTAGTACTTACGAAAAATTAAAGTTCAAAAATCCCTCTATGTTCTTGATAATCGAAATACTTCGAACACTCCAGTATATTATAAAGTTTACAGTACTTCCGACAGTAAGACCAGCCACTAATCTTAAAGCCTCCACTAATCCGGACTTGGCCCCCGTGGTGGAGTATGGCCTACACCTTCCTCTGGGGAGAGACCCGTGCCCCTCGGTGGGGACATAATGGGTTGATAATGATGATGATGACGTTAGTAAATGGTCGAGCTTACACGGAAAAAAATCTGCTGTAGCAAAGTACCAATTTGGCTTTGCTAAAAATTACTCGACTACATATAACTAAGACATATTTAAAACGCTCATTGCAGCTTTGTTAATGATAGACAAGTAACTATTGCTAAATGTTCTTGGTTATTTTAAATAAAGTACTTTTTTATTTTCAAATGAGTGTCTCGGTAAAAGTAACCTTTGCGGAAATCATTTACAAATAGACAAGCTTACATTGTTAAGCCCATTACACAATGAAAAAAAATAAGTTATAAGAATAAGGAATAAGAAAGAAGGAACAAGAAATGTGGAATAGCGAAATCCAGCAATGGCAGCACCGTTAAGCAAGACACAATTCAAGAATAAGGAAAACAATTGATTTCTGTGCTATTCCTTATTTCTTATTCTTATACCTTATTTTTTTTTCATTGTGTAATGGGCTTTAGCTAGGGCTAAGCATGTTATTTAACCTATATAAAAAGTCCCTTACACTTGTTTATCTCCAAATAAGTGGCTTGATTTACCAAGCCAAGTGCAAGGTTTACCAAGCAACTAGGTTGAGTCTACAGATTGAACTTATTTGTAATAATAAGAAGCTTCATTAAAGTTGCCCAACTTTGATGCCCAAGTTTTTAACATTCGTATTGGGTTAATGTTACCAACATACGTCAACAAAGTTGAATGGTTTAATTTTAGCAACAGAGTTTGCAGGCTCCCTCAGAACCAAGTCACTCGATTGAAAATATACACTACTTATTTACTTTTAGCCGTTCTTTTTTCCGTGTAGTGCTGGATTAAAATGTGTGCCACTGGAAATCGAAAGTTGTAACGAGGTGCAATTCCCCTCGTTGCTTTTTAATCATTTTCGGCCATCTACTATTCCAAATTTAATTAGTTTTTGACATTCGCCACCGTGGACGGACGTAGCTGAACCATTCAATCCTCAGCTTCCATCCAAGGTGGACTAAATTCCTATTCTCCATATTATTACGATCAATCATTTTATAAATATACGAAAGGCACAATTATTATGTGCCTTTATTTTACCATTTAAATAAACCGAAATTCTACCGTGCCCCTGGATACCCCTTATTTTACAACGGATCGCACCCCTTCAACTTACCTACGTGCGACACTGGCGCCCAAACGTGAAGAACCCCACCCACGCTCCCGAACCTGCGCACCGCTACCTTGCTGCTGCTTGAAGACACCCACCCGGTTTCTCAAGATTTGCTATTATTATTTAAAATTTTTTTATTTACCTAGTGAGACAGAAAGAAAGAAATGCATAAAAAGAGAGAGTTTTTAATTGTATTTAAAAGCCATAGAGTGAGGGAGATGTTCTTAAGGTGCGCTAACTGTACGTCAACCTTCACATTTTAGGTGAAAAGTCGCCCGTAATGCAACGGAGTTGAGTGCATGGGTGTATAAGATGATGTGCTGTCGACTTTACAATCTCTCAATCACGTTAATAGTGATTTTATGACCCGTGGCAGTGGACCTTAGGAAAAAGCCGAACAAACGACGACGAACGAAAAAGTAGGTTACGTACAAAATTGTAGATATGTTTTTCCAGGCTTTTCCTTAACTTTAAACACTATTTATTTATGATTTACTTAAAAATGTTTAGTTTTTAATTGTTTTCTGCACTTTTAGTACAAGACAATATTACATGCTACATGAATCGCTCGTAGCCCGGCTAGCGCGGCTGCCTGAGTGATCTTAAACGATCACGAAGGTTAAGCGACATTGGGCGCGTTCAGTGCATGGATGGGAGACCAGCATTTTTCCGAGCGGTTCCGTGCTTTGCAAGGCACGCTAAGCAATTGGTGCCGGCTGCCGTCGATAGGTGGCAGTCGTTAAGCGAAGTCAGAGGCCTTAGGGCCGCTTGAAAACTTCTGACAGAAAGACCAGCTCTGCAGCTACTGGTCTTACAAGCCTCCACCAATTCGGATTTGGCCCCCGTGGTGGAGTATCGCCTATACCTTCCTAGGGAAGAGACCCGTGCCCCTCGGTGGGGACATAATGGGTTGATGATGACATGCTTTAGTTCTAGATCCTAGGTTCACAAACATGACTTAGAGATTAATCCTATAGAATGATAGATAGTTTTTTTCATATTATGGGGTGCTAGTTAGCCCACTGGATCCTCTTAAATAAATAGTGCAAGTTATTGACTAGATAATAACAGCCTTATGCTCTACAAAACAATAAATCACTCGGACACAGTTATCATCTGCATAATTACTAACACAAGTTGACACAAAAATTAAGACATAAATTCCTATCAGACGTTCTTGCATAAAATTATGAGCCGAAGCGCGATTTTAATCGATTGCCGGACCTCCCAAAAATCAATAGAAATTACTGCATTAGCATAAATAAATTATAGCGAGTATTCAAACAGAAAGCGTATTTTGCGTTAGGTGGCTGCTGTTCTTCTATTGTTAATAATATTGTTTGATAAAAGCAGCCTATAAAAGTACAAAATAAAAAAAAAACCTGTAGGTTGCATACTCTACATACTATGTACTAAAGGCTTAAATAAAAATAAGAACTGAAAAATGGTTGCTTCAATATAGACACTTAAAATGTCTAATGTCTATGCCCAACAAATACTAAAAAATCGTTCAAGCTTCAAATGGAATCCCTTCTAAACTTCTGTCTATACTCCATTCCGAGAGTCAAGCTCTTAGGGGACCAAATACTTCCATCTCATTGGTCGATGCGCACGGCTGGAGATAAGCAAAACAATCCGACAAGAACGGTCCACATAATAGGGCAGTGGCTATTGAAGGTCATGCGCACTAAGTAGTGGGCGTACATAGACGATTTGCATTGGGAGCTCGATTCATGGAATGGAGCATATCTTACTTCTAAGGAGCTATATGTCTTCAGCCGTAATAAGCAGTCAGTTGCTTTTTTTACAGAATATTTGTCGCGTTGCTTGGAATCACATTTAGGACCTGAATTAATTGTAAGACACACATTTTTCCAAAATACCTTAGCTAGTTTGTGGTACGAAACCCTCGGTACGCGACTACAACTCGCACTTGAGAGGTTTTTATTGTGCTATCTGTTTAGTATCTGAATGAGCCACCGAAAGTGATACCTTTAAAAGTATTATAATATTGGTGTTCGATACATTATAATACGTGGCGAGTGTGATCACAAAGATAGAGATTAGAATAAATTAGGCATCGATTAAGATCAAGACGCCACAATTTATTGCTTTATTTACAAATCAAATATCATAATTAAAAGTTTTAGTTTCTATTTTACTAAATAATACAGTGTGAGGTCTTGTTTAGAGTTCATCGGTGGTCTAATCTTGCTGACTCTTATTTAACAGACTTGAAAAAATTAGAAGTATTTTCGGATGTTTTTTAAACGAACTCAAAAAAGAAGGAAATTCTCAATTCATCTGAACACTTAAAATAAATAAAGTGATTCATTAGTTTTTTAACATGATCTTCTTCATCATCAACCCATTATGTCCCCATCGAGGGCCACGGGTCTCTTCCCTGAGGAAGGTACCTACAGGCCAGGATAGGAAAGAAAATATAATTTTAAGTAGAATCACCAACGGTGAGATACGTTTGCATTACTCCATTTTTTTGGTCGTGACTACGCAAATGTCTGGTTTAATAAACAATATTATCGATTTTCAAATCCATGTTGACTCTACCTATGTTTGATTTAAAAAACAGTGTCCGACGGAATCATATGGTATGGCAACTTTTTACGAGACCAATTTTATAGCTTTTGCTGCTTGTAAATCTCCAACCATAAAAGTTTTGCACGGTTTTTATTAAGACCTCAGAACCGCATGTCACTTTGAATATCGATATCACGGTCAGGCTATAAACAATTCTATAAATAAACATCGGCTTTAATACCATCTTGATTGCTTTGTGGCAATCGTGGTCGTACGACTAATTCTAGGGCTAAATTAGCAATTTCTATTGCATTCATCTATCAATAGAGCTTAGTTAACAGATTTAGAAACTTGGCACCGCGCCACGAGATCTTTTGCTGATGATAATAGTTTAGTGCAAGTGTTGAAAATATAACTCCGGAGTGATTTTTTTATTGAGTGAAAGCATTATATGTACGAAAGTTTTGTAAGAGCTTGAATTATTATTATGATTCAAGAGTGGCTGGTAATTATAGAACCCTTACTGATAATTCCGGGATGTCTACTATAAAATGATAATGGTGGTGTATTTGAAGAAATATAACATAACAAGAACATTTGCATACAGGCACATACATTGCTTCTGGTCCCACTCTAGGATACCATGTGTGGTAGGAGCCAGAAACAGCGACGTTACACAAACATGTAAACATCCAAGACCTGAGTTTCTTTTTTTTGTCCCCAGCCGGGGTTCGAACCCGGGACCTCTCGCATGGTAGGCAGATGCACTAACGGCTGCGCCACAGAGGTAGTCTGAATGAATGAATCACGGCTAGGTAGGCCAAATTAACAAGTAATAGGCACGCATCCTGAGTCATTAAAAATGCTTTGACGAATTCGTTTATTCTGTAAAAGCGTCTTTATACGGAACCCTACAGTACCTACACGTGGCCTGACATGCAATTGGCTGTTTTTTTTGGTTTGCGCCCTAATGTCCCCTGATTTGAACAACTGTTGTTCTGCGGCATTTGAATTATATTCACTCAACTTCCCATAAAAAAAAACGATTTTGTATTGACGCTGTTCAGTAATGCTTAAAATATTATATTATGTGCTAAATACGATTACGGAATTCTATAGAGGTCATTCTAGAGCGTGTATTACGTAAAGCGAGTATTCAATAAAATGAAGATAACCCCTGATTTTTAAGAAAAAAATTATGGAACAAAACTTTTTATAAAACAAAAACTCTATTTTGGAACTAAGGGACTTCACACACGGCAGCTATAATATACATTAAATCCCAGGATGTATAGCTTAGAGACCGCTCAATACCCTTAAGATCATCATCATCATCATCATCAACCCATCATGTCCCCACCGAGGGGCACGGGTCTCTTCCCTGAGGAAGGTATAGGCCATACTCCACCACGGGGGCCAAGTCCGGATGGTGGAGGCTTGTAAGACTAGTGGCTGGTCTTACTGTCAGAAGTTTTCAAGCCGCCCTAAGGCCTCTGACTTGGCTTCACGACTGCCATCTATCGACGGCAGCCGGCACCAACTGCTTAACGTGCCTTGCGAAGCACGGAACCGCTCGGAAAAAGCCACTAGCGTTAGTCATTGACGGTGACCCATCCATGGACTGAACGCGGCGTATGTTGCTTAACCTTAGTGATCGTTTAAGATCACTCAGGCAGCCCAGGCTACGAGCGATTCAAGATACAAAGATGTAAAGATGTATATTATAGCTGTCGTGTGTGGTTTCCTGACGATTTCTATGGAAAGATGTAATGAGATATATCGTGCTATAATATACATCTTTACCTTATAGCCGCCGTGTGTGGAGTCCCTAAAACTTTCGTAAACACTACACATTATTAACACTATATGCAGTATTATGCCTCTGCTGACCATGATTAAGCTCTGCGGATTAGAGCGAAAGTCAGACTCGACCTAGTCGATAAAAACTCAAGTAAGTGTACTTATTCGGAACAAAAACTCGGGTCTGTCCGACTAGTTATACTATTTGTTATACGATATAACAAAACGGACAAAATAAATCCTATTGGTTATACTGTGTAGTTTTAATGGGGAGCTCCAGAAGCTGCGCATTTTAGAAATATTTTAATTTTTTTACTTCCAAATACTTCTAACCGGTTGCATAATATATTCAATCCTCTTTAAAAACCATACTCACTAATCTCCATAAACGGGTATCAAATATTTAACTATCAATGAAGGAAATACCGATTTTATAGCCCTTTAAGTTGTTATAAACGAGCTACTAAAAAGCGTATTAAAAATGTCGCACAGTAGTCGAGAGAGTTTTTTTTATATCATGATGCATCTCACACCCACGCGATCGTGTCTCCAATATTAGAATGTGAACGACTCGATAATACGGTTGAGTTAAAATACACCGGCCGTACATGTAAAAATACTTAGAGCATCGCCCACGTTTTCTAAGCATATTTGAGGAGCGATGCAAACGTTCTGCATCATAGCATATCAGTCGTGCGGAATAACAACCCTTTTAACCCTCTACTAGGCAGTGGTATAATAGTTAATATAAATTGAACTTTATCACTTTGAATTAAAGTCCAAAAACAATAAAAAAAAGGATACAATTTTTGCCCGTTAAAGGATTAACCAGCCTACATACCTATGCCCCACTATAGTGCACAGGACTTCTCTCAGAGAAAGAACATGCGCGTAATCAACACGCGTGCTCACCGAGGGTTGGCGATTCAAGAGGTATTGAATAGTTCAGAGAGAGAGCAGATATCTTCCTTTATTTGCTACTATAACTTCACAAAGTACATAATCTTAGAAACAAAGTCATAAGTACATGTTCGCACTGGGAGTTGAAAGTGTGTCTCCCGCTTCAGAGTCCATTTTTTTATTAACTAGGCTACCATCGCTCTGGCGACTTTTTTCTGAATTCTGGTGGCATTGGCTCGCCAAGACCTGGCAATACTCGTCTAAATTGAGAATAACCGCATCGGAATTACAATATGAAAAGATTCTTTGTGAGTCTCACAGGAATACACTTTGTCGACATTTTTACAGAAACTGCGGTGAATTGCGTTTCAGAATGCAATCGGGATGAAAAAAAAAAGTGAACTGCCTGAATCGAAAACCATTTCGAGCTTAGCATCCAAACTACAGTATTTTTTATGTAAAAGATTTTTATCTTAAAAAATGAGCCTTATTTTGAGTAAATAATAATATTTAAATGCCCTTCATTTGACCTCTATGGTGACGTCACATGTTAAATCGTCTGTAGTAGGTTATTCTGTGAAAATCTACCAATGGTCTGTAAACTTCATTTGTCAAACACATCGATATTATTGTGCCACCATATTATCTGTTCAGTTACTCATATATTACATATTACTCAGCGGCGCTAGTGGAGAATTTAGTAATAACGTAACATTTAAGAAATTTACCTAGAAAAATGAGAAAATTTTAACCAGTCTTTCAATTTTAATGAAAATTATATCTATAAATCTAAGTAAGTGAATAAATTAAACAAAAATGGGGAACCGGATTTACAATTAATTAGTTACAATTTTGCCCACCTGAACATATAACTTGGTGGCGCTGTAAACACGATTTTTTTTACACTAAACCACAGACAATCTAGATGGTTTGGCCCATTCACACGCAAATGCAATCGCGAACTCACCTACACACACAGTAAGTAGCATATGAAGTCACGACGAATAATATTTACTTTAATTAATTAACAATGATAAACTCGGTTAATCACGAAAAAAATGAAATTAGTTTCTTAAAATTACGTCTACTATCAGAATATAAAATAAAATCCAATCATAAAAAAAAACTTTGCATCCCCAATTGCGACAATTAGCGTAAGCCATTAAGGTGGAAGGAAAGTGAAGGCCAGGTAAAAGAAAGATGTCATGGTTGTGCAATATCAGATAGTATGTGTTAAAACCGCGGCAGAGCTGTTCAGAACTGAAAATATGTATCGTTGTAACATCGATTGATCTTTACATCGATAGTATATCGTTATAAAGAGCTCATTGCCGACCTCCATCCAGTTATGGAGAGGCATTTTAAGAAGGAGACGATTTTTTGGAGTATTATGACACTTAAATCCTTTAAAAAGCGTGATTCCGTCGTTGGTTATCCTGAGCGCTATGTTTGGTTTCCATTTATATGGAAGGCTTGCCACGTTTTTAAGTGGCAGTGTGCAATGGCTGCAGCCATTCTATTATGTAACTAAACAATTCGATGCCCTCTGTGGCGCAGCGGTTAGCGCATCTGCCTCCCACGCCAGAGGTCCCGGGCTCAAATACCGGCTGGGGACAAAAATAAATATACCTATGAAATAAACTGACAATCGATTTCAGTATGTCATCGAAGCCAAATAACAGAATATTGATTCACAACAAACTTAAACTTGGGTAAAGTAAAGTTTGCACTCCAACTTGTTTGCAAAAATGTTACTTTAGTCCTTTTTTGTTCGCCGTGCGAAAGTGTCTGCATATTTAAGCAGTGAAATATGCACTTTGCACGCCTTGGCACGGATTTTAAAGTTTGGTTACGAAACACAGTCTTTATCTGGCAAAATCTTATCGGAATTGCGCGAACGGATAACTAAATGTCAGTGGGCCTTGGCTAATAGCCCTAAGGACATTTATAACCTTAGACTACGTGGCAAATTAAAATCTTCAATCGTGACTGAAAATAACAATTATAACGGCTCGGTCGGCTAAAGTCGCAAACCTCTCCACTCCATTTTTTTGAAATCAAATTTTTTTTGCATTCTTAGAAAGTACATTTCTAGATGCATCTTATAGCAACTCTCTTTAATTAAAAAAAAAATTGAGTTAAGAGTTTTCCGAATTTATGCGACGATAAGCCATTTTTATTTCCCAGGTAAGACCAAAGGAGGTAGGTAAGGTTAGGTTAGAATGTCTCTAAACAGAAGAAGAAGGCTGGTGGAGGCTTGTAAGACTAGTGGCTGGTCTTACTGTCAGACGTTTTCAAGCCGCCCTAAGGCCTCTAACTTGGATTAACGACTGCCATCTATCGACGGCAGTCAGCACCAACCTGCTTAACATGCCTTGCGAAGCACGGAACCGCTCGGAAAAATGCCACTGACGTTAGTCTTGGAACTGCCACCCTTCCATGCACTGAACGCACCCCATGTTGCTTAACCTTCGTGCCAATAGACATGATAGAGAGCAATCTCTCAATCATGTCAACAGTGATTTACAATTACGACATCTTTTTTTACAGATCGATTTTCCAAAAAGTTTCATTTTGAATTGAATTGAATTGACACTTTTTGGAAAATGGATCTGTAAAAAAAAAGATGTTTTCCCCGACTTTGCTCCCTGGAGCTTCTGAATTTTTATTCTCACACGGAAATAGTACTTTGGATGAACGCACTGTGTATGTTGTATCTGCCAGCATAATCCAGCATACCTACTTAATTTCCTAGAAGCTTCAGAAAGTAATTCCGGCTGCAAGACTTCAGTTTCGTTGATATAGTACGCAGCAAGCGCACGCTTGTGGACATGTGGCTTTTTGCCAGGGAGATAAAATATTCCGGATGTCTGCAGCCTTTTATAGGGTTATTGCACTGGGAATTCATTACTTTAACAATATTAGGCAAATGGGGTAGTTGCCCTAAAAAATGTAATTAGTCCGGCTTTTGGATTATGCAAAAATAAGGGACACGTATTTTTTTATTTGTAAATGCACCAAAAATGACAAAGATATAGCCCATTAAAGTTACGTTTGACGTCACGCCGTGCTGCATTTTTTAGCACGGAGTGACGTCGCACGTGTTTTTATAATCTAAAATACGGACTAAATAGGATTTAATTATTTTGACCTTGGAAACTACCCTCTGGTGAACGGCTGGCTTGACATTCG
Organism: Yponomeuta plumbellus; assembly: GCA_947310845.1. Lineage (NCBI taxonomy): Eukaryota > Metazoa > Arthropoda > Insecta > Lepidoptera > Yponomeutidae > Yponomeuta > Yponomeuta plumbellus. The sequence continues at coordinate 5,000,021 of OX371209.1, read as the reverse complement.
AGAGGTCGTAGGTTTAAATCTCGGCATGTACCTATAGAAACTTGGGAGTTATGTATGCTAAGTGACACTGAAAAGTACATAATACGAGTATCATCGACATTCATTAGTCATTGCATGCACGCAAGTCGGTTTTGAGTACTTTTTTTTAAGTGATTTGTCAGGTTTATGGCAGGTGGCAGTCCCTGGTCTCTGCCTACCCCTCTGGGATACAGGCGTAACCAGTCTGCCAAATAAAAATTTGTAATAGTAGGTAGTACTACTTTGTAAATAGGTATTAATACTAAAGCTTGAATCGAATTATGAATACCAAACATAAAGCCCGAGCTTTCTATTCTGCAAACCAACAAAAAAATTGCCTTCTATCTAATCTACCATAAGTGTACATACATTAGGCTTAAATACTTTCAGACAGTCAATTAAACACCTAACTGCGCTAGACTTAAAGACTAAAGTAAAAATATTAACCCTCCAACTCCAATACGCTGTAGTATTTATTTGTAACATAATGCCGACCTGTCAGCATTGAGTATCGCATTACAAAAGGCCTCTCAGAATCTTGACATTACAGAATTATGATGCGAAAATCGCAATATATAAAAATACAGTCCCTTTTGTGACGACCACTGTGGCGCAGCGGTTAGCGCATCTGTCTACCACGCGAGAGGTTCTGGGTTCGAATCCTGGCTGGGGACAAAAAAATCCCCCAGGTTTTGGATGTTGATAATATGTTTGTGATGTCACTGGTTTCCATGACACAGGGTATCCTAGTGTGGGGCCAGAAGCAATGTATGTGCCTGTATGTAAATATGTACAGTCGACAGCAGGCCAACCAAATTTGCGTTTACGTTTTTTTCCTAGTCACCTTTAACGAGACTGATTTGAGCATGTGTAAAGGTTGATGTACTGTGGAGTCAATGATGTTAAAAACGAGACATTTCAACTATTTTATAGAATACTGAATACGGTAATTTACAAAGTATTATGTTGTTTTAACGGCGACAGGCTTGCCACTTGTCAAGTTTGGAACCTGATAAACGCGGCAAAAATTGGGCCCAGTTCCAGTGATGGTACCTCTGCCTACCCCCTCGGGGATAACGGGCGTGAGTTTATTTATTTATTATTTTATTTTTATTTATGTTTTTTTTTGCTGCATGAACGGCCGGATCTTTATTTACGTTAATTTAAAAGTTTTTTTTTCACTGCCATACGGGACTGTAGATTGGAGTCATCATCAACCCATCATGTCCCCACCGAGGGGCACTGGTCTCTTCCCTGAGGAAGGTATAGGCCATACTCCACCAATTGGGCTTGTAAGACTAGTGGCTGGTCTTACTGTCAGAAGTTTTCAAGCCGCCCTAAGGCCTCTGACTTGGCTTAACGACTGCCATCTATCGATGGCAGCCGGCACCAACTGCTTAATGTGCCTTGCGAAGCACGGAATCGCTCGACAAAATACCACTAGCGTTAGTCATAGACGGTAACCCATCCATGGACTGAACGCGCCGTATGTTGCTTAACCTTAGTGATCGTTTAAGATCACTCAGGCAGCCCAGGCTACGAGCGATTCGATTAGATTGGAGTTTTTTTTTTTTATTCTAACTCAATACCTCAACACGTTCCTGTGATAAAGGGTCTTGCTTGACACACAGACGGACGGACGGACTGACATACGGACAACAAAGTGATCATATAAGGGTTACGTTTTTTCCTTTTGAGGTACGGTGAGGAACCCTAAATAAGAATAAGAATATATTTATTGGCCAAAAGAGTACAAAATATTTCTAAGTCACATATGACTGATACGTTCAATAGCACAAAAGCATACAGCATCTGCTACTGAGCTATATTCTATTTACTGAAGCGAACGACTAATTGTCAACATCTCAAAAATTTGGTTTTTCAATATTCCAAATTTACAACGCTGCATAATATTTAGCAAAGTTATACAAAACGATGTGCCTAATAAATGCCATTAAGCAATAAACACAATAACACTGTTATAACCTGATTTATCCCTTACTCGCAGTTTATTTAACAAAATATTTAATTTTATCATGAAAATACAATTTGCTTGAGATCTGTGGCCCAAAAAATACCTAAAATTTCAGTGGTCCTCAAAATAAAAGCGATCCTACTGCTGCCAAATATGTTCGCAAAATCGCAACTAGCAAAGATGACGGAATTTTGTTCAAAGGCCGATTATGATCGATTATTTTATACTAATGCGCTACGCGATGTGTAGGAAGAAGTATGGAGAGCTGACTACGAACCTCTTTTTTAATTAGAGGCAAAAAAAAAGTAAGATAGCCACCCCGACGCCATATTTTTACTCACGACGATTGACGTTGTTAATGCGAGTGCAACTTCTCTAAGCTATTTTATTTTCTTTTGTATTTGTTTTGTCTTGTTTGGTTGTCTGTCTGTTTTCCTTAAACAGTAGGTAGGTACCTACCTTAACCTATGTGGGTATACGATGCAAGCAAAGCTGCGTGCGTGAGCTATTTTGAGTGACATGTAAGTTTGAGAGATGCTGTGTCTTTGTTTACCTATAGTCGTTCGCTTAAAAAAATAGAATATAGGCTTATTGCCTGTATTACAGTAAACAGCGCCTCATCCCAAAAGGTATGGTAAGCGTGTTATTTAGAGGTCGTGTTTGTACATTAATATTATTATGTAATATTATTCCAAGGTACCTCAACTTAAAATTAAAGAGAATTTAATTTACTTTAACATTTATTAATCAATCAAGCTTTTAAAAGTGTGTTGTAAGTAGGGAACCTTTCTTTGTGTATAAGTGAGTGTGTGTGAGAGGGTGTGTAATGTTTTTAATATATACCTACCTTAGTGTGTAACTATCTAAACTAATATTTAAATGTACAATAACATCTTGCGTGAATACGATAACTCCAGTCTTTCAATTTTTATCACTATCTAGTTTGCAATGGGCCCCCAGTAGTGTTAGCTCAAGTTCTGACTAAGGAGGTTTATCGTTAGCTCGCGGAGCAAAAGTGTGTTCAGAAAAAAGTGGCTTGTTCTGAGAAACAACGACTGTTTATTAAGGATTATTTACCAGTTATATTGTGAAAAGAACTATGTCTAGGTGAGTTGTATTCATATACCCGTGGCTTATTTTCTGTGCCACATCTCCATAACTACATACAATTAGCTACAATTATTAAGTACCTAGCTGTGCGAAATACAGTCAGCAACTATATTTTTGTGCCAATCGCTTTGGAACTTTCTGGAGTTTGTGGTGCCGGGGAGAGTAAGGAAGGAAATAGGGCGACGTCTCAGGCATTTCTGATGCAAAGGGTATACCTCGCTGTGCAGCGCGGTAATGCTGCCGTTTCATGAGCCCCTTTGGATCAGAAGTGTCTCGGGGCGGTTTATTCAATTGACAGACTTTATTAAATTGTTTTTCTTTTACATTAGCAACAGATCCAGCAGTTTTAAGCTCACTCGCATCGTCAGTCGTTTCTTATAAAAATATAGCATGAAGTGCTGAGATTTTTTTTCGATAATTTCGGACTTTTTCTCATAACATAACACATTCACCGGATCTTTCCGAAACATTCTGTGTAAACATGAGAACAAACTAGGTTACTGTAAGCTTACAATGCAGTGAGAGCATGTATATCAGTGCCGATGGGGCCGAAAAGCTCTCGAATGGAGACCACATGTCGGCAAGCACAGCGTAGGACGACCAGCTACAAGAATGATAGAAGATCTCATCCAAGTGGTAGGTAGACGCTGGATGCAAGCCGCTTCCAACCGCTCTTTTTGGAAATCCTTGGAGGAGGCCTATGTCCAGCAGTGCAAATCTTGTCGCTGAATGATGATGATGATGATCTGTCGTTGATCTGATGTTCTCTTTCAACTTTTATCCGCTTTTTAAAAGGTTTTTACACATACTGTGCTTAGTAGATAATTAAAATTGTCTTAAACACTGTCTGAGGTAACTATAACGGTTAAATTCTTTCTACACATTTTTTAAAATAATTATATTCATTCTATATGATCAAAATATAATTTTACTTTACTTTTTACCTAATACTCACCATGGAAATTTCTAAGGTAGGTACATCACATCACTTTTATCAAATCGACTTCTCCAAACTGAAACAACTCCGACCTCGAAATAGTCTAAGCATATTTAAAGCTTGGAACATGACATTTAATTCCGCTCTAGCCATTTCGGATGAAGCGCCTCGCGTTTCAAACACATGGCTTCGACAGAAAAAACGCCTTGGTCAAGCACGAAACCGAAAAATGGATCTTGGCTCTCCAACAGAGACAATAGGGTAGTTTCCAGGGTCAAAATAATTAAATTCTATTTAGTCCGTATATTAGATTATAAAAAAATATTGAACAGGTATTTTTCTGGGACACGTATTTTTTTAATTGTAAATTAGACCAAAAAAAAGATATAGCCTATTAAAATTACGTGTGACGTCACTCCGTGCTAAAAAATGCAGCACGGCGTGACGTCACACGTAACTTTAATGGGCTATATCTTTGTCATTTTTGGTCTAATTTACAAATAAAAAAATACGTGTCCCTTATTTTTTAATAATCTAAAAGACGGATTAATTACATTTTTTAGGGCAACTAGCCCATTAAGGACAATAGATATTTGTATGTTAATAAAATAAATTGTTTTACTAGAGCACTTGCTTGACTTTTTGTCGGATTAGTCCGACCAAATTCAAGGTGCAGGGTTCCGACAAAAGTCTAGAGGTGCGTCTACGCTAGGCGAGCCGAGCACGAGCCGAGCACAATTCGTCTAGGGTGGACCAATTTACAAGCCTCGAACGAGTGCGCTACGAACGTTTCGTTCGTGTTCGGCTGCGTTCCGCCAGCTGTCGGTTTTTTGACGAACACAAGGATTTTGGCCTTTTTCGTTTTTTGCTGATTACCCCTATAATAATCGCTGCAACAGCAGCGGCTGCTGCAATATTAATATGGTCCATATTCACCGAGTGGCGCGAGCACACTGCGGAAAACTACGTGGGAGGAAAATGATCGTTGTAGGTTCTTTGTACGTCCACACTTGACGCCGCGAACGAGGAAGCCGTGCTTCGCTCATGCTCGGTTCGTCTAACGTAGACCCACCTTAGTTGTATCCGTAAAACAATTTATTATGTGTAGTGCTTACGAAAGTTTTGGTTTAAAAAAGTGAGTGGTATAAGAACAATACCACTACAATCTAACTCAGAGGCAAGTTCCTTATTCAATGGCTTCCGCACACCTCAACTAGGGATCCCTGAAGCTAGTGATAAATCTTCCATGTACACGATTCAGTGTCCCGTCACTGGGTTTACGATGTTATTGCTCACTAAACCACGCTTGTTTGTAAACCGTGGTTAGGGCTTTGATGGACAAACGAAAATGTTGGGTATAAATAAACAGTTGAATTATCATTATCACAGACGATTTGTTTGTAGACTTTTTTTTTCATGACTTGGGGTCTATTATACACACCCAGTGCACCAACTCCTGAGTGGCTCTAATCATCTAACTGTCAAATTGTCTAACTGTCCTTACTAATTAAAATTTGACAGTTAGACGATTGGAATCGCTGAGGATTTAGGCTGACATTCAGAGACGAAAACTAAGCAAAGACTGGTCTCAGAAATGTCAAAATCACGTGCTTAGAAACATTTCGTATTCAGAATCGAATCTTAGCAAGTTTAGTATGAAATGGTGCTTAGCTAAGTGTAAGTAGTCAATATCGGTGACTTTACGTGAACTTAGAACTGTCACTTCTAAGCCTTTTGTTCACAGACTACTCCAAACGTCATTTCACTGATGTTCTACGGGCATTATCTGTGGGATTTTTTTATTCACTCTGACATATATAAAATTGTATGAAGTTGTCCTGCTCTCGTGTAGCAATGTCAAATTTAAAAAACCGGTAAGAACTACATCACTAAGAAATGACAGACAATATAGATGACTTTCTTAAGTACTGTGAATCATCTGTGAATACGAAAATTACGGCACTTTAATAAGTACGACTTTAGTTTACTTTGCTATGACTGATCTAAGCGTGAACTTATTATTCGTCTCTGAATGTCAGCCTTAGTGCGCTTAATGTAGGGGCCGAGAAGTCAGCCCGTGGATGCGAATGGCTATTCGGCTATCGTTTAACTGTCAAATTGTCTAAATAATTGTCCTTACTAATGTGACAGTTAGGATCGCTCAGAATTTAATAGGCTGAGATTCAGCCCTTGGATTCAAATGGCTATTCGCTGAAAATTTGATGGCAAACAAAAAGAAGAAAGAAAGAAAAGGTTTTCAATCTGCTCCTATTTTACTTAAAGCTTAATACTATAGGTAGAGGCACAAAGAAGAGGCACACACACACACACACACACACTCACACACACACACACACACACACATACAAATCTCAAATCGGTATTCGGCATGAAAGAATTAAGCTTCTCTGCTTAACCCTTAAGCACTGTTATAGGTCTGACAGACTCCCATAGCGAAAAGAAACACTTGCTGTTTTGAGCTGCTTCACCGGACCGTGTCGTACGTCTTAATACCTTTAAGTTCGTTAGTGAGCTGCAAGCAGTAAAGAGAAGTGGCTGCTTTGCGCGCTTTTCAGGTTAGTATCGAAGATTGAACTTTTCTTGTAGGTCTCACAGACCTATATCAGTGTCGGCGTCAGATTTTTCAACAAGTCATGTTTTGGTTTTTGGATGGGTTCTAAACGACCAAGTACTTCGCGATCACTGCGAACTCGAGCATTGAACGTGTCAGACCCTGCCACGGCTTCCTTGTTGGAAGAATGCATTTTGAACGAGGAAGATAGTGATTTTAGCGGTGATTCGGATTTTGATGAAAATTTCGTGATGCAGGTCATGGAGTCACATTCCGATACTGAATGTAGTATGTCCGACACGGACCTGGAAACTGCTCTAAAAATCCCATCTGTTTGCGCTGTTCCAAGCCAGCATGCGTTAATTTCATAGCCCAAAAATGGAGCAAAGTTTAAATGATGACAATACATTTTTGTTATTTCTAAAATTATAATATTATACTGAAATTCAAAGACTAATTATAAAAGATTACATTTTTGTCAATTAAAGACGACTTTTTTCGTTCTTTTAGGTTTTTACATATACTTAGTAAAAAAGTGCCTGAAAGTGGTGTCCTCACTAATAGTTCCTAAAAAACTGTTCTCGCTGTTAAAAATGTTTTTTTAATTTTATGTTATAATGTTCCCATACGATTGCTTTAGAAGATAAATAAAGCATTAAATAAAAATATTGTACTTTTATGTACAATTTTACAGTTTTCCTCTATGGGAGTCTGGGAGACCTATATCAGTATGAATGATACAAAAAAATATCACAGTGCTTAGGGGTTACAACAATTATAGGTACGCAAACAATACTCGGACAGATACCTAATAGCAATATGTTTAGATTGAAGTTGCTCAAAACATACAAAATGATACAAAGTGAGTTTTTAGACAAAGATTCGTTATGTTATGTATGATTTAGAAAACTTATCAATTTATTGTTAATAAAACTAAATATGAGAATGATATTAATATGGTTATCGGTTCCACAAGCCTTGCGGTTAAAGGGATCTCGGTTAGCCGCATTGCAAGGTTAAACATCACTCACACAGCTGAGTTTACAGGTACTTATGCGAAGAATAGATAGACAAACACTTTCTACAATAAATATAGACACAATAAAGTCTCTCTAATAAAGTCATGGCCGCATTTAGCTGAGTAATCGCTAAGTCATCGATTACGCGTCCGATTACAATTTTTGATGGATTCTGCTGAACGCGCTTTTGCGCTTCCATGCTGTATCGTTTACGTTTCAAACAAACTATTATGAAAGTAGAAATAAAGTTCAAGTAACCGCGAAAATTGACAGCATCAAACACAAATTACGTTTGACAGAAACTTTTTTCTGTGAACGAATCGCTGCTTCTCATCGGAATTCAAATACGATGGATAAAATGGCGTCCGATTGCTATAAATCGCTGTCAGTCAGGAGAATCGCTAGTAGCCTGGGCTGCCTGAGTGATCTTAAACGATCACTAAGGTTAAGCAACATACGGCGCGTTCAGTCCATGGATGGGTCACCGTCAATGACTAACGCTAGTGGCATTTTTCCGAGCGGTTCCGTGCTTCGCAAGGCATGTTAAGCAGTTGGTGCCGGCTGCCGTCGATAGATGGCAGTCGTGAAGCCAAGTCAGAGGCCTTAGGGCGGCTTGAAAACTTCTGACAGTAAGACCAGCCACTAGTCTTACAAGCCTCCACCAATCCGGACTTGGCCCCCGTGGTGGAGTATGGCCTATACCTTCCTCAGGGAAGAGACCCGTGCCCCGTCACCCGTCGTCGTGTTCGTGAGGTGGTGGTGGCGTAGTGGGGTTGACCCTTGCTTCTCGATCTTGAGAGTCTGGGTTCGAACCACGCATGTACCAATGACTTTTAGTTACGTACATTTGTTTGTACAGCAACATCGCTGATAAATTGTGCCCGGATAACGGCGACAAGCTTGCCAATTGTCACGTTTGGGACCTAATAAACTCGGCAAAACGTGGGCCCAGTTCCAGTGACTGGTGCCTCTGCCTACCCCTTCGGGGATATCGGGCGTGAGTTTATTAATTTTTAAAAATTTTATTATAAACACCACTGACTATTTCTAGAAGATTTAAATAGAAACTAGATAGGTAGGTACATATTATATAAACTCATGCCTGTATCCCAGAGGGGCAGACAGAGACGGGTTACTGTGATTTTGCATTTTTTTAGTGAATAAATAAATAATAATAATAACATCTCCGCGTCTTTTCCGCCCCACATCCACAACATCCTTTCTTTATTCAACACGCCTTAGACTAAAATACATAAAGCGACATCTGTTTTGCGCTCAGAAAACCTCTATAGCTACCACACGTATAAATCTGCTCGAGGCTAGCCGCCCGCCCGCCCTGAGCTCTTGTATCGCCGCCCGCCCAACTGTTTGAAGCTTTATTAAGCCACCGACAGGTGGCGCTACGTACCTTTTGAAGAAGCTTTTCCTATCTTAGAGACCATAATATAGAACTTTCTGCTTCGATATGTTGCTTTCATCAAACACCTTCATTTTATCATCTATCCTTATTACCTTTTTTATAAGGCCCTAGTAAAAATTACTTTTTACCGGTATGCAAGCATGCCGCGAATTCGAAAGAGGTTTTCAGGAGCGTTGAATTGAATTGAAATACTTTATTCACTTATAACCTAGTACATTGACAAAATAAAAATACAAAGTAAAACAATTTTAAATTTAAATTAAGAAGAAACATACAAGGAATGTCAGTGCACTGCGTTTGCGAAAGGACCCGACTCAGCATTTGTGGGTTATTCACCAACTGGACACACATGACTGGACACACCTGTGTCGAGTTGGTTAAACTCAAATTAGTATCATTTATTCTTTCGTCATCTGGACACACCAACATTTTTACGCGTGTCCATTTTTTGATAATAATGATAAATAATTTTAAGTATCCTAAGTAGTATAATAATAAGTATCCTGAAATGTGTTGATGAAATAATTATTATTCAGTTTCTTCAGGAATTACTAAATTGAATTTATCTTTGAAGAAGGCGACCAAGTTTAGCCGTTATGCAAAAAGCTGCTACTTGCTGAGTTGAGCTCTTGAAGAGCTTTACTCTGTTGTGCCAAGGAAACAAATATTCAAAATTCAAAATATTTATAATGTACTTAATTATCAATATTTTGAAATAAAACTTTAAATCTTAAAACATCTGCAATTTTTCCGAAAAATCAAACAATTTTTCTCTAATTCCAGATGCACAGTTAAGGGCGGCGCGGGCGCAGCATGCGCGGCGTCACGTGACCGATGGCGTCGGACGCGCGCCCCCGCTCGCCCCTAGATGGCGCTCGCAAGCGCCGTGACTTTAGCAGGTACACCCCGTACACCCATGTCAGCCAAACCTTGTATCGTAAAACTACAATTCATACTTTATCATGACAGTTAAATTAACATTGCGTAGCCGAAAAAAACACAAACCCCTACACAGTTTACAACTTTTTCCTCTTTATAATATTGTTAGTATAAGTAACTTTACTAAACTTATACTAACAATATTATAAAGAGTATTATATTAGTAAAGATGTAGAGTATATATTACCTACCTAATGTACTTGGATCTCTCAGAAGCGCTCGGAGCCCCGCCTGCCTGAGTGATCTTAAACGATCACTAAGGTTAAGCAACATGGGGCGCGTTCAGTGCATGCATGGGTGATCGTTCCGTGACTAACCCTAGTGACATTTTTCCGAGCGGTTCCATGCTTCGCAAGGCACGTTAAGGAGTTCGTGCAGTAGGCCAAGTCAGAGGAATGTCATCTGTCAGTAAGACCAGCCCTGAGTCTTACAAGCCTCCACCAATCCGGACTTGGCCCGGGGGCCACCACGGGTGGTGGAGTATGGCCTAGGTATACCTCCCTCAGGAGGAGACCCGGGGCACGGGTTAACTTACTTTCACTGTCTCACTCCTTCTATCTTGGTGCTTTGTGAAACATGAATGAATTAAGCAATGTAGTAAAAATGTATGAAATTTTTTCGTATTATCCTTGATGAAATAAAAAGATAATAATTTTTATCTTTACCTTGTTTACCACACTGCTGTCCTTAATGCTTGCAAAAATGTATCTATTAGCGTAGATCATCTTAATACTCGACCCAATTTTGGCCATACCTAGTTAGCTACTTCGAAATTGTATCATTAGTCACATAGTAATAGTCATGTTGCTTTAGTCATAGTTTCCCTGAACAATGAGAAATGTTCCATTAATTATCTTGATATTTAGATTCTGCTATTCAAATAACATCAAAATGCAATAGTGAACAGTTGAATAGCTCGTAGCCCCGGAGGACTCTGCCTGAGTGATCTTAAACTATCACGAAGGTTAAGCAACATAGGGCTCGTTCAGTGCATGGATGGGTGACCGTCTATGACTAACGATAGTGGCCTTTTTCCGAGGGGTTCCGTTCTTCACAAAGCATGTTAAGCAGTTAGTGCCCGCTGCCGTCCATAATTATGGCAGTCGTTAAGCCAAGACAGAGGCCTTAAGGCGGCTTGAAAACTTCTGACAGTAAGACCAGCCACTAGTCTTACAAGCCTCCATCAATCCGGACTAGGCTCCCGTGGTGGAGTATGGCCTATACCTTCCTCAGGGAAGAGACCCGTGCCCCTCGGTGGAGATTATGTCTCCAGCGAGGGTTGATGATTAAACTGTAATAACACTGCTAACATTAAGAAAATACCTGAGGAAATCCAACTGCCTGTAACGTGTTTCAAGGTACACACTACTTAGGTACGATTCAGTCACGGTTTTACCATTGAGTTCCAGTGAGTACAAGAGAGTTTTATCATTGAGGTTTTACCATTGAGTCGATTCGTGCTTGTTAATTTGTGGGTTAAACGGATTTGCAATGTACAGTCGACAGCACACGCTCCTAGACACCAATGCACTCTACTCCGTTGCATTACGGGCGACTTTGCAACTAAAATGTGAAGGTTGACGTGCTGGCTTCTGTTCATCAAATTGTCATACTAAACTATGACTTGTAGTTTTATGTCATGAGGCTCTGAGGTAAGATAACATAAGAATATTCTTTATTGTACCAGGAAAACCACTTATTACAAATCAATGACAATGATAATGAATGAGGTAATGACCGTCCGGCAAAGGGACCCAAATTGCTGCTTGTATATAGTCATAAAATACGCAAGGACAAATGTAAAGCATCCAAATAATTGAATGACTATAAAATTAACTATAAAATTAACTATATCCAATCTGCTCTGCTTTTGAATTATTACCTAATCCAGGAATTATTCGTAGTTCCTCATAACTTCTGTATGACAAAAATCCTGGCCTTGTCTATTTTACGAATTGTGTAATCTCAAGCAGAACAGAATGCATTCGTATCACCGAAATATTGTAAACAAATAGTCGCGAGGTCGCGTCTTGTCGTCAATCCGCCAGACGGCGTATTTATAGACTAGATGCGTCTTCCTTCTGTCTGATTGCCACCTGCTGTCCTTAGCTAGCCAGCCATTTTCGTGTAGTGCCATTAGAATTTGTACCCTCGCGAGATGACAGCAGCGCGGAAGTTTGGTGTCTGTCAGCATAAAAAAAAGATCAAACAGATATTTTTGTCCTATCTCAAAAATTGTGTCAGTAATATCTCTAAAATCAGGCGCTTAGCTGCACAGGGCCCATCGGCCGTCAGCCAGTAAAGAAACGATTATTCATTCCTCAAAACCCACTCGCAACATCGAATTCCCAAGCCGACAGTCACTTGTCAAAACTTCTCCCTCTCGCGCGCCCAACTTCGCGTCTGTATACCGACTCATCGTGCGTGTTTTGATATAAAACTAAAATCAGTCGGTGCGAGTGGGTCGCGGGGAATCCTCCCGGAATTCAGTGGGGGACGTTCCGCTGGCCAGCGTGCTAAATCGGTCGCACTCGCCGCGGAGCCGTACTTCGGGCAAGACGCTAATAATACCGCACTCGGCAGGTCGCCGTACGTGACGCTGGGCGCTGTGCGCTACGCCGTGGTCCGGGCGCCGCCGCCGCGAGCTTGCCCCTGCCACTGTTGCTCCGAGGAGGCGGTGGCAGCGTGCCTCGGCCGCGCCAAGCCCGATCGCCGCACACTGGAGCGCATACAGCGCCACCTGGGGCGCGGTCGCGACCAGCGCCCCTCGCGCACGCAGCGGCTGCAAGCCCTCACCGAGCGCCTCTTACCACGTCAGAACACCCTACCACCTCCACCGCCACCGCCGCCGCACTCGGCACCCGTCTTACCACCGGTTCCACCGCCACGGACGCGGCACAGGCACAGCCCTCCTCGAGGATTCTCCGTTGACCGCGCCTCCGCCTCCGATGCATCGGAATTCGACGCTGATAACATAACGCTGGTTCGCGTGGAGCCAAGGTCTATAATCGGGTCATACGCGCAAAAGACGATACCTTACAGAAGCGCGTCGTTCAGTCAAGGTGATTGTACTCAGGATAAATACTACCGTGGTACGTTAAGACAGCCGTCTATCTTTGATTTTACAAAATGCCCGGTGAGAGTGGTTGAAGAAGAACTGACAGCAGCGTCTTCTTCGACAAGAAATGATGTAGAATCATCAAGTTTAGCCACAGAGGAGACAGCAACAGAAGGTGGCTCTGTAGCATCAGTAGACTCTGCTGTTGGGTCTGATGAAGGTTTGGTAGCACATGCATCGCCAGCACCTAGATCTTTACCACCAGACGGACCTCACAAGCAGTTAGGAGCTCGCTCTTTGACGCATCCTTTACCACGTCGAGTGCCATCTGTGACAGAAGAAAGACCAGCGGGTGCGGGTAGTTTACCTGCTTTAATGGCGCCGAGAGTTTTACATGAGCTGCGGGAAGAGAGTGATGGCTCGCAAGCGGATAGCGCTCAAGCCCATAGTGAGGGTACTTCACCTTTAGAGCCAGCTCAACCGTTCGCTTTTCCGCCCTTACCAGATCCACCCACGTCGTGTATGAATGTAGACTGTGATTGTGCAAACTTTCCGGTAATGCGTGAGGCATCCGACGCCTCCATCCCAGTGCCAGTGTATGAGTGTATAGTGAAACAGTGGTCAAAAGAGTTACCGTTAGAGGAACCTGTGCGATCAGACGCCGCGTCTGATGGATCACTTGACCGGGATAAGGAAGACGAGACGATTACTAGTGAGCAAGTGGCAAATTTATTGGCTGCTGTGCAAAACCCTTGCACGCCAGTTCCGATAGTTGGGACGAGAGAACGTCGACGACCTTTAGACAAAACGAAACGGAGAAAAGGCATTTACATCACAACAGCAAGTGACGATGGTGGGGAAGAAGATCCGCCGTCTTCTATCAACGGCTGCAAACGTGATTCGAGTGAAGCGTCCTTGCAAGACATGCGTCTTTCGGCAGAAGCGAGAACCTCCTCCCTTTTTGGCGATAAATCTGACGATTCTTGCACCAATGGGCCGCCAAGTCCTTGCGAAGCGCCTGTTGCTCTCTGGCCTCGTTCCGAAGACCTCAAAATGAGGCGAACGAGGTTATCACAGCAGAGCTCGGACGAGCGTGATGAGGACTCATACAGAGCGCGGAGAAAATTTGGCGTTACCTCCAGAGGAGATTCGCCTTCAGAGGCTGAGAGCGATTGCTGCTCTCGAGATCGTACTGCCTCCCCATCTCCTTTCACTGCAGATCTGTCAGACATTGAATCGCGTCGTCAGCAGCTCAATCGAGGACCGTTTGGGAGGAATCTGGAGGCTCCGTCTAATAGATCGGTTGAAGTTGGGCGGCGGAGTCTGTCGGACGCTACTGTGCCTGGCCGCAAGTCTAGTTCTGGTGCAGGAGGTGTTGGAACCAGGCCTAGAGGAGCCACACATGTGAGGGCAACGTCATCGCCGTCTAAGTTGGTCGGTGTAAGACCTGGAGCAGATCTGCTGGCGGAGCTGTTGAGAGGGAGCTCTGAGGCTCTTTCAAACTCGTCAGCATTCGACAACGTGGTCCTGACGCTGCACCAGCATAACGTGAGTAGAATTTTGTTTTGTTTTTCTGTTTTCTTCTAATTTTTGTGATTTGGCATATTTGATGCCAGACTGTACAAGAGTAATGTGATAGTGTAGTATTATACTACTTTATTATAAACAGGACAGGACCTATCCTGGAAGGTTTGTACTCCGTCACGATTAATCAGCAGGTCCCAGACAATTCATTGTAATCAACGGCAATTACTTGTTTAATATTAAAGTATGTTTGTATTTATTAAATTACTGCTTTTGACTGGTGAAAATATTAAATGGAATAAATCCCCGTGCATTGCCGGTTCATTTTAAGTTTCTTTTTCCTACCCATTGTTTTATCAAGCAAAACCATATTTTCTGTCCCTGGATAGGACTGTGTACTTAACCCTATTACTCGCCGGTCCAAAGTAAATCCAATAGTGCTATTGTGTTTATCTTGGTAGAAAAAATAGCCTCAAGCGAATGGGCTACTGTTATTATTGCAGATATTTACTGCGCCCGCAGTAATATTTACTGAAAGAATTTTAAACTTCTAACGGGCTTTTAGATGTGGTCTTAAAACTATGTCTTAGTGGTTTTTATTCTTGAGCCTTTTGCAATAAACAATTTCAACTCTTCCATACTAAAGTTATCACCTGTGGCACAGCATGTGATGTAACAGCTGGAATTTATTAAGCGATAGTAAAAAAATCCCCATGGTAACAGTTAATCATATTGACAGTGGAATCCCCAATTTTTGGAGGTAAATAGGGATTCCATAACATGACTGTATTGTATAGTCCTCTCCCAGAAAGATAGTATGGGTCTTGCTGCCAGGATCTTAATTCTGTTAGTGCATTATAGTTAAATTACATTCACATTGTCGGTCACGTGGCAGGTTTTTTAATTCCATTAACGCCTAGAATTACGACTACGCGTCAGTGCATTGATTTGTAGCGGGAATGAAATGAAATCGACGCTTTCATGCAACTGTCATTATACTATACATTCATTAGGAGAATCTAGGCCCAGATATTATGCCCACTGCGGGTTGGCAATTTCTAGCAAGTTAATGTAACTGTGAAATAAAAGGAAGACGAAAAAAAAGTGTGGTAAAACCGAACAGCGACCATAGAAAACAAGCCTACAAATAATTAAGACACTCAGATTTCCACGCTATTGTTTTCCTTCACTTTTAGCTTGTAGGATTAATTTCATTCCTTCACTTACATACAGGCACTTGCTTCTGGCCCCACACTAGGATACCCTGTGGGAACCAGAAACAGCGACGTCACAAACATGTAAACATCCAAAATCAAAATCAAAATCAAAATCAAAATCATTTATTTGTTAAATACAGGTAAGTAAACAGATGTTGTGTACAGCAGAAAATTGTGCTCCATATTTTGCCTTGCAGCGTACAAATTATAAAAAATACAAGTAAATGTTCAGTTATCATCATGCAATGTCAAATTCTATAGTATAATGTCAATCTCATCTCATTTATATGTCAATCTCAGAATATTTGTTTAAAATTATCATGTCATGTGCTATAAAATTTATTAGCTTAACTATAATATAGGTAGGTACTTATCATAAAATTAAATTAAAAGTCAATTACAAAAATTCATTGAGCTTATAAATACATTTGTCAATCAAATATTCTGTTAATTTTTTTTTAAATAAACAGCTATCCAATTTTCTTAATGTCTTTGGTAATTTATTATACACTAAAGGTGCCATGCACAGGACACTTTTGTGCATGAGTGCTGTATTCGATAGTGGTACTTTTACTTTATCATTATCTCGTCTATTTCTTAACTCCGGTCTTTCAAACAATTTAGGATTGTTTTTTACAAAAAGGGCTAACTCTAAAATGTACATCGAGGGAAACGTCAACATTTTATACCTTTTAAAGTAAGGTTTACAGCTAATGTCATTTGCCAACATAAACATCCGTCTTATACATTTTTTTTGAGCTTTAAATAGTAATTCTCTGTCAGTACCATTCCCCCAAAATATAACACCATATCTCAAATGGGATGCAACTAGGCCGTGATATGCTATCAAAAGTGATTTGGTTTCTACTACTGAGGCGAGTTTATGTAAGGCGTAGGCAGAAGTACTTAATCTTTTACATACCTCCTGAATCTGACTTTTCCAATTAAGTTTATTATCTATAATTAAGCCCAAGTACTTATTTTCCGAAACTATGGATAAAGGTTTATTTACATAGTGGCATTGATGAATGTGTTGTTTTGCCGCTGAGAAAAATGTGTAATTTTCGTTTTATCAATATTAATTTTTACGTTGTTATCTTCTAACCAGGTAACCACTCCGGCAATTGCTTCGTTTATGTCCTTTTCATATTCGTTAACATTTTGGCAACTAATCGTATCAGTACTATCATCAGCGAAGAGTGATATTTGTTGCGAGGTTGCTTTCGGCAGGTCATTAATGTACAATATAAACAACAGTGGCCCTAACACGCTTCCCTGCGGCACGCCGTAATTGGTCGATATTTTTTCTGATTCATAAGTACATTCATATTTAGTGTTTAAATCAATTTTAGAGATTGTGGTAATTTGTTTTCTGTTTATTAAATATGTTTTTAATAATTGAAGAACATTGCCTCGTATTCCATACATTTCCAATTTTGACAAAAGAATATTGTGGTCCACATAATCGAATGCTTGCGTCATGTCACAATATATTGAGCAAACAGGTGTTCTCTTGTCCAAATTTGTTATAACTGGTTTTATGAAATCAAAAATTGCCATGTTGATATTTTTATTCTTTCTGAATCCTTTTTGTTCGGAGACTAAAATGTTATTCTTTTCAACAAAATTGTATAATTGAGAGGCTATATATTTTTCAAATATTTTTGAAATAACTGGTATGAGTGCCACCGGCCTATAATTTTCCATCAGCTCCTTATCGTTCTTTTTATATAATGGTTTAATTATACTAGTTTTTAGTGCCTCTGGATATGTGCCTTTCTCTATACATGCATTCAGTATATAACATAAATGTTCACTTATATAAACAGCGACAGATTTTAGAACTCTTGTGCATATTCCGTCGCAGCCGATAGTGTTGGTGTTTTTCAATGATTTTATTATCTTAACGATATCATCCGGTACACAAGGTGACATGAACATTGAGTGGGAAAAGGATCTCATCTTTTGTTTGTAGGCATTTATGTCTCTTTTAGTAGTCGGTTTGATTTTGTCGACAAAGAAGTTGTTAAAAGATTTTGCTATTTCTCTTGGTTGTCGCACATAAGAATCGTTAATTTTAATTTCAGAAATTGTTTCTCGTGGCAGACTTTGTCGCGAGGAATTTATTATTTTCCAAGACCTGTGTTTCGTTTTTTTTTGTCCCCAGCCGGGTTTCGAACCCGGGACCTCTCGCATGGTAGGCAGATGCGCTAACCACTGCGCCATAGAGGTCGTCTTGACGTCATAACATGACTGTATTGTATTGTATAGTAGTCCTCTCCCAGAAAGATAGTATGGGTCTTGCTACCAGGATCTTGATTCTGTTAGTGCATTATAGTTAAACTAGCTGTGCCCCGCGGTGTTACCCGCGGTTCATCGATTTTCCCGTAGGAATAAGATATTTCCCCGCGGTAAAACGTAGCCTATGTTTTAATCCAGGGTATCGGCTAACTCCATACCAAATTTTATTAAAATCCGTCCAGCCGTTTCAGCGCTAAAGACTGACAAACATATAAACACACACACAAACTTTCACGTTTATAATATTAGTGTGATTACATTCACATTGTCGGTCACGTGGCAGGTTTTTTAATTCCATTAACGCCTAGAATTACGAATACGCGTCAGCGCATTGATTTGTAGCAGGAATGAAAAGTCAGTCATGCAACTGTCATTGTGCTATGCATTCATTAGCAGAATCTAGGCCCAGATATGCCCACTGCGGGTTGGCGTACCTGTGAAATAAAAGGAAGACGAAAAAAAGTGTGGTAAAACCGAACAGCGACCAACATAGAAAACAAGCCTACAAATAAATAAGGCACTCGGTGTAAGAGCGCCTACAAGTCACGCTATGATCTAGTACGGCTCTTACGGTTGGTTACAAGATTAGCTATTGTCTTGTAACCGGGAAGCTAAATGGGGTAGCTAGCTGGGGTGCTATCGGCTAGAAATGAAAGCACTCAATTGCTAATAAACTATCACTATATTAAACTGATGAATAACGATATAAATGATAGATGAAAAATCGCGCGGCGCGGCTGATTGGCAGTTGCGAACTGAAGTCTGTTTCCGCGCTAGTAAGTGAATTGCTGACTGGACAAAACATGTGCGGTTGCACCGTACACTCAGATTTCCACGCTATTATTTTCCTGCACTTTTAGCTTGTAGGATTAATTTCATTCCTTCACTTGCATACAGGCACATACATTACTTCTGGCCCCACACTAGGATACTCTGTGTCGTGGGAACCAGAAACAGCGACGTCACAAACATGTAAACATCCAAGACCTGGGTTTCTTTTTTTTTTGGTCCCCAGCCGGGATTCGAACCCGGGACCTCTCGCATGGTAGGCAGATGAGCTAACCACTGCTCCACAGAGGTCGTCAACTACTACAATAAAATGTCTTTAAAAAAGTTTTTCTTTAAAAAAAAGAAGAAACTTAAAGCCGGTGCCGACCCCAGAATCGCCCGAATACGAGGGCTGTGAAAAATATACAGTTCCATGCAAAATGTCAATGCTTTCAAGACAAGGTACAAGACTTCGGCAAGAATTTTCACAATTTCAGAACCTCACAATGAAAGCTGTTTGCACTGACGAGTGGAATTTATAACCCCATTAAGTTCGACAGGATCTCCCTGAAACACATTGTAGACTAATTTTAGAGATGATAATGGCTATTCACATCTGCCGAAGCACCGTTAGCCGATGGGTTAAAAAGGTTGTGTTCCCAAGCTCGTAAATGCAGGACCGGCCAGAGATTATTTAAAAAAAAAAAAAAAACTCACGCCCGTTATCCCCGAAGGGGTAGGCAGAGGCACCAGTCTCTAGAACTGGACCCACGTTTTGCCGAGTTTATTAGGTCCCAAACGTGACAAGTGGCAAGCCTGTCGCCGTTATCCGGGCACAATTTATCAGCGAATGGTGTTGCTGTACAAACAAACAAATGTACGTAACTAAAAGTCATTGGTACATGCGTGGTTCGAACCCAGACCCTCATGATCGAGAAGCAAGGGTCAACCCCACTACGCCACCACCGCTTATTATTTTAATTAATAGAAAATGTGCATGAAACTATCTGTTTCCAATACATGGACTTTGACAGATGTTTTATTGCAAGTTCACATGGACAAACGCACTCAAACGCGCGCGAAATTCAAAGTCTTTGTTTTTTTATTCGTCCCACTGCAGGGCACGAGAGATTCTAAAAAAACTATACCACTTACTATATTATTATAATAATAATAATAAATTGTTTATTCAAAAAAAGTAATGGTTACAATGATATACATCTACATTACGCTATTCTAAAAAGAAAAAACATAACATAAAATGTACTTGGGTACATGTCTGCTGCCATAGCTAGGCTCACATGTAGCCTGTGTTTATGGCGGGCAGGCCCGTGCCTCTGGCGAGGTTATGCTAGGACATAGATTTGGTGGTGTCATGCTTAGGATATTACATTGGAGATATTGAAGTGAAAAGTAATGTAAAATTTTGAGAAGTTAAACAGAATGTTAACTAAAACTAAAACTAATTTGTTAACTACGGAATAACATGCTGTTGTAAGTGTGTGTGTTTTGTGTGTGTGTGTGTGTGTGTGTGTGTGTGTGTGTGTGTGAGGGTGTGTGTGTGAGTGTGTGTGTGTGTGTGAGTGTGTGTGTGTGTGTGTGTGTGTGTGTGTGTGAAAGTCATCACTGGCTACACATATTCGCTATACATCTTTGTCTTGAGACACTGTGGTATTTACACCTGAATTAAGTGTATGGATCAATCTTCATTTCAATAAATGAGGATAAGCGGGTTACAAAATGTTAGTATCTTGTTCGGGGCCGTACGAATGTTTGTGAGTTTCCCGACGCGCTTCAATGTCGCCTCCCGTGACTCATCTGCCAGCTGTTCCAGAAATGTTATAAAAACTTCCCAAAGGGCAAATGGAACTTATTAATAACGGACTTGACACTGAACTTTAGTTTGCATACCTCCGCTCTGGAGATAGGAAATAAATAAGATTTTTTTTTAATCTATTTTATTTTCGGAACTTTTGTCACAAGGTGACGATGACAGTTCCATCGTACCTGTTATAAAATTATATCCTATGTAACTATATACATAACAAAAACAACTTAACTTTAGCTTAGACAGTTTGCAGAGTAAAAGAAAAACAAATTTAGTCTCTTATCTTAAAATAAAATAATAATTTGGCTGAGTCAGACAAAGGCTCAGCCAATAAACTTTGAATGAATCCCACGTGTAGCCTATTAAGACAGAAATAAATAAGAATAGAAAGAAATAAATTACGGTCTATCTCAAGTTAATGTATAAACCCTTGATAATGCCGTTTTATGCTTTAGCA
Source organism: Yponomeuta plumbellus (assembly GCA_947310845.1). Taxonomy (NCBI): domain Eukaryota; kingdom Metazoa; phylum Arthropoda; class Insecta; order Lepidoptera; family Yponomeutidae; genus Yponomeuta; species Yponomeuta plumbellus. Next base: position 4,978,878 of record OX371209.1, on the reverse strand, counting down.
TAATGTCAAACCCCTTTTTCGAATTAAAACAACTACGATCGCGTATCCAATCCGGACTTCGCCTCCGTGGTAGAGTCTGGCCTATACCTTCCTCAGTGAAGAGGCCCGTGCCCCTCGGTGGGGACATAATGGGTTGATGATGATGATGAAGATAGCGTAATTCGCTAAAAGCTATTGTGTCAATAGTTATAATATAATTAGTTACCTGTTGATGTGCCTTAAATAAATAACATAGCTTCAAAAGCCGGCAAAGGACGTATAATTGTATATCTAAGAAGCTCGTGAGTGTAATCACCACTTGCTATATAAAAACAAGTAACTGGATGACCGAGCTTTGCTCGGTATGTAGGTTTTCACACATAAGAAGGAACTTGAAGAAAAAAGAAAAATTATTATCAAGTCTCGAACCAGGGTCTTCTGTTTACGGTATCGTCCTATTTCCCACTTAAGCTATGAAACCTTACAGATGGTTGCGAAAATTACCTTCTTGTAGTGTATCAGTTATTTCTTTGCTTTAAATCACGGTTCAAACGACTTTTTATAAATGAAACCTAGTTGGATTCATTAATTGCCCCCGAAACCCCCTGCATACAAAATTTCATGAAAGTCGTTGGAGCTGTTTCCGAGATTCTGATTATATATATATATATATAAAAAAATAAACTAATAAACTCGGCAAAACGTGGGTCCAGTTCTAGAGACTGGTGCCTCTGCCTACCCCTTCGGGGATAACGGGCGTGAGTTTATTATTATTATTATTATTATATATATATATACATACAAGAATTGCTCGTTTAAAGAGATTAGATAATATGATCTCTACAAATCATTTAATTACCCCTTGGTAATACAGGTGTATTTCTCTTCTCTTCCGATTTCATCACTTCTTTTTTACCAACGCCTTTGATAACTCATTGGTGAATAAGGTGATAATAAATAGGTTTTGATCCTAAATTCAGGCGGCTTCTGCCAAATTACGGCTAGTAATAATATTAGCGCGAAAGAAGCGAAATGTCATTCGTACTAAATATTTCCACATAATTATTTTGTTTCTCTTTGCTTTCTTCGAAATATAAAATCTTATCGCTTTCGTTTCCGTGAAACGTCATGACGCCAATCTGTACATTGAAGAGGATAATTTTAATACATACGTAAGAGCCTAAGCACACTGCGTATTTTATACGCGCAGACGACGCGCGTATCAGAAACGCGCGCTTTCGGCGCCGTAGATACAGATTGTTACGTTTGTATTGATTAAAACGCACGTTTATCGCGATACAAACGCACGTATACGCGCGTTTGAATCGATACAAACGTGCGTACAAAGGGGTGGAGGAAGGGGAAGAGGGACGCGCGCTAAATGGATCTATCCAATAGATTCGCTTATTTTTACGTTTTTTTTCTTTTTAAAAGCAGTAAGCAATGTAGTCTCAACCGATGCCATTGTATAACTGAAGAGGAGTCTCTGATCAAAACGCAATGTTACGAGCGATCACAGCGCGTTTGTATCGCCTTATCTGCGCGTATACGCGCAGTAGAGGCGCGTTTCACGATCTACCCGTGTGGTTAGATTACAAAGTTGCGTTCGAATCTCGTCGCGATCAATGCGCGTCGTCTGCGCGTTTAAAATGCGTAGTGTGCTTACGGCCGATTTCTGAATTGAGAATTTCGTTAAGTAACTACTTAACTCTAGCGCTATCTCGTTAAACTTCTTTAGGAAAGAGCGTGACAGCACGTTACATAAGTATTTACTTAGTGCAAATTCTCAATTCAGAAATCGGCCCTTAGGCTCTTAGTTCTAAGTTCTGCTTGATCTGCTAGCCAGTAACTTGTATGTATTGCACAAACATAATGGTACATTTATCGTGACTTATTTTAACGAATGGTGCATAGCTTAGGTAAGTATACAAAACTTTCCAGCGGTCCCCAAACTAGCCAAGGCTGTATCCTGGGGAAGCAATTAAAGTTGAAAAGAAAAATTATATAATATTTATATAAACACAAAAAATAAAACGGACAGCTTAGTATTGGAAAAAAACTCATTGAACAAAATATACCAATCGCCTTGCCTAATTAGTTTTTACGAAACGTGTAGTTTCTTTGAGGCTGTAATTTCGTTTTTATTCGGTTTTTCTCAATCTTAACACGAGAAAACCTTGTTTTGTGTCTTCCAAACATATTGGTAAAGCCTCGTAAATTAAAACCAAATTTTTAAGTAAACGAACGAAAATCAGCCTTTTCCGAATCACAAACTATAGTTATCTTCTCAATTAGTTTGACACTCGCACTTACCCCGACTGAATAAGATCTTTCTCGTAGTAAATAACTATCCCTGACATTAAAGTAAATCTTTACACACGTGCACTCTACTCAGTTAAGTTAAGAGCGACTTTGCAACAAAAATTTAAAGGTTGACTGCACTTCACTCGAGGCAGTACAACTTTCAATCCATACATTCGGTACTCCCATCACGAGCTCATGACTCACCCTGTATATAGGTCAGTGGCGACTTTGTTCCAAAGCTGCGGCAAGTGATAATGGGCTCTATCTGGGCAGAAACAAAGCCGCTATTTCGTTTGCAACGAGTTAAATTGCATCGCTGCGTGTTGCAGATTTTGTATTTTGTTTTGATTTCGAACCGTGGTGGCGATGGCGGTGTGTGGTGTGTACTGAACTCGTAATAAAAAAATATATTTATAAAAAGCTGATATAGGTACACTCCCGGACACATCTATCGGCCCACCTAGTGTTTTAAGTTTTGACGGTCCCTAGCTAAAAATAAATGTTAGGTGGAGCAATAAGTTTTGAAGCTGATTTATTGGTCAACCAGCTCAACCAAATCAGCTTCAAAACTGCATAAAAACTTATTGCTCCACCTAACATTTATTTTTAGCTAGGGACCGTCAAAACTTAAAACACTAGGTGGCCGATAGATATTTACCTAAATATAATTATTATGTATTATCTTGATGTCAACAAGCATTGTATTTTGGGTCAAATGGGCCTTAGAGAGTGGTTTTCAGTTGTGGTTTAATTCCGGTATTTTTTTTACTTTTTCTTTCTTCCTATCCCACAACATACAAAATACATAGTAGACTGCTTTATAGAGTACATAATTTATTATTTATCAACATATTTACATTGGGACATACAGTTAAAAATACTTTTGATACAGAATACGGTAGTTGACACGACCAACAATAAATTATTTGATATGCTCGATTAAAACAAAAATTAAAAAATAATTCGGAAAATGTATCTCTTGTTGTTACTAGTTGTTACAATTTTTAAAAGATTAAACATAAAAAAGAGTGCTCTGAAATATGACGTCATAAACCGCTATTTTCATACAAAATTCCGTTTTAAAAGTAACTTATTTGACATTTTGTCAACTACCCAATTCCAAGGTTATTTTTATTTAGTTTAGAACACAAAACCGGTTACAAACACATTCTAGCCCATGAACCTAAATTTAATTACCTCGACGACTTGTACCTAATTATGTAATCCTAACTAAATTAAACTTTTTTTGCTTATAGCGAAAAATAATCTGTTCGCTATAAAATCCAAAATACATACATACATACATCTATGTATGTTGTAGCTCACGCCTGTATCTCAGAGGGGTAGTCAGAGACCTGGGACTGGAACCTGCCACGATTCTGACAAATCACTTTCGCTTCATTTACAATCATTAATCGTTGCGTGCACGCGCGTCAATAACCCAAAAATAGTTCACAATAAACGATCTGAATTCTGAAACTAAATTATTTGACTTATAAAAACAGGAAACAATGTACAATGTTGTGTTTTCGGTTTCAGTTTCTAGGAAGGCATCCTAAATAATTATGCGCGTAAAACACAAACTTGAAACGGTAGTGGTCGCCAATAAACACTGATTTTTACTAAGCTTACGAAACCGAGACAGCAATGAAATGAACCACAAAAACATCAAATTGGCGCCAAAATATCTATTTCAGGCCCAGGCGCCATGTTGGAAAATAATCATGTCAACTGCTTGAAACCGGAAAACCTGTCCAACCTTAATCGTCCGAAATTATGGGAATTTATCGCCTTGGACACAGAAGTTGCATTTTGAGAAGGATGTGATTATTAGTACTTACCAATAATTTTGACATACATAATTTTGTATAATAAAAGTATATGTGGTCCTAACTTAGATACATATAACTTTATTCCGGATACACTTACTATTATTTAGTTCTAGAGATTGGTGCCTCTGCCTACCCCCGCGGTGATATCGGACGTGAGTTTTTTTTTTACACTTACTTATTTGATTTTTTGTCGGAAGAGTCATGTATACCACTACTGTATAGCACTATCTTCTTTTAAGACCCTATGTTAGAGCGAGACAGTACTCCGTACGACGTCGGTTTTTGTGTTGACGTGACTTTTAGACGTATGAATATCCGTTGCGAAAATTACATAATGAGCCCACAGGTTTCGCTCTCATTTACAGAGCATGGTGATATAATCGTGGCCGGACTCTTCCGAAGGAAAATCAAGTATGTGTATCCGGAATAAAATTAATATTATGAACGTCTGTTATTGGCGTTATTACTGACAGTATCGAAAATGAGTATTCTGTGAATTTTCTTCTGTTTGTGGGATATTATATTCTATTCTTTATGAAAACTGCCGCGCGTCAAATCCACGGAGATTTTATTTTTAAAACGTCTCTTTTCTCGCAATTTAATCGGTCTATCTGTAAATCGTTTGTGACGGATTCAAGAGCTTTGTTCGTGATTTATCGAAGTCGTGTTTGATAGCTTTATTTGTTGGAACCTTCGTCGATGTAAACTAACTTTAATAATGAAGAACAAGTCTTAATTATGAATGACTAGCGACCCGCCCTGCCTTCGCATGGGAGGCAAAAATCTTTCCTTGGAAATAGCTACATAGCTAAATATTAGTTCTGTGGAAAATTCCCGGGGTAGTATTTCTTTACATCTTGCGTTACATTAACTATTCGAGACTGTGTACGGAACCCTAAACTTTATGAAAATCCAATATTGCCTATGCCTATAGTTACTCACAAAGAATGTAGCTTTCTAATGGTGAACTTTTAAAATCGGCCCAGTATTTCAGAGCCTGTTCTTTACAAACATACATACACACACACAAAAATACAAAATTTTCCTCTTTATAATATTATTATAATATAGTAATGTACCTATGTTCGAAAACAGTAGTGGTAGGCTGGCCTCATGTTTGAGAGGTTGTGGCTTCGTATCAACCTCTCTTCGAATCATACCGCGGGAGTCAGCCATCACCAGTCTCAAACATTCTAGAGGGAAATAGGTGACCCGGCCACCATGCCACCATTCGAAACATCATCATCACCAACCCGCTATGTTCCCACCGACGGGCACGGGTCTCTTCCCTGAGGAAGATATTGGCGATACTCCACCACGGGAGTCTAGTTCGGATTGGCGAAGGCTTGTAAGACTAGTGGCTGGTATTACTGTCAGAAGTCTTCAAGCCTCTCTAAGGCGTCTATCGACGGCAGCCGACACCAACTGCTTAGCATACCTTGCGAAGCACGGAACCGTTCGGAAAAATGCCTCTAGCGTTAGTCATAAAACGTTCACCCATCCATGCACTGAATGCACCCTTCGTGAACATTTAATATCACCCAGGCGACGAGGGCTACGAGCGATTGTCAGTCAGCGAACAAATAATTCTGTAGAGTCAGATTATGCGTTATTCCAATTACCCCTTGTATACAACACCCTCAGCCAGGTAGCGCACTGGGCGCCAGAAAATGGCCACTTAATCGCGCGAAGCGATAGGAAAGTTGGCACCGTCGCAAGACAAATTGCCCCATAAATTCGCTGGCAACACAGCCGAGGTGTTGCCAGCCTCACTTACATGGGCAAGAGGCGGGACGTTTTCGCCAAAAATGGCCGCGCGCTCGCTTTAACGAGTGTGCAGCAATTTAACTTCACTTAAAAACTAATTTAGCCTTAAAAGACCAGGGGCAGTCGGTTTTAGAGAAGAGTTGCTTGAGTGGTCGAGTTTTGAGTGTTCGTTGTAATTATCAGTTTTGCTTTAAGATTTTATGTAAGTAGAAGACCCCGTTATCTAATGCTCAGTTTGGGGGCAAATAGTGATGTTGCTTCACATTATTAGTCGATTCATATTTGTCTATAAAGGATTGTTTGTCAAAATAAAATTCTTATTTTGTGAATATTCTAGATATTCTCCAGCTTTTTCATCAGATAGGACGGCGACAAATTATAGAATCGTACAGAGACGACTCATTAGGTACTAGTTACCTATAGGGTTGTATAAACCGTTTAAGATCGGGGGTAAATATTAGTAGCAGGTGTAGTAGTAGCACTTTATTGTACATAAAACAAGTTACAACACAGTAGATACAGAAACAATGTACAAAGGCGAACTAAAAAAAATAAAAAATAAAAAAAGTTTTTTTTATTTCATAACAATTTTTAAAAAACACTATAGCACAGCTGTGGTAAGTATGAATCAGATCTATTTATATGTTATTAAGTGACTAAATCAACCTAATTTTTTATCCTTATTGATTATCGCAACTGCCCCATCACTTGCCCCCAAACTGAGCATTAGATAACGGGGTCTAGTAAGTAGGTATGTAAAGTTAAATATGAGCAGCCTATGCGTCCCACTATAGGAAATAGGCCTTCTCCAGAGAAAGAGAGTATGGGCGTTAATCACCACTTGTACCCACCGCGGATTGGCGATTTCAGCGCTGAGGTATCGAATTGATCAGACAATCAGGTTTCCCCGCAATGGTTTTCTTCAAAGTTAGTGAGTGGTATTGCTAGATACTATAACTTCGCAAATGTAAATAACTTAAAAAAACAAAGTCATAGGTACCTGTACTGGAAATCAAACCTGGGTCGCCTGCTTCCAAGTGCATTGTTCTAAACGCTAGGCTACAACCGCTCATGTCTGTTTTGTTAAAATGTAAAACCAAAAGAATCAAGAAAGTGTTTATTGTATTTTTTTTGTTCTTTTCCAGAATTTCAAGAAACTGTCGTTTATTTTAGTTGAAGTCATACTCTTCATAGCTAATATGATCTCAGAAACAATTTTCCAAATAAAATGACAGGATCCAAAGTTATCATTCCTGACTTATTATCCTGGCATCTAAGTGATTACTGGTTATACAAAAACATCATACCAACATACTTACATACATGGGACAACCTAGCCTATTCTTAGCTTAAGCAGTTGGATAAAAAGTCGATTATCGTCACAGAGGTTTGGCTACTTGCCAACCGTACTTCCGGCTCGGTGAATTCTGAAGTTCATAGAATTTCGCAGGTTTGTTGAGCATTAGCAAAGCAGCTTCGAAAGGCACATGCCCGGATAACGTCGACAGGCTTGCCACTTGTCACATTTGGGACGTAATAAACTCGGCAAAACGTGGGCCCAGTTCTAGTGATTGGTGCCTCTGCCTACCCCCTCGGGGATGACTGGCGTGAGTTTATTTATTTTATTTTTAATTTTTATGTCTTTGAGAACGAGAGGGCGAGAGAGGCAGAATATGGGCTTAATCATTACGAGTGCCCACCGCCGATTTAAATGGCTGAAGTGTTCAAACATTTTAGACACTCGGGGTTTACTCACAATGTTTTCGTTCTCAGTTGGTAGCGATAATGGTGTGCATAGGTGCACTGGAACTCCAGGGGATTCGCCTTACTAATTAATTCTATTTTTATCAGGCTTTCAATGGGACCATTCATTATTTCTTCCTTACTACATGGTTCGGTTTCATTTATTCTTTTTTGTTAAAAAAAAGATCTCACCTTGAAGAACAGAGTCAGAGTGGAAGTTTTTACGCTACTTACTACCTACCTACTACTGCAGAAATCAGAAATTTATTTCAACGTAAAGAATTTACATTCTGTTTGTTGAGTGTCAATGTCCACACACTTAAAATGTTAGGCGCTGCTGCCTTGAAGCCGGATTTATTGGAGAAAAAGGCAGCGAAAAAAAACTCCACTCTGACCATCTTTTCCCATGTTAAATCACGTTAAATCTAATACATTGTATAAGTTGGTAAGAAATTCCACATAATCTAAGAAGCTCGTGCCTACTACTTCTCCACTGCATTCGGCCCCAATGCAGTGGTTAACATTAACATTATAAGTACTCGTACATTGATATTCAACAAACAGAATATAAAATCTTTACGTTGAAATATCTATATTAATAATTTCGTTCGGGTCTACGGTAGACTCGAACGATATGCACACCAAATGAAAGAGCGTAAAAAAATAGTTGATCTGAGTCGACAACATATGGGCGGAAAATTCGTATTATCGAGCAGCATCAATATAAAAATTATTAAATTCAACAATGGCGTTGCTAAGTAAACATGTCAATGTCATCATTGTTGTGTTAGTGTCACAAGTTTTCATTGTGAACTGTTTTGGCCGGCTTACATTATTTTAGTGTTTAGGAGAGTGCTATAATACAATTAGAGAGGCAAGTGCATTAGTACATTACTAGACGTTCGAGTGAACGTTTATATTTCTTCCAGTAGAGTGTCACTTCGTCGACGTCGCGAAATATGCGCTATCCTACTCAAAATACTATGAGTTTTAATGGAACACATAAGTAGGTAAGTTTGATAATTCGAGTTATTGAAAACAACACGCACCCGTCACGGGTCACTTGCGCACTCTCCTAAAGTTCTCACTAAATTTTAGTTTATACACAGATAAGTAACGAGGATAGTAACGCGCTTAGGTGTTACTGGATAGAACAATAGAAACCAATTCTATTTTGATTCTAATTGAAAGGCAACTAGAACCGTACTATACCGTAAAACGTACTAAAGCAAGTGGCGCTTACACGTTTCTACAACAGCACTCTCCTTAAGAAAGAAAGAAAGAAACAAAGAATGAAAATTTATTTATTTGATACTCAAAACAAAACAAAAAAACACGCACACACAGAATGCGTACAATAATAAAAAAATAACACAGAAAGCATATAAAGCGTAAAAAAAAAACTGTACAACATGAAAATAATAATTTACATTTACATATTTACATTTACATACAGGCACATACATTAGGATACCCTTTGTCGTGGGAACCAGAAACAGCGACGTCACAAACATGTAAACATCCAAGACCTGGGATTGTTTTTGTCCCCAGCCGGGATTCGAACCCGGGACCTCTCGCATGGTAGTCAGATGCGCCAGTCAGAGCCCCCAAAATGGGCCCGATTCAGCATAATGTTGCAACAGAGTGTAAAGTAAAGCACTCTCCTAAACACTAAGATAATCTAAACCGGCCCTTTGATCTAATTTGTGAACTCCATGGTGTGTGGAATACCGTGGCATCCAAAAAGGTTATTATAATCTGTGCCAACTGAGAAGGTGTAGTAAGTAATCTGTGGTGTTTTTCATTGGCGGAAGCTCAGAAGAAAGTACTTCTTCTGAGGGCGGGAGGGAAGACAATAATTGACATTGAGTTTTGGAAGGGTCTGAAAAATAATTGAAAAAGGAAATCAAAGTCATAAATTGATCTTTATTGTTTTGCTTAGTTAGGTACCAATAAACTTATTGAAATGAAAAAGCCACTAGATAAGAACAATACAAAAAATTTAAATGATGAAGAAAAACGTGTGGTCAATACAAAACTAAAAGCTGTAAAGCCAAAGAGAGGGAGCTGTTTTTAGTTGATTAGCCAAGTGGATTCTACGTCTCATACGTCATTCACTAGCTGTTAAGTTTATGAAGGAAGCTCATTTAGTAATTTGTGATGAGGTACCCATGACAAAGTTATGATAAGTATCCGATTTTCGCCTTGCATTCCTTCGTGAGTAGCCAGAACATGTCCAAAAGAGCAAGATTGGCTATCCGTAATAGTGTACTGGTTCCAATACTGATGTAAGCATGGTAGCGAGATTTGGGTATGGCAAAAGAATCATGAAAGTAGGATTAGTGCAGTACAAATGAGATCCTTAAGAAATATGTGTGGTGTTACTTTGAATGACAGAATACGTAATAGTGTGATCGGAGACCGAGGATGTAGAGAAAGAGGATGTAGTGAGTGACTAGAATTGAAAAAAGGAATGTTGCGTTGGTTTGGAGATGTGGAGAGGATGAACGAAGAAAGACTGACAAAGCAAATATATCGGGCGAATGTGAGTGGAAGGGCCGGTAAGGGGCGCCCCAGTTGTATTAGCAAAGGGCAAGATTAAAAGTACCCGAAACCGATGTTGGTGCATGCAACGACTAATGGATGTCGATGAAGCGAAAGTTATTTGTCAGGATAGTGGCAGGTGACAGTCCGTGGTCTCTGCCTACCCCTCTGGGATACAGGTGTGAGCTTATGTATCTGAATGTATTAAGAGATTTATATCTACTGGTGGTTGATAAATACAGAGGCGTCACCATATAAAAAAACATAGTGGAATATTATTTTGCGTCTACATTTTTTTAGATTTGAATGCTATAAATTCGATGTATCTGTCTCTAATCACAAGCACTGAGGCGTGATTTAAGCACAATGATTTGACTATCGCTTCATACTGCAACAATGACTGTTAAATACTGATCCAAGATGAGTACAAAATATACCATTGTGCTTGTTAATTGTAGTCGCAAAAAAATCTATTCAATTATTAATTCCTCATCCATTCATCGGCTTCACGGGCCATTGCTTTTGGGTCTTGCCTTTTGATTTCAATTTAAAAAAGTATGATGGAGAAAGATAGGAGAAGAAAGAGTTATTTATATTTATATTCAGAATTCAGATGTAATATAAAATATAATTAGATAATACAGAGTTATTTTTAGGATACAAATTCCCTGAAAGTTTGAATTAGAGTTCGTCACCTGGAACAGATTTTGCCCGCAATTTTCATTTTATAAACTTATATACCTATTTATAAAAAAGTTTGTTCAAGCTTTTACTGGTTTTTGGCTTTATTATTGCACTGATGTCTGTATTACGTTTGAATTGTTGTGTGTTTAATTTAAGTGACATTATTCTTAATTATTGGAAATTGCAACATTCGTGTTATATTACAAAAGGCGCAAACGTGAGTTTCACAATAGTAACTAATACTAAGTAACCCTGGAAGTTTTAAAAAAGTCTTATTAAAAATACCTACATAATAGAATCTGTCATGTCAAAGGTAAAGCGCATTTTCTCAAAACTAATCGTGCAACATTTGAATTGTTACAATATTAGAATAGGACAGAATTGTGGGACCAAATTGAAATCGGAACCTCCGTTTTGTTATTGCTAAGTATTATGATTGTGCCAATTTGAGTGTACGGTACTTCTTAATGTGAAGCTTTTAAGGAAAATATTTGGGTTAATTTCACCGTTTGATACATCGATTTGTTAATTACTTTTACATACATTTTGACCATAAAATTAAGGTAAATTCGACGAGTGGTTAACCTTGAGGCAAAATTAACGGTTCTTAAATTAAAAACTTATGTAGAATCTGATTCTAAGCTATCCTTTGGTTTCCTTACCAACAAACTCATTGATCCTCTCTTTGTATTCCATTTCCATCATCAACCCATTATGTCCCCACCGAGGGGACACGGGTCTCTTCCCTGAGGAAGGTATAGGGCATATTCCATCACCGGAGCCATGTCCGGATTGGTGGAAGCTTATAAGACTAGTTGCTGGTCTTACAGTCAGAAGTTTTCAAGCCGCCCTAAGGCCTCTGACTTGGCTTAACGACTGCCGTCTATCGACGGCAGCCCACACCAACTGCTTAACGTGCCTTGCAAAGCACGGAACCGCTCGGAAAAATGCCACTAGCGTTAGTCATGGACGGTCACCCATCCATGCACTGAACGCGCCCTATGTTGTTTAACCTTCGTGATCGTTTAAAATCACTCAGGCAGCCGGGACTGCGAGCTTAAGTATTTACTTAGTGAAATTCTCAATACGGTATTTGACACTATCAACAATAAATTATTTATGATGCTTGATTAAAACTAAAATTACAAAATGTTTCGGAAAATGTGTTTCTTTTGATCATTTACTAGTTATTAAAATTTTTAAATAGATTAAACATAAAAAGAGTGTTCTGAAATGTGACGTCACAAGCAAGTATTTTCATACAAAATTCCGTTTTAAAAGTAACTCATTTGACATCCTGTCACCCAATAAGAGTAGAATTCTGATTCTCTATAATAAATTAGGAAGCTGTCACGTTAACTAACGATAGTAAGCCAGAGACTAACAACTACTTGAGTTTGTAAATTAATGCGGCATGTAGTAAACTTTAATAGGACATAAGTAGGCGATAATTTATTGTGAGCGTTTCCTTTGGTAATTCGTCAAAGTTATTTCGTGTAGGCGGCCGTTAAGTTGATGGCAGCTGATCCACCTTTATGTGGGCATTGGATTATTTGTTATTGCGAAGACATAGAGTCCATTTTGCGTTTGTCTAATTATGAATTGTTCTCGTCCTGCCTTCTCGTGATTAGCAATCTTCAATATGATTTTTTTTAGATTTACATTTGTAGCATTTCGTAAGATTCACTACTTTGGCCTGGCCAATAGTGTTTTTGTATTTCACTAACGACTCTCTCTACAGCATTTTTTTTATTGCGGAAAGATTCATTAAAACTTACGGGGTCTCCCCTTAAGAAGTTCAAGAAAGTCTTCAGTTTATCGTCTCGTCAAAAGGAGAAGTAGGAATAGATGTGAAATGGGTGAAATGAAATCGGTGGGGACATAATCAACCCATTATGTCCCCATCGAGGGGCACGGGTCTCTTCCCTGAGGAAGGTGTAAGGCCATACTCCACCACGGGGGCCAAGTCCGGATTGGTGGAGGCTTGCAAGACTAGTGGCTGGTCTTACTGTTAGAACTTTCAATCCGCTCTGAGGCCTCTGACTTGGCTTAAAGACTGCCATCTATCGACGGCAGCCGGCACTAGCTGCTTAACGTGCCTTGCGAAGCACGGAACCGCTCGAAAAAATGCCCCATGCACTGAACGTGCCCTATGTTGCTTAACCTTCGTGATCGCTGAAGATCACTCAGGCAGCTAGCCGGGCTACGAGCGTATGACAAATAAATATTAAGTTTGTACGCATCTACTGAAGCGGCTAAAACAAATCAGCTGTTCTGTGCTAAATGTTGATAGTTACATGCTCTAGTGAATGCGTGGAACAGCTGATGTATTTATGCGATTTCAGAGTGGGACTCGTAAAGCTGCGATTTCACGATGTCAGTACACTCGACAGCACATCAATCTTTACATTTTAGTTGCGAATTCGCCCGTGTCGTAACTGAGTAGGTTCACGGGTGTAAAGGTTTATTTATTGTTGTTATTTTAGTTCGTTATTGCACAAATTACAATGTAAATGTACAAGAACGTGCAAGAAGTATTCTTTGCCAGCAAATCTTTCTTGTTGAGTAGACTGGCGACAGGTAGGGCCAGAAAAAGGTGAAATATAAGAAACTTATTATTTTTCTGGCCAGCCTAGGAATAATAAAACAGAATTTATTTCAACGTAAAGAATTTACATTCTGCTTGTTGAATGTCAATGTATATAAAATGATAATGTTAGCCGCTGCCGTGGGGCCGAATGTAGTGGAGAAATGCAGTAAAAAAACTCTGCTCATCAGATGATCACATCAGAGAGCGAAAGATGCCAAATAAAACTAAATAATTGGAGTAAAGAATGATCCAAAATTAATTTGATCACTTGATTTCCATTTACTTGTTCGTGCTTATACTTCCTTATTTATAAAAAAAAGTGCACATCAAAGAGAAACTAATAAAACTAAAAATAAAAATAGTTCACCATGGCCATCGCCCAGAAATTAAAAATGTCACATTATAAAAATCCAACATAGAAAAGGCAACCACAAAAAAGCAATTTAAAAATAAAAATAAATATTTGCTGTCTGTATTAAATAGATGGATAAATAATTTATTTGCGCTTATAGACACACACACATAAAGCATTACACACGCTTATTGTAGACATTATATTTTATACTCACATAATAAATACAAATTATATGTACATACTTATAAACGTCAATACTTACAGAATAATGAACATACTTAAAGAAAACTTGAATAAATGAAAATAATAACATTATTACGTATATAATAGACAGAAAAGGAGTGCTCTTTCAAACGGACAACTTAATGTACACCAGAGTATATAATAATATAGACATTAGCTACACCAGTTCTAAAATATGAAATGATATGAGTAGGTACTTGGTTAAAACAGTAACAAGTGACTCATCGAGATCTTTTTCAGGGAAATGACAGAACTAAAAATAATTTCCGAGCCACGATCCCATTCATACGTTCGATTGTATGCTTCATCCAAGTTCACGCGATAATTAATGTAAACAAACAGTTTTGGCCAAGCTAAATAAATAAAATAAAGCTCAGTAGGAGTGTCAATTGAAGTCTCTTTTCATGCAGTGTCTTGTTTATTAGGAATATAATATTTGATTATGAAATATTTATTTTTCCACCAACTCCTTTTTCCTTTAGAATATTTCCATCATAAGGTTGTCTGGCAGAAAATGGTTATTAATAATAAGGCTGTCAATCATACCTTGTAAATAATTTCTTTGAGTTTTTTCCACAGTAAAGAATAAATCTTATTTTATTTCATTGTTCCTGAGATCAAAAATAATTTTAATTTTACTGAGTAAGCAGACATTTTGCCAAAATTACGACAGTGATTTGGTACAATATGGGCGTTTTGTGCTGACAATTTTTTTTCGGAATACTTTCAGTACTTTTTTCGTGATAAAAAACGAATCTATGAATATTTTAAGTTACATTTTACATGAATATTCACTAATACTTATTTTGTACATCTGCTTCCTTCTCCAATATTTTGCTCCAGTCCATCCAAAAGTTGTTTGGAAGAGATTACTTTTAGTGATAAGGCCGCCGTCTGTACTCTTAGATTAAGAAATACCTGTGTAATTTCCTTTTTCATGTACAATAAAGTGTTCTCTATCTATCTATCTATCTATTTATAATACTTGGCAACAGATTTGCTACTTTTTGAACTAAAACTTTCGTAAGCACAACACATTGTAAACTTTAAGTCCGGATGTACTTACGGGTATTGTTATATTGGAAGGGTCCGACCAGGTTTCGCTCCGATTCGCAAAGCAACACCCGTAAGTAGATCCGGACTAAAAGTTTACACATTTGCTACTGATTTGGTTTTGGTGATTTTGATAAAGAACAAAATGGGGGTCCTATAAAAATGTCTTGGTATTTAGGCTCTGCTGTCACGATGTTGCATGACGTATATATTTAGGTTAACTGTGGAATTAGATCATCAAATTCTGCGTAGTTTGATCGACAGTTTGTTTATACAAATGTTTCAGGCAAAGCGGATGAACTATACTTCGGTATTACATAATTTTAGTCCAAGAATGCCTTGGCAATGGCATTCGGGTAGTGTAGTACTGTCAAAGACACTCGGATGTGCTAGTTTTTGTTTGAAATTCGTTCCTATGCCTCGCGGAATAACAGCTGTTTTATGCGAGAGTAATGTTCAAGACTGTACCGATTTCTAAATAGATTGCATGGTTCTGAAAACTTCAGTGGCACTCTTCCAGTAGTTTGGCAGAAGATGTAGAGTTTAATCGGATAGTGCTCATTGCTACCATAGATTTCATGATATCCTGGTTAAATTCCCGGTAGGTGTGCTGATTTCATAAGTATATCATATGTGTATCCCACAGAAATTCATGGGAGATCAACTGAGTCGCAGATTTTGTCACGATGTTTTTCTTGCCAGTTAGCGAAAAATCATAAAAAATCACATCTGCTTTCCAAAAGGAAAGAAGCAAAACTTTATAAACATTCTTAGTCTCCTTGCTAACACAATGCCTGTTTAGTCGATTATGTCGGCCAGGGTCATCCTTTGCTGGCTTTTTCACCAGTCAATTCGCCCAATATACAAAGTTATGTAAAATAAGCGAATTATGTATCTTTAGTATCTTTATTATCTTTGTTGATTTTCTTCATATAAAATTCTTCATAAAATAATTTTATGAAAAATTTCACATGAAAAAAATCAACTTAAAATTATTATAAAATGTTTATTAGAAACAAAGTACATACAAATACATTATACAACAAAAAGCACAAGAAAAGAACATTCACAACAGTTCCATTCACAATATCAAACTAAAACAAATTGTTACTTTGACGTTATTATGTAATTTAACCCTAGAAAGATAATCTTATTTAGATGTACGGAAAAGATAATCATACGTCAAAATGACTCCTTAGTTTTAAATGGCTATTATTTCAAAGATTATTTACTTAATTTGATGAACTATGGTGTGTATATATTTCTCATATCAGTTTAAATAGAAATACAACATAATTATATATAAGTACTGTTTATTAATTATTTAAAAAGTAACGACACACAATGGCTATCATTTTAAAGTAACAAACATAAGAATTTCTCTTATAATTATGAAAACACATTTTTTAGACTAATCAGTCTTTTCTAGTAATTCTGTTAGTTTGAAACAATAGACTCTATAGATTTTTACCAGTTAAATCTACGGAGATCGATTAGATGCAGACGACGAGTAGCTGTAGATGGTGGTACTTGTTCAGCATTTCCTTCAGGTGGTAGACTGGATTCTGTCAACTCTTGGTCCCTCTCCTCGTCGACGAATGCCTCCTCAACGTCTCTCTGCACGTCGACTTAGCTCAGATGGTCCTCGAGCTCGCTGTCAGTGTCGCCGCAGATAAAAGATTGTCATCGCTCACTAAAAAAGCTGCCAGGTTGCTTTCGTCTTATAAATTCCGATTTGTCATTGCGACCGGATATTCTATTATAATATTTATATTTATAAATATAAAATAAAGGTGAAACTATCGCTAAAATAAAGAAAAGTTACCAAAAAACACAAATATCCTATACAAAATAACCGCATACAAAAATCCTAAAAGTCACGTAAAAGATAATCATACGTCATTTTGACTCCAACATCTGTTGTATTTCGAAAACGGGAATACTTACATACTTCGGTGCCGCGACTGCCAATCGATAGCTCCGCCCGGCGACGGAAATGTCCGTAAAGCACTGCGCCGGATTCGCGCGAATTAAAGAGAGACAGCAATATTTCGAAACACACGGAGTCATTTTGACGTAGATTATCTTTCTAGGGTTAAGCTGTTAGTTTTTCCATGTATTAGTAAATAAATAAATTCTTATTCATAAAATTCTTGTGGCACAGTGTTTGTGCGCATCCGAGCCGGCTTAAACGATTTTAATGAAATTATATGGTATTCGGACAACCTATTCTCAAACGTACCGAACGTTCGAGAATAGGTTGTTATCTATGTTTCATAGGCCCAAGTGGTTCACCACAAGTTTTCTTTAAATTATAATCCCTGCAAATAGTTTATATGGCGAAATAACGTTTGCCGGCCCAGCTAGTAGTACGAGTATTAAAAAAAAAGCTTAAAGTACACTGTAGCCGTCCTTAAAAGGCATAACAGGTAAACAAACATGGCGCACCAATAAAATGTGACATTTCATAGTGTTGGTTATTACTGAATGAATGGTTGATGAATGAATTTCATTATTGTATGAATGAAATTTAAGATTATATTTTGTTTGATTGGGCGATTCAGTTTTATACTTAATTTAATTTTACAGGCTCTCTGACTAATGGCGTCAAACATGTTTTTGATAATATCTGTTTATTCTTTTATTTATCTTATTACACGAAGTATTCTGACGGGTTTAATTAACGGAAAACAGGCAGCATTTTACGAAGTCGGCGGAATCTCAATATAATTATTGGCAACACTGACTCGAACCGACTTAAATATAAAAAAACACCCCTACTTTTATAATGCCAATCGAAAGAAAAGCCAAAAAATAATAACTCTTTTTAAGTAACATAGTATTTTAAAAGGAAGAAACAGCGTGAAATTAATCATTTTAATCAAATTAAAAACATACATGAAACTGCCGTAGTCAATTAAATGGTTTTTTTTTTAAATTAATTAATTAAACGCTCAAAATGTGATTCTCTTGTCTTACGCAAATCTTTTAATGAGTCCGCTGCCTGTTGATATTCATTTTTCATTTTCAACTTAATGAGACGTTTTCAGAAGAACTAAAAAAAAAGAAAAGAATGGCTGTCAAAGGAATGCAATTTTGGACCTCAGCCCAATAGCCATGTGTGATACATCATCGAATAGGTCTCAGCAAATTGAATAAAAGTTACTATGACACCAACAGCCAAATGTTTGTCCTTTCGGAGTTATATTGTATTAAAAAAGAGTTTTTTTTTTCAATAGTTTTTTTTCTTTTGAAAGCGGCTCATTGACTACGTCAGTTTATGTATGTTTTTAATTTGATCAAAATGATTAATTTCACGCTGTTCCTTTCTTTTAAAATACTATGTTACTTAAGAAGAGTTATTATTTTTTGGCAATTCTTTCGATTGACATCATAAAAGTAGGGGTGTTTTTTTTACATTTAAGTCGGTTCAATTCCCAGACGAGGGAAGCAATTTTTAGAAAATCTTTGAATGCAGAATTACTAACTTTTAAAAATAACATAGTCTTCTTTCGGCAAAATACCCTATCTAGGATATTTAAGGTACTTTCCCTTCATGTCCCATAACTTTGGGACGCTCTGTATACCCTAACTTCCAACTTTAAAATAACATTTGCGATGTTATTTTAAAGTAATTTCCTTTACTTTAAAATAATTTCATTCATTCGTTCTTTCATTCACTTCATCCCACCACAACAAAAAAATTACTAACTAATCTGTGTAGTTTTGCTAACCTGTGATCAGAAATTTGATGAATTTAGAATTTCGCCAAAAACAATAATTCCAAGCAGAATTTAGGCCAGTTTTCGTTGAAATGTAATGCCCCTGTGTCTTAACTAGTGTCTACAATTAAATGTGGTAACCTACATCGAGTGATGCTTATGGAATGCCGTGTTTTGTGGTCGAGTGAGGTTTGTTTACCTGTTATGCCTTTTAAGGACTGATATACATATATATGACCGGTATACATGCAAGGCTTGAACAGATCATCCTTTCTTCCTTGAACTTCCACAATGTGAAAGCGGCGTTCTGCTGCTGCGCTTACAATATCACCTTTTTCAAAAAATAAGTAGATTATTGACGATTATTCATTTAAGGCCCGGTTTTTCAATAGTCAGATAAAACTTAACTGGAGAATAAAACTGATGTTGTCACTGTCTTGTCGTATGATTTAGACAGTGACAGCATTCAATTTATTCTCCAGTTAAGTTTTATCTGACTATTGAAAAATTGGCCCTAAATCTAATTATACCATGGTCAATTGAAGAAAGGGACCGGATAACTATTTGACTTACGCTCACACCATAATAGTCTATAACTAGTACATATTTAATACACTTTAATTAAGTGGCTGTCCTTGTCCAGTCAATTTCTTTTAATAACATTATTAGACGGGGTTATTTTTAAAATGGGCAATTCCTTTTGTCTACTCGATTGATTGATTAACAAATTCCAAGTGTGCGATAAACGGGTGTAAGTAAGTATGCAGTAGTAAGTCTTTTGGTGCATACCGCCTAGATTGTCTTAGATCTTGCCTGTAATAGACGAATAGTTTAATTAGTAGGGTTTCAGTTTATTATCTATAAGGGTGGTTATCTGAAATTTGGTTAACTTGGTGCTAGCATCACATTTTTTATTAACATTATCTAATATTTGAAACTACTAAGCGACGTTATAAAACCCATTTAATTCGGTCACTCATTTTGACATTTATCATAATATTCTTTATTTCCAAAAATTGCCAATTCTTAATCCAAATATCAGTCCCTAGCCATGTAAGATCTCCCGAATTTAGTATTCATTTCACTGTCATAATAATTCTATAAGAATCATTTGATTAAACTCTATTTAAATTCGTTTACGATTACATTACTAACATTCCCATTACGATTTCATTTATAATAACAATAAGTTTCATCACATTATGTATTTCTAGACAAAAAGTGTAAGCGATAAAAAATATCAGGCCCTAGTCATTTACGAAATTAAAAAATACGCGGCATCCAAGCATAAGGTTTTTTCATAAGTCACTCAATACGATAGCATTGGTGTGAGGTTAGTTGCAAACACGGCCCGAGCCGCGGCAGGGATTTTTTTATTAGTGCAATCGACAACTTTGTTGAGGAAACACGTGTTTTGCCTGTCAAACTCTCAGGCCCTAGGTAAGTCGTCTTAAAAATTACTGATTGATCTCATTGCTTATTATAAATATGAGTTTGGTCTGCCTTGTTATTTTCACCATCTATTGGTTTTGATGTTGATTTTAAATAATAGGTTCTATTTGATTTTGTTTCGTTTCGTCAGCCCCTAGACCGTCAGGCCCTAGTCGTAATAATCACTAGGGCCTGACGCCACATCTAGGGACTGATGGTCATACTGTGTGGTGCATGGTTTTAAACATAATAACCTATGTATTTGTTGTAGAATAATATGGTGCCTAGAAAGAAAAAAACATTATCAGAGGAAATCGCAAAAACAAGTCTGAACAGGCAGAGAGGCGATTGGAGAAAATTAAAAATGACCCTGTTTTCTGGCAGAGTACAACATAACATAACATTTGCATACAGGCACATACATTGCTTCTGGCCCCAAACTAGGATACCCACAAAGAAAAGGAACGACTAAAATATTTCAAGAAAAAGTAAAAAGGACTACGGAAATGTATAAAAGACCTGACTCCGGGTGAGCACAGAAAAAAATTGGGTAGCCTATTCATCTGATTATAGAAAAAAACACAAAGATTCGTAAAAATACTGATAAATACATGGACCAAAATACGGATAATGAAATAATATCATCGGAAGAGGAAATTATTCCTGAGGTTCCTTTATTAAATAATGGAAGAGAAACTGAAGCTAGAAGGAGGAGTATAGTTCAACGGAAAAAAAGAAATAGTATATTGAAGAGGAAGGACTTACTCATTGAAAATTTAAACAAAAAACTTGGCAGCAAACAACAAAGAAACAGAAGACTGAAACATAGAATGATAAAAAAGAAGGAAGCACTTACACCAAAAAGTAAAATTTTTGAAATGACCAACGACCCTAATCAAAAAGTAGATTTACAAAGGTACACACCAAAAGAAACCTGCTTTAAAACGACTTTGTCCAGTAGATGGGATTTAACGTACAAAATATGAAGTTAAGCGAAAGAGAGTTCAAAAAATCATACACCACACATTGCGCAAGAAAAGTCGGAAACAAGCTATGGCAGTGGAGATAACGTTCTAGTGAAGTTAATAATGAAGAAAAAGGAATACCGACAAGCCGTAATTTGTTCAAAATATGATGATGAAGAGGGGAGGTGACAGTTACATTCTTTAAAGTTTGCTATGAAGATGGCACAGAATTTAAAATAAATTATAATGATATCGCCGTCATGCCTTACGAAGACGTTATAGAAAAACGACCAGTTCCTAATGTAGTAGTTAAAAGAAATACAGTATTTTACAAATTTAAAAACCTGTTCATTTTTACGAGAAGTAAAACAAATAGTGATAAAAATTAATACGAGAGACTTAGTTTAACCCAGATGTTACTGGATTGGGTTATTGTGTTCAAACCTTACGGTTTTTTTATATGATTCTAAATAAACATCAAATAATACGGGAAAAATATTAAAAAAAATCTATTCATTGTGGAAACTCGGAAAAGCGGTGTTGTTTATAAACGACCCTAGCATTATGTACTACTATAAAGGTGTGTGGTGTAAAAAAACTGATTTTATTTAAATTATTTACTTTATTGGATTTTCTAAACAAAAATAGGCCAAATAATGTGAAAATTATATGGTTCAACATGAATGATCATTTCAAAACATTTTTTTGGATGAATATTGCATTTTTTACAAAAGAAGTTGGCATATTTATGAGAAAACGAGCAGCATAATTGTCCTTCTACAGCCTAATGGCTGTGGCTACACTCCTGCGCAATTTCAAATGATCATTCACCTTTATTGGTTTTATACAGTTGCCAAGCATTATGTAGAGCCTTGTCCAGGAAGTGAGCAATTAGCGAAAAATAAACTCATCATCGATTAGAGCTATTGAAGTGAAAAAAATATCAAAAAACAAATAAAAGTACGCTTTAGCGTTAATTTTACGCAAAACGTCAGCATATCGCAGGGTTATACGGCTCCCAATCCAATTGGCTCAAGTCTTCTCTAGACAGTCCTTGATAGGGTTCAGACCAGATGGCATAGCCCAAACGAGTAGCATCTGCCCGAAATTTGTAACCACATCGAATGGGCTTTCCACGAATGTTTGCATGGATGACCACCATAGAACGGCACCATCGCTTCATCTATGCTATGATTTTCTTCGAAACATATAGTGAATTTGTGCTTGAGCTCGTAATTGCGAACCAGGTAGATTTTACACCAGCACTTGATTTTCATCCCCAGAATCTTCATCTGTAACATCAGCGTTGCAATTTTCTGGTGGAAATATAACCAGAGAGTCTGGTACGAGAAACTCCTCCTCCATTTCCAACTCCTCAACTACTTTATGCAGTCTCAGACCCCGATATTATGTCCTAAAATGATAAAAATATATGAATGCTTAGGTGAAACAACAAAGCAGTATATTGTGCTACTGGCGTTTATAAACAACGTCTGTTTCTATTTGTTGTAACACTAATACAAGAGGCTCAGTCCAAATAAAATTTCACTGTTTTGTGGTATTTATGATGTTAACTGCATGATTACCCTAGGTAATCTAAATAATATATGCAACTTAGTATAGATACTTACTTCGAAAAACTCATCGTCTAAAAGGGCAGGATAAAATGGTCAACAACACAGGGAAAGTAATTAACTGGAGCGATTCGCAATACAAACAAAGGTTCAAAAAGCATTCACCTATCGAGTGACACAAATAAAAGAAATCAAAACTACCTCCATTTTCCAAAATATTTTTATTTCTTACGCGTTGTTTTAAAACGACGATAGCTTCAAGTGAGTTAAGTTTGAAATATTTGTGATCTTATAATAATTAATGAAAACCTGAATATTGTGTTCAAATTATAATTTAGTTATCTACTTAGAACTTAAGAAGGCTGATTATTTAAAATAAATTGTTATTCACTTAGGTAAAGACTATTGGTTTGACTGTAAGTATTAAACTCAAAGTACAATTTGATTGTTAAGGACTATTGATACATTATTTTCATGTGCATAATAGTTAATAAAATAAATCATGTGATTATAGTTCATGGAATTTGTGAACTTAAGGGATAATTTGTTGTTATAAAAATGTGATTTAACATAATAATCGTGCTTGGCGTCAGTCCCTATCCCGTCTCGTCAGGCCCTAAAACACTGATTTTAAAAAATCATAAATTTCTCTAAAAACATCAAGTAAAGTGACTGGCCCTTTTAGATGCAGCAAAGTAGATGTTATACTCACTACATAGAGTATAAATACTGTACTGATTTTTAACTAAAGACACCACTTTCAAAATTAGGTCAGAAGTTAACCAAATTTCAGAATATATAGTACCACCCATAAAGAATAACTTGTTTTCATTAATTTTACGATTGGTTTTCACAGAAAGTCCGAAATATGAGTAAATCCTAAGAGGGATATGCGGAACCTCAGTACAAATCCTTGTATCTGTATACGGAACCCAAAAACCATTTGTTTATGATTGCTTCACAAAATATTCCCAGACACACTGACCCATCTGACAGACCATTAAACTTACAGTAAAACCACTGTTCGTGACCTGAAAATATATACAGGGTTACCCCAAATATACTAAATTTCTGGCTTATGGCAGTCCCTGCTGGTATCTGTCTACCTCTCTGGGACACAGGCGTGAGCTTTTACGTATGTATGAATGTGAGTACTGAAACCCTGAAATGAAAACAGAGTTTTTATTTGACATTAACTTTCGTTAAAGTCTTTTTGAGATATTTTTGGACTTTATCCGCAGACATTCCTAAAAACGGGTAAAGCATATTATAGAAGGCACGAACCTATATCCCAATATATCGAAAAAAAACTAGCTGAAAAAAGCCACAAAGCAAAAGTCGTTGTAAACCAAGAACTTTAATAGGAGTGCTTCAGAAAACACACGTTTTGTAAACGACCCTGTATACTATTTCAATTTCCGGAATCACTTACATGCTTTTTTATGGCTTTTATGTTTGTTAAAAATGTGTATTGGTTACATAAGTTATAGCTCAAGAACCCTTTCAAAATTTCTTTGGAAATAAGTTTCCGTTTTTAAGCAAATTTATTTTATTACGAAAATTTTATATAAATTTTATACCGTTATTGTGCAATAAAGCGTAACGTATGATATCAAAAAAAGTTATCATAAATAACGAACTGTAATTAACATTTTCAGGTAGTGAGATTTTTTGCGGTAACCCTGTATGTAGGTCCAATGTAAACAATGTAATATGCACGGCCATTTGATCTAGTGCAGGCGTCAACTTTATGAAACTATTTGTAACAGCTCCATCGCTTCTTGGCAGGTTGTTAACATATAGTTGAGAGTTTATAAAACCATACAAATAATCTTTTTAATTTTTTTTTCTTATTTCTTATTTCTTTATTGGAGTGTAGAACAGCTAACAAACAATCTATATAATATACAGAGAGAGCTTAGCGCAACGTGGTTAGCGCATCTGACTACCATGCGAGAGGTCCCGGGTTCGATCCCCGGCTAGAGAAAAAAAAAACTCCAGGTCTTGGATGTTTACATGTTTGTGACGTCGCTGTTTCTCGTTCCCACGACACAGGGTATCCTAGTGTGGGGCCAGAAGCAATGTATGTGCCTGTGTGTAAATGTTAATGTTAATGTTAATAGAGTAGATCTAGAATGTCACCCAAAGTATACACACACGTGAGATCAGGATCAATCTAAAATATAACAATCTTGAGTCACATTGTTTGCAATCAAACTCCTCCAATTTTATGATTTTTTGCGTGTGTGTGTGTGTATTTCATCATCATCAACCGAAGGAAGCGGCTTGCATACAGCGTCTTCCTGCCTCCTGGATGAGATCCTTTGTCCATCTTGTGGCATTCATGGAGGAGGCCTATGTCCAGCAGTCGACTTCTTGTGTCTGAATGATGATGATGATGAGCCCATTATGTCCCCACCGAGGGGCACGGCTCTCTTTCCTGAGAAAGGTTTAGGCCATACTCCACCATTGTGTGTTTGGTAGGTCTCAAAATAACTTGTAAGCTGATTAATATCGCAAAAAACGTTTGCCGAGTCTATAAAAAAAAGTTAAAAAAAAGAGTTTATAAAAAAACAAATGCGTACTAACTACGGGAATCGAACCCTCAACCTGACAATACAGAAGATTTGAGGCAAAGGTAGAATCGAACACCAAACGACTAAACGCCTTCGACTCCAAATACCTCATGTGCTTCCATGACAACGAATATTATACCGAGGGTGAAAGGCTATTGGTTTAAGCGACATTTTTTGGCTATATTGAGATATTTATATATTTGGAATCTGCAGATTTTTCTGCGTATTTTGAGCTAGGTTTTTCAAAAAATAAAAAAAATGTCGCTTAAACCAAATAGCCTTTCACCCGTGTCGTACTATTCATTGATATCCCGTAGGTAGATTTAGACATTGCCACTAAAGACTATTTTGACTAAGTAAACGAAAAAAAATATTTAAATTAATAATTATGCATTTTTTTTTCGAATCGCTCGTAGCCTGGGCTGGCTGAGTGATCTTAAACGATCACTAAGGTTAAGCAACATACGGCGCGTTCAGTCCATGGATGGGTCACCGTCTATGACTAACGCTAGTGGCATTTTTCCGAGCGGTTCCGGGCTGGCAAGGCACGTTAAGCAGTTGATGGATGGCAGTCGTTAAGCCAAGCTAGGGCGGCTTGAAAACTTCTGACAGTAAGACCAGCCACTAGTGGGAGTATGGTCTATACCTTCCTCAGGGAAGAGACCCGTGCCCCTCGGTGGGGACATAATGGGTTGACGATGATGCATTTTTTTTTATTTTTAGTATCCTATTTAAGTCTGGTATGTTCATTTGTGAAGTTCTAGGAGCTTATGCAGTGTTAAGGAAAAAATTGGTAGGAAACCCGAGTGTCTGAAGTATGTGTCTCTTTGAGAGAAGGTCAGTGCTCTTAACGCAAAATTAATTGCATTAAAATTACTTTGCTAAATTCCGCCAAAATCCCACAAGCACAAAAGCAATTAATTCGCAAAACTTCCCCACTCAAAAGCGAGATTAAGATATTAGCACAAAAACCGTAAATATCACTCTCAATCAACGGAAGTCGTCACCGATTAGTTCCAAACTCAAATTAGGAATCGCTTATAAATAGAAAACGGCGAATATGTGTAAACAAATCGCTGATATATGGTGCTCCCGAAATAGGTCGTGGCGTCACTTGGTAAATAAACAAACACCCTCTATACGCGGCGGTGAATGAGAGGTTATTAGCTGCGAAAGCACAGTAGTTGGACAGTTGATTTATGATGGAGAGTCATTGGTTACATTCCTAATGGATCTATTTTGAATATAAAAGTAGATTGTTTTACTTTTTACTCTACAAAATACAAAACCTTGTAAAAAAAAGTTGAAGTAGCAGTGGGCGGGGCACATAGCACGCAGAACTGATGGCCGATGGGGCCGAAAAATTCTCGAATGAAGGCCACATATCGGCATAGCCTGCTGATGATGATCATGATGATTTGATTTAAGACGGAGTACGTGTCGTCGTTGCTCGTCTCTGCTCACCATGATAAACCTCTGCGAATCAGAGCGAAACCGGGTCGGACTTTTCCGACGGAATTCGAGTATCCGTAAAACAATCTACGAGTATAAAATTTTAAATTGTAACTTTTACTTGTCTCTTGTTTCTTGTGTGCAATAAAAAATATTCTTATCTAGCGTATTTGATGGCTGTTGTCAAGCACTTCATTTAGCAATGGCTTTCTAACCACTCAAAATTCATGGTGTAAATTAGGAATTGAAATTATCATCAAAAAAAAAAAATCAAAAATTTTTTATTTCAACGTAAAGAATTTACATTCTGCTTGTTGAATGTCAATGTACATACAGTTATGTATAATGTTAGCCGCTGCCTTAGGGCCGTCTGTAGTGGAGAAAAAGGCAGCGAAAAAAAACTCCACTCTGACCATCTTTTCTCAAATCAACTTAAAGCTAATACAAATTAGGTCTCGTTGTCATCGTTGGTCATCGTTGTTTCAATATAAGTAGATACTTACTCAACATCTATGTATATAAATAAAATTCAAAGTCCTGACTGACTCACTCATCTACGCCCAGCCCTAGCCGTTGGACCTAGGAAGCTGAAATTTTGCACAGAGGGTCTATTAATGTAGGTAAGGAATAACACCGGATTTTTTTAAATTCTACTCCTAATGGGGCGAAAAGGGTTGCCAAAATTTGTATGGGAGGTACAAAGAATGTTGTCTAATTTTCTTGAAACTTAAAATAAATACTCTTCAACACAATTGATTAAACACGTGTTTCGCCGTTTTTCTAAATTTAACCCTTAAGGGAGTGAACGGAGTTGCAATATTTTGAACTAAAGTCCACGCGGACGGAGTCGCGCGCGAAAGCTAGTAATTTACATTAACAAGGGAGCGTCAATTTAAAACAGTCCATACAGGTGTACCTACCTATAGTGACTGTGTCTATTCTCAGTGTACATCCACGTGTTTGCCAGCGTTGGCGGACAAGCGTACTGACGTCACGTCAGATGATAAATACGAGCGAGCATTGTTGTCGTGCGTATTCTGTGTAGGCCACCGTTTGGTGTATCGACTATTGACTCGATTGTGTAAAGCATTGGACGGGGGTGCAGTTACGTAAGACTCACTGTATGGAGTTGTCTGATTTAGCCCTTTCGTTCCCGGTATGCCACACCACCTTATGTCACACTGTGTAACTTTTTTCCCAGTAGGTCTCGTACTCCTACTCCGAACTGTCATATACATTCTTATTTTGACCCTTTAGTGTTGTCTAAATGCTCAACCCGATAGAGTGGAAAGTTACGTTAAGGGCAGGTATTAGGAAACTTTTCAATGTATCGGGTTAAGCCTATAGACAGAGTTAAACTTAGCTCAGCAGCATATTATTATGCAATGAAAAATTTGGCAGCCGGCACCAAGCATTGTACTGCTTCGATATGTAGTAAATATGGTTAGATTTTTCGATAAAACAATTAATAAGTTTCACTTCTGGTTTCTCGTTGGACAAACCATAGTTCTAAAATACAAAACTTATACACTAAAACGTATTATTCCTGCAAATCTGACCTGTTATCATGTATAGTTAAGCTCTCTTACGATGAAACTGAAACATTAGTAAAGGTTTCGGAATAATCTTTTTCATTATAAACATTATTGTTTTAATTTCCGGTATGTGTTACCATTCCGGTATCCGTTTATCTCACTTTACTACGAGTATACACATACACTTCTTACATTCCCTAGAAGTGATTTCACTCATCCCAAGACCTACAGTCGCAGGGTTAGCGAGCGACACTACTGTAGTGCACTACGCGCATTTATGCCAGGGAGCCGATTCTCGCCCATGCGAATTGAAAGCGTAGACGCCAAACATTCGAAGGATTAGACATTTGTCGCATAAAAATCAGTTTCATGTATTCTCACAAAGTCGTATACGCAAATTTGCTAATAATTTTCGTTCGCTTTGAGGTGTCATCTTGTCGCATGGTAATTACCATGCGACTTGCAAAAGGCGTATGAAATTTGAACGCATTCATTGATAGTTGAGGGTGGGTGTATTCCGAAATGCGATAAAATCGATTACAGCGCGAATCCACTTAAGTGCAGTAGGCACAAAAACCCTACTCCGTGCGAGATACTTTGGGACTACTAAATTTGGTCGGGTTCGCGCTGTTATTGATTTTATCGCATTACGGAACGTAGGGCAAGTCCATTATGAATGGACTCGCCCTACGTTCCCTACGTTGACGTTTCGTTATAAGTAAAATTTCAGTTGAAAATTTTAAGAGTTAAGTGTATTAAAATTTTTAATAACGTATATTTTGTACCTAAACAGTTTCTTAGTTTATAAAATAACACTCAAAGTAATAATTTGCCGCAAAATATATCAATTTAGAAGTGAAATTGTAAATGTTTTAAGATTCGACTAACTTTCAATTTACAATCGAGAAAATGGAACGTAGGATTCACAGATTACTGTTATAGTCGTTAGACATTTCTTTTTTCATTCGAATTCAATGTCGCATGGTGTTCAGAATACAGAATTTGGGTGTCGTTCGACTTTTTTATGTAGAATTCAAGTCATACGCCTTAGAGTCGTATACGTCTTATTTGCTAATGAAGTGAGAATAGGCTCCCTGGTTCCTATAATACTCGTATACGCCTACCGGCTACGATCCGTTTTCCATACAATTTATTGACGGTTCGTAGGAATTTCGTAGGAATTGTAACCGATCGTAAGCAAAAACGAAGCGTTTTGTGGATATTGGAACCGGGCATTAGACACACACACACACACACACACACACTTTCGGTTGTGTTCTGGGTTTCTGCACCTCATGTTGTGACATTGCTGGACTGAATATTTTTTTTTGTATTGTATTTGTATTTTGTATTAACTGGACGAAAACAAAGCGTCATCATTTCCTATGTATTGATATTTCACCAGTATATATTTCTCTTAAATTTTCCCAAACCCAAATAACCGAAACAAAGATCACGTCCCTGTCTCAAAATCAAAGAACTAAGACCTTAGATGTCACAATGGATAACAGAATACAAACCTGTGACACCTGTGACGCGTGATGACGTGCCATCAACGTGACATTGAGGACATTGACATGTTTACAATTTTAACAGCAACGCCATTACATATATAGCAGTTTATTAATTGATTTTTATATTGAAAATACTCGATAATCTGAATTTTCCGCCTATAAGTTGTCGACTCGGATCGACAAACTTTTCAATTTGATGTGCATTTTATTCGAGTCTACCTTAGACCGGTACGGAATTATTCATGTAGATTATCATGACTTACGTAATAAATCTCAGGCCCAGAAAGTAAATATAGGTATATAACGGCTGTGTCAACTGTACTTCGCACCCCTGATAATGAAACGTGAATAACACGAGGCTCACGCAAAACAACAGCAAGGTTGGAATATTTGAATTATTCAGTGCTTTTGGGCGGTTTGACGCCTTTAGAGTGGTTGGATAGGTTCACTAATTAAACCTGACATATTATATTATGGAACCATGTAGAGTCAAAAGCAGGTCAACCTTTACATTGTTATTGCAAAGTCACCCCTAACGCAATTGGCCATGATACTTATTTTTTATAATTTATTTTGAAAATTTTGAATTTCGGTATTTTTGAGTTTTATTATAACATAACATAACATAACACTTACATACAGGCACATACATTCATTATTCATTAGTAGCTGTGCCCCGCGGTATTACTCGCGATTTATTAGGGAAAATAAATTGTGTTAAATTATTTTAAATTTGAACATCGGAAAGATAAATTTACAAAATTTCATTTTCATCTATTTTCCCGTGGGAATAAGATATTTACCCGCAGTAAAACGTAGCCTATGTGTTAAATAGAAATTGGGTCGAAAGCATAACATTCTCGAAATAGTTTTGAGATTACCGTTTATGTTCAAAAGTGTAACATGGCCAATTAATTACGGTGCACCTATGTTAAGGTTGACGTGCTGTCGACTGTACATACTTTTGACTTTATATCAAGGTCTCCGTAGAGTGCCACCAAGAGGAAAAATTATTAACATAACATTTACATACAGGCACATATATTGCTTCTGGCCCCACACTACTAGGATACCCTGTATCGAGGGACACAGAAACAGTGACGTCACAAACATGTAAACATCCAAGACCTGGGTTTCTTTTTTTTTGTCCCCAGCCTAGATTCGAACCCGTGACCTCTCGCATGGTAGGCAGATGCGCTTATCACTGCGCGACAGAGGTCGTCTAAATATCTTTCTCTTAAAAAATAACTTTTTTAAAGGTCGTTTTTGGAAAAAGTGTCTACAATACACTTCCTCAGTCTCAATTTTTAGGGCTCCGCACTTCAAAAGGAGAAAGGGAATCTTTACGAGTTCGCTATGATGTCAGTCCGTCCGTCTGTCTGTTAACTGTAACTTGGGAACGCATAATATCTGAGATATCTTTGCAATTATTAAAGCCATACACTCAGATCTTTAGTCCTGTGTAGCTATGAAAAATCAAACTAAAAAAAGTTACGGCCGCTTCATCATCAACCCTTTATGTCCCCACCGAGTGGCGCGGGTCTCTTCTCTGAAGAAGGTAAAGGCCATACCCTACGACGGGGGCCTAGTCCGGATTGGTGGAGGCTTGCAAGACTAGTGGCTGGTCTTACTGTCAGAAGTTTTCAAGCCGCCCTAAGGGCTTTTACTTCGCTTAACGACTGCCATCGATCGACGGCAGCCGGCACCAACTGCTTAACGTGCTTTGCGAAGCACGGAACCGCTCGGAAAAATACCACTAGCGTTAGACATAGACAAGAAAATTTCTGTCATAAACAACGAAAGTCTGAATGAATATGAACTAAAGTCCGAAGAATTCTAAATTAAATGCCGCGTTCTCCGCCTGACACCAATGACACCTAAAATACGACCAAGCAAAGTCAAACCTTTACAAACCAATTGCTCAAGTTATTTGTCAGATGTTATACCTATTTAACACAAGACATGTGATGCTGATGCATGAACATAATTATACTGTTTACTTAACAAATTATAAGGCAATATTGTTTCCTCGAATCATAGAACTAGATACATTTATTGAACCATAAATTACAACAAAATAAGAAAGTTAAGAAAGTTCCTGTTCAAATATATTAGCAACAACTCGCGCGTTATCGATAACAGTAATTATTTCAGGCGTTATTATTTCAGGCCTTTTTACTTTTATTGAAAATTACGAATGAACTTCAAAATACAGGAAGAGTTACTGAAATAGCGCAAAACCCGAAACCTACTTAAATCGGGGAAAAAATAATTTTAATGGAAATTTTAATACATTTTATCAGGATTTTCGAAATTGTAATTATTTTCTCTCATGAAAAATTGTATAAATAAACGCTGATCCGGCAAACGTTTTTTTGCCAGATAGGGGTGTGAAAAATAGATAACATCCTTTTCTCAGACCTACCGAATATACATATGAAATTTCATCAAAATCACTCAAGCCGTTTCGGTGGTGTGGGTGATGGTGTTAAAAAATATATAACTTTATTCCACTACTATTATTTGTTGTTTTACAACTATTTAAATGTTACATAAGTACTTGATTACAATTTTAAAGTTTTAGCAATTACTAGTATTATGTACAATCTACAGTATTTTTACTTACAGTGAAGAGCAACCCGGGACAATAAAATATAATGTCAAACAATATAAATATTAAAAAAGAATTGTCCATATAAGTAAATACCTACTTAAAAAAACATGTCAACAATATAAATTAATTATTAAAAAAAGAGTAGTCCGATTATATTAAACTTGGTATTATGCTACACTTTGAAGCAGTGTTGCGTTTTCAGTGTAAACCAGTATTTACATCCTCTGTTACGATCCTATAAACCTTCAAATCACTGTTTGCTTTTGATAGAGGTTAACGTTGCTACGAAGCTGTAAAATGATTCATATGTCTCTTCATATAAAGCATATTTCACGACGAGCAATATTTGACCAAATGCGGCCCCTACATGACAGGGCCACGCAGTCAGTAGAGTGGTTATGTGGTCCGTGGTTCCAGATAAACATTCTTATGATGTAAACAAAGTACGATTTGGCATCACTGATTTACAACAAAGTCCCAAAAGATATAAGAAATTTGAAGTATGAATTATTTAAAAGAAAATTAACCGAATACTTATTAAAGAAATGTATTTACAAGATAAGCGAATTTTTGACTGCCAGATAATTTGATTTGATAATTTGAAACCTATTGTGATTGCATGACTTTAAAATGTTAAATTCGATAATAATTTTCATTGATAATAATTCTATAAATTGTATAACATAATTATTAATTATATTTTTTTAATTTGTATTAAGTAATGATTGACCAACTACCTAAGTGATATCAATCTAATACTGTTCATTTGACATTGTACAAAGTTTTGTTTTTATATTTGTATGCCGCAAGGTAAAATATGGAGCACCTTTCATCTCTTTTTACACCTGTACGCATTATTATGTTTGTACCTACCTACCCATATTTCACAAATAAAGGATTTGATTTACGTTTTGGTCTCCGTTCGGGCTCGCCTACCAACGGCTTTGTGCTTGGAGTTTTTTTCGAACTTTTCAAGTTCAAAGACATGCCCTTGCCTGGTTGCCATAGCACAGGGTATCCTAGTTTGTGGCTAGGTCAAGTGAATGTGTCGTGTAGAAGTGATTATAATTTTCATAATAATTTTAATACTTTTTATAGTTTCCAGATTTTCCCCGTATTTGTAGTATAAGACAATATTACTTGCCAAATTTCATAGTTCTAGGACAGCTGGACTACCCTATGAATTTTGATTTCCGAGGATCGCAATGTATGTACGTTTTTACTCGGCTACTATCGGATAGAATCGGATATATTTAATTGCATACCCAAAATAATTAACGTAAACACAGCCCCACAAAAGAACGATGTAACTGGAGTGTAGGTTACATTGAGAACTAACCTCTATTATTGTTTTAAATTCTATTTGTCGATATCTGAATTGTTACCTACTTAACTAATTGTTTCTCAAGTAAGTGGATTTATGTAATCTTTTTTGAGAAATAAATATCTGAAACCTTTAACCTTATATTCGTGTAATAGAAATATCGGAACTAATAGGACAGTTAATTTCGAAATCGGAACTAATATGACACTTAATTCACTCATACAGACATTGAATTTATTCAATGATACAAAGCAGGAAGTAGTATTACACTCGTGTGCTTTCGGCGAAAACCGAAGCCTACTCTAGAGCCCGAGGTATATTCTAAAAGCTAACAGACTGTACTTTAGTAGAAAATACCCTAAATTGGGCGTTATCTTACAAATAAAAACCCTGTACATCAAGGGAAAGGGCAAGGGAAAGTGCAGGAAATAAACACACTCTACATCAAGGGAAAGTGTACTTGAAACGCAGTATAGGCAGTGTCCGACAAATAGGTCATCCTCAAAAGTTATTAATAAGATTCCGCCTGTAATGAGACGGTCGATTCGCAGAAAGTACGTTTATAAATAAATTATCGACTATCATGGTGTTCTGAACTTACGCACCGACTGAGGAAAGATGGTACACTCGGCGGCAAATGAAACTTTACATACGTGCAGAGTGCACGTGTATCTAATCAGTTACCGTTCAAGAGAATTTGTTCAGAATAGATCATGGACCAGAGCCTCTATTCTGTTAGTGCATTATAGTTCGATGACAGATACACGGCCGGATCACGTGAGGTGTTTTTTCATACCATTGACGCCTAGAATGATTGATACACGCGCTCGCTTTGACTTGAAGCGGCAATGAAACTAAATCGCCATGTTCATGCATTTATCATTGTACTACAATGCATTAGCAGAATTTAGAACCAGGACAACAACTTTTATTGTCTAAAATACGAGAATCATTCCAGAATGTGTGTGAATGAATGATTTTTCTTTTAATGTAGCCTCAGAATAAGAACTTATTCTGAGAATGTAGCCTATAATATAATCAGAAATCTGTATTTTTTTGTTGTTTTGTTTAGTTTACATTCTGTTTGGTGAATGTCAATGTACCTACTTAGGCCCGATTTCTGAATTGAGAATTTTCACTAACAGTACAGGAAAATAGCATATTTTTGGAGGCAAATTATGTACGTCATTGAAACTTTGTTTATAACTTCACCTTGGTAGTAGAAATGAGAATCTGCAGTCCTAACAAAATTTCTAAGAGAATTTTACACACGTAATATAGTGCGAAATAGTTACGTTGAAGACGAGTTTGCAACAACAATGTGGTTATGTGGTTTTGTTAAGGGTATATTTCTTATCAGGATGTATGAGGACTAACAAAAATTGTTAGCGATATTTTCGCGAGTCAAATAACGAATAATGAAATTCATCATTTAATTTTAGCGGAACATTTTACTTTAGAAAGTATTACAGATACGTAATATATATGTAGCTAAAAATATTTCGATTAGCTTCAACAAGCATCCATAAAAAAAACGTTAGAAAATGGAGGATGATTTATGCAAAAATTCCTTATAAAATGAGAGTTATGAAAGAAAAATCCACCCTAAAGGCACGCGCAAAAAGCGTTTGCAAAACGAATAAAAGCAAATGGTTTATACAAAATCGGGTAAGAGTCGCTTCAAACATGCAATAGGAGGGTTCTACCTACTGATTTGACCGCGGAACTGACAGGCGGGACCTACATAGCATATTATGCAGCCTATAAAACGTCTCACTGCTTGGCACATGCCAAGTTCTCTGAAATTAATGAGAAATTTATTTCAACGAAAAGTTGTTGAATGTTTGGCCTTGGGGCCGAATGTGGTGGAGAAAAAGGTAGCAAAAGAAAGCTTGATTCTGACGCTCACCAAATTTTCAAATCACCTTAAATGTAAGGCAGCGGCTAACAATTCTCTCTAATATATAAAATTCTCGTATCACAATGTTACTGCGCATACTCTTCCAAAACGGCTTGACTGATTTTAATGAAATTTTATGTGTATATTTGGTAGGTCTGAGAATACGTTGTTATCGATTTTTCATACCCCTATCGGGGAAAACAACGTTTGCCGGGTCAGCTAGTAATTTATAATAATAATAAAAAGTTCCACACAACACAATCACTTGACCTGGTCCCAAACTAGGATACCTGCGCTATGGTAACCAGGCAAGGACGTTACAAACATGGATAAACACCCAGACTGAGGCCATTTTTACAAATGTACCGCGGCCTCAAATGGGAATCTAACCTTCAACATTACAATTACAATATTGACATTTAACAGAATGTAACTTAAATATAAAACTATGCTAGAACCTAAATAAATATCTTAACTTAATATATTTACAAATAAAATACCTGCCCCAGGTCACTGTCCCGCGGCAATGAGCCCAGAATGCTGGCGACGTTGCCTCTTTGCCTCCTCATTTTTATTTTATTTTTTTTATTTATAGTTATGTAGTTGATTATTAATACTATATATTATTGTTATTTAGCATTGTTAATGAATAAATACTTCATAAAAAAACCGAATGTTAATTTTTTATGTTTATGAACAAAATTTCTGATTTCTTGTTTCACAAAGGAACCCTGGAAAAGCCGCTGGAATAAAAATGCATCGCTCTGGCAATAAATTACGCGAACCGGAGCTTTGAGTGCGACAGAAAATATTGAGTTATATCACTCGCGATTCCGCGTTTTACGTACAGTGGACTGCGACTCCAGCGTTACCTTTTGAGATAGATAGAGAGATAAATAATAACATTTATTTAATGATAAAATACTTGTTTATGTCGACAAATAAGTGGGCTATGCCGGCCAGTATTTTCTTTTTCTCTATCCAAGGAGTTTATACCTCATTCTCACTACTTTCTGAACACCCCTCGTATACAGGGTGTCCCAAAACTCAACGTCAAGCCTGGACCGGGTGAATAGGCAAGAAAAATATAAAAACAAATCGATTTTTTTTATTTAAGTACAATATATATTTTTTTATTATTATTTATTCAAGAAATTTCACAAACATAATGAAAACTAAAATTAAAATTACAAATGGGCAATTTTTTAAGTTATTTTTTTTAAAGTCTCCTTTTCTAAAGTAAAAATTTGTCGCAACAGATTTTTTTTTTTAAATGCCTATAAGTTTTATTTTCATTCAATTTGTTTTTTTGTATTTTTCTGATAACCAATATGACTTGCCTTTTCACCCAATTCCGGCTTGAAGTTGAGTTTTGGGACACCCGATATAACTTGTACACGTATTGTCAGGGTATCTTTACTCCGATACTTTATCGGTCATCATATTTAAAAAGCAGTGTGCATCTGAAACACTCCTCAGAGAGAGTTTTCTTCTTCAATCTTTGATTTTAAGAAGAGAAGATAAGATTATTCTTTATTGCACACTGGATAAAACAAAAAACACAAAATATTTACAAAGGTTCATGGTATAATTAGCGGCAATTGGATTTTATATCTTGCCTTTATTACAGACTATTTACATACATTGACTCTGTGCGTTTTAATTGCTACTGCTTTTATTAGTAAAGCTGTGAGATCTTAAAATTATTGTCGAAGTCTTTTTCTAATCTTAGGTTTTAGTAAAATTTAAACCACATAAAAAAGTAAAAAAAAAAGAAAGTAATCAAAATTGTAAAACCAAGAGCATCTGCCAACAAATTGTTATGCAGTTTAGCAGAAACCAACTTCTGTATTTTACTGAATATTTATATGAATAAACGTCTTCAATCAATCAAAGGTTATCCAGCATTTAAATGTTCTATAAAACTGTCGAACGTAAAATTTTATTCCTAAGGGGCCGGGGGCGCTCTCTCTAGGGCGCTCTTTAGTACATAACTATAATTGGATTAAATTTACTAAATGAAATATCAGCTGTATCAGAGAAATATCAGAGAACCACATCTGTTAGATTTGAGGATTATGATACACTCTGACCGCCGGTTTCACGTACGCTGTCTTTTAATCTATTGTTAACAGGTGTCAGTTGTCAAAAGTGCCTATAAAAAAAACAACTGACAGCTGTTAACAGTAGATTAAAAGACTGTTAGCATTCGAGAAACTGAAAGCATTATGCCTCGAAGTTATTCATATAAAAGAAGCTACATTTTCACTTTTAGTGATAAGGCCGCCGTCTGTACTCTTAGATTAAGAAATACCTGTGTAATTTCATTTTCATTCTACAATAAAGTGTTCTCTATCTATCTACATTTTGACTACGTAATATTATCACTGTCACTATTAATATTTTGGCCTTTGCTTCTATGTAATGAAATGGGAGTGGTTGACCAAAAAGGGACCTCAAGGGAAAATAATTGATTTCTAGAAAATGGCGTTAGAAGTTGCGTGTTTCTATAGGTTTCGACTCGTGCTCGGCTCACAAAAAAAAAATCATAAAAAAATAACAACGGCACCTAAAAATATTCTGGTTAGACCAACACAAAGCTAAAATACTAGAGATTAAGAAATTAAAATAAAAAATATCGGTTTCCTATCCCTCCAGGTCCCTTTTTGGTCAACCCCTCACAAATCATTTTCACTGACGACCTCAGTGGCGCAGTGGTTAGCGCATCTGCCTACCATGCGAGAGGTCCCGGGTTCGAATCCCGGCTGGGGACAAACAAAACCCAGGTCTTAGATGTTTACTTGTTTGTGACGTCGCTGTTTCTGGTTCCTACGACACAGGGTATCCTAGTGTGGGGCCAGAAACAATGTATGTGCCTGTATGTAAATGTTATGTTATGTTACAGCGTTCAGAGGCTTTCACTCACACTAGATGGGTAAAGGGACCACTCGAACGCTGCAGTGCAGGGGACATTGTGCTTTTAGATAGAGTAGGCTTGACCTACACTATTAATCCTATCCACCTTAATTGGCCTAGCCCACAGAAAAGACCTGTCAATAGGTATAGAGACAAATAAGGCGCGGGTTTCTTTACGATGCGTTCCTTCACTTTGTGATATTACTACTACAAATTCGCAAATGTACGTAATTTAAAAAAATAAACAAAGTCATAGGTATATGCCCGCACAGGGAATGGAACCTAGGTCTATTGCTTCCGAGTTAATTGTTCTAACCACTGGGTACTACACTTAAGACTATCAATACCTCAAACTACTTCTTATACCTTACTATTGTGAGATACTAGGAAAACACATTCAGGATATCCTTAAAAGGTCAAAAGTCAAGCAGAAAATTCTTCGGAAAATTTGCAGCAATATTAACAAAAACTCAAATAGCGAACACGAGAAGAATGGATCTAACAATCCGTCTATAAAACGCTAATTAACAGTCATCATTACTGCCTCCCTAATGAAACGGAATCCACTTGAGATCAACTGAACAGGTATCTGCGCTCCTAACAAAAGGACAGCCCACATAACCATACCATCACCTAGACTATTATTTCAGGCAAAACAAGGGAGTTCCTACCTTATCCCGTCGAAAATAAAACTCAGAGTCAACGGAATTGCAAACCTGATCGGCGTCCCAAAAGCTGTCAGTCAAAATGTAACTCTATTAAACAAGGAATAGGGTACAAGGACGCGGTAACGGGATGTTTCAGCACGGAATGTTCCTGTAGAAATTATTTCTCGCCAGTGCCGCTCGCGGCGCCACTCTCGACAGTGGGCGTCGCGATCGCTCCGTAGTCACCCCGCGCTTTCCACAAAAAAAAGAAAATAAAAAAGAAAAATACAATGCTACTCTGGCAAAAACGAAAATGGAACGCGCGTTTGAATAAAACGGTGGAAATTAAAAATAAATTAGGACTAGGAGTGTACTGCAGTGATCGAGTTCGCGCGTAGTTTGATTACAAATAACGGGATACAAAAATAGTGTTTTAAATTTACGTTTTATGATACACAGATTGGTAATATTGGTCATGGCGGTGTGTGAAATTGGCTGTTGCGTATTAATCGTGGATAATGAATAAGTGAATTTTCATTGGTCTTCGGAGTAATATACTTGATGCCAATGTTGGCAGTATTGGTAGCCAAAGGAAATGTTTTCCCCAGATCCTGATTTTCATTTTCTTGCCGTGATAGATTGTTCGATCTACGATTCATTCATGTTTAGAGTAAGCCCACAATACTTCTCGGATTGATGAACATTTGGCACCTAATTTTATTTTGGGTCATGCTGAAGCATTGATTTTATTATTGTTTATGTTTACATATTGTGAGAGGGATACAGCGAAATCAACATGTAAATGATTCATTTTAATTTGAACTAGGTAGAGAATGAGGCGGGATATTATAAAAAAAGCGTATATCTATACTAATATTATAAAGAGGAAAGATTTATATTTTTGTATTTTTGTGTGTGTGTGTGTGTTTGTGTGTGTGTGTATTTTTGTAATGAATAGGCTCAGAAACTACTGGACCGATTCTAAAAATTCTTTAAAAAAAATCTAACCCGTAATTTTCCACGGAACAATATAGCTATTTCCACGGAAACGTTTCTGCCACCCGTGTGAAGCCGCGGTCGCTAGTATTTATTAATGTCATGGCAATGTTTTATATACTTTCGAGATACGTAATATTTTCCGTCTAAAAAAGCAAACCACTTCCAAAAATGAATTTCCTCTGTAATTTCGATTTCCCGCCAAGTCTGCGCCAGTGAAATTGAATTATGGTGCCTATCGGCAACTGTTGGCAGGACTTCGTTTCATAAAAATACAATTTGTACTTTACTGTGACAATTCAATGTTCATGAAAGTGTCTTAGTAATACTTCAATGGTGGTTCTATCAAATAAGTCACAGGTTCAGCTTGAAATGTTGTAAATGTTACGATACTACTTATTTACCTGGATCGCGTTTTATAATCTACAATCAATTTATTACGAAAATTCTATGAACATTGCGGCCGCGTCATCTTTTTCCTAGTCAGCCATGAATTGTACTATTTGCCTATACTGTAGCAATAAAATAATTAAAACAAAACAGAGTATTCTACGTGTTATCGTGTCGATGACAAACTGTTCAGATCTTATTGGCCCAGAACGCGGGATTAAATTGAGAATTGATTCCCTCCGGACGACCTTGTCTACTTCCTAATAATTTTTTAACAACTAACAACTTTGACGTTCATAAAGTAAATATTCTATTTCTACCTACTATGAATAAAATATTTGACTTTGACTTTTCTAACTTGACCACTTCCAAAGTTGTCCATTTCCTAATTCGTCCACTCTTACATTATATTTTCCTGTATGTTCACTCCTTAATTCCAACTCTTGTCTACTTCCTAAACAGTCCATTCCCCAGTCGTCATTTCCTTTTACGTCTCTTTCTAACGTGTCCACTTTTTATTCCTAGGCACTCCGGATCCTTAACTTGAGCTAGTTCCTATTTAAAAATAGTTGACCCAAAAAAACTGAAATAATTTTAAACTTAGGTAATTTTATTAGTATATTTAAAGTAGCATTTAATTTTAACATAAACTTTATTAACAACTAAAAATTATTTCATTTAAACTAAACCGGTACTAATAAGAAACAAACCAAAAAGTTACGGATGCAATTTTTGCACTTAATTACTAAAAGACTTGGGGACTAGCAGTTTTAAGAACACAATCTTTTTCAAAAGGCAACTGAAGATAATCTTCTATTATTTAGCATTTTCAATAGCTGTTTATATTTTTGGTCGAAATGTTCCTCCTGTTTTTGGGATGTTTCTTGAAAATGTTTTTCATAATTTTGATGTTAAAATACCGAATCTCAATTTATATTCAGTTTTTTGAATGTCAATGTGCTTATAATGTTAATGTTAGCCGCTGCCTTGGGGCCGACAAAAAGGCAGCGAAACAAAACTCCACTCGGACCATCTTTTCTCAAATCACCTTAAATCTAATACAAATTTTGTATGAATGTTCCACATATTTCCTTAGTTCCACATTTAACAGGGTCATATTTAACTAGTCTACTTTCAACTTGGCTCATTAGGCCTAGAGATGATTAAAATTGAGGTAACGTAGCTTACTACGTTACCGCAATTTTAATCTTCTCTAGGCGACGCGCTGCAACTTATCCTCAACGTCAGAAAAAGATTATTAACTTTACACAATAAATCAACTCCCAATTAGCCGCGCTAAACGAGAACAAACTTCGTATTTAACTTATCTGAGGGATGGAATAACTTACAAATTGAATTATATTTCACTTTCATTGGAGATTCAATAAGGGAAGCTCAAACTGGCAGTTTGTTAAAGTATTATTATTAAACGAAGAAAAACATGGTTTTTACCAACACATTACAGAAATAAAATAAACAGACAAACATCTTAAGCAATTAAATAGACAAATAAAAACAAAACCATGCATGGAGTCTGTGGTGTGTCTAGGGTCCCACAAAAGACAGCTGACTCAGCGTTGTGCTGAAGGCGTGAACACTCATCGCTGATTTTCAGTCAGTACACAGTATATCTCACAATTGTACTCCAAAAAAAAATCCTTAGGATTTTTTTCCATTAAATTGTTATCATTGAATGCTTTGTGAAAGAAACGTGTACTGCAGAACTTAGCTATTATTCTGTCGAACGCAGATGTTGTAATAAAACCATGGCGCGGAAAAGGATGTAGTTATCTCCCTAGTTTATATTTTTAATTTTGTTCGCTTTGGTGCCTTCTCTTATCCCAATAATGGCTTCCCCAAAACTTGATATTGAGTTTGGGAGAATTTTAAATTTGTCGTATTAAATCACTCTGCAAGAGTCTCTGTCCTTCACTGAGTCTGAACCCACAGTCCTTGCTGTGTAGTCTGTGGCTCTGCTGACTTCTCATTTTCCGCCCCTTTCTAAGAGGCCCACACCTATACAGCGTGTCCCAAAAATGACACGTCACAGTGCCACTGGAGGTAGACCTGCTCAAGAGGCGTCGAACCAACCAAACATGACCTCAGTAAAAGTTGCACGGTTTTCGAGATATGGCCAATTTAAAGTTATTCTAAATTTTCACTTTTTTTAACAAGTTTAGTACTATGCTTACGCTATGTTAGTAAGTTCGTGACCGAGTACAAATAAAAGAAACCAAACACTAGGGCTATCTAAGTTAATGCGCGCACTAAACTTGTTAAAAAAAGTGAAAATTTAGAACAAGTTTAAATTGGCCATTATCTCAAAAATCGTGCAACTTTTACTGAGGTCATGTTAGGTTGGTTCGATGCCTTTTGGGCAGGTCTACCTCCGGTGTCACTGTGAGGTGTCATTTTTGGGACACCCCGTATAGAGATAGAGGCTAGAGAGCCTCTAGAAATCCGACCGGCGCCCCATCAATTGAAATATTCAAAACCAATTTTTGAAATAATTATCTCAAGTAATATTTTAACTTATTTGTGGTATTCACATGTATCGTACATCACATTATGTTGTCAAAGTTGTAGGTTCTATGCATTCATTTATTTTAGTATACCTATATTTATTTATTATTCTAAGTAGTATTTGTATAATATTTCCCATCTATATTATTATTTATTTATTTTTTATATACCAAGGTAAATAGTATATTTAGTATTCTAAGTTGCCCTACCTGTAAATGATTCAGCACTACTTAGGTTAGTTGGAAGAAAATGCTAATTAGCATTAAGCTCGCCTATGTGTAAAACGGATGTTTTCATGCAATAAAGAATTTTAATAATAACTCAAAACACAAAAAAATTGTGCATACTCCTCCGAAACGTCATGACCGATTTTGATGCATTTTTATTATATAAAGCAGTAGGTCTGAGAATAGGTTGTTATCTATTTTTCTTTCCCTTATCTGGCAAAACAACGTTTGCGGGGTCAGCTAGTCCAATATATAAAATTCTCGTGCCACCGCGTTAGTGCGCATACTCCTCCGAAACGGCAGGGCAGATTTTGATGAAATTTTATATATAGGTATAATCGGTAGGTCTGAGAATAGCTTGTTATCTATTTTTCATACCCCTATCTGGCAAAATAACGTTTGCGGGGTCAGCTAGTAA
Organism: Yponomeuta plumbellus; assembly: GCA_947310845.1. Lineage (NCBI taxonomy): Eukaryota > Metazoa > Arthropoda > Insecta > Lepidoptera > Yponomeutidae > Yponomeuta > Yponomeuta plumbellus. Next base: position 4,935,060 of record OX371209.1, on the reverse strand, counting down.
TAATATATCTCTCAGATGGAAATACCCGCATTGGAAAGAGGTGACAGCGAAAAGCGGCCTAGCATCACGTGTTTCAGACTAAGGGACCATCATGAATATCGAATCTACGGATCAAAGGATCCCCTTATAAAACGAGCTTGCTTCAGTTAATCTACACACGGGCTTGTGATTTTACGCAACTTCGTTAATTATCAGTTGATAAGGAACGTAAACACTTATTATGTTTACAGGGAGTTATTATTTAACGTTCGAGTCGCAGCCTGAGTGATCTTAAACGATCACTAAGGTTAAGCAACATACGGTGCGTTCAGGCCATGGATGGGTCACTGTCTATGACTGACGCTAGTGGCATTTTTCCGAGCGGTTCCGTGCTTCGCAAGGCACGTTAAGCAGTTGGTGCCGGCTGCCGTCGATAGATGGCAGTCGTTAAGCCAAGTCAGAGGCCTTAGGGCCGCTTGAAAACTTCTGACAGTAAGACAAACCACTAGTCTTACAAGCCTCCACCAATCCGGACTTGGCCCCCGTGGTGGAGTATGGCCTATACCTTCCTCAGGGAAGAGACCCGTGCCCCTCGGTGAGGACATAATGGGTTGATGATGATGATGAATTATTTAACCCCTCAAGCCCTGAGGACCCGCCGGCAGGTCCGATGTAAACTACGGCGCATTACGTCAGACCCCGAAAACCGGCCGGCAGGTCGGTCTTCCAACGGCACTTTGAATCGAATTTTGGAGATGATACATAACGCAGTTGTATCATCAACCCATTATGTCCCCACCGAGGGGCGCGGGTCTTCCTCGAGGAAGGTATACTAGATATAGGCCGTACTCCACCACGGGGGCCAAGTCCGGATTGGTGGAGAAAGTCTTGTAAGACTAGTGCGTACTTGTGTCTTCATTGTGTTTCTGTGACAATTCTAATAAAATCCTTCTTTCTTTCTTTCTTTCTAGTGGCTAGTCTTAGGGCCGGTTTCTGAATTGAGAATTTACACGAAGTAAATACTTAAGTAACATGCTGTCACACTCTTTTCTAAAGAAATTTGACAAGACAGCACTACAGTTAAGTAATTACTTAGCGAAATTCTCAATTCAGAAATTGGCCTTTACCGTCAGATGTTTTCAAGCCGCCCTAAGGCCTCTGATTTGGCTTAACCATTGCCATATATCGACGGCAGCCGGCACCAACTGCTTAACGTGCCTTGTGACGCACGGAACCGCTCGGAAAAATGCCGCTAGCGTTAGTCATAGACGGTCACCCATCCATGCACTTAACGCGCCCTATGTTGCTTAACCTTCGTGATCGTTTAAGATCACTCAGGCAGTCGGGGCTACGAGCGATTCTTAGCGTTCGGGACGTATATAGGCTAAATTATTACTGAAAAGTAAACTTATTCGATTTTCACGACTGTTTTCCATCCCCTTTGTAACTGATACAATTAACATTATCCCTGTGACCTTTATCTGTGAGTTACTGGAAGAGTAAACACATAATAACGCCACGAGCCACCTCTGACATTTAATCGCAAGTAAAAATATACCTAGGTATTATCGTACATGTGTTTGGTTGCTATGTTGCTATTGAATTAATGAGACTGAGGGTTGTTTGAAAAAAGTACGAGTATAATAACTTCCACATAACAATCACTTAAGCCCGGTTCCAAACTGGGTTACCCGGTGTTAGGACAAGTTAACCCGGATATCATCATCATCATTCAGCCATAAGAAGTCCACTGCTGGACATAGGCCTCCTCCATAGATTTCCAAAAAGACCGGTTAGAAGCGGCTTGCATCCACCGTCTTCCTGCCACTTGGATGAGATTAGATATAGGAACTAAACACAAACTAATTATAAAAATGATTTTATTTTATTATTTTATTTCCTGATTAGTTACTTTAGTATTATATGATTACTTTAGTATTAAAAAAGTTATAGTTGTAGACAACGTTTTAACCAACTATCCTACTATACTACTACTATAAACAAAAAATGTAACCCATTGTTTAACCTCAATAATTTTAAACTGGTCCCACGACGTATTTCTAAAACGCTATAAAATTGCGCCACGAGACTAGGTATGTTAAAAAAGCATTCCTCCCAAGATACACGACAGGGAAACAAAAAAACCTTGGCAAAAGGCTCGTAAAACAAAAGTAGTTACATTTACGACCAACCAGCTAGGTGTGCCCGCGACTTCGTCCCCGTATGATTTGAATAAAGCACCATAATTTATTCATGTATCAGGTTGAAAAACTCACTAGAGTTATTTCATATTTGGTCGCCTCGTCTGGTTAAAATGTCACAATTTACCTATTCTAATTGGAGATCATCATAATGTTTTTGTAGGTATATTTCCCTCATCTTGTGCATATTATGACGAGAAGAGCTGTTTTCTTTGACGATGTTCCACAAATGGTCATTTCTGAAAAGCAAAATTATGGAAACATGAACATCTATTTAAATTTCGTCTTTTACATATAAATTCTGGTATAATGACTTTTTTTTACCTTTTTTTTTTATTATTTTTTTGTTGACGGGGGGGAAATCTTCAAAAAGATACCCGATTTCCTGGGGGGAAAGTCGAGTTATGTGGGGTTTTTACCCACTAAAACCCTCCCGGTGGCATTCATCCGTGCTTTGTGGGGAGCAACGGGTACTAACTAGAACACTTCCAGTGCTCCCCTGCACCGTGCGTGCACCCTTCTCTGGGCTGGCTGGGCCATCCCAAGTGCCATCCTACGGCAACGAGGAGCCACTCCAGGTTGCCGCCTTCCCGGAGTCGCTTGATGGACGGATCGAGCCCCCACTCTCACCGGCCACGACTCCGAGGTCCCCTTTTAGTCGCCTCTTACGACAGGCAAAGGCTACCGTAGTCCAATTTGTCACCCGGAACTACAGGGTTTGGGCCCGGCTAACGGCGCCTGTTGCCGCCGCCTCTTCGGGCTCGTCTCCGAGCGGGATCGACTCTCTCCCGCTCCCGCTCAGCGTCCTCCTTCCGCTTCATTACTACTTCACAGAAGGTGGTCACTGCCTTCCATTGGGTCTCTCCCTCCACCATGGATGCTACCACAGAGGGCAGGGATATGTCTCCCCCGATCTGGGCCACCAGATCGCTGCGCTCGGACTGCCACGCTGGGCACACCTCAAGCGTGTGCTGCGCGTCATCGCAGTCCGCAGCGCAGTGGTGAAACCTCGGCGATTGCTCGCGCCCAATTCTGTTAAGGTAGAAACTGAAGCAGCCATGCCCAGTGAGCACCTGCGTGAGCCGAAAGGAGACGCTCCCGTGCTCTCTGTGGTACCATCTGCCGAAGTTCGGCAGAATCGCACTGACCACCCTCTGACACGCACTTTGCGGCTCTCGGAGCCGTTCCCGCCACTCGTGCCGTGCTTGCCGGTGCGCTTCCTGCCGGAGCCTTCCGACCACCCGAGGCAGCAAGGTTTCCCCCCCTTGGCGAATTTCGCGGAGTCGTTGGTACACCCTCGCGTCCATGTCAGCCAGTATGTCCAGGGGTGGAAACCGTTCCAGGACCGTCGCCGCATCGAAGGAGATCGTGCGGTAACCACGTGCCACCCTGATGGCCATCCGGCACTGTACACCCTTCAGTTTAGCCTTACAGCGTGTGTCACGGGATAGCCTATCAGCCCATAGGGGTGCCCCGTACAGACTCCCGCGTACAGTCGGCGGACACTCTCCTTTGGTCCCCCGAGATTTGGTAGGATACGGTGCAAAGCACCCGCTACCTTATCGATCCGGGGAACCAGGCGGTCGAAATGCTCCGCAAACTTCCATCGCCCGTCCAGTATGACGCCCAGGTACTTCATATACCGGCTCACCTGTATTACGGCATCCCCTACGCGTACAGATGAGCTCGGCGGTTCCCTACCCCTCGGGAGGCTATGAAACCACAGGGCTTCGGTTTTATGAGGGGCCACCTTGAGGCCCAATTCACGCAGGCCACCCCAGTCTCGGCCAGCCGAGTAGTCCTTACGAAGTCCTCCCCCTCCGCTAGGACCAGAGTATCGTCCGCATAGCAAACGACGTGAACGTCGTTGGGAAGAGCGACTCGCAGGACCACATCGTACGCAAGGTTCCATAGTAGGGGGCCCAGAACTGACTGCGGAACTCCGCAGTGCACCTCCCTCCGGTGAACCGATTCATCTCGCCCCAGATATTCTATGCTCCGGTCGCGCAGGTAAGCCGCAACAATGTCCCGTAAGTAAGGGGGCATCCGGTGATATACCAGGGCTGCCCCGATCGCACTCCAAGGCAGGGAGTTGAAGGCATTCACGATGTCTAAACTCACCGCAAGTACAACCCTGCCCTGGGACACCTGCTCAGCGACCGAGCGCACTCTAAATATAGCGTCCACCGTGGACCGCCCGTACCGGAAGCCAAATTGGCAGTCCGACAGATCCGGACCCACGCGCCATAGGTGGAGTGTGAGGCGCTCAGCTACTATCCGCTCGAACAGCTTACCGGCTTCGTCCAGGAGACAAATGGGTCGGTACGCAAAAGGTGAATCAGCGGCTCTGCCTTCCTTTTTTAAAAGTACGAGTCGCGCCCGCTTCCATTCAGCTGGAAAGGTCCCTGTCCGGAGGCAGCTGCTGAAGAGCCGCCGCAGTCGGTCCCCTAAAGCGCCCAACGCTAGCACCCAGGCGCGACCCGGTATCCCATCGGGCCCCGGAGCAGTGTTGCGTGTTGCCAGGCGCTTCACAGCGCGGTCCAACTCGCCCCTTTCTACTTCCAGGTCATCGGTCCAGGTGGGCAGATCTTACGTCAAAACTCTCACGCTTGGAGGAGATTCCTCGTTCCTTGGAAACAGGGTATCCACTACCCTACGGTCTCAGCTTGCCTAGTACCGTTTAGTACGGACGCCCCCATGGGTCCCCGTTGAGCGTATCCAGGAGTTCATTCCAGGCCCGGACCTTGGCATTTGCGACCGCGGTTCGAAACGCCTTGGTAGCCTCCCGGTAGGGCAGGTAGGCCGCAGCCCTTTCCTCGGCTGTCGCTCGGCGTTGTCTCCGGGTTCTAGTGAACCGGCGCCTAGCGCGTAGGCACGCTTCACGCAGTTGAGCCAGTTCCTCCGACCACCAGTACGCTGATCGACGCTCCGTGCGCCTAGCACGGGGCATCGCCGCATCACAAATCGAAGTCTCCCCGAACCAGGCCGTCTCCGCCGTCGGATCTAGCGGATCGGGCGCCTCCGACCAAGCTGCCGTACTAGCGGCCGCAAGAAGCTGGTCCCGGTCTAGCTTTTTAAGGGCCCAGCGCCTAGGAGGGCCGTTGTTGCGATCCTGCGGGGCATTGCTTGGCTGCAGGTCAATGTCCAGCAGGATATGGCGATGATCAGATAGAGTGACAATCTCCTCTGCCACTCGCCAGCCTGTCACCACGTTGGAAGCTGCAGCGTTTGCCCACGTCAGATCTACGATGGATTCCCCCTGCCACCTCACGCAGGTGCTGACGGAGCCCTGGTTCAGGAGTCCTAGGTCGAGACCAGCCGCCCATTCTAGGACCGTCCGTCCCCGTGCATCGTCCCGGCGCTCGCCCCATGCTCGAGCGTGGGCGTTGAAGCCTCCAAGGACGATAACCGGATAAGTCTGGTACCGGCGGACAAACGCCGCGAGCTCGGCCAGGTAAGCCTCAAATAGGGCGAGACTTATGTTTGGCGAGACATAGCAGCCAATGACGACCAAAGGCCCCCATTGAACCGCTACGACGCCCTGACCTTTCTCAAGAAGAGAGCACGGTGGGGTAGTCTCTCCTCCTCCCCAAAAAACTGCCACGGAGCCCCCGTCGTCACCAAACCATCGAGGATGACTTGGAACACTGCAGGGCTCCGCGACTACTGCCACAGCAATCTGCCTCTCCGGAAGGGTCTGCAGTAGCAGGTCCTGCGCCCTGCGGCAGTGGTTCAGATTGCCCTGAAGTATCTTTAGGGGCCTAAAGGCAGGGCTTCTATAGCCTCCGGCGGGCTATTGCCCGGTTGGCTCAGCGTGGCCAGCCCTGCCTCCTTGGATCCTTGCGGAAGAGGATCCTGCACTCCTCTCTTCCTACCTTTGCCTTTCTTGGGGGGAGCGCACTGTTTGCCGCCCAGCCTGTGGTCCGAGGGGCGGCCGAGATCAGCGCACAGTGGGCACTTGAAAATCCCGGCTGTACACGCGCTGGCTCTGTGTCCTGGTTCACCGCATGCATAGCATCGCGAACTGCGGTCTTCAGCGTTTGTGCACTGGGCCCGCACGTGTCCAGTTTCCAGGCAACGAAAACATTGAAAGAAAGAAGAAAGAAAGAAAACACTTTTATTACAGCAACAGTTAAACAGAACATTAGACATACTGACTATTCAATACATTGAGACACCACAAAATAAAATATTTAAGAAAACATTTACAAACAATCGTCACGGTGTGTCTCTGCTGCTGCAATAGGCAGCTGACTCAGCATACTGCCGAGGGTATTACTCCTCGGCACTGATTTTCAGTCAGCGCCTGTCCCATGAGGGTTCCACGCGCGGCACATCATCATAATTTTATTAACTAATTACAATATTATTTCATACATAATATAGGAAAAAAATACGAACATAATTATACACCGATGGTAAAAACATTTTTAACTACACTACATAAATATACAAATACCTACAGTTAAATTAATTATAGTGAAGTTACAATTACATAGATATAATAATAAAAAAACATACATACACTTACCGAGACTAGAATACTATAACCAATTACATACATAAATAGAATTTACATAATAATAGTAATAATAAATGTAAACCAACGGCCTTACAAAAGTTATAAGTCAGAGTGATGACGCGATCACTAGTTACGTCGGAAGCGGCGAGAAGTCTGGAGAGGATGGGATAGTCTCTGCTGTTCAAGCAAATATGCCCTGAGCTTGCGCCCAAAGGCATACCTACATTGCAAGGGCCTTGGTGCCAAGGCATCCACTCGCGCTGAGATCCATTCCCCGATCAAAATCCGGATCGAGGCCACCACCCTGCGAACAGCAGCCAGCGGACACCGAACCCAGGCTGTTCCCAGCCGGCGGGCGGAGAACTGGATTGCGCCAACCTTCACCTGGTCGACGCTACACTGCCTCGTTGCGGCGACTGAGGCTGCAATCTCCTCTGAGGTGACCGATTCGTCCAACCCCATTATTCTAAGCTCACCGGTCTTAATAGGGCGCACAACCTTCACGCCTAGCTCGGAGGGAGCTGTTGTCAGGCGTTGGGCTAGCTGGTCAGCCTTTACAGCACAATATTCGCCACCAACCTCTAGGACAAGTCCTTCACTGATTGCCCTCTTTTGTTGGACCTCCGTAAGACCGCAGTCTGCCAGCCTTACTCTCGGGCTCTAGCGGTGGCCATCATATGCGCGCCGTGGTTGAGGTCGCAGACTGAGGAGTCCCTGCCACGGGTACTGTTGGGGCTGTCGCCATGGTATTCTTGCCCAGCGGAGGGCGAATTACCCTGTTAGGGAAAAGCTCAGCCGTGAACTTCGCCAACTTTTCGTCCATCAGCCTTGCCACTTGGGTTAAGGAAATGGGCTCCTCCCTGCAACGTGGCTCTCGCAAACCACTCGGCGCAGCTCCGGCTCTGCCGTTGTCTTTGCGACGAAGGGCCTGCAGATCCGCCGCCAAGGAGGACATTTGTAACTCGAGTCCGGAGATCTTTGAGCGCAAGTCAGCATTTTCACGCTCGAGCATTTCCGTCCTTGCTGATAACGCTGTACGCTGAGTTAGCTCCTACGCAGCTGCTTTGACAGTGCGAGCCGCCAAGCGCAGCTCCCGCACAAAGTTGCACTTCAAGTTGCGTGACTTGCTTGCAACTGCCTCCACGACCATAAGCTTTTCAGCTATCCGAGCTCCCAGGTCCGCTGTAGGCTGGCTACGCATTTCGCCTGCCAATTCCTCCGCAGATGGCATGTTTTTGCTGATACCTATATCCGTACCCGATACAACAAGGGCATCATCCTCGTCACCCGCTTTTTTCCCCGTTTTCGATTTTGGCCTCTTAGTAGAAGGAGCAGTAGCGGACGGAGGCAGGGCACGTTTTCGACGTTTTGACCCCACTGAGGTCCCCGACACAAAAGACATCAGCGAGGCGTCAGAGTCGTAGTCGCTCTCTGGTACGGCGCTACTTCTGGTGACAGGCCGAGCAGAGTCGATACTCTGTCGGCAGACGTCACTCACAGAGGGTCCCATAGGACGCCTCGTCGTCATCCCGTGCTATGGCCTCACCATTCCCAACACCGCTGACGGTGTTGGAAATAGCAAAACTACCCATAGCCTTTTTTGATGGCTCACTTGAGTCGCAGCTCAAGGAGGAAGGACCCTTGTTGCCCCCCCAGAATACGAGGGGCAGCCCGGCGCCGTAGTGGCACCGGGGAGGGATTCACCTGATAAACAGGTACCCTCCTGGGGTAGTATTTTTGTACAAGCGGACTCCATATTGAATAATAGTTTTAATAGCATTTCGGCTACATCTGAACGCGGTGCGGGAGGCTACACACGCCGCTTTCCCAACACGACGTGGGTGCTATTTTAGGGGCTGACACCCAGGGCCAGCACTAAGCCTGCAGGATTTGACCGTTAGTGGCTGATGAACTCCCCAGACGCTCTTACGAGCACCCCGACGCCACGTGCCTCAGCGCCAAGGTTTGAGGATTTTTTATAGAGGTTATCTCCTCGCGGTTCAAAAGAACCTCGGTCCCAGTACGTCGGGATTACGATATGCCCACACACGCCAAACACCACTCTAAGAATAGAGTAGGTAGTATGCAAAACCCTCCCCGCCAGACTATTCGCCGCTAGTCAGCAATATCCCGAGACGAGAAATTACTGCCTAACGCCCAGGGTGCACCGGCCCTTACCACTGCCTTTCTACCGAATTCAAAGAATCAAATAGAATGGCAGCAGTGGGGCAAACGAGGAGGTTGACTGACATCGCACCCCATGACTTTTTTTTTTACCTAACTTGCTGTTTTAATATTTTTCACTGTTTCTCTTTTTAGTAGTGAAACTGCCAGAATAATTGTTTGGTTAGTAATGCTTAAAACTATACTTGTTAAATAGAATAAATACCCTTTAGCGGTAGCGTAGCGGTTAGGGCATCTGCTTACCATGCGAGGGGTTCCGGGTTCGATCCCCGGCTGGGGAAAAAAAAACTCCAGGTCTTGGATGTTTACATGTCTGTGACGTCGCTGTTTCTGGTTCCCACGACACAGGGTATCCTAGTGTGGGGCCAGAAGCAATGTATGTGCCTGTATGTAAATGTTTATGTTTACTGAAAGTTAACCCTTTATAGGGCAGAGCTAGTCTTAAATTTTCATTGGTTTTGGACTCTATGTCAATGCAATAAAGTTCAAATTATGGTGGCCATATATGGCACAGAGCCCTATAAAGGGAAATTGGGCGGGGAACTTATGGACATAATCTCGGAGGACTGATGTCGCAGATGTCGCCGTCTGACGACCTGGTTACAGAGACCTGGGACTCGATTCTGTTAGTGCATTATAGTACAATGAAAGATAAATGGTCGGGTCACGTGACGTGATTATTCATACCATTGACGCCTAGACTGGCCGATACGTGAACGCGCGGTGACTTGGAGCGGCAATGACACTAAATTTTCATGTTCATGCAGTTGTCATGTTACTACAATGCATTAATAGAATTTAGGTCCTGGCCAAGACCGGCAAACTTTGAAAACCATGAGAGAGGCGGACGCCAAACATCTGATCATAATACAAACAATTTTATTTCGAAATTTGTACAAAATTTTGCATACCTATAATAGAAGTTTTTGACGAGCATAAATTTAATTGGGGTATTTAAGGACTTAGGTACATGTCTTAGCTATAATCCTGTGTATAAGACAATATGAGTGTTCAACGTCAACTGTACAATCTCCTACGACTCTACGTATACACCTACAAGATACAAACATCCGAACATTCACACCTACTTTACCATGGCTACTCTGGAAGCTGAAAATATGGGTCATTCAAATTTTCTAGAGTAGGTAACTTGGAGGACGATATAGCTATCGGGTGGGCAATCTTCTTTCTTATTAGCTATTTTTTTATTTTCTTACAGCTCGACCTGTGTTCTTAATTATTAATATTTATTATGATGAATTGATAAAAAATATATTTATAAATTTTGAAATGTAAATATGGGCTAATTGTATTCAATAATTGAATATTATTCAATAATTAGTATGGCCTAATAGTAATTAGTATGGAGTATGGCCTATACCTTCCTCAGGGTAGGGACCCGTGCCCCTCGGTGGGGACATAATGGGTTGATGATGATGATTCATTAATTATTAATATTTTTTTTTTTACGTAGCCTCGATTGTGTCCCACTGCTGGGCAAAGGCCTCCCCCAACTTACGAGTAGACCAGATGTTTCTGTCTTGTGTCACCTCAGACCACTCCGGCATGTGTCGGTCGAAATCGTCTCGCCAACGTCTTCTTGGCCTACCTCTCCTACGTCGACGGCCTTGTGGCTCCCACTCGGTGGCAATTCTCGCCCACCTATCCGGGTGATGGGTAGGGAAGGTAGGGATGGGAAGGTATAGAATGTGTGAAAAACGTCCCCTGCCTCGAGTAGAAAAGCCGAAGAATTTTAATAAAGCACTGCGTCACGACTATTGCCGATTATAGTCGGATGAAGTGGAGAAGCATAATCCGGCATCCGATATTTTTCTCATGACTGATTCCGGTTCCGACGCCGGACCGGAGCAGTGGAGAAAGGGCCTAAGAGTGTAAAGTTTGATGTACCATTACTGGATGGTTATTTACGGTTGTTGCAGGGTTTCCCAACCGATTCACTTATCCGTTCGGCAGCTCGACACAGACGATTTATCATAACATGACAGAGCCTTTTGTTCTACAGTTAAAAAGGGAGTCCATAAATTCATCATCATCATCAACCCATTATGTCCCCACCGACGGGCACGGGTCTCTTCCCTGAGGAAGGTATAGGCCATACTCCACCACGGGGGCCAAGTTTGGATTGGTGGAGGCTTGTAAGACTAGGGCTGGTCTTACTGTCAGAAGTTTTCAAGCCGCATTAAGGCCTCTGACTTGGCTTAACGACTGCCATCTATCAACGGCAGCCGGCACCAACTGCTTAACGTGCCTTACGAAGCACGGAACCGCTCGGAAAAATGCCACTAGCGTTAGTCATAGAACGGCACCCATCCATGGACTGAACGCGCCGTATGTTGCTTAACATTAGTGATCGTCTAAGACCACTCAGGTAGCCCAGGCTACGAGTGATTCGAGTCCTTAAATTACACTTAGATTATTATTAATCCAGTTAGATGATTTAGTATTGAATTACGATGTCTTCCGTGAATTGGAAGCCATTACCGAGGAAAGGTAACTAACAACGCCTAGCGGACCAATAGAGCTTTTACCCAACTGCGCTGGAAACCAAAAGGAGAGCAATGTGTTTGGTGTGTATGTATGTCTTTAAGTATATCCAATTGTTTGTTCCTTCATAACTCCTAAACCAATCGCCTGATTTTAACAAAAAATAGTTTATTCGTCGTGTTCTCAGGCTTTATGACATACAGCACATTTTTTAAATTAAAATACCTATTTTTTATGTACCCACTTTATTCCTCAACCTATTTAAAATCATCGTGCCATGACTGATTAAAAACTACGTACAACATTAATTGAGTTCTAAAATGAATTCTTTCTCGCAACTGGCAAAAACAATATGAACCGCTAATGAATTTTGTCTTCAGTCAGTTCATGTTCGCACGTAATAATTATGATAATACTATTAACATGACAGTGCTGACAGAACAAGTGGCAAAGCTTATTGCGCGTCTCGCCACAAGCGAGATATCCTGGGCCAGCCCGCCCACTAGTTCGCTGGAAGAAATTTCTATAGAAATAAGCTTGCCTATGTATCAGTACTAAATATTTATTTCTTTGTGTAGAATAAAGTACAATAATAATATTAAAATAACAAAACGAAAAAACCGAAATGAACAAACCAACAACTACTAATTAACTAGTTATTCATTGCAAGATAGTTAGGTTGGACCCGCGTGCCTAGCGCTAGTTAATGTTTAGCCGTCGGGTTTTTGTTTTTTTTTCCACCCTCCTCCGAGAGATACTCTGCTCTCAGAGCGGAAAATCTTATCCGAGGGTGGTCGGTAGTGCTTGATAAATTGTTATCCGAAGTTGGCTATTCATTGAAACATAATTTGTATACATTTGAATTCACTAACAGCACCTGCCAAAAATATCAATAGGTGCCCAATCTTGACTAGGCCAGGTGCTATTAAAGGCGGGTGCGCAAACTGGACTGCCTCGTTTTCTGAGGTAGTCCAGTTTGCGCACCCGCCTACTTCATTTATCCTTTTATAAATGACAATTTTATAAATGACTGGCGGACAGCTTTTAGCTGGGTTCAGCAAAGGTTCAAGCTGAGCCCCTTCCTTTTTACCATAAAAATAATAAGTACTAGCTTTCGCCCGCGACTCCGTCCGCGTGGACTTTAGTTCAAAATGTTGCAACCCCGTTCACTCCCGTTAAGGGTTAAATTTAGAAAAACCGTGAAACACGTGTTCAATCAATTGTGTTGAAGAGTATTTATTTCAAGTTTCAAGAAAATCTGACAACATTTTTTTATACCTCCATACAAACTTTAACACCGCCGTTTACCCCTTTAGAGGGTGAGTTTCAAAAAATCCTTTCTTAGTGCTCCCCTAGGCTCCCTAAGGAACTCCCATGCCAAATTTCAACCCCCTAGGTTCAGTAGTTTGGGCTCTGCGTTGATTCTAAGTCAGTCAGTCAGCTTCTCCTTTTATATATATAGATTTATGGATTTGTATTCTTGAAAACATTGATTTTATGGTAAATAAAATATTTTCACTTTCACTTTCACTTTTCAGGAAACGAAAAAAATGTTTGATTTCGTCAATTGTTATCCAAAGTTGGCTATTCATTGAAACATAATTTATATACATTCGAATTCACTAACAGCACCTGCCAAAAATATCAATAGGTGCCCAATCTTTACTAGGCCAGGTGCTATTTAGACGGGTGCGCAAACTGGACTACCTCGTTTTCTGAGGTAGTCCAGTTTGCGCACCCGCCTATTTCATTTATAAAAAGTTCCAGCTTTTCAGGTACCGAAAAAAAAATTGAATTTCGTCAATGCTTAAAATATTATTACATGCTTTTGCTCCAAATTTTAGTTGGTAAAAATTACTTTTTTATGTTATTAACAATCCCCTTCCCTCACTAGATTATACCAGTAATGACATAAGAGTTTTTCCGTTTTCATGTGTACAAAGTTACGAGGTTTTCAAAAGTAAAGACCGATAGAGGCTAAAAAAATAATGGGTTCAAGGGTCAACCCTTTTATGGGGTTAAAACCACATAATAAATTACGTTGTTTTTAGTATTTTTACGAAAATAAAAAAATACATATGTTTTTTGACATACGAGGTTATCATTCTACAGCGTTAAGCAACATACGGCGCTTTCAGTCCATGGATGGGTCACCGTCTATGACTAACGCTAGTGGCATTTTTCCGAGCGGTTCCGTGCTTCGCAAGGCACGTAAAGCAGTTGGTCGTTAAGCCAAGTTAGAGGCCTTAGGGCGGCTTGAAAACTTCTGACCAGACCAGCCACTTGGCCCCCTTGGTGGAGGCCTATACCTTCCTCAGGGAAGAGACCCACATGTGCCCCTCGGTGGGGACATAATGGATTGATGATTCTACTAAATTCTACAGCAACGCTACGACGTGAACTCCGTCTGCTCACCATGATTAAGCTCTGCGAATCAGAGCGAAACCAGCGGGCTCATTATGTAATTTTCGCAACGGATATTCATACGTCTTAAAAAGTCATGTATACCACTACTGTATAGCTTCTTTTTCTTTTAAGACCCTATGTTAGAGTGAGACAGTACTCCGTACGACGTCGGTTTTTGTGTTGACGTGACTTTTTAAGACGTATGAATATCCGTTGCGAAAATTATATAATGAGCCCACAGGTCGGACTCTTCCGACGATAAGACAAGTAAGTGTATCCGGAATAACGTGAATAATGTACATAACATAAGCCTTGTCGTTGCTTGGGACGCGTACCTTCACAAGTTTAACGTTGCGAAGTCTTCTCTCACAATATTACCTTAACCTCTGACCCGATGCTTCTAAAGGTCTCCGCTACACGTGCCTGAGAAAAGAAATATAAACTTAAAAGCTTCGAGGGAATAGTCCTTTGCTTTCGTTTTATATTGCAGCCTGGAATTTATTATGTTGCACCCGGATGAAACTGCTGCTAGGGTTTTAATTCCTGTTAATGTTTATTTCATCTCCAGTCGTGTCTCGTGCTCGTGTTTATTGTCAAACACTACGAGGTGTAAGGAATATGAAGTAAAGTAAAGTTTATTTCTCACCATAAAAAAAAAACAAAAACAACAAAGAGCGTATTACGAGCCTAGAGGGCTTTACAAAATCACTTAAGGCTATTGGTACAGTTATCAATTAAGCTAATTGCCAAACTTGGTGGTCCTGTATTTCGGCAATTAGTGATATAATGTACTTAATGTACAGATGGATTAACAGATTTCATGATTCTAATATTATTGTCGTCTTAAATTTTACAAATATTGGTGGGTGTAGTAATTTAAAAGTTTTTAAGTTAAAAAGTTAAAAGTAGATACAACTTAAAGTAAACTGCTAATGATTAAATGAATTACTAAATAACGACTAATGCATGTCGATGAAGAGATAGTGATCTGTCAGGATCGTAGCTAGTAGCAATCTGCCTACACCTCTGGGACAGGCGTGAGCTTATATGTGTATGTATTATAATGAAGTCCTTAAAAAGTTTGCCCTCTGTTACTCTTTTATTAAAAACATAGCTTTTGTTTTGCTTCAAACTAATGGATCAATCATCGCCCATGCAACCTCCTTGCTAGTTCAAATTTATTCTTTTTCTATAGATCGTCTTTTGTTTTGCTTCTTGTAAAGATATAGGCGCAAGAAACAAGTTTAAATTTTAATACCATTGATTCAACTGAAAAGTGGACGTATTACGAGGACGCACAGAGGAAGCATGTCATTTCCAGCATTCTCGCTTTGCAATGAAATGAAATGATTTAGCATCAGGGCAATGCTAGGTATATAATAGAATGTTCTTTACTGTACTTACACCCGAATTACACATTAGGTTTGCCCTCCCGATCAGAAATGACAATAACACAGAGTACAGTACGATTGGCGGCTTGTTACTAAAAGTAATTCCTTCCAGACAACCATAATAGCACGTAAATACAATGGCGTTTCAATTCCCTAGCCCAAAAACAAAGAATTTAAGGCCGTCATTTATGATTATGTCTTATCAGGTTTATTTTTATTACATTTACTTTCTGATATTTTAGAATACTGATACTTTGTATGAAGTTAGTGCTTTCAAAACCCTATCCAACATTACAAAATTGGTTTTGAAAGAAATATTGTCTTACATAGAAAATTCGCAGAGATATTATTATTCATAATTCATAATTCATTTATTAATCCGTGAGTCACCAGTACATAAAGATGTTACAAATATTAAAAAATTAAGTTGCTATGTGCTCTACCTATACAGGCATACAGATCATTTAATTAAAATTAAGTTAAAAATGTCAATAAAAAAAGTAATAGTCCTAAACAAATTAAAAAAATATTAAAAACTTAAGCTACAGTACATATGTCAATACAAATTAAAAATAACTAAAAAAAACAATGTCAGATACTTATTACAATAATAATTATTACATTTTGCCAGCAAAAAATTCATTGATGTCATAGTAGCATTTACTAACTAAAATGTCATATAGTTTTCTTTTTAATTGAATTGTATTTAATGTTTTAATTTCGTCAGGTAATTTATTATAAATCTTTGGTGCCATATTCAAAATGCTTATTTGTATATCCCTATGCCTATGCCAAAAAAAAATATTTTATTTAAATCAAACTACGGCCCCTCGGATGTGAGGCCGACCGTCTACCCATTGCGTCATCAACACAGCGGGAATCCGACACCGCGCAATTCCTAAGGGCTCCCTTACATAAGTACCAGTCTGGAGCAGACTTGACTTGGCCTTGCTATTGTTGAGGGTAGACGTTGTGTAACCGGCTTTATGTAGGCGCTTGTGTCAGTCTACTTGTGTTAGGAGACTTTTCTTAGGCTGACATTCAGAGACGAATCCTAAGTTCACGCTTTGATCAGTCTTAGCAAAGTAAACTAAAGTCGTACTTAGTAAAGCGCCGTAATTTTCGTATTCACAGTACTTAAGAAAGTCATCTATATTGTCTATAATTTTTTAGTGATGTAGTTCTTACCGGTTTATTAAATTTGACATTGCTACACGAGAGCAGGACAACATCATACAATTTTATATATGTCAGAGTGAATAAAAAAATCCCACAGATAATGCTCGTAGAATATCAGTGAAATGACGTTTGGAGTAGTCTGTGAACAAAAGGCTTAGAAGTGACAGTTCTTAGTTCACGTAAAGTCACCGATATTGACTACTTACACTTAGCTAAGCACCATTTCATACTAAACTTGCTAAGATTCGATTCTGAATACGAAATGTTTTGAAGTACGTGATTTTGACATTTCTGAGACCAGTCTTTGCTTAGTTTTCGTCTCTGAATGACAGCCTTAGAGCGACTGTTGCTATCTTCTGCGGCTAAAGCCAGGGAGATGCAGTTTTTGTTAAAAGTTAAAGTACCACAGCAGAACAAAAAACCAGGTCTTGGACGTTTACATAACATTTTTTATGTACAGGCACATACATTGCTTCTATACATCCAAGACCTGTTTTTCTTTTTTGTCCCCAGCCGGGCTTCGAACCCGGGACCTCTCGCATGGTAGGCAGTTGCCCTAACCGCTGCGCCACAGAGGTCGTCATGTTTGTGATGTCGCGTTTCTGGTTCCCACGACACAGGGTACCTATCCTAGTGTGGGGCCAGAAGCAATGTATGTGCCTGTCTGTAAAAATGAACGTCCCAGACCTGGGGTTTTTTGTTGTCCCTAGCTGGGGTTCGAACCCGGGACCTCTCGCACGGTAGGCAGATGCGCAACGGCTACGCCACAGAGGTCGTCATATAAAACGTATTATCTACTTCACAAACAAAGCCAAGCTGAAGCCCCTCATTTAATTAAGTCCTCTTCATTTTACTGGCCATTTCCATTCTGTCGCTTCCAAAAAGGACCAGCAATTATGTTTTCATGATGTTAACTCCGTTTTTACGTAAAAGGCATCGTGGGTCGAGTAACAAAGATAAGGTAATACAGAAAACCCGATTTAGTGGCCGACATATTTATTCAATTCAGTTTAATGCTTCATTTAGTACAAACTGTTCTTAAAGTTTAAAGTAATGGAGCCCTTGGGGCGTTGCAATATTTTAGAAATTATACAAAAAGCTCGCCCCGGCTGCCTGAGTGATCTTAAACGACCACGAAGGGTAAGCAACATAGGGCGCGTTCAGTGCATGGATGAGTGACCATCCTAGTGTTGAGCGGTTCCGTTGCGCCCTATGTTGCTTAACCTGCATGATCGTTTAAGATCACTCAGGCAGCCGGGGCAAGAGAGATAATCCAAAGATAATAGTGTAATAAAACACAACAATTATTAAAGAAAATCTAAAGTGAACGTGACGAGATAATAATACGTTTATTGCATGCCTATTTTAAAACAAATACTGTAGCAATGTGGTGGATTTAATGATACAAGCATTTTTTACCAGTTTAACTTTTAGTCCGGATCAACTTACTGGTGTTTTTTTTTATCGGACGGTCCGACCAGTTTGAGACGAGCAACCGACGACGCGAGCTCCGTCTCTGCTCACCATGAATAAGCTCTGCGAATCGGAGCGAAACCGGGTCGGACTCGTCCGATAAAAAAACACCCGTAAGTTGATCAGGACTCAAAATTACAATGTGCTGTATTTACGAAAGTTTTAGTTAAAAAACGATTGAAATGAACTGCTAGGCATACAAAATAAACAGCTGAGACTGATTCACTTTGACTAAAATTGAATAAGCTGACAAAAAATCCATAATATACGCTATAAAGCTATTGTGTAATGGGTTTATTCGTTAAATATGGCTTTTTGTAATTAGCCCTGTTCCTTAAGCTACGTTTTTCATGACCTCTTTAGCGCAAAATCACTTAGAAGCTGAGAAACGTTCTCGAAGAACGACAAATTAAAAATAACTGAACAAGACTGTGTAGAGATTAAATGCTACCCGAAAACGACACGCTGCCATGTTCAATCTGTAACCAATCTTAATATGTCGCCAGCAATCATAATAAAACTTTGAAATCAGCCTAAAATAACAACAACATTGTGATAGATCAAGTAAAGAAACGAAAACCAAAGCACAAGGAACATTGCCTCAACGAAAGTGGCATAATACCAAAAAAGTGTCACTAAACTGAATGCGGTTCTTAGGAGTGTAAATAGTGTAACTATAAAAATAGACAAGTGTCACCAAACTTTAAAGCTGAAGTCCAAAGCGTCACAAAACGAAAAATGTCAACGCAGCGCCCCAAAACGTAGTTCGTTCGCCATGCGGCGCGATTGCCTCAAACTGAGGCTGAGTGACCCGAGCCCCGGGTCGGTGAGCTCGTCGTTCCATGCCTCAGACTCCGACGACGAAAGCTCGGACCGAGGCAGCCACAGCTCCAGGTGCGGAGCGGAGGATGCCTCGTTAACAGTCGCTGTGTCCACTGCTCAGGTAAAGTACCTTTTGGCACTATAAAAACAATGTAATTCTGAATTCACTTCTGAGTGATTGTGTCGGATTAGTCCGAACTTTTTCTAAAGTCGAATACAAACTATCGCAGAACGGAAAATACAAATGTAGAGCTCCAGAACCTAGCTCGTTTGTCATGCGGCGCGATTACCTCGAAGTGAGGTTTATCCAGTTAAATGTTTGGTGAAGTTCAGTTAAATATAATGACCGTAGATTTGTTACCTGGAGATATTGAGTTCGTTACTCGAGTTAAGCCAATGCTTGTGAATTGGCCTGACTATCAACGCAGCGCTTCAAAGCCTAGTTCGTTCGCCATGCGGCGTGATTGCCTCAAACTGGGGCTGATGCCTCGGACTCCGACGAAGAAAGCTCGGACCGAGGCAGCCGCAGCTCCAGATGCGGAGTGGAGGATGCCTCGTTATCAGTCGCTATGTCCACTATTCAGGTAAAGTAGCTAAAGGCACTTTAAAAACAATATGATTCCTTAAAAATAATTTTAGTTCAAAAAATTCAATTCCGGTTTCACTTCGGAGTGATTGCGTCGGATTAGTCCGACAGTCATGCGCTGCCCAGGGTCAGTTGCTCGTCTCTGGCTGCGGGCGAGCGTCGCGAGCTCCACCTCGATTCATCATGATTAAGCTCTGTGAATCAAGGCGAAACCTGTTCGGACTCTTCCGAAAAAAATCACGTATGTGTATTTGAAATAAAATAAATAATGTTGTGTAGGGCTTACCAAAGATATAGTAAAACACTTTAATACTTTCTCTGAACTGTTTAAGGTGTATATAATCTACAGATTTCTAAAACAGTTTTTTTTTACATAGCCTCTTTTCTCTCCCCCACAGCTGGGCAAAGGCCTTCCCTTCTGCTCTCCACCTCTTTTTATTTTTAGCCACCTCAAACCATTCCGGTAAGAATTCATTTAGGTCGCCTTGCTATCTTCACTTTTTCAGATTTCCAAACGGAATATATACAGTTAAATTCCAGAAAAAGCGTGTATGACAGGATTTACCTGACAATTGCAAAACCTATTTTAATTGATTCTTATACTAGTAACCCCCAATTTCCCGTACACTAACAAGCTGTAGATCTCCTATTAACATTGTCAATTGGCTAAAGTGTCAATGTGCTTTCTTGCACTACCTGTCGCCAGACTCTTCAAAAACAGAGGTTTGCTGGAAGAGAATGCTTCCTGCATTAAGCACACCCTTGTGCAAATATTGGCGCAATAAAGAATTTTAATAATAATGAAGCACTTTGCTTGCAAAAAAGAAAATTAACAGCTGTTAACAGTAGATCAACAAACTGTTCGAGAAGTCACAAGCGTTCAAGAAATCAAGTAAGTCACAAAGCTCACTATCGGTGAAACAAAAGCATCCCTTCATAGCAACACCATTGTCGCAGCTGTTGTATGACCTCGTCTACTGTTTGGCTGACATGGAGCTAATATTGCAGAGAAACAAGATTACCTGGGAGAAAATACCGTTTAGTACTAAGCTCTAAGCATTTTTTAAAATAGGTACTCAGTACAATTGGCGGCCTTACAGCTAAAAGCAAATTCTTTCAAACAACTTTATTACGGAAAGTTGCCGGCTCTGATCGGTTTTCGGGTGGAAAGCCAAATTCTCAATCATTGGGTATCCATTAATTTCTACCCTAATATACATTTAAAGTATGAATAAGAATAAAAAGAATGAAAAGGTTTATTGCAAAAAATTGCATGCAAAACATGAAAAAAAACACCTGTAGGTTTTAATTTCCTAATACTCTATGAACTTGCCTACATTATTTTATTAAGTTTGAAATCATCATCAACCCATTACGTCCCCACCGAGGGGGTCTCTTCCCTGAGGAAGGTATAGGCCATACTCCACCATGGGGGCCAAGTCCGGATTGGTGGATTGGTGAAGTTTGAGATAAATATATTCAATTAAAATTCCTATATTATACTCTATAAATACTCTATATTAAGGCTCTATATATGTACGTATGTAGACACGTAACTAGGCTGTATATACTGTCTCTTTGTAACCGATCGATAGCTCATTAATTATGTCTGGAATCTAGCTACTGTGACAGATAGCGTGTTATCAAGCGGTTTTACGACGTATGCCAACAGCCTTTAGGGCTGATTTCCGTTGTCAGCGTATTGGGGTCAAACGACTACGTAGATCATTTCACAATGCGAGTACGACCGGGTACTCGTAATGTCATAATTTGGTCGGCGAGCGATTTGTTAACTGATTCATTTGTCATAATTACCTGACAAAGTATCTTGAATTAATGATACCTGCCACCGCACCAGGATTTTGACACTAAACAAATGACAGCTACATCGCAGTGAAAGTTGAGGATGGCTAAGGACCGAAAGAAATAGCGCGCAATATGGAATGCTTAAGAATGAAGGTTCAGCAACATAGGGCGCGTTCAGTGCATGGACGGTTTATAACGCTAGTGGCATTTTTCCGAGCGGTTCCGTGCTTTGCAAGGCACGTTATGCAGTTGGTGCCGGCTGCCGTCGATAGATAGCAGTCGTTAAGCCAAGTCAGAGGCCTTAGGGCGGCTTGAAAACTTCTGGCAGTAAGACCAGCCACTAGTGTTACAAGCCTCCACCAATCCGGACTTGGCCCCCGTGGTGGAGTATGACCGGATTGGTGGAGGCTCGTAAGACTAGTGGCTGGTCTTACTGTCAGAAGTATCAGATATTATGATTATATTTATTTAATTATGCCTACTTCAACAAATGTTGCCTGTAACCTGATAAACCTAATTTTCTACTCGGTGGAAAATAAAACAATGGTTTACATCATTGGGAAATAAACAATTTAGTAGAAGCCTTGTTGCACGAAGTGGAAAATTAAAAGGGGATTGCGTTTTCCGGGAATACTGCCTCTATCGCTGACGTTTCAAAGTGGCTTTTTGCTTTAACGTTATAGTCGAGGACATGGTGTATTTAAACCCTTTTTCACGTACTTTGAAACGTAATATTTGTTGTGTTCGTTTCCTACATATCTATCTAATCTAATCGATGAGCAATTCTTGTATATAAATTTATATATAATCTCGGAAACGGCTCCAACGATTTTCATGAAATTTTGTATACAGGGGTTTTGGGGGCGATTAATTGATCCAACTAGGTTTCATTTTTATAAAACGTCGTGTAAGCGTGTTTTAAGGCAAAGAAATAACTGCTACACTACAAGAAGGAAATTTTCTCAACCATCTGTAAGGTTGTCATAGCTCAAGTGGGAAATAGGGCGATACCGTAAACAGAAGACCTTGGTTCGGGACTTGATAATAATTTTTCTTTTTTTTAGTTCCTTCTTATGTGTGAAAACCTACATACCGAGCAAAGCTCGGTCATCCAAATACTTTAGTATAAATAAGCAAAAAGCCTATGAATATACTATAGACTACAAGCTGTAACTTTAAGCGATAACGCGATTACAAACAAACCTAGTTTGATTAAATACGTACAGTGGACAGAACGTCAACCTTCACGTTTTAGTTGCAAAGTCGCCCGTAGTGCCACGGGTTGGAGTCCATGGGTGTATAGGATGATGTGCTGTCGACTGTACATACATAAACAAGATAAAGACGCCTCAGGTGGACATACTTCGACCAAATAGGGGATTTATTAGTAAAGGTCTAGTTAAGAAGCATCCGAAACCAGCGTGCTTGCATGCAACAACGACAGGATCGTGGCAAGTGGCAGTCCCTGGTCTCTGCCTACCTCCCTGGGATACAGGCTGAGCTTATTTATTTATGTGTACATAAACGCCTTCACGCCTTGTATTCTAGAGGGGTATCCAGGGACTGCCATACTGACAGATCCTGACATCACTATTGTTACATTAACATTTATTAGTTATTGCATGCTTTCTTTTTACCTCGTCCTTTGCTAATACACCCCTCATTTGGTCAAAATATGTCCGCCTATGGCTGTTTCACCCTTTCGATAGATATATTTTATTTTTGTGAAACTTTCTTCCTACATATTAAAACCCAAATACAGTAAAGTTATTGTGCATCAATAAATTTCGCTTGACGACCTCCGGGCGGCCGCCCCCCCTCCCCACCGAACCCCCCCTCACCCTGACAGCCAAACTGCAAACAAACTCACAATTATTTAATATCTCACATTGTTTAATATCCTCACCTATGTAAGTATCGAGTCTATTCACTGAGAGCTACCTACCATTTTCCTAAAGTAGTTTTTTGAATATTTTTCATTGAAGGGCGTTGTGAAATTAACATACACTTTTATTTTCAAAGTAAAATCTAATTTATGACCAAGATGTTTGAGCTGCTTTTTGTGTCTTTTATGTACTCAAGGACGTTGGGTTACTAGGGGTTGTATCAGGCAAACGGTGGAATTAATGTGGCAGAGTTGTTCTCTAGTTATGCAGAAAATAATCGTTCTTTATACCTGTTAAATATCATAGGGCATTATTTTCGCTTGGTCATTGTTCGCTCATTTTTGGTAAGGACATAGACGTAGTCATTAAATATTTATAAAATTCAATTATAAATAATAAAATGATGACTATGTCTGTCTTTTACAAATCAAACCAAGAGAAAAAAAGATTTTTAATTTAAATTAAGAAACAATAACAACTAGACATAAAATTCACAAATGGCCAAAATTACGTGTCAATTTAATAAAAAAATTACAATAAAATTTTATTGGTTGTATAGTGTATTTGCAATAGGACATAACATAAGAAAATTAAGATCTATATCTGTATATTATAAGTGCTTTTAACGGCGTAACTGTCGGAATATAATGGGTTTATTTCTATGTATCGTTTTACATTAACGACAGGTTAGAACGAGAAAATAATTTTTTAGTTCAATACATTCCATTCATTTTTGATAAATTACGAGCGACATTTTATGAGAATCTCAAATACCTATACTTATATAGATTAAGTCTATCATAAGTAATAGTGATAAGTATTTCGGTAACAGCTACTGTGCTTACGTTATTAAGTACTGTGTTACCGATACGTTCATACCGAACTTTTTCACTGTGTAGAGTCGTCTACCCTGTGGCGTAGTGGTTAGCGCATCTGCTTACCATGCGAGAGGTCTCGGGTTCGATCCCCGGCTGGGGAGAAAAAAAAAACTCCAGGTCTTGGATGTTTACATGTTTGTGACGTCGCTGTTTCTGGTTCCCACGACACAGGGTATCCTAGTGTGGGGCCAGAAGCAATGTATGTGCCTGTATGTAAATGTTTATTTAAAAAAAATATATATATATATATATATATAAATACAAAAAAAAAAACCTACTCTAATATGTCAAATATAAAGGTGTTCATAATTTTATACTTTGGATGTCATTATGTTGAAATTAGTGTATAACTCGCAATAGGAAAGCTGTTATTATTTCATACTAAGTTCAAGTAACTGTTATATCCAATACCCCTCACCCGTTGAATATTTAACGTGTTTGTTTCAAGGTAATATAGCCTCTACAGCAACGATTTATAGGTGCAATTTGTTTGTTACAGGACACAAGGACACACGTGGTGGTCGAGCTATATGAGACTGAAAAATCGTACGTTGAGGCGCTGGAGATATTAGTCAAAGTAAGTGGATAGTTGATTACTTTTTTTATGACGGGGAAAGTATATCTTTCTGTGATTATAGGCCGTAGACTTACTTACTTCATCAAATCGACCAAGCCGTTTCGGAGGAGTTTACGCACTAACACGGCGACACGAGATTTTTTTATTAGACTAATATTAGGCTTGTTATATATTCTAAATACGTGTCTAAATGTCTTTTTTTTGGTCCTACGAGCGGTCCTATGTAGTTTGAGCGGAGTTTCGACGTAATTTGATCAAATATTTGTATGTGCCAACAAAAAAAAAAAGAATGTGTAGTTCAATAGAACGTTAAATTAAAAAAAGTTATGGCAGCTTTAAGGTCCAATTTCGGAAAAATCCCAAAAAACTTAACCTAGATAGGTTAAGTTTTTTGGGACAACTATAAAACTTTAGTCAGGGAAAGTAAGCTTCAATAGGTAGCATATTTTATGACCTCCTCCATGTGTGATTTTACTATGGCGGGTCCTGTACCAATCACCCTGTACAGAGCCGACCGTTTGTATTCTACGTCATACAATAGGGTAGTTTCCAGGGTCAAAATAATTAAATTCTATTTAGTCCGTATTTTAGATTATAAAAAAATATTGGACACGTTCTTTTGTTTTTTTCGATTAAACATAAAATAACAAAGATATAGCCCATTAAAGTTACGTGTGACGTCACTCCGTGCTAAAAAATGCAGCACGGCGTGACGTTACACGTAACTTTAATGGGCTATATCTTTGTCATTTTTGGTATAATTTACAAATAAAAAATACGTGTCCCTTATTTTTGAATAATCTAAAAGACGGACTAATTATTTTTTTTAGGGCAACCAGCCCATTGCCGAGATGAGGCCAATTCCTGAATTCCTGAATATGGCCTCATCGTGCGCGTGAAGCCCTTCCTTCACACACAGCTTTCCCCACCATGTTTTCCTTAAGGGCGAATCGATCGACTGGCTGTTATTTAAAGAATTGTAACTCCGCGCATTTTTCTGTGGAACTCAGCAGAAACTCTTAACGAAATTGAAAAGTTTTTTGCTCTCCTGTAAAGTAGAAACTTGTGCGGATTTGTTTGCTACGCGATGCTTATTTTTGATGATATACCTAGATACCTACACATTTTGATGATATACAACCGTAAATTGGTCTCAGCTTATTAACTTAGAAGTAAAACCTGTTTATTGTTTGACCTAATATCAATTAAGGGGCATTTTTGACCGACTTCAAAAAAGAAGGAGGTTTTCTATTCAACGGTATTTTTTATGTTCGTTGTTATCGTTGCCTCAGAACTTTTGACTAGGAGAACCGATTTCGATGATTCTTTTTTTATTTGAAATCTGGTGCTTCCCAGTTCTGACAGTGGCATCCATGAGAAAACCATATAAGTCTTAAATTTGCATTAAGTATGTGCGCGACAAATGGACCATTTTTTATTGGAAAGGATGTACTTCAAGAGTAGTTTGATGAGAGTTTGGTTAGGTTCTGATTTTGGGACCCATGACAAAGTAACGGAACTGTTCAATTTTTAGGAGAAAATTGATGATACTCGGCCGAATCTTTTATAGGCTATCCGGATGTTTGAGTCACCTACTCAACTTTTTTGACGCCCAATTAGTTAGTGTACTTTAGGAGAAATAAAAATAACAAAAAAACCGACTTAAAACAAAATAAAACAAAACAATTGCGTATTCTTAAAATTATTTTTACGTTTGGAGTCGGTGTCATTATAGTATATACAGCCTGATTTTTTTCACCGGTACAATAAATTTCACCATATCATTGGTATCGATAATAGATTACATTTATCGAATAAAATTACCATATATTTTTTTCATTTTTATTCATTTATCCTTCACCCAATTTGTAACTCATGGGCACCCCTTACAAGGCGTCATAGCGGTACGAGGCAGAGGGCGGCGGGGTGGGGTGAGTGAGCGGCGGGCTGGCCGGCGCACGAGTTCAGTGAGCCGCTAGCCGAGCCGGTCAGTCCGCGCGCATTGACCTAGGTGAGTGAGTGCACGTGCGCCGATTCCGCACTTCCTGCAGTCGAAAATTACGCGCGCAACACGATGTTTACAAACCGCGAGTATTACGAAATGGTTCGTAGTTACTTTCTCAGTGGGGAAAATACAGTGCAGCTCGGCGGGTATACGGTGAAGAAAGTTTGCCCCGCCTGATAAATGCCGGTTTTATTGAACCTCAAATACTCAACACATTCATGAGAGTGACGCAGCATTTGCTAGACTACGCACAGTTCACTGCACCAGCGCACGCTCAAGGCCGAGGAGGGAGACCTCCCTTAGCCGTGGAGATCGAGGAACAGATATTCGCCTTCTTCGAGGAAGACCCCAGAAGGAGCACCAACGACGCGGCACGCACGGTGCACTTCGGCGTTAGCCAGTACGTGGTGTGGAAATTCATAAAACTAACAACCAGTGCAAGCATTCTACGCCGGTGACGGTCCTAAGCCCGTGCAAGTATGAAGGAAGAATTGAAATCAAGTAATCTTACTTGTATGTATGACGTAGCAAAAAAATCTTTTTTTGCTACGTCATACATACTGGCTGCGCCGCCGCCGCCGCTTCTTTTCCTTCCCGTAAGCCTCGCGCAGTTGCCAGATCGTGCGTTTAGTTGTACTCATGCGTAATGAGTCCATATTTCTATAAGATTTCTTTGTTTTTTTGTATCAACGGGGTAGTAACAAAAAATGTTGGTATTTGTATTTTGGACTTAGTATTACGTATCTTGATTTATTGTACTGGTGAAAAAATCAGGCTGTATTGTAGAGTTTCCTTGGCTGACACTTACTCCAAAACTAGCAATAATTGTAAGTCGAGTAAGTACGCAATTATTTTTTACTTTTTAGTCCATATGATTTCTTTTGAAATATTTTTTTTGTTTGAAGTTGGCTTTTTTTTTATAAGGACATTTTTTCCCAAGACTGGTGACTCGACAAGTTCATGCATGAATAGCAGTTGAGAGCTGTAATGTTGGCAGTGGAATAACAGATTGTTAGCGTATGAAAAACTGGGAGATAGGGTTCTAGGAGGAAAATCTTCGCGAAAACCCTATTTCCAGACTGTTGACACTAGCAGCATTGTGATGCAAGTTAAGCAATAATTATGTGGACCAGAATAGCAGTCGGTTTGTTTAACGAGACCGCGTGGCGAGTGACTTGGATTTAGTAGAGTGGGGCAAGATGCGGTTGATGAGTCTCTGTTGTGATGCTCGAATCCAGCTCAGGGCTGAAGGTATACAGCTATACAGTCGGCAGGATCGAATGATTCTAAAAAAGATAGACGATTCGAATAGGCTAATTGGACGTAGTTCCACGAAAACGACTCAATCCACAAAAAGTAACTTCGGAGGTATGAAGGTTTTAAGTTCCGATCCCCCATATATGTCCCCCATACATGTGGGTTGGTCCCATGATGTTAAAAAAGTCATTTCGGCTTCTTTTTGTGCCAGTGTTTTTTTTCTATATGAAAGAACCGACCTTAAAGGACAGTTTGGCATACGTAGCTCATTTTCCACCATCTTGTGGATTGAGTAGTTTTCGTGAAACTACGTCCAATAGACAGTGTGAAAAAAAACATTATTTTTTTATATTTTTTTTATACAGGCACATACATTGCTTCTGGCGCCACACAAGGATACCCTGTGTCGTGGGAACCAGAAACAGCAACGTCACAAACATTAATTTATACGTATTCGTGTAAATTATGTGTCATAAAACCGCTTTAAGGCATTTTAAATAAAAAAACAATTATGATTTGTAAAAAAACACAAGATACAATGTGATAATTTGTATCTGCCGCCATTGCATCGAAAACGGCCTGGATTGGTCGATCCTATGATGACGTTACATGGCAGTAAAAATGGCGCCTGTCACTCATTATTTCTTACGCTCATTGGTTGGTTTACCGGGAAGTGACGTCATAATTCCTGTGCGACGCCATATTGCTTAAGATAGCGTTTTGGCGGCTTATTTGAAAAGTAAATTTTCGTTTGCCTTTTTTTAGAAGAAATACACGAAATAATTTAAAATGACCACTTTCTGAGGACTCCAGGACTCCGAGGTGGCTTTCAGAAATCGGTCAAATAGCCTATTGGGGCAGGGCAAGTTCGATTATCTTGTATTGTGGGATGCTGTTAATATTTTTCTTATCTTGAAATATTTTTTTTAGTTTTTAGGGTTTCGCACCTCAATTGAAAAAAAAAACAGAACCTTTTATGATCACTTTATTTGTAGCATTACTTTGACCCTTTATTTTGGGAACGCGTGGAAGTATCGATAAGTTACCAATTACTTCTCCTTGACTGACAACTATGAAATTTAACATGCGATATCCTATTTTAGGACAAATATTAGTAAAAATATTAAAACTTTACATTTGTAATGGAATTATAATAAAATTTGTCATTAAAGTTTGTGCAATAAAGCAACCCTTGGATAAAATAGCGAGAACTGATTCCTGAACGTTTTATAATATACATAAGCTCACACCTGTATTCGAGTGGGGTAGCCAGAGAACAGTAACTGGCCCGTGCGACAATCCTGACGCATCACTTTCGTTTCATTTTGTTCTTTTTATATACAAAAATTAATTGCTGTTCGTTAGTCTCACTAAAACTCGAAAACGGCTGGACCGTTTTGGCTAATTTTTGGTTTTTTATCTTTGTGGAATTCCAGGGAAGGTGAGGAAATATACACATAGTTTTCCAATATAAAGACAGCACTTAATCGGATAACTTACCTCTTTATTTTGACTATTTTTTTGTCATCTTGCGTATTTTATTCCAAACAGGTTAGATTATCTTTGTGGCCGTCTGATTACATTGTTTACCTGTAAACCATTTAATCGTATTTTGCCGACTACAATGCAAGGCACTTCTAAAAAAGGTTAACTTCTCGTGTCACTTTTCCTGTCTGACGGCTGACAGTTGCCACAGAGTAGTAGGCTTACTCTCAGCGGCCGCGTTCCAGAATCAACATACTTTTGTTTGGCCTCACTCCAATAATATATATATATTTTTTTTTTCTTGTTTTTGTTATGTGTAAATCTCAAAATGTATAATTTATCTTTACCTATGTTATTTCTCTGGTGAACCGGCGGTTGATGTTTCGGAGCTTGTTAGTCCTAATATTTATTTTTCAGTATAGTTTATTACGATATAACTTATATATTATTATATTTAGTATATAGGTAATTTGTTTAGCTACTGTATTATTTTATTTATATTTATTATGGATCTATCTGTCGACTCTGAATTGTTCCACTCCTTCACTTCAACCGACTCGTTCGCGGATGCCTTGGATATGTCTGAGGTACCTGTTCCGCTGGGTGATCTGCTTCACGACACTTTCTCTCCACATCTCAGGAATCTGAATGTTTGTCATATTAATGCCCAAAGCATTCCTGCACACTATTCCGACCTTCTCACCACCTTCACCAGCAATCACATCCATGCGTGCCTAGTCTCCGAATCATGGCTTAAACCCACGCTACCCTCATTAAGTTACTGTTTACCCGGCTACGTGTTAGTAAGAAATGACCGCATTGGTAAACGAGGTGGTGGGGTTGCCATCTACATGAAATCTGAAATAAAATTTAAGATAATCGACCAATCATCGTCAGTACACTCTGGGTCATTGGAATACCTGTTCCTGGAATTAAATTTCAACACGGTGAAATTTTTTCTCGGGACAGTGTATGCTCCACCAGGTATCGACTACTTCGGCACGCTGGAGACATTGCTGGTCACACATCTGCCCAATTATGACCATGTTGTCATCATGGGTGACTTTAACACCAATCTATTATGCGAAAATAATCGCTCTCGTCAAATTCAGTCCCTGATTACCTCCGTAAATTTAAATTTTCTCCCTCTTGGGCCTACTTACCACGTTAACGATTCGCATACCCTTCTCGACCTGATTCTTACTTCTAAACCCGACCGCGTTCCTGCCCACGGCCAGATTACTGCGCCAGGCTTTTCCCATCACGACCTTCTGTTTGCTTCTTATAAGCTCAAAATCCCTAAATTCAAACCTAAAATTATCTTGCAGCGTAACTTTGCCCGGATGGACGTGAATAAGCTTAAGGCGGATGCCGAAAGTTTAGACTGGTCACGGTTGGAACGGTTGGGTACGGTGGATGAAAAGATCGACCACTTCAACAGTCTCATCCTTGGTCTGTACGACGTTCATGCACCTGTACACGCGGTAAAAATGAAGCGTCCTCCAGTTCCGTGGTTGACCAAGGAAATTCGAGAATTGATGGCTAGGAGGGACTATCTTCGACGCAAGCATAAGAAGAATCCTACTGAAGAGAACTGGTATCTCTTTAAGACGGCCAGGAATCGGTGCAACCAGGTGATTAGGAACGCCAAACGACGTCACATATACTCGTCTATTGAACGATGCTCTCCCAACAACATCTGGAAATTTTTGCGTTCCTTAGGTTTTGGTAAGTGTCGGCAAGACCTGAACTCGTCTATCGACGTCAATGGTCTAAACCGACACTTTTCATCTCCCCCACACTCCATTGATCCTCTGATGAAGGCTGTAACTATACAGACCATCTCAGCTTCTCCCGTAGCTTCACACCACCCCTTCTGCTTCACCCCAGTTACTGGCTCTGATATTGAGAAGATCATCTTATCTATCCATACAAAGGCGGTAGGTCATGACTCGATTGGGCGTGACCTACTCCTGCCAATCCTCAATTCAATACTCCCTGCCCTTACACACATCGTCAATTCCTCCCTCTCCTCCAGTTCCTTTCCCTCTCAATGGAAGCTGGCGTATATGGTGCCTATTCCTAAAACCTCTATTCCTACTGAATTTAAACACTACCGGCCCATCTCAATCCTTCCTTTCCTATCCAAGGTTTTGGAACGTGTGGTGAATCGCCAGCTAATGGCTTTTCTCCACACCAACCGACTCCTAAACTCCTTCCAGTCCGGCTTTCGTCCGTCCCATAGCACATCTACTGCGCTCATTAAAATCACTGACGACTTCCGCTACGCTAGGGACGAACGTCAGCTCACTTTGCTTACCTTACTTGATTTCAGTAGTGCATTTAATTGCGTTGACTATGAAATCCTCCTTGCCATCCTCCGATCGCTCAACATATCGGAGTCAGCCGCTGTGTGGTTCCACTCATATCTCCACGGTCGCCAGCAGCGCATTCGTGCGGATGACGTTCTCTCCGATTGGTGCGACGTCACTGCTGGTGTTCCGCAGGGAGGAGTGCTCTCCCCCTTACTTTTTTCTGTTTTCATTAACACCCTTGTTAAAGTAGTAAATTTCAGTTCCTATCACCTGTACGCAGACGATCTCCAGCTTTACTTGCCGTTCAAGCAGGATCTCCTCTCTGTTGCTGTCCAAAAAATGAACACTGACCTGATGGCAATAAATGCTTGGACTGAACAATATGGCCTGCTAGTAAATCCGAGTAAGACGCAGGTTATGATTGTTGGGAGTAGGGCTCTTCTGTCTAAGATCGACAGGGATTCCTTGCCCCCAGTATGTTACAATGGAACCCCTTTACCATATTGCAGGGAAGTGAAAAATCTGGGTCTTCTCATTCAAGACAACCTGTCGTGGGAAAAGCATGTCAGTGAAATAAGTAGGAAGATCTTTTCATCCATGCACTTGCTTAAACGTATGCAGAAGTTCCTGCCGTACTCCGCCAAAGTTACGTTAGCCAACTCCTTGCTTCTCCCCGTCATTGACTATGCAGATGTGTGTTACCCCGACCTCACTGAGGAACTACTCGATAAGCTAGATCGCTTACTGAACGTATGTATTCGTTACATCTTCGGCCTCCGTAAATATGATCACGTGTCCCAATTTCGCACTCAGCTTGCTTGGCTAAATATCCGCTCCCGCAGGAATGCCCACATTGTGTCACTTCTCTATGGCATACTACATGACCCCTCCGCCCCTCAGTATCTTCGCGAACGCTTCGCCCATCGTGGCGCGCATGGTCGCCTTCAGCGCCCATGCAAAGACTTGCTTCTTGAATCCCCCTTGCATTGTATGGCAGGCTATTCGGATTCCTTTACTGTGACAGCTGTGCGCCTGTGGAACGCGCTACCGCTGCACATACGCCAGGCCTCGTCGGCCGAAGTGTTTAAGAGTGCGATCCAGGAACATTACTTTGGACTTCAGAGCAATCCGACATAATTTATGTATATGAAAGTATTTATTTATATATCTTTTTATTTATTTATGTATTTATAGTAGGTATGCATAAAATAATGGTACATATTTATGAAGTATTATAATATAGTGTGTAGTATACGTATTAGAAGTTTGCGAATTTGCAAGTGAGTAATTTATCTTTTTTATTGTTTCTTATGACCTCTATAGCACTACCCTTTACTCTTTCCACATCACCCATGGTTAGCTGGTAGAAAATACTTTATAGTATTAAGCTCGCCCTTGTACAGAACACTGTTTATTGTGCAATAAAGAATTTTTCATTCATTCATTCATTCAAATATGAAAGAATTGCGAAAAATTTTGTGGTACGATTGTCGCCGGGACAGCTAGTAATAATATAATAATTATAATTAATATAATATAATAATAGTTACAAGCTTGTACGGAACCCTCGCTGAGCGAGGCCAACTCTCACTTGTCCAGTTTTTTTTACAATTTCAAAACTTCCATTGTAGACGCCGCCGTCAGTCCCCGGGGCATAGCTCAAAGTCTGTTCGTGTCACAGAAGTCTGAAAATAGGTTTCATCATTTTCCCTTTACATTTTCCTCCTGTGCCTCCCACGCTGTTTTCCGTCTGCCTGGCATCTGCGCTTGAGGAGCTGTTGCGATGTGACCTGAAATCTAATTATGTTGCTACTCCGGAAGTGATGGAGTACCCCGTCTAAAATTAAGGATAACATAACATAACATTTAACGTTTACATACAGGCACACACGTTACTTCTGGCCCCACACTAGGATACCCTGTGTAGTGGGAACCAGAAACAGGGTTTCTTTTTTTTGCCCCAGCCGGGATTCGAACCCGGGACCTCTCGCATGGTAGCCAGATACGCTAACCACTGCGCCATAGAGGTCGTCAGGAGGATGGTTTGAGGGTACACATTGTTATTTATGCCGGCTGCCGTCGATAGATGGCAGTCGTTAAGCCAAGTCAGAGGCCTTAGGGCGGCTTGAAAACTTCTGACAGCAAGACCAGCCACTAGACCTACAAGCCTCCACCAATCCGGACTTGGCCCCCGTGGTGGAGTATGGCCTATACCTTCCTTAGGGCAGAGACCCGTGCCCCTCGGTGGGGACATAATAGGTTGATGAATGTTATTTGCTACCATTTCGTAGCTACTAAGTCTACTAGGCATTATAGGCAGTAAGATCACTCAGGCAGCCGAGGCTACGAGCGATTCAGCAAAGCAAGCGAGCAAATAACATCGTGCTAATATAATTCTGTTGAACAACTATGTGAGTTGACTCAGATCTGGAGCGGGCTAACTGTTACAGTCTATTTCATGATAAAGTCGCCAACTTCGCAGATTCGATAAGGGCGCTTAAGTTTTCGGCATGAATTCTGACAGCTTTGCAACCACTCGGGAAGTTGGAATGGGGCGTGGCACTTAGGCAAGACGACAGTGTTCGCGTCCGCTCCTTGTCTTATCTGCGTGGGCTGTGTCCCATCGCTTCAGCCTGGTACAATTTGTATGAAAGTGAATTGAGAGGGACACCGTGTCTTTAGCGCGCTCCCGTCTGATGGTGGCACTTCACATTGCTATCCTTGTTCGCGCATTTGTGAAACATTAACCATATATTGCTGGGCATCTTGGCGAAGTTCTGCGACGAGCCAATGTTGGTGGCATTGAGGCCTATTTAATACGTCGACAGCTTCGGTGGTGCGGTCACGTATCTCGTATGGCGGAGGAAAGAGTGGCAAAGCGCATCTTCTATTCTGAATTAGAGGAGGGCAAGTGGAATCATGGCGGTCCCCTCCTCCGGTACAAGGATGTCCAAAAGCGACACATGAAGAGATGCAACATAGAGCCCGCCCGGTGGGAACGTTTGGCAGCACAGCGGACAGAATGGCGCAGGATGGTGAACAACCAAGTACGCGAGTTCGAGGTTCAGCGTAAAGCTGACCTGGATACCAAACGCGACCAGTTAAAGGCTCGCCCATCTGCTGCCATAACATATAATTATGAGAACGGCATTCTCACGTGGCCTCAGTGTGCACGGAGTTTCGCCGTGAAGACAGACTACATAAGCCATCTTCGCGTTGAAAATAAGTAAACTTTCTTTTCCCCAGCTTAATTTTTTGCATGAAATTTATTTTTATATTAATTTATTTATTTTGTTCAAGCTTTTGTTGAAAAGCAATATAGAACTTTACTATATCCTACTATTTTAAGAAATTGTCTGTTCATCATGAACATCGAAAGAGCAGGACTTTTATAAATTGTGAAAAATTTTATAATAAAGAATATTTTATTATTATTCGAGCGCACCAGCGCCACATATCTGATTAGGGGTCAAAGTGGTCGCCATGGCCGAAATCGGTCAGAACCATCATCATCTTGGCGATTCTTAACCCCTCAGGCATAGAACAATTTACTTTCACAGGTAAGTTGGTTATTCACAGAGTAATACTACTCGTATTTGAAATTTATCATGGTTTTTAAAGAATAAAACATCCTCATACAATTGTGGTCTATATTATTTTCAACATTCGATTCAAAGTGCTTTTGCAAGACCGACACGCCGGCTGGTCTACGTGGCCTAACGCGCGCCGTAGTTTACATCGGACCCGCCGCCGGCGGGCCCTTGGCCCTTGAGGGATTATGATGATTAAGCACTGGTTTTCGTGCAATGTATTCTAAATCTTAGGCGAATACGCGAATACGAATAGCCAAGTGAAGTGTCATCATCACCTTCTTCCTATAATTATGTCCCACGCTCGGCAGCTCGTTATATTAAAAGCTTCGTTTGTGGTCGTTGTTATGTCTGAGACCCTCTTTTCTTTCGTATAACTATATAAACTGTAACGACAATTGCATGTTTGTCTCTAAATTTTGTTATGTTTTGCTCGTATAACCCTATCTTCCGCGATACAGGTTTTACCTGTGCGGGGCCCGCTGTGTATCGCTCATGTAAAATGTTATTATTGCAATCAATATTTTTGTATTTTTTTTATAGGTTCATGTTCAGGTTCACCTTTTCACTACTTTACTTTTACTTTTCACGGGTACTTTCAATGAAATTTTAGTTGTGCGTTATACGGGGCTTAGAGCTGTTCGTCGTCTTTTGTATGTACATGTTTCTCTTTTGGCCTTATAAGAACGTCAAGTAATTTAAGTAAACATAAAAATCGTGACATTATGTTGTAGTAAAGCCTGCGGGGAGATTTAAGGATTAGGTTTGCAAATGGTAATCTGATTTATCAACAATAACTAAGTTTGGGATCATGAAAAAATCCAAGTTTTTGACTTCTTTATCCTGGGACGCGTTAGCGGCTGCCTTAGGTTGAAGGTGCTTTTAGATTAGATTAGATTAGATTAGATTAGAACTCTTTATTGTACACACCAGAAAACTAACAAATACATTGTAAGACTTATAGATCTAAGTTTTGCCGTATACAATTGGCGGTCTTATCGCTAAAAGCGATCTCTTCCAGACAACCTTGGGATGGATAGAAAAGATGTAGAGAAAAGGTAGGTAAGTGTAAAAAAAGTATAATGAGGGGATATGTACATAAATTAACTGACTTACAGATTTTATTCGGTCCATTGGAGAAGGTATTTAATAATTACTAATATGTATATACATATATACATAGGTACATACATATTCGATATAATACTTAAACTTACCATAAAACACACATATAATTATTTTATAACGAAATAATGCATGTTTTGTTTCAATAACGTTTATTGAAAACATTTTTTTTCCACCTAGTATAATATAGACATCCATACAGACTGTCCTGTAAGAAACTCTTCCACTTTATGTGATCATAGAGCTAGTGAGGGTTCTACATGTCTTTTAGAACAAACGATAGAATAAACGATACATCCTTTTTTCCTAAATTTTTTTATTAAGTTTCAAAACAACATTAAATCAACAGTTGAAAATTTACAGATGACAACACGTCTATTAGTTGCAAAGTCTTCCGTTGACGATGAAGATGTAAAAAA
Organism: Yponomeuta plumbellus; assembly: GCA_947310845.1. Classification (NCBI taxonomy): domain Eukaryota; kingdom Metazoa; phylum Arthropoda; class Insecta; order Lepidoptera; family Yponomeutidae; genus Yponomeuta; species Yponomeuta plumbellus. Next base: position 4,898,469 of record OX371209.1, on the reverse strand, counting down.
TGATGTGACGTCGACTGTACTAAGCGAAAAAGCCCATCTTTTTGCCGTTCTTTGCACAAAAGCTATAACTTTTTCGCATCTTCTCATAAAAGGAGCCCGTAAAGGATTTATCCGCATAATACGCTCATAAAAATATGTAGCTATCTAAAGAGGGTAAACAGGCTTGGGAACGAGTCTACTAAATACATAGCGACTGAAGAAAGCGTTGAGTTTTGAGTTTTTTAAGGAAATAGGAATTCTTACGCTAGCTTGCCAATATATATTCGATAACATAATGTATGTACGTAAAAACATAACTACATTTAAGCTAAACAGGGATATACATAACGTTAACACCAGAAATCGAAACAAAATTGCCTCATCTAGATTCAGATTAGCCAAGGTAAATACATCATTTGTAGGATATAGTGTACGTTTTTATAACAAAATTCCTGAAAGTATTCTATCCCTGCCAGGAAATAAATTTAAATTTGTTATTAAAACTGCGCTGTGTAAAAAGGCATACTACAGAATAGATGACTTTATAGATGATAAAAACCCTTGGCAGTAAACCAATTCCACAACGAGCTAGTTATTGGTATTCTAATAATATATAGGGTTTAATAAATTTCATACATATGTACAGACGCTGTGATTGCATATCAAAACTATGCTATTATTATAGATAACTGACAAGAACTTTATCACACAAGTTTGCCAAAGGCCATGCGAATGGTGGCGCGGTGGCCGGGTCGCCTATCTCCCTCTAATATGGTTGAGACTGGTGATGGCTGACCTCTGCGTTACGCTCGTGAACGGGTGCCGTCCGTGTGTCTGGCCGCAGCATTGGTGTTTTATTACCTTTTAAGAATATTAAATGATGTTTGACTTTGCAAGTATTGATTGCACTCATGGATCTTGAGATTCTTGGTATACGAACACTCATACCTAATTTGTATTAGCTTTAAGTTGATTTGAGAAAAGATGGTCAGAGTGGAGTTTTTTTTCGCTGCCTTTTTCTCCACTACAGACGGCCCTAAGGCAGCGGCTAACATTTTACATAACTGTATGTACATTGACATTCAACAAGCAGAATGTAAATTCTTTACGTTGAAATAAAAATTTTTGTATTTTGTATTTGTATTTGTATTTGTTGTAAATCTAATATATAAAAAATATCTTGAATGAAAAGTTTAAATATTTTAAAAAGTTTAAAAAGTACAAGAACCCTCTTGACTACCAAATATTTTCCAGGCTCCGTGAAAAGGCAAAAAAAATGCAGAGGTTTAATTATATTACATATATAAAGGAAATAGAGAGCAGCATATGCAAGGATCCAAAAGCAGTTTGGGGCTATGTGAAAGCTAAACAAGGAGGCTTCTCTGCTATACCCAAAACCATGTTCTTTGGTGATCAAAAATGTGAAGATTCCCAGGGGATTTGCAATCTTTTCAAGTCATTTTTTTCGTCAGTGTACGACTCAAGAAGTGCTGCTAACTGCACTCTACCAGATTATCAATACGACACTGTTAAGTCTGAAAATGGAAACATCTATAAATTACATCTAAGTGTCAATCTGGTAGCTGAATATCTTGAAAAGGTCGACGAGTCTAAAGGAGCCGGCAGCGATCATATACCTGCTTACTTCATCAAAAAGTGTGCTTTACCGCTCGCGACTCCTTTATTCTACATATTTAACAGCTCTGCGAGGGAAGGCGTTTTTCCAACTATCTGGAAATATGCACTGATATCACCAATTTTTAAATCAGGTAACAAAAATGACGTACAAAATTATAGGCCAATAAGTAAACTATCAGTATTCGGTAAAGTTTTTGAGAAAATTGTATTTGACCAAGTTTCCTTTGCAATTAAGCACTCTTTGTCTGTGAATCAACATGGGTTTATAGCAGGTCGATCAGTTATGTCTAACTTAGCTGCGTTCACTAGCACAGTTGTTGATCATGTTGAAAGTGGATATCAAGTGGATGTTATATACACTGACTATTCCAAGGCATTCGATAGAGTTGATCATAATGTACTCGCTAAAAAACTGTGGAATATAGGAGTGGTAGGCGATTTACACAGATGGATTTGTTCCTACATTAAAAATAGACATCAGACTGTAGTAGTAAATGGCTGTCGATCCGAAGACATTCTTGTGCCTTCAGGAGTCCCACAAGGATCCCACTTGGGACCTTTATTTTTTATACTTTTTGTAAATGACATTGAACACTGCTTCCAGAATTCTGATTGTATAGTCTACGCGGATGATATGAAATTATTTAAAAAAATTACTAATATTGAGGATACATTAGACCTTCAGAACGATCTGGATCGATTATCAATTTATTGTCGTGAAAACAAGCTTTCTCTTAATGCCAAAAAATGTCAAAAAATTACTTTTACCAGGAGAAAGACCAAAATTTGTTTTGATTACCGCATAGGGGGGACGATTGTAAAAGAAGTAAACGTTATAAAAGATCTTGGAGTCTATCTCGATACTGAACTTTCGTACGTCCAGCACATAGAATATATTATAGGAAAAGCTTATAAAATGCTGGGATTTATTTTACGTCTCTCGAAGGAATTCAAAAATTCGTCAACCTTAAAAATTCTTTTCTATGCTTACGTCCGAAGTCAACTCGAGTATTGCTCCTTAATTTGGAATCCTATTTATAACATTCATTCCTCAAGGATCGAAAGCATACAAAAGAAATTTACGCGCCATTTAAATTACCGCAAACGGATAGTTGATTGCGATTATAACAGTTCCATTGAGCGACATGGCATGGTTTCTCTGCACAGTAGACGCACAGTTACGGATATGATGTTCCTTTATAATCTTGTAAATGGATTAGTCGATTGTAACAGGTTGCTGTCATCGTTATCATTCAGAGTCCCAAGAGCGTCAACCAGAATAAAAACTCTTTTTCAGGTTCCATTCAGCCACAGCAATTACGGGCAAAATAGTGTACTCTGTCGAATTATGAGCACTTATAACAATATTTTCAATGACATAGATTTATTTTATCTTACTAAGAACTCATTTAAGAACCATCTGTTCAGGAGTATAAGTGAAAAATCTTAATTATGTCATGTTCCGCAGTCTTTATTAGCTGTATGCAGTAGCAATTTCTCATGTAACGTGTATTGATTTTTATAAGTATTTTAATGTTAACCTATTATTGGGCCTTATGTAGCACCTTTTTCATGTACTGTTTTGTTTTGTACCGTGTCTGTTGGTTTCCTAGTAAATAAAAATAAAAAAAAAAAAAAAAATCTTTTATTGTTATTAAACTACTTTGAAACTGCTTCACCGAAGTCCAAGATTTTTTTTGTTTATAGTTGGTAGTTCTGAGAATAGAAGAAGAGAAACATTTATGGTCACAATAAGACACATTGTAGTAACAAAATAAACAATCAAGTAACATAATATCGCCTATCGGAGACAGGACTGGATCATATCCAAAATTTTGAAAGTCCAGTTTTTTACACCGAAGGTTTCAAAATAGACTGCTCTAGACCGCTGCAATCTAGTGCAGTATACGAATTTCTCGAACACTTTTTTATTTGTTTTTTAAATACTAAAAACCATTATAGTCCTAAAAGATCAAAACTTTGATTGCCAAATTACTTGAGTATAGTAAATTTTGAAATGCTCCAGTACTGTACCGATAGACGAATTTTACGCTACGTAACAGGCAAAAATAACCTGTGGTGTGTTACCTCAAACGGCAAAATAACTTCCACACGACACGATCACTAGACCTTGTCCCAAACTAGGATACCCTGTGCTATGGTAACCAGGCAAAGATATTGCAAAAAAACCCAGACTGAGGCCATATGTACAAATTGTACGACGGCCCCTATGGGAATCAAACCCACAACCTGTGTTGTCTTAGCTCAGCGCCTTAGCGGCTTGACCAATCAAGCAGTCTATATCTACGCTTTAATAATAACCAAAACAACGTTTGCAGGGTCAGCTAGTAACGAATTAACTTCCACACAACAAAATTACTTGTCCTGGTTCCAATCTGGGATACCCTATGCTGTGGCCAGGCAAAGTCATCAAAAACACGGATACACATGCAGACTATGGAGATTTGTGCAGATGTACGGCGGCATCTATACATAAACATAAAACATAAACATTTACATACATGCACATACATTGCTTCTGGCCCCACACTAGGATACCCTGTGTCGTGGGAACCAGAAACAGCGACGTCACAAACATGTAAACATCCAAGATCTGGGTGTTTTTTTTATATTTTTGTCCCCAGCCGGGATTCGAAGCCGGGATCCTAGTTTGGGATCACACATAAGCATTTACATACAGGCGCATACATTGTTTCTGGCCCCACACTAGGATACCTTGTGTCGTGCGAACCAGAAACAGCGACACCACAAACATGTAAACATCCAAGACCTGCGGTTTTTTGCTTAACATTTCTTTTATTTATTTACACATATTTACTCGTAGTAGACTCAGGCCCAGATTGCTTTGACACGCTCGCGTACTCCACTGAGTGGGAGCGTGTTAAGTAAGTCGATTTACAATTAAGTTATTTTGTCGTGCCATCCACCCACGTCATGACATACTTAATGCATGTCATGTAAATTTGACGTAAATTATATACGCAAATAACCTCGAAACTTGCTTAAAAAATAGAGAGGCATTTAGTTATCATGTAAACATCCAAGACCAAGAGGCGGCTGCTAGGCTAAAATCTTTAAAATACAGCCAGTTGATGGGCAGTTATTTTTTCGTCCCCCTGGCTTTAGAAACCACTGAATTGCCGCATCCAGCATCTGCCTGCAGTTTTTCGCAGATCGTCATCCCACCTGGTTAGAGGGCGTCCTACGCTACGTTTGCCGAGACGCGGTCTCCACTCAAGAACACGTTTACCCCAGCGGTTGTTGATTCTTCGCAAAATATGGCCAGCCCACTGCCACTTCAGCTTGCTAATTCTCTGAGCTATGTCGATAACTTTGGTTCTCTGTCGGATGTATTCGTTACGAATCCTATCCTTCAGAGAAACTCCGAGCATAGCTCTCTCCATAGCTCGCTGAGCGACTTTAAACTGGTGGACCAACCCTTTGATTGACTGATTTTATTTTATTAGTATCGTGTGTGTGCTATTAATTAGTTATAATATAATTTGACATTTTATTATTTTCTTTGTAGTATTCTAAGCAGACGCTTTTCCTGTCCACAGAAGTACCTCCAACCGCTGAAGAGTCCAGAGAATGCGGGCCTCCTGGACGCGGCGGTGGTCGACGAGATCTTCTTCCAGGTGCCCGCCATCCTGAACGTCCATCAAGTATTCCTGGAGAAGTTGAGACAGAGGCTGGAGCAATGGGACCTGCAGCAGAAAGTTGGCGATGTGTTTCTGGAAGTGGTAGGTGCAGTAAACGGGAGAGAGACTTCAAGCTTTCAAATATGCGTTGTAAATAATATTTTTTTTTAATGAAATGTTAAAGATGTCTTGAAGTTGAATTTTAATTATTTCAGTACAAGTTACACGATTAAGTTTTCCTTTTTGGCATTAATAAAAATGTAGTTCAATTTCGTGATACTATTAGAACAAAAAAAATTAAATATTTTTCTCAAGCTACAACAGACGACATTGTATGAGTGTGAGTGTGAGTGTGTGTGTGTGTGTGTGTGTGTGTGTGTGTGTGTGTGTGTGTGTGTGTGTGCTTGCTATAAAAGCTAAACATACTTCCCTTCCTCAGTTCACGAAGCCTACCGTGATGGACACGTACATGTCGTTCATCAACAACCTGAAGAAGGCGAAGGAGACCATAAAGAGCATAAAGGCCTCGCGGCCGGCATTCGGGAGGTTCCTGGACGCCATGGCGCGGGAGCATAAGGGGAAGCTGTCGCTGGACAATCTCCTCATCAAACCCGTGCAGAAGTTTCCGAGTTACAAGCTGCTTGTGCAGCGCCTGATCAAGCACACCGGTAAGACTTTATTTATATCCGATTGTAAACACACTCGGTTGCATGCAACATTATACTGAGTCGGGCCCATTTTGGGGGCTCCATAGTGTTTTTTTAGTATTTTTTATATTTAATATTGGGAAGACTAACAGCAACTATTTGATTAAGGCTAGTTTTAGAGTCACGCTGACCACGCGCTGATTGTCAGCGCTGATTGACAAAATGTATGGCTGGTCAGCGCTGAACGGTCGGCGTTTTTCTAAAACGCTCCTTAGGACGTAGTGCATATTGGCCTGGTCAGCGCCTGCCCAGCGTGACTCTAAAACCGGCCTAAGTAACTTAAAACTTACTAACACCCTTGTTTTTTATTCCTATTTTGTTATTATTTGTTTTCGTGTTGCATCGTATATCTACTTTTAGCCACGTTTTTTGCGTTTTCTGTTAAATGTTGTGTTATATAATATGTGCCTATACCTATATTGTAATGGCTTTGTGTTTATTTTGAGTATTGTATCGTCAAATTAATTATTTTCTTCTTCTAAACACGTTTTTTTTATTTTCACTTTCTAAGACATCGCAATTAAATATATAGATGATGATCAACTGATTTATTTACACGAGACTCACACTCACTTTTACGAAGTAATCGAAGTAAATTACAAAGTAAATTATCGTATATACGTATAGATTCAGTGTTTTCCACAAATTTTGTTCTATAAGATTTATCACAAAGTCATGTTTTTGGAAATATTAGAGTTTATAAGCATTATAATTTAATTTGCAATTTATGCACTTTATAGATATCGCTGAGTTATAAAACACGTTCACCTTATTCTATACATGTTTTTAAGCCATTTTTGCAACTAAACTTTGTAAACTAGAGAGTCTGTTTATAAAAAATGCGCATCATCAGCCTATATCAGTCCACTGCTGGACATAGCCCCCCCTAATGAGCGCCATAGCGCCCTGTCTTCAGCTTGCCGCATCCAGCATCTGCCTGCAGTCCTTCGCAGATCGACATCCCACCTGGTTAGAGGGCGTCCTACACTACGTTTGCCGAGTCGCGGTCTCCACTCAAGAACACGTTTACCCCAGCGGTTGTCGGTTCTTCGCGAAATATGGCCAGCCCACTGCCACTTCAGCTTGCTAATTCTCTGAGCTATGTCGATAACTTTGGTTCTCTGTCGGATGTATTCGTTACGAATCCTATCCTTCAGAGAAACTCCGAGCATAGCTCTCTCCATAGCTCGCTGAGCGACTTTAAACTGGTGGACCAACCCTTTCGTGAGTGTCCATGTCTCGGCTCCGTAGGTCATAACAGGTAGGACACACTGATTGAAAATTTTCGTTTTCAAGCATTGCGGTATGGATGACGAGAAGACCCGGCGTAGTTTCCCAAACGCTGCCCAGCCCAGCTGGATCCTCCTCTTGGCCTCCTTCTCGAAATTGTTTTTACCTAACTGCAGAATCTGCCCGAGGTTCAGAAACGATTTCGAGAAGGTGACCATGTACGACGACCGGTATTGGATCAATGTGACCATTGATCATGACTTTGGTTTTATCCAAATTCATACCAAGACCGATGCGTCGCGAGGCTGATGCTAGGCTGGCCAGCATGTGGTTCAGCTCCTCTAGCGACTCCGCCATTAAGACTATGTCATCTGCGAATCGCAGGTGTGAGATGTAGTCGCCGTTTATGTTAATGCCCTTTTCTTTCCAGTCCAGCGTCTTAAACATGTCTTCCAACGCGCTTGTAAACAGTTTCGGGGATATAACATCCCCCTGTCTTACTCCTCTGCACCGTTGGATAGGTTTAGGTTTGGACACTCATGGTGGCGGCTTCGTACAGACATCTCAACACCTCGATATAACGATAGTCTACTTGGCATCGCTGTAAGGATTCCAGAACAGCCCAGGTTTCGACAGAGACACGGGGGCTGATTATACTCCTCGGTCTTCTGTATAATCTGCCTCACTGTGTGAATGTGGTCTATGGTGCCATATCCTCCGCGAAACCCGGCCTGTTCCGGCGGCTGGAACTCGTCGAGTCTTCTGGCGAGAGGATTCGTGATCACTCGTGAAAACAGCTTATAGACATGGCTCAGGAGCGAGATGGGTCTGTAATTTTTAAGAAGAGTCTTGTCACCCTTCTTATAAAAGAGCACCACCAAACTCCCGCTCCATGCCTTTGGAGTTCTCCCACTGTGAAGGACGGCGTTAAAGAGCCTTTGTAATTCCTGTATAACAGGGGCTCCTCCAGCTTTCAAGAGCTCTGATGTTATTCCGTCCTCACCGGGGGCTTTTCCATTTTTAAGCTGCCTCAGAGCTAGCACGATCTCGTCTTGACTGATGTCAGGCAGTTCGTCGGTGTAGTGGCGCGTCAGGGTGGCTCTGGAATCTTGGTCGTCTCGTTGCGAATAAGGGGCATGTGCAGCGTATAATCGGCCATAGAAATCCTCTATCTCGGCGGAGATCTCCGGCTTCGACAATACGGTCCTCCCGTCGTGCGTTGTAAGCTTCGTCAGGTGGCTCCTGCCAAGCTGCTGAGTGAATACTTTGGACCCTCGGTTTTGCTCTATTGCCTCTTCAATGAGGCGTGTGTTGGAGCTCCGAAGGTCACGCCGTACCATCTTCGCAATTTGCTTGTTCAGGTTTGACCTCTCTGACGAAGTCGCTTGGGTGGTTTCCCGTCTTTTTGTCAGCAACCGGAGAGTCTCAGCCGAGAGTTTGGATTTCTTGCCTGTCCGCTGCGTTTTGCAGAACTTGATGCCCTCGTCCCTAAGAGTTACGACCAGATTGTGGAGGGTCTCGTCAGCGTCGTCGGTGGGCTCCAAGGCAACAAATCTATTCCCGAGAAGCTGCTGGAACTTCTCGGTGCCCGCCATGATTTGGATTGGGTTTGGTCGGAGCGTGGACTTCATCAGACGGTTTCTCTCAAGCTTCAAGTTGATATTCAGAGACTCGGAGAAGTCGGTTATCAGATCCGGTATAAAACCTGTTGATCACTGAGACATCTCTGAATATATGCTTGCTATCCGTCATGATGAAGTCGATCTCATTTTTGGTCACAGTGTCGGGGCTTTGCCATGTCCACTTCCTTTGAGGCTGTTTCTTGAAGAAAGATTTCATCAAGAATAGTTCCTCTTTCTCAAGGAAGTTGACAAGCATTTGCCCCCTGTGATTCCTGACTCCATAACCATGCGGGCCTATTCGGGACTCGTTGCCACTCTGGGTTCCCACCTTGCCGTTAAAGTCCCCCATAACAACGTTGAAGTGAGCCTTCGTGGTGTTATGTAAGGCTTTGGATATGTCTTCGTACATATCCTCAACTTCATCATCCGAGTGTGCCGAGGTCGGTGCGTAAACCTGAATGACCTTCATGCTGTAACGCTTGGACAGCCGAAGGATCAGGTACGCTACCCTGGTCGACACATTAGAGATTTCTTCAACGTTGTTAGAGAGGGCCTTATTGACGAGGAAACCTACGCCACCCTGGGATGTTTTATCACCCTCGCGAAAGTAGAGAAGATGGCCCGAGTCTAGGGTTACGGTGTCCTCCCCCTCTCTACGGACTTCACATAACCCCAGAACATGCCATTTAATGTTCTCTAACTCCACTTCCAATTGCGCTAGATGATGGTCAAGCCTCAGAGTGCGTCCGTTGAACGTTGCCAGGGTCAGATGTTTGTGGCATCCTGAGGTAGCCCGGTGATTCTTAGCACCCCCTACCCCGCCGTTACCATGGCCGCTGCCACGATGGCCAGGAATAGCGAGGCGGCCGGGAACTGGGGGCCGTTTCCTGGGTTGTGCCATCATGGGGTAATGCCCATAATCCCCACGCTGGGCATGCGGGTTGGGGATCGCAGTGCGGTAGAGTTGTACTGCAGGAGGCGCTGCTGCCCACCCCCCGGTTTTGTGTCCCTTAGTCGCCTTTTACGACACCCACGGGAAGAGTTGGGTTGGTGCTATTCTCTAGGCCGACACCACACGACACGAATGCGCACGACAAAAAATGCGCATTTAAAAGAAAATCCGTTATATTTTTTATTTGGAGAAGTTTATTTTCTTTCGATGTCATCTATTCATTAAAAAAATATTAAAATGCTGTTTAATGCATTTTAATATTTTTTTTAAGTTATCAGATGAATACTTCCAACAGAAGGTTTTCAGTATAGCAGATAATTAGCGATCGACACCAAGCGAAACAGTGAAAATTGAAAAACTCTTTTCAATTGGCACGTTGTAACTATTTTAGTTAGAAAAGTACTGAGCGCACTGAGAAAAGTTCCGACGAAACTCCAGTAGATTCAAGTATTCAACTACAAGAATCTACTGGAGTTTTCTCGCAAGCAAGTAAACAAGTTTTTTGATTTAATTGTCAAGCATTTCTGAATAGACGAAAGCAAGCGTGCAGAGATTTTATAAAATCCTAATCAACATTTCTATGCAAAGTCAAACTACGTCTAATTGTTGTCGACAAGGTACTTTAAGTTTCCTGTTTCGGATCATTTACTATCTTATACATTTTAGACTTTCTGATATACGTAGTTGCATACCTTCAAGTGTGTGTAGATTTTATAGTCTATAGAGCAGGTATTTGTGAGAAGCTTTTCTAAACCACTATACTACTTTGCTTAACAAGATCCTTAGTAGTCAGACAAGATGTTGTGAAAACTGACACTTAGCACTTTGAGGGATGTTCTTGATGAAGATTACAATTTCCGTAGTTTCCGTAGTCTACCTAGTTTCGTAGTAAAAGCCGTATTATGCAGTTAGACCGCAATATCCGCATATTGTCATCCAAGGCTTGATTTAAATTTGCTTGTTTAAGCATGTTTTTCATAAAGGTAGAATAAAAAAGAGACGGCAAAAATGTATGCTAATTCATGGTTTTTATTGTGCACTAAATACCTATTATTATAAAAGTACTTAAAAAAAATCTTAAATACATAGTATACAGTGAACCATTACTGATTTATTATTTGCTTATGTACTTATGAAAGGAATTGGCGTTCCTATTATATTCTACCTCTACGTAAAGCATGCTTAAAAGCATGAAAATAAAGCAAGTGTAAATCATGCTTAACTTCTATTAATTTTATAAATGTAAAATTTTTTTCCGGACGTAACAACTGACCAAGGCGGTCAATCGGTCAATCAACAAAAGGCCTCCCTATATTTTCTCTCCTTATTGCCTATGTTATAAGGAAGACATTAATAAGCTCCTCTGCGAGCTAAGCCAAAACGTTTACCCAAGAGAGTGCTAGCACCAAGCGCAATTTGTCTTGTATGCTTGCTTAGAAATATTTTTAATGGAATGAGATATTTAGTAAGAATATCAGGTCTTTTGCGTATCCTGAAATTTAGCGATGGGAGTCGGTATCTTAGGTTTCAATACTGGATACTGCGTTCAATTAATTCTGAGTTCTGAAACATAAAGTACATCATTGATGGGTCAAGACACTTGAATGGTGAATATCAATACCCAAAGTGATAGTTCACTTGCCATTAAAATTGTAACAAATCATGAGACCAAGATTATGCGAATCGGTTTAATTTTCAGGCGTGGGTATTTATGGATAATTTATACTGTCTGTCACCCATGAGACAGGATGCGTATCTACTCAAATAAACAGAGTGTCCCTAAAAAACTGTGTCAAGCGGGAGTCCAGAGATAGAGCACCTCTAGGGGTACTCGAATCACCCCCATGTATGTTCCGCGATTTTTGTAATTTTCGAGTTATATTTTTTGAGACACCCTGTGTATGGGACAATAAAGGAAAGTGAAATGGAAAGAAGTAGGACTTCCCTAAAGTAGGAAGAACATTGACAAAAGGAAGAAGTTACCCTAAACACCGTTACTTATTTTCCAGACCAGAGCCACCCCGATCACAAACTTCTCCTTGAGGCCCAAAAGGAGATCCATGGTCTACTGGAACTAATCAACTGCACAGAACGGGAAAGTCTCGAGTTAGAACAACAGCAGCAGTCGCTGAGGGAACTGGAGCAAATGATTGAGGGGCTATCGAATCTAGTGGTGCCAGAGAGGCAGTTCTTGAGACACGAGACGGTGACGATGCAATCGGCACAAGGAGCTATAAAAGATCGTGCACTGTTCCTCTTCACTGATCTGCTGCTGATCACTAGTGTGAAAAGGCGGACTGGCACGATAAAGAAGCCGATTCCGTAAGTAAATTGTGTGATAATATCAACCTGTGGTACAGCGGTTAGCGCATCTGCGTACTATGCGAGAGGACAAAAAAAACAGCAGGTCTTGGATATTATACAGCCTGATTTTTTCACCGGTACAATAAATTTTACCATATCATTGGTATCGATAATAGATTACATTTATCGAATAAAATTACCATATTTTTTTTTCATTTTCATTCATTTATCATTCATCCAATTTGTAACTCATGGACACCCATTACAAGGTGTCATCGCGGTGCGAGGCAGAGGGCGGCGGGGTGGGGTCAGTGAGCGGGCGGCGGGCTGGCCGGCGCACGATTTGGCCAGTCATTCATTCAGTCCGCGCGCATTGACCTTGGTGAGTGCACGTGCGCCGTTTCCGCACTTCCTGCAGTCGAAAATTACGCGCGCACGATGTTTACAAACCGCGAGTATTACGAAATGGTTCGTAGTTACTTTCTCAGTGGGGAAAATACAGTGCAGCTCGGCGGGTATACGCTGAAGAAAGTTAGACTACGGACAGTTCACTGCACCAGCGCACGCTCAAGGCCGAGGAGGGAGACCTCCCTTGGCCGTGGAGATCGAGGAACAGATATTCGCGTTCTTCGAGGAAGACCCCAGAAGGAGCACCAACGACGCGGTACGTACGGTGCACTTCGGCGTTAGCCAGTACGTGGTGTGGAAATTCATACCACTACCAACCAGTGCAAGCATTCCACGCCGGTGACGGTCCTAAGCCCGTGCAAGTATGAAGGAAGAATTGAAATCAAGTAAAATTTTTTTTGCTACGTCATACATAAGTCATACCTACTGGCTGCGCCGCCGCCGCCGCTTCTTTTCCTTCCCGCAAGCCGCGCGCAGTTGCCAGTTCGTGCGTTTAGTTGTGCTCATGCGTAATGAGTCCATATTTCTTTAAAATTTGCGGATAAGTTCAGACATTGGTATTTTTGTTTTTTTGTACCAACGGGGTAGTAACAAAAAATGTTGGTATTTGTATTTTGGACTTAGTATTACGTATGTTGATTTATTGTACCGGTGAAAATATCACCCTGTATACTTAGTGCTTGTCGAATGTAAATTTGACGTAAATTATGTACACAAATAACTCCGAAAGTTACTATCAAAATAGAGAAGCATTTAGCATAAATAGAGAAGCAATCTTGCTCCATAAAATACGAATGCTATTAATGAATATAGATCATCATTTATCCCCAGGTCTTGGATGTTTACAATGTTTGGGATGTTGCTGTTGCTGATTTCCAGGACACCCCTGGTGGATTTTTTTTCTGCCAATAGTCTAATTTAGTCTTGTAGTGTTCTGAAAAACACCTCTAGAAAAATGAGTAAGTCTAAAAAACTCTGAAACATTCTGAAAAAGTATGAAAAGATCTATGTTAACTCCGATAAAGTCTAACTCTTACTTTAACTAAATTATCATGTCTTTCTGAAAATTCTGAAAAAGTCTTCTAGAAGAGTCTAAAAACTTTTAAAAATACAGTCTCCAAACTGCTTCGTAAGATTAACATAGATCTTTTTCAGAATGTTTCAGAATTTTTTAGACTGACTCATTCTTCTAGAGTTGTTTTTCAAAACACTGCAAGACTAAATTAGACTATTGGCAGAAAAAAATCCACCAGGGACAGGTTATCCTAGTGTGGGGTCAGAAGCAATGTATGTGCCTGCATGTAAATGTTTATGTTTATATTGTTGCATGTGCCAATGACTTTTAGTTACGTACATTTGTTTGTACAGCAACACCATTCGCTGATAAATTGTGCCCGGATAACGGCGACAGGCTTGCCACTTGTCACGTTTGGGACCTAATAAACTCGGCAAAACGTGGGTCCAGTTCTAGAGACTGGTGCCTCTGCCTACCCCTTCGGGGATAACGGGCGTGAGTTTATTATTATTTATTTATTATTATATTATTTCAGCAGTACATACCAGACAAGTATAGCGAGCCAAATGGAGGGGAACAAATACAAACTTCTAATGAGGATATCTTTGGCTGATCTCGAAATTGTTAAAGGTGAGATAGAAATCAATAAACTCATACACCGTCAAGTTTAGGCTCGTTTGAACTTTTGTGAGCTTGAAAATTTGTTGAGTGGGAAAATGAAATAGAAAAAATGTATTTTCAATAAGGCGCTGCTACATAAATTTATACTTACACTTATGTCTTGCCTTTGCCTGGTTACTATAGTACAGTGTATCCTAGTTTAGGACCGGGACAAGTGATTATGTATTATAATGTATGTTTGTAATAAAACGTACAAGAACTACTAAATATCGGTTTCTAGTACACTAACGATCTGACAATTTATCTTGTCTATTTTTTATCCACTTTGGCCAAATGACAGCTCTTAACATAAAATGTTTGTGCACGAGTAACAGGGGGGCGAGAAAAGAATATTTACCTACTCACATTTTGACTCTCAAAGACGTGAACGAAATTGATGATGAAAACCTACTTGAAATAAGTTTTTCAAATTCCAGTATCCTTCTGTCGCAAATTAAGCAAAAATATTATTTATTTACTTTATTTCGGTTAAACTTACTTGACTCCTCCAACAAAAAGTCAAGTCGTCAAGAATCAAAGTCATCCGTAATAAAGTTAATAATGTTTAGTGCTTACGAAAGTTTTAGAAAAAAAATTATAATTTTTTAAAAAGTATTATTATGTAGCCTAATACGTCTTACTGCAGGGTTCAGTCCTTCTCTCGGAGCGACAGTAAGGGCTTAATTTCCACGCGTGCCCACCGCGCATTTTCAAATTAAGCGCAGAGGCATGAGAAAAAGTTACTATAGTCTGTAAAACATAGCTTGAGCTCCGCGACAGCTGTCATCGAAATTGCGTCCATGCAGTTTTGATTTTTTTCACAGAATATTTGTACTGCGAAAACAACGTACTTACTGCACACTATTCGATGTAGCAATATCGTAACCTAGCCCTGTCAGTGTGACGGCTGTCGTGGAGCTCAAGCTATGTTTTACAGACTGTAGGTATTTCACATCAAATCCATATCGCAAGTGACTTTCTTTCCACAGCTAAGGATGAAAACCTCAGACGGATAATGCACGAGGTGGAAACTCTCACGGAAGACGTCAACACAATGAGTCAGATATCAGAGCACGTGGCGGCTTTGCACACACAACACACAGGGCTGGAAGAGATAGTACGAGAAATGCTTCATAGCCTGAACAAGCAGTTGTCCGAACGTCAGAACAGCGACACGCAGCTTTGCTACATGGAGATAAGTTTGAATACCACGTAAGTAGAAATGTGAAGCAAAAAGACTGCAACTTCAAATTCAAATTCAAATATATTTATTGCCGACTAAACTAAAACTAAAAACTTAGTCACCTTTTGCAGGTGTTGCAATTTCGTAATCTAGGGTTAAACTAATTTATACTACATTTGGCAGGTACTCCTTTAATGAGTAAAAGCATTTTTCTGTTAGGAATTCTTGCAGTTTTCTTTTAAAAGTGCGGTGGGAGTTTGTTATAAATTTTTACACACATATAATACGGACTACAATTTAACATTTTAATTCTTGAGGATGGTAACACTAGTCTATTTTTATGTCTGGTATTGATGCCATGAATATTAGTGTAGTTCCGAAATAGGTTAGGATTTTTAAAAACAAATATACATATGTCCTGGATGTAAATATACATATGTCCATTAGTCCAGACCAAAATTAAATTGTGGCTGTTGAATCGCGCAGTTGCTGCCAATGCTAATAAACAATACTAAAAACTAATACTAAAAGCGCACTGTTGCCGATCGACCAATCAATTTTTGTTATGTTTTTACTTTTATTATACCTTTTTCACGATCATGAGGGTCTGGGTTCGAACCACGCATGTACCAATGACTTTTAGTTACGTACATTTGTTTGTACAGCAACACCATTCGCTGATAAATTGTGCCCGGATAACGGCGACAGGCTTGCCACTTGTCACGTTTGGGACCTAATAAACTCGGCAAAACGTGGGTCCAGTTCTAGAGACTGGTGCCTCTGCCTACCCCTTCGGGGATAACGGGCGTGAGTTTATTTAATTTTAATTTTAATTTATACCTTTTTCTTCATAATGTCTAATTTTAAAATGGAATTGTGACTATGTCAACGCCAGATGGAGAATAAATATTAATCATAGATTCCTAGAAGTAACTTTCGCGTTTTCTACTATTGTAACGTGCATGCCTTTCATATTATGGTTTATAATCATCCTTTTTTATGTTTTTACTTCTATAATATTTTTCTACATTATGACATTTTTTTTTTAAATGGAATGGTGACCGTGTCAATGCTAGACGGAGAAAAAGATGAATTAAAGATTTCTAAAGTTACTCTCGCGTTTGATCAATTATCATTTCTGGTAGATGGATATTCGTACCAAACTTTTTTTTTTATTTGCAGACGTCTTGGTAACTTTGTATTAGTTTTAAGATGATTTTAGAAAAGATGGTCAGAGTGGAGTTTTTTTTTGCTTCCTTTTTCTCCACTATATTCAGCCCAAGGCAGCGGCTAACATTATCATTTTATGTACATTGACATTCAACAAGCAGAATGTAAATTCTTTACGCTGAAATATATTTCTGATTTCTCACGTGCATGCGTTTCGTAATAATATTGATAAATATTTTTGATGTGACTAAGTTCTGAATTTTTTTTGTCTAATTTCAGAAACGGCCCAGAAAATGTGACAATAATCTTCCCAAAGACGGACAAAAGGACTAGTTGGGAAGAACTCATCACTGAAACAAAACAGAAATTATGTGAGTTTTACCTTCATTATATCTTCTTGGTCTTGGATGTTTACATGTTTGTGGCGTCGCTGTTTCTGGTTCCCACGAGACAGGGTATCCTAGTGTGGGGCCAGAAGCAATGTATGTGCCTGTGTGTAATTGTTATGTTATGTTATATTAAATTGTTTTACGGATACACTTGCTAGAATTTGATCGGAAGAGTCCGACCAGGTTTCGCTCTGATTTGCTCGTCTCTGACAACGACCGACCGACGATTCGAGCTCCGTTTCTGTTCACCATGATTGAGATCTTCGAATCAGAGAGAAACCTAGTCGAACTCTTTCGACAAAATTCAAGTTTCAAGATTTCAAAAATTCAAAATTCAAGACGACCTCTGTGGCGCAGCGGTTAGCGCATCTGAGTACCATGTGAGAGGTCCCGGGCTTGAATCCCGGCCGTAGACAAAAAAAATAAACCCAGGTCTTGGATGATTACATGTTTGTGACGTCGCTGTTTCTGTTTCCCACGACACAGGGTATCCTAGTGTGGGGCCAGAAGCAGTGTATGTGCCTGTATGTGAATGTTATGTTATGTTAAGTAAGTGTATCCTTAAAACAATTTATAATGTGTAATGCTTACGAAAGTTAAATCATCTAATTAAATCATCATACCATTTTTGACACTATGCATATTCTTTCCGTATTGTTTAATACTTACACTAACAGTTTGGCAATGTAAAAGTTACGACTGTCAGTCGACCAAAACGCATACAGAATTTTAGTGGACTCGTACTTAAAATGTGCAAACATCTACACATCGACGACCCTCTTAGGATGTACGGTTTTGTCTGAAGTAACTATTGTAGAATACAATTCGAATTTAAATAAAAAAGTTATTTTTTATAAAATTAAGCTGTTATTTTCAGAATTATAGGTATCTGTAATTCGCTGACGCTAACGAAAGCTAACGAAAAATTTCCACTTTTATACCTTTCAATGGTAGAGCTATACCTACCACATTTATTTGGGGCTGAGACGAAACGTACACAACTTTTCAGTAGTTACTCTTTAGACTATGTATTTTCATTGTCAAAAAATGTTCTTTTGGTTTTTACACTAAGAATTAAGTAAATTCGATTAATCTAATCTAACTTACTTAATTCTTAATAAAATGTTATTTCGGTTTTTACACTAAGAAATAATAAATAAGATTAATCTAATCTAATTTAATTTACTTAAATTCTTAGTGTAAAAACCGAAATAATTTTTTTTGACAATTAAAGTAGTGTAAAGAGTACTGAAAAGTTGTTAACATTTTGTCTCAGCCCCAAATAAATTATGGTTTAAGTATTTTACACCACCACTTTTCCAGGCTTATACGGTCAAGAGCGACCAGCGCCAGAATTCCTCTCACCAGTCCCGATCAGGAAGACGCGAGCTGGTCTGCAGTTCACCTGCGCTGCCCCCACTCTGCCGCCTAAAGGCCAATCGCCTGATGTTTGGGTAAGCATAGAATATTAAATTTGACAGTGTGAAAAAAAACACAGTATTATTTATACGTATTCGTATAAATGATGTGTCTTAAAACCGCTTTAAGGCATTTTAAATAAAAAGAAACAATTATGATTTGTAAAAAAACACAAGATAAAATTTTATAATTTGTATCTGCCGCTGCCGCCATTGTATCGAAAACGGCCTGGATTGGCCGATTCTATGATGACGTCACATGTCAGTAAAATGGCGTCTGTCATTCGTTCTTTCTTGCGTTCATTGGTTGGTTTACCGGGAAGTGACGTCATAATTACTGTGCGACGCCATATTGCCTAAGATAGCGTTTTGGCGGCTTATTTGAAAGTTAAATTTTCGTTTGCCGTTTTTAGAAGAAATACACGAAAAAAATTAAAATGACCACTTCCTTAGGACTCTATCTAGAACACCAACAAACAATATGAGATAGCTTTCAGATATCTGTCAAATAGCCTATTCAGCAATCGTATCATCTAATCTCATTAAACGAGCAATTCTTGTATATATATTTATATATAATCAGAATCTCGGAAACGGCTCCTACGATTTTCACGAAATTTTTGTAGGCAGATGCTTTCGGGGGCATTTAATTGATCTAACTAGGTTAAATTTTTAGAAAACGTTGTTTTATCCGTGTTTTAAGGCAATTGAAATTTGGGATAGTTTTGACGGGAAAACGGGCGACCGTTTCGGGCCGATTTGAAGAGACTCTGTTCGAGTCATGATGTTTTTTTTTCAAAGTTCTTTTTTTGTTGAAAATTTATTATTTTTATTTTATATTACAAAAAAGTACCGAGCAAAGCTCGGTCACCCAGGTATTATCGTATTAGACGACCTCTGTGGCGCAACGGTTAGCGCATCTGCCTACCTTGCGAGAGGTCCCGGATTCGAACCCCGGCTGGGGACAAAACAACCCAGTTCTTGGATGTTTACATGTTTGTGACGTCGCTGTTTCTGGTTCCCATGACAAAGGGTAACCTAGTGTGGGGCCAGAAGCAATATGTATATAAGTTTATTCTGTATGTAAAAGTTTATGTTTATGTGTTTAAATTAACTCTATAAATGAACTCTATAGATATGCTGAATGTTTAAGATGATAGGCGAGAGTAAACATATGTTGCATTGAGTAAACATTGCTTTATACATAAGCTCACGCGTGTATCCCAGATGGGTATACTTCCTTCTGAGTATTGCTGCGATATGCTAGATAAAGGCCGTTTCCTTCATGTGCTATCTCACGGTTTTTCTCTGCTCGTAACGAAAGCATACATACATACATAAGCTCACGCCTGTATCCCAGATGGGTATGCTGAGACAAGTGACTGCCACCTGCCACGATCCTGAAAAATCATTTTCGCTTCATCGACATTCATTAGTCGTTGCATGCAAGCACGCCGATTTTGGGTGCTCTTTATCTTGCCCTTTGCTAATACATCGCCTATTTGGTTGAAGTATGTCCGCCTGGGGCGTCCCTTACCGGCCCTTCCACTCACATTCACCCGATATATTTGTTTCGTCAGTCTTTCTTCCTTCATCCTCTCCACATGTCCAAACCAACGCAACATTCCTTCACTCTACTGCTTATTACGAAAACTCCATAATTTATCGTTACGATAATGGTGATTTGTCAGGATCGTGGCAGGTTGCAGTCCCTGGTCTCTGCCTACCCCTCTGGGATACAGGCGTGAGCTTAAGTATGTATGTATGCTTTCGTTACGAGCAGAGAAAAATCGTGAGATGGCACATGAAGGAAACGGCTTTTATCTAGCATTTCACAGCAGCAGTACTCAGAAGTAAGCGATGATGATCCCTGATCATTGATCATTAAGATCGTTCGAAGATCATTCTTCGAATGCCATCTTGCGGATGTCCTCTGCTTGTACCGATAAATTATGGAGATCTTGTAAATTTCAGTAGTCATGATGATAATGTCGATTCTAGGTATTATTAAAAAACGGCAATGATTGTTAGTTGTAATATATAAAAAAAGAAAGAGTGAGAATGTCCTCGTGAGGCCCAATGTCCTCAGGTGATCACAAAATCAATTGTTCTGTTCAAGGTCGGGCCTCACGAGGATATTATGACAGTTGCAGTATTTTTAGAAGATATTTCATTTAACGGTGGCTCCTACAACACATGCTGAGTCGGGAACCATTGCAGGAGCTCAATACTTTAAACAAAGCATATTAAGTGTCGTCATTCACTAGAATAAAACTAATAGTAAAGTTTTACTTCCGGTTTCACGTATTTTTGGACAAACTGTTCGATGTAAATTTTTGCTAGTTTGCGCTGTTTTGAATATTATTATTTGTTTTTTTTTTTTTTTTTTCTCTGTTTGTTTGTTCTTTTTTTTAAATTTTAAGTATGAGAAAGTTTTTGTTTTTTGTAAATTTTATGTATTTGTTGTTTTGTTATGTTTTGAGTATTGTGCCGTTAAATAAATTATTTCTCTCTCTCTCTCTCTCTCTAACATTTAACATAACATTCACATACAGGTACATACATTGCTTCTGGCCCCACACTAGGATACCCTGTGTCGTCGGACCCAGAAACAGCAACGTCACAAACATGTAAACATCCAAGACCTAGGTTTCTTTTTTTTTGTCCCCAGCCAGGATTCGAACCCGGGACCTCTCGCATGGTAGGCAGAAGCGCTAACCGGTGCGCCACAGAATCGTCAATTTGCAATAAATACCATTTTAAGTTAGGTACCTATTATTAAGGTGTCGCCTGGACATGAATTTCTCCAACAAATTTGAATTTTAATTTAAGGCGACGCTCATTTGTAGTTCAACCAGAACCCCTATTTTATGCAAAAATTTGCACTGAGTAACTATTAATAAAATAACAAGGAAATAACACTTAACGTCGCTTCTAGGTATGCAACAGCGACGGCTACGTGGGCCAAGTCTGTGTGCTAACCTTGACTCCGAAGCCTCAAGTGACGTCATGCAATGGGGTCTGCAACGCACGGATACTGTGCGTGGCGTGCGTACCGCCTGCGCCGGCGCTGACGAGGCAACAGACTTTGGATATTCCGTGAGTTTTACTTGCAGGACCCATATTCCGTTAATATATTGTAGTACATGACAACTGGATCATCATCATCATCAACCCATCATGTCCCCACCGAGGGGCACGGGTCTCTTCCGTGAGGAAGGTATAGGCCATACTCCACCACGGGGGCCAAGTCCGGATTGGTGGAGGCTTGTAAGACTAGTGGCTGGTCTTAGTGTCAGAAGTTTTCAAGCCGCCCTAAGGCCTCTGACTTGGCTTAACGACTGCCATCAATCGACGGCAGCCGGCACCAACTGCTTAACGTGCCTTGCGAAGCACGGAATCGCTCGGAAAAATACCACTAGCGTTAGTCATAGACGGTGACCCATCCATGGACTGAACGCGCCGTATGTTGCTTAACTTAGTGATCGTTTAAGATCACTCAGGCAACCTAGGCTACGATGACAACTGGATGAACATGGCGATTTAGTTTCATTGCCGCTTCAAGTCTACGCGCGCGCACATATCAAACGATCAAATCATCAATGGTTTAAAGAACCACGTCACGTGACCCGCGACCGTGTATCTGTCATTGTACTATAATGCACTAACAGAATCGAGGGCCTGGACTGGTGCATGCACGGTTTGCGAGTGGTATTGCTACAAGAACTTCACAAATGAAAGTAATAGACTAAAAAAACGCCCAAGTGCGAGTTGGACTCGCGTACGAAGGACTCCGTAAAAACAGCAAATAAATCACGTTTGTTGTATAGGACTTATATAGCCCATACAACTTAAATAGTTGTTTTATTTTAATTTATTTTTAAAGTGAATATTTTAACTAACTATTCTGTAAATACTTCGACCAAATAGGGGATGTATTAGCAAAGGGCAAGATAAAAAGTACCCGAAACCGGCGTGCGTGCATGCAACGACTAATGAATGTCGATGAAGCGAAAGTGGTTTGTCAGGATCGTGGCAGGTGGCAGTCCCTGGTCTCTGCCTACCCCTCTGGGATACAGGCGTGAGCTTATGTATGTATGTAAATATTCTGTAAATATTTCAAGCCTCTATCTGTTGCTGTTATCAATATCGAGCAAAAACGAGCAAAAAAATTACGTTTCTTGTATGGGAGCCCCTTAAATATTTATTTTATTCTATTTTTTTTTGTATTGTTGTTGTAGCGGCAACAAGAGCACATCATCTGTAAAAATTTCAACTGTCTAACCATCACGGTTCATCAAGCACAGCCTGGTGACAGACGGACGGACGGACAACGGAGTCTCTGTAATAGAGTTCATTTACCCGTTGGGTGCGGGACCCTAAAAAGGCACAAAAATCTCTCAGTCTGCTGTAATTCTGCTTTTGAGAAAGTAGGACCTCTTTGATATACATACGTTGTATACTGGGTACACTTTTGTTTTCTCTTAAATATAGGAAGTCTTGAGGAAGGCAAACCAAATATTTGGCTGCTTAGTTTCAGCTGCAATCGATGATAATTTGTTTCGAATCAATCAGCTTTTAAGGCCTTAGCTGATTGTTCTTAAATCAGGATTCACCCACTAATTTATGATTTACTCCATCATTTTAGCAGTACGAGCTCAGTTAGCAGCAGTGGATCAGCCAAGCCTGGAATCAGCGTGTCGGATCCTGATGATAGCTGCAAAAATATTCGACTAGACAGGTAAACATTCTAACATACATACACACGAAAGCTCACGCCTGTATCCCAGAGGGGTTGGCAGAGACCAGGGACTCCCACCTGCCACGATCCTGACAAATCACTTTCGCCTCATCGACATTCTAACATTCCTTTCTATGTGCCAGTGCATCCCAAATATGTGACTGGCTTATTTTTTTCAGTATTTTCTTTAGTTTTCCACATTTAAAAATCAGCTACAATCGGGTGCAATTTAGTAAATTATAGTTTTTAATATTTTATTGGTGTGTGCCATGTCAACGTTATAAAAGTTTTTTTTTACTCTTTCAATCTATACTATGTTTGTATAATCCATTTATCTATACTTGGCATTTTTTTGGACTTTAAACGACACTGAATTAAAAACCTTCAGCGTTAGAAAACTTGATATCGTTAGCAAATTTAGTACTAGCTAGCACTAAATCTGTAGGTAAACTATTTTGAGTTTTCTACCGCTAAAGGGTTTTGATTTAGTCTCGTTTAAAGTCTGAAAAAAATGCCAAGTATAGATAAATGGATTAAGAGTGTGTTTGTCCTATAGTACTCAACTGCTCTCAAAAATTCTTTTACCAGTTTTTAGATTGGACCTCCAGGGTAGAACATAGGCTACAGATTAAACCATTGATGCGAACGAGATCACGTGCACTGAGTGTTCAATATAAATGTTTTGTTGACTTACGTAGAAAAAATCCAAATCATTAAATTTTTTGCCATTCAGTTTTTTTATTTTAATAATAAAATATCTCGTCTCCTTCCAGCTCTTCATCAAGCGACGATGATGACGATGGATCGTCAACGAGCGAGAACCAAGATCAATCCGATACGCGGAGTCAAGAGTCTGCCAGCCTCCGTCTGCAAAACAACCTAGCTTCCAGTAATCACAGGTAACTTTTAAGATTGCTTCACTTAATTAAGAAACAGTGAAATAGGGTCAAATTATTACCTACTCTATCTTCGTACCTCTATATAGTTTCTATTCAATTCTGCTCTAAAAAACTCTTCCACATCGCCCCTAAATCTAGGGTAGATCACAATAATTAAAATCAAATAATGTATGGTAATTAACAATAATTATTGTTAACAACATAATTAAAAGGTACGACAATACCATAGATATCTTTACTTCAGATGTCTGTGGACAATACCAATACCTCGACCTCTGTGGCGTCGGGGTTAGCGCATCTGATTACCATGCGCGAGGTCCCGGGTTCGATCCCCGGCTGGAGAGAAAAAAAACTCCAGGTCTTGGATGTTTACATGTTTGTGACGTCGCTTTTTCTGGTTTCCACGACACAGGGTATCCTAGTGTGGGTCCAGAAGCAATGTATGTACCTGTATGTAAATGTTTATGTTTATTCAATACCTGAGTATTACTTATTTTCCGGTTAAAATCAAAATCGACGACCTCTGTGGCCCAGCGGTTAGTGCATCTGACTACCATGCGAGAGGTCCCGGGTTCGATCCCCGGCTGGGGAGAAAAAAAATCTCCAGGTCTTTGATGTTTACATGTTTGTGACGTCGCTGTTTCTGGTTTCCACGACACAGGGTATGCTAGTGTGGGGCCAGAAGCAATGTATGTACCTGTGTGTAAATGTTTATGTTTATTCAATACCTGAGTGTTACTTACTTTTAGTTCAAATGAATCAGTAAATGAAAATATAAGGGCTGGTTTTTGAATTGAGAATTTCACTAAGTAAATATTTCAGTAACGTTCTGTCACGCTCTTTTCTGAGAAATTTGACGAGACAGCACTACTGTTAAGTAGTTTCTTAGCGAAATTCTCAATTCAGAAACTGACCCTAAATCTCTAAAGAACAACTATGACTTAGAATCTAAGCAACGTACGACCATACGACCGCTGTGGCGTAGTGGTTAGCGCATCCTGCGTACCATGCGAGAGGTCCCGGGTTCGAATCCCTTCTGGGCACAAAAAAAAAGAAACGCAGGTCGTGGATGTTTCCATGTTTGTGACGTCGCTGTTTCTGGTTCCCACGACACAGGGTATCCTAGTGCGGGGCCAGAAGCAATGTATGTGCTTGTATGTAAATGTTATGTTATGTTATGTTAATAACGCTTGAAATTAAACTTGGTCTATTTCAGGAACACAAGCACTCTAACTCCGAACCACAGTAAGAGTCTAAGTACTCCGTATACGGGCCAAAATATCACAGTGCATCCGGTTATGAAGTCTAGCTCCAATCCTGCAGTGGATAAGCAGGCCATGGGAATAAATTCTGGTAAGAATGTCTAATTTAATATTGAAGAACGCATAGACTCTGAATAAGATATCGATGTCACCTCCGACGTGTTTTAATAAATTTGTTAAGTACACTTTGTGCAAAAAGATTATTATAAAATCAACGATTGTTTAGAAGACCAAATGTCTGTTGTTAAACAGTAGATTCATATTAAATGTATTCAGAGGCGAATTGTGTCTAGTGTTTAACGCATCCATGAGTAATAATTTTTAAGTTTTAATTTTTCAAACCACATTGCATCTTATTACAATTGGGCCCAGAGATCCCCGTCTCCTTTGTTAATTAAGCTAAAGCTATTTTTAAAAGAATAAAATGTGGAGTTTTTTTGTTGGCTTCTTCTCCGCATAATCAATAAATTTTGAAAGTAACAACTTTCGGGTTCATAAACATTTTGTTTTCATCATGAATAAATTATTTGAATTTGTTGAAAATATAGTTATAAGCATTCTAGAATAATCCAAATGTGCCGGGAATTTCTCCCAGTTCCAGAAAAAGAAAGAAAGAAAAAGACTCTTATAGAATTATCACAGAAACACAATGTAGACACAATAACGTAATAGACAAAATACACAAAAGGCAATCAAACAGGGAAAACAAAATAAACTTTTGTTTTTTAAAAGGTGCTTTTAAATGTGCTATCCATGTTTTCTCTCCTAACTAACCAACAACTGAATTTAAGAGTATGGGCATTAAAATATTTAGATGATAAAGAGGTCTGAAATTAAATAAACTTCTCCGATTCGTGGAAGTTGTCCATTTTTCTCCAATATTACCTTAATTTTGAAATTCACACCTTACCATTGTGCTACATTGAGCTATAATTTATGTGCTACTATGAATAAGAACATTTTGATTTCGATTGGGCTTTATCCATCCTCACAGTCGTCGATTTTTAAATCCGTTCGCAGCAAAACGTTACGTGTAAAAATATTACATAGGTTTACTTGCTAAGCGTGATTTCGTAGATTGTTCCGTTCTATTTTCCTTCAATCAACATCGGGCTGCAATTTTATTACAGTCTGTAAAACATAGCTTGAACTCCACGACAGCCATCACACTGACAGGGCTAGGTTACGATATTGCTTAGACATCGAATAGTGTGCAGTAAGTACGGAGTTTTCACAGTACAAATATCCTGTAAAAAAAATCAAAACTTCATGGACGCAATTTCGATGACAGCTGTCGCGGAGCTCAAGCTATGTTTTACAGACTATAGTAGAGCTACTAACAATTTTTTTGTGTACTTTGCTTTCATTCTGCGTACGTGGGATTTTTATATAATCTACTTACTATTTGCAATATCCTTTCTGTGCTATCATTTTCACTTTTATACGTTCCATAGCTTTATTTGGTGTGATGTTTCAACATGTTTTTCTTTCTCTCCTCCATAACCACAACTGTTTAGTGACTGCTGGACGAACTCATTTGGGTAAAGTTACTCAATAAATTATCCATAGCTATAGAGGCGTTATCACGGACGAATTGTTTGATTACTTTTTAGATCTTATTTGTCAGGCTTGTTATAAATTGTCTGCGACTGCTTTACCACGGCATTAGAAGCCCCAAAAAGTTCCTAAACCTAGCACGGTTTATCGCTCGTTTGTGAATATAATTACCGCTTTCATCAGCATCATCATTCAGCCACAAGAAGTCCACTGCTGGACATAGGCCTCCTCCATGGATTTCCAAAAAGACCGGTTGGAAGCGGCTTGCATCCAGCGTCTTCCCGCCACCGCTTTAATATGGCAAACAATTTCACATTCACTCATAATTTTCAGTCACGGTTTTATGGTATTGTAAACACTGCATGGTTCATCTAGTAAAACACCTAAAGATTTTTGGCACTGAAACACAAGCTTTTTTAAACTACATACCTAGTAATTGCTACAAAATAAAGAGCAACACTCAAAAAATATCACCGATACTGTCTGACATATTCGCCTTCCAACCAATAACCACCTTTTCCAGGGGCATTATCCACGCCATCGAGTCGCCAATCTTCAGAAGACAATGCCACCACCGCCAACCAACCGACGATGTGGCTGGGAACTGAGGACGGTTGCATTCATGTTTACAACTGCCTGGACAATATCCGGATAAAAAAGAATAAAGTCAAGTTGCAGCACAACTCGGGCGTGCATTCCATTGTGTAAGTATTTGTTATATCTGAGCAATTAGCATTGAGCAATCAGAAATTTAACAAACGTCAAGAAGTAAATTCATCTTTTTAACTCTTTAAAAGAAAGATTCCTTCCTTTCTCTAATGTTACATAATTTATGAAGTATCTTATTATAGTGTGTAGTATATGTATTAGAAGTTTACGAATTTGTAAGTAGATAATTTATCTTTTTATTTTTATTAAGACTTCTCTAGTACTACCCTTTACTCTTTCCACATCACCCATGGTTAGCTGGAAGAAAATACTTTATAGTATTAACCTCCTCAGTCCCGTACTATCTCATTATTGACACTATGTCACAATAGTCACTGACGTCGGATACAATCAATATCATCATCACCATAGATAGTCCCATTTGGTGCGATACTGGTAAGAGCTCTTCGCCATTTCCGTACTGTAGCCAGATTTTAGAAAATATTTCCTCTTTAATGATTTTGTGCGAAGTTGTTTATTTGTAAACGTGATCTTGGTTCCAGCATTTGTGGTCACTGTTGTTTGTTTCCTAGTTATAAGAAGAGGATGAACGTATTACTGACTTAGACTTATGTTTATTTTCAGATTTGTTGAAGGCAAAGTGTTTGTTGCTCTCGGAAATGGTGACCTAGTGGTTTATTGCAGAGATATTGGTGAGTAGAAGTACTGAATACCCCATTTTATTTAATATTGATTAGATCTGGCCTCTCGTGTTCGACTCCGAGCAATTTTCTGATAAATATCTCATTTTCAACACTACCCTTTCTTACTCCAAAACGAAATTTAGTTAGACCAACAATAAAACATGATGCATGCTGCAAAATACCATCAAACATCAAATCTCAGAACATAACAGAAATCAGAAATTTATTTCAACGTAAAGAATTTACATTCTGCTTGTCGATTTACATACAATTATAATGTTAGCCGCTGCCTTGGGGCTGAATGTAGTGGGCAAAAAGGCAGCAAAAAAAACTCCACTCTGACCATCTTTTCTCAAATCATATTAAATCTAATACCGAGTTTGGCAGGTACGAATGTCCATTTACCTAACAAAATAAAGTACCGAAATTTAGTATTTTGTTACATAATCATTTTTATATATTTCCAGATGGTTCTTGGACGGAAAAGTCGACAATACCAGTCGGCACAAACAGTACGCCAGTCAGTGGCATGTTACTATCCGGAGGAAAGCTCTGGTGCGCGACGCACGCCAGTATTAGGATCATCAATCCTCACACTTTACAGGTTAATAGTTTGTAATTATTCACTTCAAGTGCTCGATATGATTCATCATCATCATCATGAGCCCACCTTTGCCCACTACTGGGTATAAGCCTTTCCTCCATTTTAAGCCATCGTTTGCGGTCTTTGGTCACTCAAATCCTAAAATTCCTTAATTGTTAAAGGTCTTTCTCCATTACTGCATACAAGCCTTTCTCAAAAGTATATGCATCCACATAAAAACACATAACACAATAACCTGTCCCAAAAGGGATCCGAGTATTGTTACCTGGCAAATCAATTTTCTCTATGGATACTACGAGTATATTACTATGTTCTTCGTATAAGCTCAACTTGCCACTGTTTCTATACCTATTGATACTGCTCTTTGCCCTGCAGCATACCTCTTCCTTACTAAACACTTAGGTAACTCAAGGAGATAAAATAATAAAACTTTCATATTACACAATGACTTGTCGGTCTTAACTATGGGTAGGGGGATATCTTGTGCTATGGTGACTTTGGTGTATTTCCACACATTTAAAGATGTCATTTAAACAAATCCATTATGGCGGCCTCTTATGGCCTCTTACCCTTGTCTGTTTTTGTAGTCAATCAATTCAAACATTTTTATTTCTTATGAAAACAAAATGTTTAAGATTCAAGCGCGTTAACCCAAGTCTTCAGAGATAATTATGATCTCTAAAGAATCCCAAGATCTGTAGCAAATGAAATTCCAAAAATCTGATCAAAAATCCCTAAACGTTCCTGTCTCAAAAATCTCGAAATCATCACCAGGTGGACGAAACATTCCAAATAAGCTCGGAGACAAAGCCGATTAGCCACATGGCGGTGGCTGGCGGTGCGATCTGGCTCTCGCTGCACAACGCGGCACAACTGCGCTGCTACAACGCCACGAGCCGCGAGCAGCTTGCCGAAGTCAACATCACGCCTTACGTCACCAAGATGCTGCATGGTGAGTCCCTGTATTACCCCATCACTATTGATGTGCTTTCAGGGCATCATTAAAAAAAAATAGTACCGCAATTTACCGATAGATGGTGCTGACGTCCTTATCTGTGGTTCCTGTCATATGTCTTTACAAAAATGCACAATGCATAGGCTGGTCATGAGCAAAGACACAATTCACGTACGTATGTAATAAACAAAGTGAAAATACTTCGATAACTTTCAATTTTCAATAGTTTCGAAAGAAAGTCTAGTTTAGATCACAGACTACAAAGAGATGTTTAGACTATCACAGATTAATAACGATTAAAACCACAGACCTAAAACATGATGAAATTTCGGTCCTCTTGCAGCGCCATCTAGTTTTTTTTAATGAACTCAACTGACAGCTGTCATTGAAAAGCCCTCGTTATAGCCTGGTTTACATTTGCTTTATTTTCATGCTTTTGTAGCATGATTTCCATAGAGAAAGAATACAATAGAGACGGCAAAAACATATGCCGATTCATAGCTTTCATAACGGACCACATATTTTGAAAATACTTTCAAAAATTTTTAAATACCTAGTATACAACCAACCATTACTGATTTATTATTTGCTTATGTACTTATAAAAGGAATTGGCGTCTCTATTGTATTCTAGCTCTATGGAAAGCGTGCTAAAAAGCAAATGTAAACCAGGCCTATGGCGGTGACGTAATATGTGATCTGGCTCGCACTCTACAACTCCGGGAGCCGTGCCCCTCACTAAGCTCAACATCACGCCCTACGCCACCAAGATGCTATAAAGTAACACTCTGTTTCAATCTCATCGACTTAGCCCGTTTGCGTGATTTAGTTCTCGCTGTACAGCGCCGTGAGCCGCGAGCAGCTCCCGATGTCAACATCACGCCTAACGTATACGATACAATAATATCTTTCCAACTTATGTTGACCTGATCTTAAAAAGTTACATCAACCTGCGTGAGTAGTACGAGATCGTTACTCACGATTTTTAAATTCTCTAAGTTGCTACTTTCACGCACCCTATTTACTGAAGCGAACGAGTAAGTGTCAACATGTCAAAAATTTGGTTTTTCAAAATGCCACATTTATAACATTTCATAATATTTAGCTAAGTTATACAAAACGATATGGCTAAGAAATGCCAATAAGCAATAAACACAATAACACTGTTATTACCTGATTTATCCCTCACTCACAGTTTATTTAACTAAATATTTTATTTTATCATGAAAATACCATTTTCTTAAGAGATCTATGCCCCAAAAAATACCTAAAATTTCAGTGGTCCTCAAATAAAAGCGATCCTTCTGCTGCCAAATATGTTCGCAACTAGCAAAGACGTAGGACTTTTGTTTATAGGCCGATTATGATCGATTATTTTATGCTAATGCGCTACGCGAAGTGTAGGAAGAAGTATGGAGAGCTGACTATGAACCTCTTTTTTAATTAAGTAAAAAAAAAGTAAGATAGCTACCCCGACGCCATATTTACTCACGATTGACGTCGTTGAGGCGAGTGCAACTTCTCTAAACTATTTTATTTTCTTTAGTGTTTGTCTTGTCTTGTTTGGTTGTCTGTCTGTTTTCCTTAAACAGTACCTACCTAAACCTATGTGGGTATACGATGCAAGCAAAGCTGCGTGCATGAGCTATTTTGAGTGGAATGCAAGTTTGAGAGATGCTGTGTCTTTGTTTACCTTTATTCGTTATTATTATTATTATTAATTCTTTATTGCACAAACAATAGTGTACAAAAGGTGGACTTAATGCTAATGGCATTTTCTACCAGTCAACCCACAGGAGGTCCAGGAGAGGCAAAAATTGAGGTGGGCGTGCAAAAAAGAAAGATAAAATAGATAGTTACTTGAAAGTAAGGTGCGAGCACATACATAACAATATTATAATACAATACACACTAATACTTAATATAAAATAAGTACATACTAATACATATTACATAGATATTTATAATAAAATATTTTATAAATAGACGAGTTAAGTTAATATTGAATGATCACTCTTTGCAAATAAGAAATAAAAATAACAAAGACAAAAGAATACACAATAAAAAAAATAGAAAATAATAATTTTATATAATTAATTGTTTTGGATGGACAGTCTGCTGTCTATGACACCAAGGTAGTACTGTCGGACGAGATGCTTAAAGGAGGGACGTGAAGGGGCTTTCCTGATTTTCTCCGGTAGCTCATTCCAGAGCCGCACGGCAGTTACAGCAAAAGAGTTTGTCGCAAAACTCGTACGATGGATGGGGATGGACAAAAGAAGATTATTAGAAGATCTAAGATTCGTTCGCTTCAGTAAATAGATTGTAGGTACATCGATTGTCAAACTTTGACGTTTTAACGCTACAAAACGCGTGACTCGAGTCATCGTACTTCCCAGGCTGATCGAAGATCTCTGTCACCCAGGTTGCGACGATATAATCCGCCAGCACAAGGCGGCTTGCCTGCGGGTAACAGCTTTGCTGGCCCACCGAGACACGCTGTGGGTCGGCACCAGCGCCGGAGTACTCCTGACTGCACCACTGCACAATTCCCCAAATCCCAGGACTGGCGTGTTCACTGTACCGCAGCTTACAGGTAATGCCGTCAAATTTCGCTTGTACCAGTCTCTTTGTATTACATTTCAGGGCGCAGGTTTTTCCACAGAAGAAATAGGGTATTGTTTTCATTACGTGCCTACCGTGCATTGGACATTTTTAAGTGGGGATCGTCTTAATTAAAACAACGCCTTTTATTTACGCTCCCATTTAAAATAGATATGAATGTTGCGCGGTTACCTCTCAAATTAACAACTAGTGTGTTACAACATAACATTTTGCATCCATACAGATACTTTCCAAGTGAGCCTAAATACATTGACATAGCGCGAGGCGTTTCCTATCTCAGACTCGTGGGGATTAAACCCATAATCTTCTAGTGGGGCTTTATAGGTCGGTTTTGCCTCAGTTACTTTAGATAATCAGGATTCCGCACGATCCTTCAACGTCAGTAGGGTGGTAGACAAATATATCACGCAACTTATTCATACAAAGTCAAATTTACTGTTTGGGATCCGAAGAAAGGCCTTGTAAATCTGACGCAAACGTGATTCTTGCAATACCACGGCTGATTCCTCCGAAGATGCCATTAAAACGTATTTGGAGCTAAGTATAACACGCGTCTTGTTCCCTTTCAGGTGTAAACTATGGTCACACGGGACACGTAAGGTTCCTTACTTTAGTCGAGAATCCAGCTGCACAGAAACAGCCCAAACCTTCGCAGACATCGCTGAAGACCAAAGCACTTAGCCGCCGATCGGCCAACGTAGACAAACTGCAGAAACAAACCGAAAACACCCAGAACAATAAAGAAACTTTGGTCATTTCTGGTGGCGATGGATACGAGGATTTCAGAAGTTCAACGATGACAGAGGACGCCGGGAGGGAGGATTCGACCAATCATTTACTTCTATGGAGAGTATGAACGAATTACTGAAAGGCCTAACAGGGTTCAGGGTTTTATGTTTTAATTAAGCTGCTTAACGCTAGCGATCTGAGAATCACGTGGAATTAAACAACTGTGCCATCAAAATTGCATTGAATGAAACTGACAGTGTAGATGCTTTAAGTTAACAGTTTCTACTCTAAGTTATTGTTAATCATCTTAATGATTTGTCAGTATCTTTTAATTTTTATGGTAATAGGGACGTTGTAGTTGTTTGTGAGGATGAAACATTTTCGTGCACTTATTTGTGTATTCGTTAGTTTTTGTGAGTAAAGTGAACAATCACCATCGATAATATGCCTAATTATTTTTCAATATTTTATCTCTTTGTCAAATGTTAATAGTATATTCCAGCTTTGTTTTAAAAGGATAACTTTTATTACTATTATTATAACGTTATGGTTAGTTAATGAATGTTTAATATTAAATTTTAAATGTGTTTTACGCATGTCTATGTGTGCGTGGCGGTTTTAGTATCTTCGAGATTATTAACAAGTTTATTATTGACATCAAATGTCTTTAACGTATCAGCTTTTAAACCTAATTATAATTATAGTGAATTTTCGAAAGTATTTAGTAAACAATATATTAAAATACAGTATTATAAATGTTTTTAAAAAGATTACTCGGAAGCCTGTTGATGTCAAAAAACTTCGACTACGTGTTTGATAAAAAGTGTTTTAGATTTTTTTGATGTATCATATCAAGACAAAGTACCTACATAATAAATGTCCATTATAATATTGCTGTATTTGTGATGTGAATTGTTTGAAAAAATGAATTCAAAACATAGCATTACTTTTACTATCAACATACAGTTATAAGTTATTTTCTATTCTTAAGATTGTTAGACCAAGGACATAATTACGATTTTAAATCAGGACTTTTACATAGCTTCAAAATTTTACAAGAATTTTCTGGAAAAATTGTTTGTTGAAATATATTCTGTGATTGCTCAAAAAGTATTCGCGTGTTACCTGATTACACCTTTACTGCGATATAAAAGCAAATTGAGTAAAGTTATAAAAGAGGAAATATATTTTAAATTGATAGTGTTTGGATCCTGTCAAAAATGTAATATTGCTGATGGTAAAATAAACGAAAGTCACCAAATTTCTTGTTTAAATTACACGTTCCATCTCTAAATAAAAAGAAACATATTAGTAAGAGTTAAGAACTAAACAGTAATACGCACACAAACAAATGTGAAAATATATGGAAGAACATACATCTTACAAAACAAATAAGGGTTGAAGAAGGTATGACGTGTACTGCAAATTGACTTTTTATTTTCAATTTATCATCAGATTACGAAAATTTATTTTCAATTTAATTCTTTTTTTTTATTATGATATTTCATTTTATCATTATTTAATGCTACTTATGCTATACATTTACAAGTCGTTTTCGATTAATCGACGTTAATAAACAATAATGATTTTTGATGCCTCCATTGTTATCCCGAATATACATACAATGCAAACTGCATTTTTACTTTAGTTGCATATTTCCGATATATGGTCAATAAATTCTTCATAATTTTCTTCTTTAACCATTCGATCACCGCTTTTCTTACCACGACTTACAAAGTATGGATCAATCTGTAGTTGCGCTGCCAATTTCTGCAAAGTTGCTCTTCTACCTCGATCGTTCTCACCAGCTTCTCTTTTGACTTTGCTTGCGTCTGGTTTAGTCATAATTATATCCCAAGTAGCACAAATAAAATCTTTCGCTTTTGTAACTTTGTCCTGCAATGAAGCATTAACTTTGGTGTTAGTTTCTTTCTTGAAATCTTTCTTGCCCCGAACTATGAAATAAGGATCATTTATTACTGACTTGACAATCTCTTCAATTGCGCCACGTCTAGCTCTTGCTGCCTTTGCCAAGTCTGAATTACTTTGTACTTTTTTGCCTCGAGAAATGTAGAAAGGATCTACTTCACCTGAAGATCGGCTACTTCTTTCAACGAGAATATAATGCGGCTCATCTGCATAGATCACGTCATCAAGCACAGTTTTAGCATCGTTACGATTTTCTGCACTATTTTCTGTAGCTTTCTTGATCGGTTGAATGTAATCATTTTTAGAACGTGGTATGCCACTAAATAGATGTTTCAAAACACTGTTTCTACCTTGTTTTTTCCAAAAAGATGTTCTAGCAACAGGTGTTATGCCTCCCATATGTGGAATATTGACAATTTCATCTTCAACCACATCAATAGCATCGTCAATTGAATCCTTCAAATCTTTCCTTCTACCACGGTTACCCCAAAAAGGTTCACCATCCTCTTCTCGAGCCCAATTTGCAAATCGACTCAATTTTGTACGTCTCCCTCGGTTTCCCCAAAATGGTAGTATATTTTCTTGTCCACCTCGGTTACCCGAGGAAGGATTGTCGTTCTGTCTTCTACCTCGATTTCCCCAGAATGGTTCGTCTTCTTGTCTCCTTCCTCGGTTACCCCAAAAGGGCGAGAAAGTTTCATCATCGTCATCTACAGAAACTTCATCAGAATTTCGCCGTCCACGGTTGCCCCAAAATGGAGTATCAACTCGCCTGTCCATAAAGTTGTCTTTGATGCCATCATGTATAAGTGGAGCATAAAAGTGGTCATTGCAGTTTTGGCATTTGGTCTTTTGATATTCAATTTTGTCCAGAAAGTCTTCAACTGAAGAACTGTCACGCCTTCCTCTGTTTCCCCAAAATGGAGGCTCCTTTATTATTTTTTCGGAAGCTTTTAAAATTTTGTTGTTGGTTTTATAGTTCTCATAACCATCACCATTGTAAAGTTCTTCTTCAGACTGCTTCTTGCCACGGTTGGCCCAAAATGGTCGATCGTCTTCATCGTTAATTGATCTTTTAATACGATCAAGATGCGATTTAGTTTTCAAGCGGCCGGCGTGTGGGGTTTTATGACTTCCTTTCACATTCTTGGTTTTATTTCTGTCTTTGCCGACACTCAGGTTGCTTGAAATTAATAGAACAAATACTAGTATGTAGAGCCTTTTGCGCATCGTGTTTATTTCTGAAACAATAAAACCAAATTTTAGTGATTTTTTTATTGGTTGCCAAAAAATTTACATGTCACATACAATGTCAATTAGAGTTTGTTATAAGTGTGAACAAGTACTCGTAATTGTACGTAAATAAAAAAAAAACTGTAATTTAAATTATGTTCCTTAAGATAAAAAAATCTCTTTTTGATTTCCCATTATTTAAGGTTTTTTTGCTTTGTAATGGCATAGTTTTGTAGAATATTTCTAAGTCATATGTGGACAGTTAGCTTTTTGATTGGTCGCTGCGATATTACAAAAATGCATGAAATATTAATCTGGAAAAAAATTCTCAAAATAAATTCGAAAACTAAAAAAATCTCATAAAACAAGAGTTTTTTTAAAACACAAAGTGTAATACAAAACTTT
This sequence comes from Yponomeuta plumbellus, assembly GCA_947310845.1. Taxonomy (NCBI): domain Eukaryota; kingdom Metazoa; phylum Arthropoda; class Insecta; order Lepidoptera; family Yponomeutidae; genus Yponomeuta; species Yponomeuta plumbellus. Next base: position 4,861,842 of record OX371209.1, on the reverse strand, counting down.
CAAGTGCATTTAAAAAATAACCCGTATATTACCCTCAAGCATAAAAGGAAAAAACGCATAATACATTATACAGTTCATCATTTTCATACAAAAACTCACGCCTTTACCACGGAGAAGATGGTAGAGACCAGATTTTGCCCTATTATACCACGGTCCGACCATACAACGAGCAAAAACCCCAGATCTTGGATGTTTTGCTATCCTAGTGTGGAGTCAGAAGCAATGTATGTGTCTGTATGTAAATGGCGACCTCTGTGGCGCAGCTGTTAGCGCATCTGACGACCATGCGAGAGGTCCCGGGTTTGAATCCCGGCTGCGGACAGAAAAAAAAGAAACCCAATTCTTGGATGTTTACATGTTTATGACATCGCTGTTTCTGGTTCCCACGTCACAGGGCATCCTATCATCCATCCTATCCTATCAGGGGCCTGAATCATTGTATGTGCCTGTATGTAAATGTTACATTAGGTTATGTTTTATACAGCCAAACGTGACAGCAACCACACGGTTTATTAGCTTTTCTATTTATGTTGTAAAGTATGAAGTCATACACGGAGCAGGGTATATACTTAACAGCCTATTAACCTTTACATTTTAATCGCAAATTCGCTCTTGAAGTAACTATGTATCAAGTACGGGATTAAAATAGAAGTGAAAATGTTTTATTTACCACAATATTAATTATTAAATAATGTGTTAAATTCAGAGGCCTTAGGGCGGCTTGAAAACTTCTGACAGTAAGACCAGCCATTAGTCTTACAAGTCTCCAGCAATCCGAACTTGGCCCCCGAGGTGGAGTATGGCCTATACCTTCCTCAGGGAAGAGATCCGTGCCCCTCGGTGGGGACGTAATCGGTCGATGATGATGTGATAAAGCAATGACGGACTCAGCTTTCTTGCCATGACTGTGTGTTGTCTTGGCACCGGTTTTCAGCCCGTCCCTTTCAGGATGGTGGTATGTGTACCATTTTTTTAAAATTCTAATTCAAATATTTTTATTCGCAATACAAACAAAATGTTTTCTTTATGAACGTCAAAGTTGTTAGTTTCACAATTATTAGACGACGTGGAGAAGAAACTAACAAAGATACTCCACATTTATTCTTTTCAAAAGAGTCATAATATAATTAAGAAATTTTTAACTTAAAAATATCGCAAACGGATGTGTTGAACACTAGACATTTCTTCTCTGAAGACATCATAATTATTAATAATTATCTTAGCAAAAATTTTAAATAAACATAAACATTTACATACAGGCTCATACATTGCTTCTGGCCCCACACTAGGATACCCTGTGTCGTGGGAACCAGAAACGGCGACGTCAAAAACATGTAAACATCCAAGAGCTGGAGTTTTTTTTTCTCCCGTGCCGGGAATCAAACCCTGAACCTCTCTTATGGTAAGCAGATGCGCTAACCGTTACGCCACATAGGTCGTCAATAAGCCTATGCACACACTAGGCGATACGCGACAGCGACAGTTCGGCGACGACAGGCTACGGCGGTCAATTTTCATATATTTTGTTCGAATCTCCGCACACTTGGCATCAGAGTCGCGGAGTCGCGACGACAAGACGCCAGAAGCAAATTACAACGTCGCGTCTGACGCGGCGACTATATAGACGCGGCGACAAGTCGCCCTGCTTGCGATGGCTCAAAAACTTAGCTTAGATAGAGCAGAGCGGTAGAGTATTAACTAACTCTACCAATGTAAACAGCATTGGTATATAGGATTAGTAGGATAGTTAGTACTCTACCACTCTACTCTACCGCTCTACTCTACCGCTCTACTCTACCGTTTACTCTACCCGTGTACAGCAGCCTTAAGTGTACCATTTAATTTAGAGTGCACTCACCTATTTTGGACTGAAGATGAATATCATATGCACATTATACGCTCAGCTCTTTCAAAGTCACTCCAGCACAGGTGAGGTTGTAACTCGGGGTGATCTGCTTGCGTTCTGAGTCGGGTTGGCCGCGGTCAGGCTTTTATATAGGATTGACCCGTAGGTGGAGATCTCTAGGGGTGCCGCAAAAGGAAGAAAATTTCATAATGGGAAATCTTTTCGCTATTCTTTGCCCGAGTTCCTCAGAGACCTCGTGACTCTTATTAAATTAAAAACAATGTCCAGTGCGGATTGTGTTGGACGTGTGGAGCGTGGTGCGAGGGTTGTGTTCGCTGGCTTCTTGAGTTTAGGTTCTATTGTGTAAAGGGATATTTTTTAATCAATTTCAATTTTCAGTTTAGATGCGTGTAAATGTACGGGTTCAGGATGGCGGCAGTTTCATCTTAAGTTTGATAAGATAGAGCAAAACTGTTCAAAAACGGTTCAAGGGTAAAAAATCTCATTTTTTTCAATATGAGATTTTTTCAACATTTGTATACAAAAGGTATTTTTGTCAACAAAATTAAACGGTAGCGACGAACATCATAAGAACATTAATTTCTTTGTGTATCCTTAACACAATCCTAAAATATAGTTTAAATAGCCTGTGATAAAGAGAATTATCACTAATTATTAAAACGACAGTTGTAAAGAGTTGTAGAAAAATCACGTTTTTGTAAATGGCATCTTAGATAACATGACTAATTCATAATTTTTAAAATTAAAAATTAATTGAATATTAAAGAAATGAGAACATTATATTCTACAGAATATGTTAACTACTGATATCGTACTTTAAATTTTATTGATTTCTAACAATAATATTGAAAGATCATCCTACATTACAGTCCATAGCAAATCAAAAATTTCCAAAATTCAAAATTCCTTTCGAAAACGGAGCGGATGCTACTCAAAGCATCCCTGATTATGGCAGTCAGAGATATTGACATGAACATCATGCGTGTTTTGATTGATGAGTGGCCTTGCAGTTTGAAGGCTTGTATCGAAGCCTGAGGAGGACGTTGCGAACATATTATAATATCGACAATCTGTTAGTATTTATAATTTCGCATTAGGACTTTAAATATACAAACTCGAAAAATACAAACGCTTTAAACTCCGCCCCTTTCAACGAAAGTTTACCTCTCTTTGCCTCTCTTTTAAATCAAAGTGACGTCCGGATGCTACCGCTCACGTAGAACTGCCCATTCCAACCGTTTTACTGCTCATTAATTTATTTAACTACTTCAGTAATTTTTGCACTGGCATTGAATGATGAAATAACAGACCAATATGTTTTTACTTACTGCTTATTTTTTACTGACTCACTAATTTACTAACCGCCGTAAAATTAAATCACTGACCATTAAATTTTTTAACTGATCATAATAACTTCTGTATTGTTTAAATAACAGTTGTAAAAATTAATTCCCATATAATATTACTTTATTACACACGAAATATTGTACAGAACATTACATAACAAACAACATGAACGAAGGCGACCTTATTTCTTGAGCTTAAGCTCTATAAGAGATGTCTTCCAGACAACCTTGGAAAGTTTAGCTACGTAAACTACAAAAATCCTTAAGTAAATAAGTAATAAGCCCTTCAATTGTACCATGAACTTTAGTAAATATTTTCTTTTTTATTTTATTTACTTAGGACAACCAGTAGCTAGTACACTAATACATCTTAATTATAGAACATAAAGGGTTTTAAGGTAAGTGCCTAGCCTAGTTTGTGTTATTTTGTTTTTTCTAGTGTGCATTAAAGAACATTCTTATCTTATCTTAAGTAACGTTTTGTCTCCCTTTTTTCTGAGAAATTTGACGAGACAGCACTGCAGTTAAGTATTTACTTAGTGAAAATTCCCCACTCAAAAACGGGCCGTGACGGCCGATTTCTGAATTGAGAATTTCGCTAAGTAACTACTTAACTCTAGTGTTGTCTCGTCAAATTTCTCAGAAAAGAGCGTGACAGAACGTTACTTAAGCATTTACTTACGTGAAATTCTCAAAAACCGGCCCTGAGAGTGGTAGTTTTATCAAACGCGGCTCTGCTGTCCAGTGTATTTCAGCCCTGCGGACATTTTGGTAAGTATCCGATGCCATAATGATACAACCACATCTCTCAGTGTCACAGTCATATCATTCCGCTATAACCGATTCCATGAATATATTGGAATAAAAAAACAACTTCTTTGACCCTTCCGACATTGAACTTGTCTATTTTGATATTGAAAAAAAAAACAAGTCAAGTTCGGGTTGAGCTCGTAGCCTTTGGGTTCTATACTACAATAAATAGAGAGTTATTTGTACAATGTGTTATTCCTAAAATAGATATGCCTTACTGTACGGTTATGCCTTACTAATGACTAATGAATGTCGATGAAGCGAAATAGGTCTGCCGAAATAGGTCTACCCCTGTGTATATATCATGTTACAGTCCATTATTCATAGGTAATCTTATATTTAAAAATGAATTGCTGTTCGTTAGTATCGCTAAAACTCGAGAACGGCTGGACCGATTTGGCTAATTTTTGGTTTTTTATATTCGTGGAATTCCAGGGAAGGTTTAAATGGTGAGAAAATATGGAAAAATTACGAAAACTTTGGCGGTACGAAGTTTGCCGGGACAGCTATTTATAATAAAAGTTTCAAATCTTTTAAAAAATAAAATTCTATTTTTTTCCAACTAAACCTTTCGTAAGCCCTACACATTTTAAAATATTATCTGGCCGGATTTACCTGGTCAGAATCAAATTCAAATATTCTATTCATAATCATCATCATCATCATCATCATTCAGCCACAAGAAGTCCATAATAAAAAACAAAATGTTTACTATGAACATCGAAGTTGTGGAACTAACAAAGAAACTCTACAATTTATTCTTTTTATAACAGTTTTAGCCTAAGTAACGAATTTTCAACCTTAAAAATGATTGAGTACTCCTTGCATCGAACATTTGACACAGTTTTCATCTGATAAAATTTAATATTAAACTACTCATCATCATCATCATTTAGCCACAAGAAGTCCACTGCTTGACATAGGCCTCTTCCGTGGATTTCCAAAAAGACCTGTCGGAAGCGGCTTGCATCCAGCGTCTTCCCGCCACTTGGATGAGATCGTCTGTCCATCTTGTGGTTGGTCGTCCTACGCTGCGCTTGCTGATATGTGGTCTCCATTCGAGCACTTTTCGGCCCCATCGGCCATCAGTTCTGCGTGCTATGTGCCCCGCCCACTGCCACTTCAACTTACTAATCCGCTGGGCTATGTCGACGACTTTCGTTCGTCTACGGTTTAACACCAATCTTTCGATAGAAATCAAGTAAGTGGATTCGGATAATTTTTTTTTTTCTCTTTGTAATTGCACAGTGCCAGCCAATTTTATTGGAACGAGTTCAGACCACCACTATCATCCATTTCTTATGGCGGCTCTACACCATGGCCCATGATGGACCATCCCATGATTGCCACTATGATTGCGCAGCTGTCTACACTATGGGTCATGATGGACAATAACAAAATGCGCCATGATTGCCACTTCATTTGTCACCATACCATGTCGCCATGGACGTTGAAACAGTAGCAGTTGCCGCTATTTATTTATTTAGTGTCTATAACCATTATACAGGGTGTGTAGAAGCTGGGTGCAAAGCCTCAAGGGGGTGTTAGTTCAGATCATCCAGAACATGTTAAGCCATTTTTGTCCTAGCCAAAGTCTGATTGTTTTTTTTATGTAACAGATTTTCACAGATGGGTCCATTTTAACTGTTTTTTTTTTATTAGTTAGGTTTACACAGTCTGATTGATTTTAACTGATTTTTTTCAGTTAGCCTTACCTACTTAATTTCAGTAGGATTCACTGATTTTTGTTTCAGTGTAACAACCCTCTTTCGCTTCACTTATGTACATTGATTAATTTTATTAATCATTGCCTACACGCCGGCTTCGGGTACTTTTGTACTACGTCACCATCACCGGACATCCAGGAGAGGGGAGCGACTTCATCCGTATGTTGTGCAGACACCTTTTGTGCGCACGAAGCGTTTCGCCTCGTCGTTTCTAATGCGCACCGCTAAGGAATGGAATTCGCCCCCTTCCTCTGTTTTTCCGGAAAGGTACAATTTGGGTGCCTTTAAGGCTAGAGTGAATAGGCTCTTACTGAACCAACGAGGAACATCGTCGGCTCCATCTTCACTTACCATCAGGTGAGATCGGGGTCAATCGTTGGTCAGTTTAAAAAAAAAAAAAAAACAACTTTTATAAATATATGTAGATACAAGAATATGCTTAAAGAGCCATCGCAAACAGGGTGCCTTGTCGCCGCGTCTAGTCGCGGTGACAAATCGCCCTGTTTGCGATGGCTCTTAGCTTGTCGCGACTCCGCGACTCTGATGCCAAGTGTGCGGAGCTTCGAACAAAATATTTGAAAATTGTCAGCCGTATCCTGTCGTCGCGTCTAGTCGCCGAGCTGTCGCTGTCGCGTGTCGCCGTGTCGCTAGTGTGCGCCTTAGGCATGGAGGTTCTCAAGAAATTGTAAGAAAATAATAGAGTACATACAGTGTATTTTATTATAAAGTTTTTCACAAACCTAAGTGAAGCTACTTGTTTACACAACTCTGCTGACGTGGGGAGGTCAGGGCGTTCTGTCTGTTGTGCTTTGATTCAACGTCTGAAAGCAACATGTTGAGGTTGCCTGGGGAAATTAGGATACTTTTGATCAAAAACAAGTTAATAAATACAATAGAAAGTACATTCAAAATATGGAGCGAATATTAACAAAATGGTGGCTTGCGGCAAATCTCTGGATGAGTACATTTTTTGCGATTTGCGAGTCGACTGTCAAAAGTAGTTTGGTCGAAAACCAACCAAATACTTTTGACGTCGAGATTTATTCGTTTCTACATATTTTTATCAATTTACTTACGGTCTGTTAGCTTTTAGAATATACCTCGGCTACTATCGGATAGAATCGGATATATTCGTGTTATAGAAATATCGGAACTAATATGACACTTAATTTTACATAACTTTTCAAAATAGTAAAGAAAAGTTTTATACAGAGCAGGAAGTAGTATTGTTTGTTCATTTGTTCGTTCGTTCGTTACGCTTAATGAAGCATAATGTGCAATGGCACAGAAATAAAATATAAACATCAAAACTAAAATGACAGGTAAGTATCGATGTACGAAACCGTACGTTTTAGTTAAAAATATGATACTCTATTTTAATATTATATTATTATTAATATTAATAAATAGCATTAGCAGTTTAGCAAACTAATGCTGTTGTAATTTCGCAATGTGTTTAGTGAATAAATAAATAAAAAAATATACATTCAAAATAGATAATGCCCCATTCTCTCTCTTTCTAAGGGAAAGGATGTGCCCTGGAGTGGGACGTATATAAGCTAAATAAAGAAATGAACGAAAACACGTGTCTTACGTTTCGCATTTGGACTCCGTTTAGTAAAAAGGTTTCAACACACAACATGGTAATTATTGTGTTAAATATAAAATAAAAATAAATAAACTCACGCCCGTTATCCCGGAGGGGGTAGGCAGAGGCACCAATCAGTAGAACTGGGCCCACGTTTGTGTTAATGATACCAAAATGATCACTATGCTCTATATTTTAAGGATCAAAGACTTTCATAGCGATCCGATGAGTATGTGCTAAGTTATGGCACATGGTAGTCGAACCCAAATGTACGGAGAGCTTAAATCAGCGTAAACCTAAAAAGTCAAATATCTCAAAACTCACTTTGTGTGGGTTAGATCCTTTTTGCTAAAGATTTGTATATTTCTCAGTCTAAAATAGGTAGGTACGTATTAAACAAACACGCTTTTCCCTAAATAAATAAAAGGAAACCCTTCCCCAGCTCGCCCCACTCTCCCGTGGCGTCGAGTGAAATTCCTCAGTGCCTACCAAGTAACAAGATTGCGTGGAGTTTTCCTTTTGTGTCGCGCAAACATTAGGCTTGAATCACATACGAGGGACGTAGGACAAGGGCACGAGAAAGTCAAAAATGGAGGAGGTACACAATTCAACTGCTTTTTTTCTTTTTTAGAAAACAAAAAGACAACAAAACGGGGACAAAAAAGAAGAAACCCTGGTCTTGGATGCTTACTTGTGACGTCGCTGTTTCTGGTTCTCACGACACACAGGGTATCCTAGTGTGGGGCCAGAAGCAATGTTTGTGCCTGTGTGTAAATGTTATGTTATGTTTCAATCCGAACTTTTGGTTATCATTTCAATTTAGTCCAGCTCCGACATAGCATCCATGAGAATACCATAATTATAAGTCTTCGGGGGCCTGCCCTTTTCTTCATAGCTACAAGTCACATGATTTTGACATTGCTTTAAATACCTAAATGTACGCGAATCGTCACGTGGTCTATTGAATAATTTGTTGGCGTCAAATTGGTCAGTGTAGTACTTCAGATTTACTAAAAAAGACTAATTAGTTATTCGTTAATTACTTACTTGCGTCACAATGTCAGTTTCGGAGTCGCTGTCATTCATCATCAACCTATTATGTCCCCACCGAGGGTCACGGGTCTCTTCCCTGAGAAAGGTATAGGCCGTACCTACTCCACCACGGGGGCCAAGTCCGGACTGGTGGAGGATTGTAAGACTAGTGCCTGGTCTTACTGTCAGAAGTTTTCAAGCCGCTCTAACGCCTCTGACTCGGCTTAGCGACTGCCATCTATCGACGGCAGCCGGCTTAACGTGCCTTGCGAAGCACGGAGCCGCTCGGAAAAATGCCACTAGTGTTGACCGGTGGCCCATCCATGGACTGAACGCACCGCATGTTGCTTAACCTTAGTGATCGTTTAAGATTGCTCAGGCAGCCCAGGCTACGAGCGATTCTCCCAGGGTAAAAGCGATTCTCCTTTATGCGATTCTGCGAGTCATTATGTTGAGATAACATGATATATTGTAGTGTTTCCTTGGCTGACACCGACGCCAAATCTAACAATAATTGTGACGCAAGTAAGTAATTAAGAATACGCAATTATTTTCAACTTTTTTGTTTCAAGTCAATTTTTTGTGTTAAAATTTTTGAAATTCACTTTATTTTCAAATTTTTGAAGCTATGGGACCTTCAGATATCTATGCATGGGACCACAGACACTCTTCAGATATCTATGTATGGGGCATAGCCCGCATACTAGGCTAGGACGCAAACAATACCAGCCACCGCGTCTTTTACACGCTCTGGTCCCAGGCTGTAAGTGAATTTAAGATAGAATCTAAAAGGACTTTTTTTTTTAAAAAGAAACTAAATAAATAAGTACTTTCTATAGTACCTACTAGCTGTGCCCCGCGGTGTTACCCGCGGTTCATCGATTTTCCCGTAGGAATAAGATGTTTCCCCGCGGTAAAACGTAGCCTATGTTTTAATCTTAATCCAATTATTGTATGTATTCGTCTATTCTTTCTATTTATAGTCAAATTTTGTTCATAGTTCAGCGAATTAGGTGCAGCAGAAAACCAGCGCTAGTCGCCTCTGGCTAGCATTTTGCTGAGCTGCAGCCTTTTTCTGTTGTAGCACATTTCGTTCAACATAATTGTATGAGGTACCTTTATTTTTATGTTTTTGGTTTACTACAAATATTGTTTATAAATTGTGTTATGGTGTTACAATCGAAATAAATGCTTTTCACTTTCACTTTCACTTTCACTTTCACTAATCCAGGGTATCGGCTAACTCCATACCAAATTTTATTAAAATCCGTCCAGCCGTTTCAGCGCTAAAGACTGACAAACATATAAACACACACACAAACTTTCACGTTTATAATATTAGTGTGATTAAATACTAAGCTCTGCAAATCAGAGCGAAACCTGGCCCTAGATCCTGTTAATGTATTGTAGTACAATGACAACTGAATGAACGTGGCGATGCAGTTTCATTGGTGCTTCAAGTCTACGCGCGTACGCATATCGAACAATCTAGGCGTCGATGGTATGAAAAACAGGTCACGTGACCGGACCGTGTATCTGTCATCGTACTGTTAGAGGGAGAGGATGGCGCTCCACAAGGTCCTTGGAATTAAACCACTGGAATTAATTTAAACCGATGTTTATTGTGAACAGAAAAACACAGCACGTACAGTTAGGCCGAAAATGTAGGAAAAAGGTCACTTCAGGTTCAGGTAATCCGATAGGTTTGTGAGTTGGGGCTCGACTGCTCGCGGCATGCGCCTACTGCAATTTTATATTGACAATGCGCGGCGATGTTACTTATGTGCGCAAAATTGGGAAAATGAGGTAATGAACCTAACATACAATGCACTAACAGAATCGAGGATAGCCGGACTCTTTCGACTATTCCAGTTAAATTCCTATGATAAGGCTGTTCCAATTCCACCGAACGGTCCTATTAAAATTAGTGTCATCAATCTGTAAAGTGGCCAACTTTACAGTTCAAAAAGTTTTTCAATTTGTTCAAACTGTTTGAAAGCTTTTATTGAAAGGGATGAACCCTTAATTATACGCAGCGGATAATTAAAAGCCGACGGATTATACGTCTGCTTTTGCAGCGGAGATTTCTGTAAGTAGGTACCTAAATATAAAAAAAAACCCGCTAATTGCGAGTCGGACCCCCACCCAAAGACTTCCGTACCATTATCTATACAACATATGTAGGTACAGTCGACTCTTGATAATTCGAAACTCGAGGGACTCTTAAAATATTACGAATTATCGAGTGTTTGAAATATCAAATGGTTTGAAATTTTAATTTTTGAGAGAAAATAAATAAAACTGCGGAGGTGTGAGCCAGACAAAAACAAAAGATCGTGTACGATAATATGCATGTACATATTTTCTATGTTCAAAATTTTCAACTAGTTTGAACTTGTTCTGCGACTTATCTTTCAATATTACCTATCGAATGTTTGACTCCGATGAGTTCGAATTAACGCGTCGTTTTGTTACGTAGCGATGATTTTTTCGTTCGAATTACCATGTGTATAAAAATGTATTGATTTAGTTCGAAATATAAAGAGATTTTCTGGGGAACTCGTGATAACTTTGAATTATAGAGAGGTTCGAATTATCGCAGGTTTGAAATAACGAGAGTCGACTAATAATATTTTAAGCGTCTACCTATTGCCCTTAATTATATTGAGCAATAAACAGCAAAAATAACCGTTTATAGTATGCCACCGTCACCGTCACCGCCACCGCCACCGCCACCGCCACTGCCACCGCCACCGGCAAAGCCACCGCCGCCACCGCCCGTAACCGCGTTGGTGTGTTTTATGCCTGGCATTCTGTGTTATCTAGGGCCGATTTCTGAATTGAGAATTATGCTAAGTAACTTGACGACCTCTGTGGCGTAGTGGTTAGCGCATCTGCTTACCATGCGAAAGGTCCCGGGTTCGATCCCCGGCTGAGGAGAAAAAAAAACTCCAGGTCTTGGATGTTTACATGTTTGTGACGTCGCGGTTTCTGGTTCCCACGACACAGGGTATCCTAGTGCGGGGCCAGAAGCAATGTATATGTGCCTGTATGTAAATGTTATGTTATAAAAAAAAATAAAAAAACTCGTCGCTCGCTCGGCATCGCTCGTAGCCTGGGCTGCCTGAGTGATCTTAAACGATCACTACGGTTAAGCAACATACGGCGCGTTCAGTCCATGGATGGGCCACCGTCTATGACTAGCGCTAGTGGCATTTTTCCGAGCGGTTCCATGCTTCACAGGGCACGATAAGCAGTTGGTGCCGGCTGACATCGAAAGATAACAGTGGTTAAGCCAAGTCAGAGGCCTTAGGCGGCTTGAAAACTTCTGTCTGACAGTAACACCAGCCACTAGTCTTACAAGCCTCCACCAATCCTGACTTGGTCCCCGTGGAGGATTATGGCCTATACCTTCCTCAGGGAAGAGACCCGGGCCCCTCGGTGGGGACATAATGGGTTGATGATGAACTACTTAACTCTAGTGCTCTCTCGTCAAATTTCTCAGAAAAGAGCGTGACAGAACGTTACTTAAGTATTTGCTTACGTGAAATTCTCAATTCAGCAACCGTTAATCAGCTTCTAGTGCGCGAAGATATTATTATCTATTATGAAATTGTCTATTTTAGTTTCGGCTAGTGACTGATTTAATCTTGAGTTTTGATCGATTGATGGTTTCGTGAAATTGAAACGGGAATTTTGTGTTTCTCCGCTCTTTTATTGGATGAATCATCTTCTCAATATATAAAAAGAAAAACCGAACGGGTGGGTTCTTTGAGCGCACGGATTTGTAGGGAACTTAGTTGCGCGAGGGAAAAGTTAGGGGAAAAGTAGGTTTTTTAACTTTGCAGATCTATGAATAAACCCAGGCGCACACTAGTGACACGCGACAGGCGACAGCTCGGCGACTAGACGTGACGACAGGCTACGGCCGTCAATTTGCATATATTTTGTTCGAATCTCCGCACACTTTGCGTTAGAGTCGCGGAGTCGCGACGACAAGACGCCAGAAGCAAATGACAACGTCGCGTCTGACGCGGCGACTAGACGCGGTGAGAAGTCGCCCTGTTTGCGATGGCTCGAAAAGTTTTGACTGACTCGTTGGTCGAGTCGTTACGGCGCTTAGGTACCAATAAAGAGGTCGTAGATTCGGTTCCCACTGTGTATGTATGAATAGCCTCAGTCTGGGTTCCCAGGGGGTGTTTCGGGTACCCCTAGAGGTGCTCTATCTCTGGACTTTCGCTTGACACTATATTTTCGGACACCCAGCCAGAATCAAGAATCAGAAATTTATTTCAACGTAAAGAATTTACATTCTGCTTGTTAAATGTCAATGTACTTATAATGCTAATGTTAGCCGCTGCCTTAGGGCCGAGTGTAGTGGAGAAAAAGGCTGCAAAAAAACTCCACTCTGACCATCTTTTCTCAAATCAACTTAAGTCTAATACAATATTTGGTTGTCCATCTATTTTTAAGAAGGTCAAAATTAAAATTAAAGACCCATGAGTGCAATCAATAGTCGCAATGTCAAACATCGATTGATTTTCTTAAAACACCAATGCTGCGGCCAGACACACGTACAGCACCCGTTCACGAGCATAACGCAGTGGTCAGCCATCGCCAGTCTCAACCATATTAGAGGGAGATAGGCGACCCGGCCACCGCGCCACCATTCGCATGACCTTTGGCAAACTTGTGTGATAAAGTTCTTGTCAGTGATCTATAATAATAGCATAGTTTTGATATGCAATCACAGCGTCTGTACATTAATGTGTAAAATTTATTAACCCCTATTAAATGATTATCTACGGAATACCAGCGACTAGCTCGTTGTGGAATTGGTTTACCTACTGCCAAGGATTTACATCATTCATAAAGTCGTCTAATCTATAGTAGGCCTTTTTACATAGCGCATTTTTAATAAACAATTTAAATTTATTTGCTGGTAGGGATAGAATATTCTCTGGAATTTTGTTATAAAAACGTACATTAAATCCTACAAATGATGTATTTACTTTGGCTAACCTGAATTTAGATGACGCAAGTTTGTTTCGGTTTCAGGTGTTAACGTTATGGATATCCCTGTTTAATTTAAATGTTGTAATGTTTTTTCGCACATACATTATATTATCGAATATAATATATTCGAATTCTTACGCTTCTTTAATTCTTGCCAATATATTATATTGGCAAGCGAGCGTAAGAATTCCTATTTCCTTAAAAACTTCACGTAGGGACTGTCTGGTTGGCAAATTGTAAATAGCTCTAATAGCTCTTTTTTGACGAATAAATACTGTTTCTATGTCTGCCGCCCGTCCCCATAGTAGCAATCCATATGACATAATACTGTGGAAATAGCTGAAATAGACTAACCTCGCAGTTGCTACGTCAACTAAGTCAAGTCTGTCACCAGCGATTGTTAAACTTGTGTCCACTTTTTTGACATTGGGCAATGAAAACTTTATACATTTTGTTTTTTTTCGCATTTAACATAAGATTGTTAACAGTAAACCAGTTCAAAACTTTAGAAAGAGCATTGTTTACATCGTCTAAATTAGATTGACCTCTTTTTATTTTAAACATTAGAGAAGTATCGTCCGCAAATAGTGCAATTTGTGACAATTTCTCTACTAAGTGAGGTAAATCATTTACATACACTAAGAAAAGGAACGGGCCTAAGACGGAACTCTGAGGAACTCCTATTTTAACATCCGATCCCGAAGATTTACATATATCATATTTATATATATCAACTTTCTGGACTCTGTTAGCTAAATACGTTCTAAGAAGTCCTAAAGATTGGTTCCTGAGACCATATGTGATTAACTTACAAAGGAGCGTTTTGTGGTCTACGAAATCAAAGGCTTTGGATAGGTCGCAGAAAACCCCGATGGCATCCTGTGCCTCCTCCCACGCACTAAAGATGTGATTCATCAACGCCACACTTGCGTCTGTCGTTGAACGACCCTTATTGAAACCGAATTGTTTTTTATGGAACAGTTTGTTCAAGCTGAAGTGTGTCAACAATTGGTGTAAAATTATTTTTTCAAAGACTTTACTTAATACTGGTAGGATTGCTACGGGTCTAAAATTGTTCGGATCCTCTTTATCACCTGCCTTCGGAGTATAGGTGATGATGTAATCAAAAATAGAATTCAGGATAATGAATTCACGACAAAACTTTCCTCACCTCTCCATCTAACAACAAAACAAACGACTCACCTGTGAGATGGTCTCAAAGTTTCTTATAAAAGTTTGAGTTAGTTCAATAAGTCGGTATTTTCTTTTAAAAAGCTCACAGAAATAATAATGTGGGGCGTGACTTATACTATATGACGACCTCTGTGGCGTAGCGGTTAGCGCATCTGCTTACCATGCGAGAGGTCCCGGGTTCGATCCCCGGCTGGGGAGAAAAAAAAACTCCAGGTCTTGGACGTTTACATGTTTGTGACGTCGCTGTTTCTGGTTTCCACGATACAGGGTATCCTAGTGTGGGGCCAGAAGCAATGTATCTGCCTGTATGTAAATGTTATGTTTATGTTATGTTATGTTTATAAGTGGTTTACTAAAAACTAATGCTTGGTCCCAATAACTTCATCATCATCATCAACCCATATGTCCCCACCGAGGGGCACGGGTCTCTTCCCTGAGGAAGGTATAGGCCATACTCCGCCTAGTCTGGATTGGTAACAATAACCTATCTACAGATAACTGACAGTTAGCTTTCGTTTAGTTAGCTAACTGTAACTGTAGTGCTGTCTCGTCAAATGTCTCAGAAAAAAGTGAGACAAGACGTTCTTTAGGTATTTACTTAGTGAGATTCGCAATTCAGAAAACGGGCCCATACATTATAAGCCGGTATTTTTTTTTAAAGTTAGACACTTATTATGTTACTTGTTTGTTGATAAAATATATACAATAGTATTTATTCAATTCAATTCAATTCAATACAAATATTCCTAAAAACTATAAACATGCACAAAATCCACTAAATGTTTCGTCGACAATACTGATACAATAAAATATGCAATTAAGGCCCACAGAAAACAAATCAATAAAAAAAATCCTACTTATTGCTGATTTTTCCATAGTCAAAAACTTTTATCTGAGGAATAAAAATGGTGGTTTGACATAACTTTCATACATAAGCTGTCAAACCGCCATTTTTATTCCTTAGATAAAAGTTATCTGACTATTGAAAAATCAGCCCTTAACCTAACAAACCTCCCCGGAACGCACCTGGACCAAAGGTCCCCTGAGTGCGTATACTGAGTTTTGTCATTCACTTTCGATAGCGAGAGCGTTTGCGATTTGCATAGGAGTGACAAAGCGCGCCATCTAGTTGTCTCTTTGTCACTCCTATGCAAATCGCAAACGCTCTCACTATCGAGAGTGAATGAAAAAACTCAGTATACGCACTCAGTACGCTGGCAGCATTGCCACGCTGCACTGCCAAAGAAATTCTTTGGCCAAGAATTGTTTATTAATTTATTTCAGTGACGTGTCTTGTTGTTATAGTAAAATTGTTTTTTTTAAATAAAATAAAGAAATGAAAATTTTGTAGACAGAAATATCAAAATTCATTAAAAATTACTTTGAATAAGTTTTGAATGGCTTATACTGCCGTCATAATAAAAAAAGCCATAACTTGATTTCGAGCAAATTAGTGAAAAACTAAATTTCAAGCAAGTCTGCTAACTTGTCGTCGATGATTACTATTTGAAAAACACAAGGAAAAAATTTAAATATTTCATAAACTATTTGCTTAAATGTAAGTGTTATTTTTATTCGAACACAAATTACTTTTTCTCACTAGACAATATTGAAGTTATGGCCTTACTTAGGACGGCAGCATACCAATCAATATACCCTCCGCTCTACGGAGCCCTGCACTGAGCGTAGCCCGAAACGCACTTTGCCGGTTTTTCCTAACTGGTCGAGTGTCACTGATCGCTCCCCAAAAGCACAGACGTGAAGGTGACTTTTTACGATGTTCTTTTCGTGGTTTCTCTCATGTACGAAAATAAACTAGTAAGTCCTTGCATCGAGCACTGAGGCGTTTTAATATACTTTCTATCAAGGTCCAGTCTATTCGTCTATATCTACACATTTAATTAATACAACGTAAGGTCTTTGAAAAACATTTTAACATCTAAGGGTAGCCTTAAATGAAGGAGTTGAAGGGCATAAAAATACAGAAATATCGGGTAACATGAGCTGTTAGGAGACGATAAAACATCGAGTAAGGAAAGTGGTCAAACTGTTTGCAATAATAATTAAACGTAATACGTTTGAATGGCCAAATTCAAGATGAAGAATCCTTAAGTCCATTTGGGGATTTTATGCACTATTTTTATCACCCTTTCTTTATTATTATTAACTTGATTTGTATTTAAAAACATTGGAATTGTAACGCCCCCTAAGTAGTACGTTTTTACCAAAATTCATGCTTCTCAATAATCTAGTGTTGTTTCAATTTACAACTATTTCCCCCCTCGGGGCTAACGGGCGTGAGTTTATTATTATATTATTGTGTTTCATAATTTTAAATGAAGAACCTTCGTACCAAATTTCATTCGAATAACTTCAAAAACGGCAAAGTTTCATACTAACTTTGAACCCCCATTTTACCCCTTTAGTGGATGAATTTTCAAAAATCCTTTCTTAGTGCTCCCCTACGTTACAAAAGGAACCTCTATGCAAAATTTAAAGTTTCTAACCCTTATAGTTTAGGCCCTGCGTTGATATGTCAGTCAGTCAGTCAGTCAGTCAGCTTCTCCTTTTATATATATATAGATAATAGATAACAATTTTCTACTTTTTAGTGCATTAGTACATAACCGACAAAACATGTTTTTTAGTTTTATAAGTAGTTATCACTATTTACTTAAACTTCATTATTTGGCTGAATTGCATCGAAGTCAAACCAAACACAAAATAAAAAGAAGCAAAAATATGAAAAACTAAAATCATTATTTTTT
This sequence comes from Yponomeuta plumbellus, assembly GCA_947310845.1. Lineage (NCBI taxonomy): Eukaryota > Metazoa > Arthropoda > Insecta > Lepidoptera > Yponomeutidae > Yponomeuta > Yponomeuta plumbellus. The sequence continues at coordinate 4,844,494 of OX371209.1, read as the reverse complement.
TTCATTTTTGTGCGCAGCGCCCCTTAAGCAGCCAGAAAAACAAGCCAATATGCGCCTTTTGATGTTAAAAATAGGGTTTTAAATCATAAGGAATGCTCAAAATCGTAAATACAACGCATCAACACTTCAGTTAAAGGCGGCTCGAAATATCTTCCCGATATATTTCGGTATTCGGTACTGTTGTAGATGTTACCCGTTGTATGATTTGGTTGATCCCAGTGGTTAAATACATTTTTTTAACCGACTTCAATAAAAGGGTGTGATTTCGATTTCAAAAATCTTTATTATCTTTATTAATCTTTTTATCACAAGAAAAGATCTGCACAAAGGCGAGCTTAATAATAAAAAGTATTTTCTTCCAGATAACCATGGGTGATGTGGAAAGAGTGAGGAGGTGAATTGCTTACCTACTTACAGATTACCAGTAATGTAATACATAAAGTTCTAAAGTATGTCATAAATTACTATTATTATACTGGGTGTTGATTTGTACAGTTTAATCCGACTCAGGGGTGGTTATTTACATGATACTAAAGTAAAAAAAAAAAATTTTTTTTTATTGAAAATCACCAAAAAATCATTAAGTTACATGGCTTAGCTTCTATCGTTTGCACTTGACGGGACCGGGCGGGGGTTTGCGGGGCGGGGCGGGAGAGTGCGCGAGCGCGCTCGCCGCTCGGCGCCGCAAAACCAGCGATTTTAGGTGATTTTGAATATAAAAAAAAAAAAATTATATATTTTTTTGCTTCAGTACTATCATGTAAATAACCACTGACAAATCTGATTTAACTGTTCAAATCAACACCCTGTTTATGTTACTGTAAAAGCTCGAACTAGGGTATATCTTAAGATTAAGTCTGTCCGACATAAGTTGGTAACTGTAAGGATTTATGAAAATGGGCCATTTTTTTCCGGCTTATACTATTAGAAATTAGTAGTTACATGCTAGGTTTTACCACTGTCTTTAAAATAAAGTTTTTCTATTCTATTTTGTTCTATTCTATTCTAAAAGTTGGTTTTGGGAATAAAACAAAGATTAATTCTTATTCATTTATTTCATTCAAAAATTTAAATTATTTTCATTTGGAATTCCTATTTTTTTTAGGAACTAGTAATTTTAAAACACCTTTAAATTATTTCTAAAATAAAACAAGTAAAATATCTTCTTATGAACATAACAGAATCAGTATTTTTTATTCAACATTTACCGTGCCTTTAACATAAATCCAGACTTACCAAGTGAATGGTGGTAAAAGAACGCATCGCAAAATCATTATGCATAGTGTTGTGTATCTAGGTATATATCTAGGCCCTCGGTCTATGGTAACTAGGCTAGGACATTACAAAGAGGTAGTCCACTTTGAGCACCCGCCTAAATAGCACCTGCACGAATGGCACCTGGCCTAGTCCAGATTCAGCACCTATAGATATTTTTGGCAGGTGCTGTTAGTGAATTCAATTGTATTTTTTATTCTGCCAAAAATATCAATAGGTGCTGAATCTGGACTAGGCCAGGTTCGAATCGTGCAGGTGCTATTTAGGCGGGTGCTCAAACTGGACTACCTCATTTCACATGACAAGTGTCCACTGTTCGCGTCCAGCTACGGAACAGGCCACCGTTTCGTCCGATATGTTTGAATCATTATAATCATTGCAGCCACACTCGAGTAAAAATAGCCACAGGAGATTTGTATCGGAAACTTTAAATATACAAAGCAGATATGCAAAAGTGTTACGCACGTTATTACATTGAGTTATTTATTTTTACGTGTGTTTAGAAACGCTAATCGCGGTTCAAGTGCGAGGTCTATGATAGAGTTGTTTTTTTCCATCCCTCTTTAGGGCACAGGATTTTGCCCGAGCAAGAGAGAGAAGGAGGTCTACCTATAGGATTACCTATAATATACAGGGTGTTGATTTGTACAGTTAAATCTGACTCAAGTTTGGTTATTTATGTGATACTGAAGAAAAAAATTATAAAAAAAATTTTTTTTTGTAGTGAAAATCAAAATTTTTGCTTCATTATCATGTAAAACCATCCCTGAGTCGGATTAAACTATACAAATCAACACCCAGTATAGGACTACGTTGATGTTGGTATTTAGAACAACTTTTGTTCTGTAAGATTTTTATTTGCAACTAGCTGAGCCGGCAAACGTTGTTTTGCCAGATAAAATATTTCTAGTGGACTACCCTTATCACTTAGGGCTTTGAAAAATAGATAACAACCTATTCTCAGACCTACGAGAATTTTATTATAATACATAATGATAATAATAACTCTCACACAACACAATTACTCTACATAGAAAAAAACTTAAAAATTCTATGAAAATATTATTTCTACCGTTAAATTTTCTACAAATTAACTGAAATTTTTAGTGGCCGAAAACGGTACTAAGATGGCAAAAACCAGTACTTGTAGCCTATGAATAAAATATTTTACTTTGACTTCAATCATCATAGTCAAAGCACACAAAGATACAAAGTACAACATAGTGTAAACTCACATTAAAGAACTCAATACCAAGCACTTGAACGAATGGAATCTCTAGAATTTCAGCGATATCCTCTTGTGCCTATTTATTGTCGATCTGTTTACCTCTGAACCCATACATATCTGCTTGACAGACGTGTCACCATAACTCCATGGTAGTACCTTGAAGATAACTAGAGTATATTTAATTCATCCTAACTGACCCTTGCGTACTCATGCATTTCTAAAACCATCTCACTTACGCAGGTAGAGTAGACAGCAGAGTGCTTATACTGAGTTTTTTCATTCACTTTCGATAGCGAGAGCGTTTGCAGTTTGTATAGGAGTTACAAAGCGCGACACCTAGTTGTCTCTTTGTCACTCCTATGCAAATCGCAAACGCTCTCGCTATCGAAAGTGAATGAAAAAATTCAGTATACGCACTCAGATCGTTCTATATGAGTATTTTTGTTGAACGTAAAGTAACTGAATAGAATGTTAACCTACCTACTCTCTTCATCTTTTAGTTCTATTCATTCTGAGGTTGTCCAGAAGAGTTCACTTTTAGTGGTAAATCCGCCAATTGTAGTTACACGAACCTAAATTGATTAACCTTTCAACTCTGTCCAAAATATGGACACCATAAATTGAACCTTATCACTTTGTAATAAAGTCCAAAACCAATGAAAAATTTATACTAGGTCTGCCCGTTAAAGGGTTAATGTATCTTATATTCTGGAGTGTACATTAAATTTTACACTTATTATATTGTACCTACAATAGTGCTCAATTTATTGTACTTTTAGATTATTAGGTCAAAACTCTAACGAGTTGAAGAAGACAGAAAATGTACTGTCAAATATACAGCCGACAGAATGACAAAGCTTTATATTTCCGTTGAAAAGTCGTTGAATAGAGACGACACAAGTAAATATTGAATTACGAATGAAATGTTTAATGGATTGTTCATGTTCAATGGGCCACTATAAGTTGCCCGGATTTCGAGGTTCAGTGTTCTATAATTATGTTTATGACGTTAGCAATAAGAGTGATATTTATGGAAAATATGAAAATACTTCTCCCATGCTGTTTCATGGAAAACTTGATGGATTTCTATTACGAATGAGCCACTTGAAGGAGATTTTGGCAACGCCTTTCTAGTGAATCATATTCACTAGTCCGATATACGTATACAGGGTGTCCCAAAACTCGACTTCAAGCCGGAAAGGGTTGAAAAGGCAAGTCATACCAGATAACCAGTATCAGAAAAAATTACAAAAAATGTTTTTTTTTTTCAATACAGTATCTTTTTTAAAATTACTTATTCAAGAGCTTTCACAAAAATAATTAAAACTAAAATTAAAACTGGGCAATTTATTAAAATAATTTTTTTCTTTAAATCTTCTAAGCTGGAGCAGCTGCTCGTTTTGAAATTTTGTTAGAGAAAAGAAAAGATTGGAAAATGTGTGGTAACAGAAGTTTTCAGTTTTTATTTTTTATTTTTCTGATAACCAGTATGACTTGCCTTTTCACCAGATTCCGGCTTGACGTCGAGTTTTGGTACACCCTGTATAAGTCCTACTTCAGGTCACATGGGTTTACTCACCACTCGTGCCTACCGCGGATTACAATCGTTTATGTGAACACTTCAGGCGCTCAGGTATCACGATGTTTCCTTTAAAACGTTAGCGAGCGGCATTACCGCAACGAATTCACAAGTGTGAGTAACTTACTTAACTTAACAAAGTAATAGGCTATTTGACAGTGTGAAAAAAAACAGTATTATTTATACGTATTCGTAGGTATTATAAATTATGTGTCTTGAAACCGCTTTAAGGCATTTCGACTAAAAAAAACAATTATAATTTGTAAGTAAAAGAACAAGATAAAATTTGATAATTTGTATCTGCCGCCATTGTATCTAACACGGCCTGGATTGGCCGATTCTATGATGACGTCACATGGCAGTAAAAATGGCGTATGTCATTCGTTCTTTCTTACATTCATTGGTTGGTATACCGGGAAGTGACGTCATAATTCCTGTGCGACGCCATATTGCCTAGCTTAGCGTATTTTTGACTTATTTAAAAATTAATTTTTCGTTTGCCTTTCTTAGAAGAAATACACGAAAGAATTTAAAATGACCACTTTCTGAGGACTCCATGAACACCAACAAACAATATGAGATGGCTTTCAGAAATCGGTCAAATAGCCTATACAACAGGACTAGAACCCACGAAATCTCAAATGAGGTAATCGTATAGGTACCCACCGCCCTAAAATGATGCTAAAATCACTTGCTTAAAGTTATTACCAGCTTTAAATTTGTAATGTGAGCGGCTCAAATAAAAGGTTAAATAATATGAAAGGAACATAATTACGAAAAGCCGAAAAGCCTTTGAAATTCGCATTGGCTACGTACTTCAAAAGAATTTGTGTAAAAGCTTTGAAAATGAGCTTTGCTCTAAATTTACGAATTCTTTAATATGAATACATACAAGTAAATTTTTTGTAAGATTACACTGCCAATACTAAACAAAACAAACATAAACATTTACATACAGACACATACATTGCTTCTGACCCCACACTGGGACATCACAAACATGTATACATCCAAGACTTGGGATCACTACAATCAGGCACATACCTATATTGCTTCTGACCCCACACTAGGATACCCGGTACGGTGGGAACCAGAAACAGCTACATCACAAACATAAACATCCAAGACTTGGGATCACTGCAATCAGGCACATACATTGCTTCGGGTCCCACACTAGGATACTGGTGTTGTGGGGTCCATATAACAAATGTATTTTTTTTTTTCATTAATAAATACAATTCAAATAGTTAAAACATTAAAAAAACAAAAAACACGGTCTGTAAAAAAAAATTTTTTTTTCTTGGTAGCGTCAATATAACCCAGTGGGGCCCCTTAAGAAGTACCTAAGTAGACAGCTTTCGTGTATTGTATATTGTTTCACACTCACCATTGATTCAAGATAATGTCATATTAAACAACCATCGGGCTACGTGAGACAGTATTTCTCTTCCCGCTTGAGAGAAATTTAAAGAAAATAAACTTTACCCGAAACCGGCGTACGTGCATGCAACGACTAAATAATGTTGATGAACCGAAAGTGATTTGTCGGGATCGTGGCAGGTGGCAGTCTACTAAAAGAACCCCCTTGAAACTTGAAAACTCCGCCTATGAAACTAAAAAAAAAATAGTTACAATATGTGAGTGGTTGACCAAAAAGGGACCTCAAGGGATTATAATTGATTTCGAGAAAATCGCGTTTGAAGTTTCGTGTTTCTATAGGTTTCGACTCGTACTCGGTTCACAAAAAAAAATCATAAAAAAATAACTACGGCACAGATTAAAAAATTCAAATAACAAAGATAACTTTAACCAATCCCTCCAGGTCCCTTTATGGTCAACCACTCACATATAATAACTTTCACACAACACAATCACTTGACCCAGTCCCAGACTAGGATACCATTTGTCACGGTAACCAGGCAAGGACATTATCATCATCATCAAACCATCATGTCCCCGCCGAGCGGCACGGGTCTTTTCCCTGAGGAAAATATAGGCCATACTCCACCACGGGGGCCAAGTCTGGATTGGTGAAGGCTTGTAAGACTAGTGTCTGGTCTTACTGCCAGAAGTTTTCAAGCCGCCCTAAGGCCTCTGACAGCCGGCACCAACTGCTTAACGTGCCTAGCGAAGCACGGAACCGCTCGGAAAAACGCCACTAGCGTTAGTCATAGACGGTGACCCATCCATGGCAAGAACATCACAAACACGGAAAAACACCCAAACTGACAGACCCAGACTTGTACTTTACGCCCCCGTAGAAAGTCAAACCCACGACCCTCTGTCTTGGTAGGTGTTAATATCTTGAGGAGCTTCCGGGATTCAAATGAAAGGCTGGATTCGGTAGACAGCTTCTTGCGTGTATTCTTCGTGTAAATCGATCCGGAACAAGAGGAATGTACATGGTTCCGTTTTTCTTCGAAACTCGCGCTACCTAGACGTAAACGCGCAAACTAAGTTAGTTCTAGGGAATGTTATGTGTGGCTTGTTAGCCCACAGAGGATTAGAAAGTTTTAGCCATTATCGTCTAGATGGCGTTGTTTAATAATTTAACAGTAATTATTAACAGTAGGAAAGCGCCTTCACGCTAGACCAACAAGGCAGTCAATTTAGTCAAGGCTGTGAAGTTAATTATCGATTATCGTTAATTAGTTAAGGCTGGCTGGAAGAATTTTCTTTAGAAATAAGTCCGCCTTTGCACGTTTATTTTATCACAAACCTGTTATTTAAGTCATTTTAGGTTTTTTTTGTGCAATAAAATGTAACAACAACAATTGTACATCGGTACAATATGTGGTCTGACCCCCGGTTTCTCGAAAGTCTGTTAATCTATTGTCAACAGAGGAGCTGTCAGTTTTTTTAAGGTAACTGACAGATGTTAACAATAGATTAACAGACTGTTAGAGTTCGAG